>CM061067.1:105995699-107225916 GCA_030762895.1 Sophora flavescens | reverse complement strand
ATGGGATTGTCAAACCCATTGGTTTGTAGCATCGTTCCACCTCTCATCCTCTTCCATTTTGTTTCTTTCTTCATCTTATTTTGGTTACAAAATCAGTTACACATTTAACTTGTTTAAATTCAACCAAAAGATCATCGACAAGGCAACCTCAGCATTTGGTTGTCATCAGTGGTATCAAGCTAGCTTTGCTGAATTTTCCGAGTTTTGTTCTTCATCTTTTACCTTCTACCTTTCTTTTTTTTTTACCCAAAACTTACACTTTGATTCTGTTTAAAGGGGAATTTTTGTTTTCTTGTGTTGCTGCCAAAACTTCAAATTTAGCAATTAGTGCTCTCTCCTCAAAGTTTTAAAAAATAAAAGAAAAAGACTGCGCAATTTTCAAAAGAAAAAAATTTGTGAAGTGAAGGAGAAGCAAGAGTAAGAGAAAGAAAAAGATTTTTACTTGAGCATTTTAGGTCTTAACATTCCTTCTATCTTGTTTCATCATTCTCCAACATTTTCCTTTTTAGCCTTTCTCCTTTGTTTTTGATAAATTTTTTGATTTTGTTACTTGAATTTTAGAATTTTTGTATGTTTTTAGGGTTTAACTCTTCTAAGAACTAAAGAGGAGAGGACACTGAGGTGGAAAAAGGCGAGAGTGACAAAATGACATCTTAATGTGGAAAAAGCGAAAAGAGTGAGAAATGATTTGTGTGCACAAGTGAGGAGGTGGTGAGGAAACTTGTAATTTCTTCTACTCGAAGTCATAGCACCCGCTGAGTGATAGTCCAACTTTCTCAAGGTCACAGTATATTCATGCTAGGAGTTACATTATGTTGAAGCCACCCATAGAAGGAAAATGGAGGAGATGCAAGCAAACTATGATAGACAACTGCCCACCTTCAAAACAATGATGATTAAGTGGTTATGATAGGGAAAGAGGAGGACCTAGCGAGGAGGACATAGAGGTGGAGGGCGAGAGGAAGGAGGCATGATAGAGAGAGGATCTTAAAGAGGTCAAGATCAAAGTTCCTTCCTTTATTGGGATAATGATCCGAGGCGTATTTGGAATGGGAAAGATAGAACAAGTCTTTGTTGTAACTCTTACAATGAAAGAAAGAAGGTGAAAGTAGGTGCCCAGAGTTCAAGAATATGCCCTTGTGGGAGTGGGACCAATTACAAAAGAAAGAGGAGACATGGAGAGATCCTATGATACTTGGGACATATGAAATGAATCATGAGGAAGAGATTTGTACCAATCACTACCATAGGGACTTAATAAATTGCAAAGGTTGACAGGGTTCTAAAAAGTGTTGAGTGAATATTTGAAGGAGATGAAATTGGCATACTAGGTCAAATTATCAAGAAGATAGGAGGCTACCATGGCGAGATTCTTACATGGCTTGAACCAATATATTCAGACATAGTGGATTACAATATTATGGAGCTTGAAATTTGGTCCAACAAGCAATCAAGGTGGAGTAACAAATTAAGAGAAGAAGTCTAAATTTTCTTTTTCATAATCCAAATTTCCATCCTACGTTTGGATGAGAAAGAAAAGAAGGCGAGGTTCACCACCACCAAGGAGGCCATGAGCACCTCTCAGGAAAGTTAAGCCAATGGAAGCAAGTTCCAGGAGCTGTGATATGAAGTGCTTCAGTTGCCTAGGCCATGGACACGTTGCATCCAAATGCCTAACAAAGAAACCATGGTGACGAAATGGAGAAGTGATTCTACAATCAAGCTTCAAGTGAAAAGGAGAGAGCTAAGAAGAGGAGATCATGCCAGATGGTGAGTTGTTTATGTTAGGAGGCTACTGAGGAGCAATGAAAGAACAGAAGAAAGCCAAAGGGAGAATTCTTTCCCATTCTAGATGTTTAATTCAAGGAAAGGTGTGTTCTAATCATTGATGGAGGAAGTTGTGCCAATAAGTCAGAGATCTAGATTGGTATCAAAATTAAATCTTGTAACTAAGGCACATCCAAGACCATATAGGCTCCAATGGCTAAGTGAGGTTGGAGAAATGGTGGTGAATAAACAAGTGGAGGTTCCATTCTCAATTGGGAGGTATCAAGATTATGTACTTTGTGATGTGGTTCCATGGAGACAAGCCACATGTTGCTAGGGAGGCCTTGGCAATATGGATGGGAAAGGCCACCGCATGAGGAGGTTCTCAAATAAGTTCTCTTTCATGTACCAGACCGAAAGGTCATTCTTTCCCTTTATCTCAAAACAAGTTAGTGAGGATCAAATGAAAATGAGAGAAAGAGAGAGCAAGAGAGAAAAGAAAAAAAAACAATGAGAAAGAGATTGAGAAAAAGAGTGATGAAAATTTAAAAAAAAAATCAAGAGAAAAAATGGTGTTAAAAACCGAGAGGAAAAAGAGAGTAAGGAGAGTTTTCTTGCAAGAAAGAGTGAGGTAAAATGTGCATTGATCTCAAGGCAGCCCCTATACATGCTTTATTGTAGGGAATTTTGTTTAAATGCTAACACTCCTAATGATCATTCTTTGGCTAGTGGTGTCAAAAATCTTTTCGGAGAATTTGATGATGTCTTTCCTAAGGAAGTGCCATCACCTTCCCCATCTAAGAGGAATTGAGCACCACATTGATCTCATTCCGGTGCATCATTGTCCAATAGGCCAGACTACAGGAGCAATCCACAAGAGACTAAAGAAATCCAAAGCAGGTGGAGGAGTTGATGCAGAGGATGGGTGCAAGAGAGCTTGAGTCCATGTTGTCCTCGGGTAATTTTAGTGCAAAAAAAGATGGCACTTGGAGGATGTGCACGATTGTAGGGCCATGAACAACATCACAATAAAGTATAGACATCCTATCCCTAGACTTGATGGATTTGCTTGATGAATTGCATGGTGCATGTTTATTTTCTAAAATTGATTTGAAAAGGGTACAATCAAATTAGAATAAGGGAAGGGGTGAATCGAAAACTGCTTTTAAAACTAAATATGGTTTGTATGAATGGTTGGTAATGCATTTTGCTAAATCTTTTGAGATTGAATGTGATGCTTCTAATGTTTGGTGTTAGGGCTGTTTTGATGCAAGAAGTGGCATCCAATTGCTTATTTTAATGAGAAATTAGCCGAGCTACACTTAATTATCTCACCTATGATAAGGAATTGTATGCCTTAGTAAGAGCTTTGCAAACTTGGTAACACTATCTTTGCCCAAGGAATTTGTGATTCATAGTGACCATGAGTCTTTGAAATATTTGAAAGGGCAAGGAAAGTTAAATAAAAGGCATGCCAAGTGGGTTGAATTTCTTGAACAATTCCATATGGTCAAGCACAAAAAAGGTAAAGCTAACATTGTGGCGGATGCACGATCAAGGAGACATGCTTACTCTCTACTCTTAAAACAAAATTGTTTGGACTTGAGTGTATTAAAGATTTGTATCAGCATGATAAAGACTTTTCGTATATCTTTGCTAATTGTGCATTCGCCCCAAAATGGATACTTTAGGCATCAAGGGTTTTTATTTAAAGAAAAAAGATTGTGTGCCAAAAGTTCCATAAGGAATTACTCTTGAAGGAAGCGCATGAGGGGGGTTTAATGGGACATTTTGGAGTCCAAAAGACTCTAGACATTTTGCATGAACATTTTCATTGGCCTCATACGGGTGATGATGTGCAAAATATTGTGAAAAATGCATTGTGTGAAAAAAAGTCAAAATCTAAAGTGATGCCTTATGGACTTCACACCCTTTACCCAGTCCCGATTTTCCTTGGATTGATTTGTCTATGGACTTTGTTGTGGGATTGCCTAGATCTAAGAATGGTAAAGATTCAATTTTTGTTGTAAGTGGATAGATTTTCCAAGATGGCACATTTTATACCCCCGCAAAAACTGATGATGCTTGTCATGTTGCCTGATTTGTTCTTTAAGCGAAGTGGTGAGACTTCATGGTCTCCCAAGGAGTGTTGTTAAAGGATAGGGACACCAAGTTCCTAAGTCACTTTTGGAGGACATTATGGAGAAAGCTAGGTACAAAGCTCATCTTCTCCACCACTTGCCATACTCAAACGGATGGGAAAACTGAAGTTGTGAATAGGACACTTTCTTCCCTTCTAAGGGCTGTGATTAAAAGAATATTAAATCTTGGGAGGATTGTTTGCCTCATATAGAATTTGCTTATAATAGGACTGTTCATAGTACTACTCAATATTCTCCTTTGAGGTTGTTTATGGATTTAACTCTTTAACCTCTTGATTTATTGCCATTGCCTAACTCTTCAATTTTAAAGCATAAAGATGGTGGGTCCAAGGCAGAATATGTGAGGAAGTTACATGAGCAAGTGAAGGTTCAAATTGAAAAGAGGGGACGTAAAGCTATGCTAGGCAAGCAAACAAAGGAAGGAGGAATGTGGTATTTGAACCTGGAGATTGGGTTTGGGTACACATGAGAAAGGAAAGGTTTTCTTCCCAAAGGAAATCTAAGATTCAACCAAGAGGAGACGGGTCATTCCAAGTGGTGGCCAAGATCAATGATAATGCCTACAAGATAGATCTTCCTAGTGAGTACGGTGGAATTAGTGCAACTTTCAATGTGGCTGACTTATCTCTTTTTGATGTAGGTGATGAAGATTTCAATTCGAGGTCAATTCACTAAAAGAAGGAGGGATGATATGAGCCCAATAGAGACCATCATGGATCAAGAAGCTATTCAAGGTCTTAGTGGGCCCATGAAAAGAGCAAGAACTAAAAAGGCCCAACAAGTTCTAAATCAAATGGTGGGACTTCTAATGAAACAAGCCCAAATGCAAATCATGGAGATGATGAGCCCAAGTTGATAAATATACTCATCCAATTAGAAAAACATGATGCTAGGGGCGAGCATCACGAAGAGGAGCCCATTTAAATTGTTTGATTTTTTAATTTAAATAAGTGTAATGAGATGTAAGGGGTCCAAATTTGTTAAGTGTTACATTGGATCAAGCCCACTATTCTCCTATGTTTACACGAGTTTTAGAGAGTCTTGGGAGGGAAGCTTTGACTTGCATGCAATAAGAAACCTCATTAGTATGTGAATAAATTGTGTAAATTATGGGGGTTACACTTTTAATTTGAGAAGCAAGTATAACCACCACATAATAAGTGAAAGAGGGAGAGTCATCCGGGGTGGGTAACCCACAACTGGGTGGCTCGAAGTTAAGAGTGGTTTAGTGAGTTTTATTGTTCATTTGGGGCACGCCAAGAAGGGCGCTTAACCATCATTTTTTGATGGCTGAGTTGCATGTTTTGGTGGCTACATTAAGATGGGTTTTTAGGCTAATGAACTCATTTTATTGTGGCTGAGTTAAGTAGGAATTAGTGAGTGTTTTGGTGTCATGAATAGTGAGTTTGTTGGGGGTTTTGAATCTTTTGGAAGACAAAGTGAGCAAAAGAAATCACCCACACATGCTATATGTTACACGCCTTTATTCCATGAATAAACAACTTTGGATGTTGAATTTGGATTGAATCAATTTTGTGAGATTATTGTCTCCTTGGTTCTTATACTTGTTCTTATCAAGAATCCAAGATTCTTGTGGCGAACTTCATAAGGCTTATCAAACCCATTGGTTTGTGGCGCCATTCCACCTCCCCTCATCTTCTTCCATTTAGTTTCTTTCTTCACCTTATTTTGATTACAAAATTGATTACACATTTAACTTGTTTAAAATTTTAACCAAAAGATCATCAACAAGGCAATCTCACCATTTGGTTGTCATCACCCATCTTACCCATCAAATATTTGAAAATCGCAACATACCGAGTCATATGCTTTTTCAAATCTATCTTTAGAATAAAGGTTTTGTGGCCTTTCTTCTTAGCTAAATCCACTAGTTCATTGATAGCCAAAACTCCATCTAACATCTGTCTTCCCGAGATAAAGCAAATTGAAACCTTGAAATAAGTGGTTCTATCATTTCTCTTGATCCTAGCATGAAGTAACTTAGAAATGAGTTTATGGATGGGAGCCGATTAGTAAGATCGGTATGTAAGTTGAGGATTGTCCCTCTTTGGAATTCGTGAAACAAAAGAGGGAGCAAACACCTTTTGGGTACACTAGCAAGAAAACTTACGTATAGCTATGGACGTTTCGGTGATGGACCGGATTTTGTCAAAGAAGGTTATTTTTACCTACAATTTTAAATAACTTTAGTATATGTTAAATTTTTACTTATATTTTTATATTATTTGTCATTATTGTCTTCACAAAAAGAAGCGTCAGGGTTCATTTTGCTTGCCATAGACATTTCCAGCTGCAAGCTCACACTGCTTTTTCTTCGCACTTCACACTTGCCATAGAGACCAAGTTCATTTCTAAAAATCAAATTCACACTTCGAATGTGAGAGGAAGAGTGAGAGGATTTTACTAAGATTCTTGATTCTTCAACTCTATCGATGTTGAATTCATAGTTGATTTGATTCAATCTTTGATTTGATTTCCCTCCGAGTTTTTCTAAGGCGGATCACTTGGAGCATAATTTGCTTCTTGTCCCTCCCAAACATTTCGAGATCGACCTCGAAGCTAGTCCAAATGAACAAATTGAGTGTCGGGATTTGTCTCAAATCGATGGTAATTGTTATTTCATCATCTTTTAAAAAAATACATTTTCATGTTATGTCAAATTGTATTTCAACAATCCGTCAATTTGTTCTTAGTTTTAGAGATAAATAATTTGTGATTTGAAATTTATTTATGGGTTCACTTTAATTTATTTAATTCGTTAATTTATGAAGTCCTGGAAATTTGAATTGTGAAGTTGAAGCTTAGTTTTAGGATTTTAGGGTTTTAGGAAAGCTTAATTGAATTGTCATGGTAGCATTTTAGGATATCATTGCCATTTAGTGTAGCTTAGTAAGCAAATGAAACTGGAAAGTTGATGTAAATATTGCAGCTATGTCTAAACTCTAAAGCCTATGATGTAGCTAGGTTGATGAAAGAAGATGATGATCATTGTTAGTTCGGATGGTAACTGGACTGAAGTGGAATGGGAGAAGGAGTGAGATCTGTGTTTTTTCTATCTTTTTTTGTTGGTATAAAAAGAGGAAAATGAGTGAGAGTGGTAGCAGAAGAGTTTCACAGGTTTCTTTGTTTGTTCAAGTCCAATGGAGGGTTTAATGTACTTCAAAAGCTGCAAAACCTATTCATTAGGAGTGAATGAGGAGAGATGATGTATAAGAACGGGTGGAGTCCTTTAAATACCACACCTAAGAGAAAGAAGTAATGATAAGATAGTATAGTATAATAGCATCATAAGAAAAGCAACATAGAGAGGGAGAGGATGATTAAGACACCAGCGGAACAGTGGAGGCTCTTATTGGAGAGGGAAAACAAGAAAAGGGAAAAGAAATGACAGCTGATATCTTTTTCTTTTTTTTTTAACCAGTAGCTTCAATTGTTACCCACTGGTTTGTCTTATTGGAGAGCCTCTTTGTCTTCACCATAATACCACACTCTCTGCTTTTTAGTTTTCCTTCATGAAATATGTATTTAGCTTAAATTTTAGTTACATGACCAAGATTTCCAAGAGTGTGCTCGTTAGGTTGGACTATTATTCTCTGGATCATATAAATATATTTGACTTTTATTTATTTGTTGGATAATTGTTGTGAGTTGGGTTACTTATATTTTGATTTCTATTATCTTGTCTATTAAAGTTAAAAATTCTTGTGACAATTCTCCTCTATCTCCTCTAATGGATTTGGTGGGATTACTCAAATCCTGGCTACCTTGATGCACTAAAACACCTCACAAATTTGAAAGAAGGTTAGTTTGGCTTCTAATTAATGGTTAAGAATTCACATGTAAGTTCACATTTCTTGATTTGATCAAATACAAGCAAGTACATACATTCTCTGTTTACTTAGTTCAGCCATTGTTGGCTACATCTTTGGCTTTACTTTCTTACAACTGGTAGCTAATATTGTGTCTATATCTTTTTTGTTTGATACTTCTTTTTGCATGATTAGAGTATTTTACTAACAGTCTTTGTATACTTAAGAATTTGTTTGATATCAGAATTGAAAGATATTATTTTAGTTCATCTAAAAGTTCATATTTTTTGATAAAAATTCTAATATTTATTTCCACTTCTCCAAATATGCAGATATTGTTACAGAGGGTTCAGGGTTTCTAAGTCTTCCCAGTTTGTTTAAAATGAGGAAGCATGTGTAATATCCTTTTCTCTTTTCTGATGACATGGAGAGATACTAACATGAACGCCTGCTTGTACATAAGGTGGTTATGATGACATTAGCTTTATCCAACTTTCATCTTTAGCTCTTAATGTGGGAACTAATTTATGCAGATGATATATTTCGAAGATTGGGCTAGTCACTTCAGGAGCTATTGAGGCACTACAGGCTAGCACCCTCTGCCTTCATGTTGTTGGTGGGGCCAAGGTATTTTCCTCTTAACTTCTTGTTTATTCTTTTATTCCTTTCATTATTATAGGTGGTGGGTAACATAGTAATTCAGCTGTATTACTTATTAGCATATTTGGGATTGATAAACAGAGTTTTGTATTTTGCTTCATGCAGATGTGTTGAACGTGAAGGATGCTATTTGTTCAGCAACGGATGTGAGATGCAGGCAATGGCATCCTCCATTTGACTATTGCTACCAAAGGTATATATTCCCATGTTACTTTTTTGGATGCTAGATCTCAAGTATTATTTGAATTTGTGATGGACTGGTGAGGTGATACATAAGTGTTATTTAATTTATTTTCTAGTAACTTTTAAAGTGGTGGATCTCTCAGCCTTTATTCTAATTATGGTGAGAAAACAACTAAGGTTGTTATACACACAAGTCTAGTCTTGCCAAGATCAGAAGATTAACTTCGTTATTTTTTCTTTTGGTGAAGGAGCTGGAACTGATTCCCTCAGAAAATTTTACCTGCGCCTCAATAATGCAAGCTGGTTACTCTATCATGACTAACAAATACAGTGAAGAATACTCAGGTGAAAATATCAGTAATAAAAGATTTCTTCCTTTTTTTTCTTTTTTTTTTTTTTGCTTTATAGATTGTACTTATTTTATTTTCCTTGTTCATAGGTGCCTTGTTGTAAACATACAAGTGTATTCTGTTGCTTTATAGATTGATTAGTCGTTAGTATATTAGTGAAGTCCTTGTTTATTTTTTTTCCAGCCTTCTTAAACTAATTCATGGCATCCTCATCATGCTCTTACATATCATCTAGCTAGAGTTTCTCTTTGTATCACTTCTATGTTTGGGTGTACCCACCCAATTTGCTGATAATAAAATTCAAATAACTTTTTGATGCAGGACTTAGTTGAAAAATTGATTTTAAGGGCTGTCTTGCATGCAGGAATGGTGAAATAGTTGTACTTTCCCTATCTATGAAATAGTTCAATGTGATATATGGTTTCTTTAACAAGAATTGTTGTGAAGTGTGATCTTTTAGCTGACTAACTGTAATATAATGTAATTTGTTTCAACAGTGAGGCTGGAGAACATTACAAAAAGAAGCTTGCCAACTTACTTTGTTGAAAAGCGTCTCAATTCAAAAAGAGCTGCTTGTGTAAGCCTTTTCAATTGAATAGATTCAATTTCTGTTTTGATTGGTTTGTGCAGATGGGTACTACGAAGATTGTTCTTTTGATGTTATGTCGGGCGTTTATTTCAACATTGTTATATAGGTTAAGTAATAGGGAGGGTTCTGATGATTTTACATGAGTTAGTTCATCTAGTTTGGCTTCTGTTTATTGTTCAAGATTATTGTAACAAAGAGGATATATGATTTATTTGCTGGTTGAGTAATGCTGGTTTTGTTTGTTATCAAGAGTAGAGGTGGCTTTTGTTGGGCATGCATGGGTTTTATGGACTCTGATTCTCTATTGTAATCTTTATGGGTTATGATATCATTTGTACCTGTTTAATTAATAAAATTCATTTGCTTATCCTTGTGCAAGAATGTTTTAATAACGTGTAACATATTAATAAGGATAGTTATGATGATTTTAGTATGATAATGTATCACCATATAAAATATATATATAATAATAATAATAACAATAATAATAATAATAATAATAATAATAATAAATAATGTATCATTTAACAATCATTAATGAGTAGTGATCGTGAGGTAAAAGTTAAACTTTTTTTTACTAATATTTGCCTTTTACCTCCAGTTGGAGGGTGTAGCTGTAGTTAATGATTTTTATCTATGCCATTAGAAATTGTAGGTACAACTTGTCCTGACAAACAGGATGTAATCAGTAGGTTTATATCATCCGTAGGTAAAGGCTATAGTGACACACAAATAAGTGTTGCTATTTGTCCCCTTAGGGTGCGTTTGGTTTGCAAAAATTTAGGAGATTGAAAAGTATAAAATTTGTCTCCTGTTAATTTGATTTGAAAAGTAGTTAAGGGACATGGCAAAAAAAAGGGTCGAGGGACATGACAAAAACCCCAAAATTTTGTCCCCCCACCAAATCAAGGGTCAACTTTTTGTCCCATGGATAAACTCACAAAAGATAAAATTATCCTTACATCTCTCTCATCTTTCTCTCTCCCTCCCCTCTCTCTCCTCTCATAATTTATTTTATTCTAGAATATTGCGTTGAAATTTCCCGCTGAAATTTCATAAAATGAAACAGTAGATTTCCTAACTCATTTACAATAATTCCCATGATTTTAAAATTTTTCGCTTATAAATATTACAAAATTAATTTTTTCGGGTGAAGATTCGAAAAGAAAATACGATCGGTTTTCTCTCAACCAGCAGCTCGACCAAAAAAAAAAAAATCTCTATAAATACCTTCTTTCTACATCATTCTTCCATTTCTTCAATTCTCTCTCAAACTCACTCGCACCTTCACCTTCACTTAGCTCACTCATCTTCTTCCATTGATACTCTTAAGAAGCTTCAAGACCTTGATCATCTTCAACTTCTCATCATCACCAACGATATATCTCTTTCTCTCTCGATCTTCATTTTCTCAAATTTTCTACTCATTCTTAACATGCATGTTAATCATTTCAAGTTGCATGTTTATGATTTTTAGTTAAAAAATTTAAGAAAAATCCTTAGAAAACATTTTTGACATGAAACCAATTTTAATAAACTCCTACTCATATCTACTCTCATCTTATTGGTTTGCATGTGGTGAAAACTTCTCCAACCACATTTTTAATAGGGTGGCAAAAACCCTATATGAAGAAAAATGAATGTTTTTGTTAAAAATTACACATGCATGACTTAAAAACCTTGATGCATGTATTTTTAAGCTTATATGCTTCATCCAAAAATAAGTTTTCTTTCCTATTGATGTTGATATGGCAGAAACCCTAAGTGGTACCAAGTTGGTGTTTTTGGTTCAAATCCTACATGCATGACGCATGTTCATGAACAAAATGAGTTTTTATTTCTATTTGACTTACTATGGCCAAACCCTAATTGTGAGAGTTGAAGAGATTTTGTTTTATTTTTTTAGAAGAACACTTAATTGAAATCACTATTTTATTTGCATGCATGTATTTGTAAAGTTGAAAATCATTTTTTTTACCTATTATATGTGTAGGCCGAAACCTACTTTTGCATTGAGTAGAGGGATTAAAAATTTATTTTAAGTTCTAAGCCTTAATTTTTGTCTCTAAAATGCTCAAGGATCATTGATCCAAAAGCTTGTGAAAATCTAAAATTTTTAACCTCATTTTCTTACTAAGACCGAAAACATGCATGATAAAAATGAGGCGATTTTATAAAATTTTAACCTATTTTACATGCTTAATTTTGTTTAGATTTACAAACGTGACAAGAAAACAAAGTTCGTTCCTTCAAAACGAGGAAAAAAACTACGACCTTTTACTCATCAAGCGAAGGCAAGGAGAGACAGTACTATTTATGATAACTATGTGTACTTGTGTGTTTTAATGTGTTTGTTAGAATTTTGATATGATGATTGTTTAATATTTAACTGAATTTGATGTGTTGATTGATTGATTGTTTGAATATATATGTCTTATGATTGGTTGATTATTCATGAATATGTGCTTGTAGTTGATAGATTTTAAATTAATTGATGCATGTTATATTTGTTATGATAATGTTTTGGTTGTTGCATGGAAAACCTAACTATTGTTAGAGCTCAATTAAATTCTCAAGATAAAAGTCTTAAGAAAACCATATGAAGAGTAATTGAAAATAAAAATTTATTTGAAGATATATTTTGAAAAAGGAAAAATAAATTTATCTTTTCAAACTTATGAGAGTATTAGAATCAAAATAAAAGAATAATCAATTTTTGAAAATATTTTATGGAAAGAAACCATGTAGAGAAAACAAATTGACTTTTTTTTAGTTTTAAAAATAATTTATTTGAAAATTTCAAATGTTTTTAGAAAATGAAAATTTTCAAAATAAAATAGATTTTTTTTTTAAATGAATGGATTTTCTATAACTTAAAGGTTTTAAAAATGAATTTCAAATAAAAAGTTTTTTTTTGGAAATGTTTTATTCAAAAGAAAATATATGATAACTTGGATAAGTTACGAAAAGTTTTTTTTTGTATTTGTGTTTCACTGAACGAAAAATAACGTTGAAAAGTGAACCTAGTAACCGAGACGTCGAGATACTAGAGTTTTTAAGCATGTTGATCTATAATCCGTGTCACGTTGTTGTGGATTGTGTGTCCTATATACGTTGTTCTGTACTGTGCGTCCTACATACGTTGTGTTAAAATGTGGTGAACGTGGTAAAGAGGTGAAAGTTGTTTTCTATGACCATAAAGTCCAAGACTGGTGCATCGGTCTAGGACTGTTGTGATTGGACACTCGGACTTTAACGTCATGTGTTGATAATAAAAGTTTTAAAACGTTGAAAAATTTTGGATGGTTGTGAGCCTTTAGACTCGACGAAGGAAAGAATGAAACACAAAGAAAAATTGCGAAAATAAAATGTTTTATATGCATTTGGCTGACGTGCCCAAATTGTTTTGTGTGAATGCCTGGAAGAGAAAGGTATCTTATGCGACGTTGTATCATTGGTGCCTTGGTGGACCATGATTTCCCTGAGCCTTGTTCGTTGTGCCTTGGTGTAGGATAGTGTACTATGGAACCCACAAGCGTTGATTACTGTGCCTTGAGTTGGACAATGTTGTGAGAATTAAGTTGTGCCATGTGTTAGCCATTTGAGCTTGATCAGCTCATTGTTTTTTTTAAATAAATAAATAAATGAAGTTGGTGTTGGTGTAAGCCCTAGAGGCCAGTGTATTTCTTAGACTTACATTTGTATCTTGCCATTATATATATATATATATGATATGTGGCATTCCAGTTTATTGTGTTACTTGTTTAAACATAATAAAGTCCTTAGAATAGAAATTTCAGTTTAATAGAATATCAAGTACATGACTTGGATCGTGAGACACTATTGAACAATGAAATCCAATTCTTAAATATCCGTAGTCAAGTATTTTATTAATAAGGACAATAATAATACATTGAGACTATTATGTGTGCAGACCGATGACCATATCTCACGGGTCATGGATATGAGATATCGAAGTCGCCACATAGGTACACATTAGAGTAATGATGTACTCGGATTGACCCACCATGAGAACACTACATGGAGCGTTATGTGAGTGTCATAAGTAGTTCTCATAGTGATAATGGTGTATGCAATCCTTCGACCTGAAATCGCTACGATCCCTACATGAGGAGTCTTGTGCTTTAATATCCTCAAACGTCATCTGTAATAGGATGATTATAAAGACGGTCATTGGGCATACCACGAGCCATGCAGAGGGATGTGAGTGACCTAGATGGAATTTGTCCCTCCTACATAACAGGAGTAATATCTGTGGGCCCCCTGATAGAGTGAGACTGTAAAATGCATGGCCGTGCTGAAATGAGTCAATATGAGATATTGACCTCATTTGTTGTTAAGTCTACTCGGGTATCAGGGAACATGATATTGAACCATACAAGGGTGACACATTCTATGTCTTGTGTTCAATATAGATATATGGACAAAGGGATAATAATGCACATGAATATTTGTCACATAAAGGTTTCATCAAATCACTGACTTTCTCACTACTTAGGTGGCAGTGATGTATTGCTAGATACCGCTCACTGTTTGTAATATTAAATGGGATTTAATATTACTACTAAAGTTTTGGGAACCTATAGGGTCACACACATAAGAGCAGATCAAAAGAAGCATTAAAAGGAGAGTTGGACTCTTCTATTGGGCCTAGCGCATAGTACATGGGGCTTAGGTCAAACGCTGCTCACTAACTCACTTAAGGAGGTGCTACTATAAGTAGACCACTTAAGTTATTGTGCCTACACGGTTTTTACCCTAGCCGCACATAGAGAGTGACAATGAGCAACAGGTCTCGGTTTTCGAAGCTAGCACTGTGAGGTAGAGACGCTTCGTGTTCGTGACGTTGGACGTTCACGAGATCTGCTCGTGTGGATACCTTAGAGACATCGCTCGTGCGGTGTTCGTGATAGACGATTTCAATCAATTGTCATCGCTTCAAGAGGTAAATCTTCTAACCATGAATCATGACCATTCGCAAGGATCCTTCGATGGGATTTTTTTTTTCCGCTGCGTTATTTTGTTTTATACGCAAATTCCCAACAGTGGTATCAGAGTCGCTTGCGAAACCATGATTCTGTTACGTGGTTTACCTATTATGTATGATAACATGTTTATAATGTGAATCGTTTTTCTGAAAATTGTTTTCTGAAAATCGTTTGCATCCGTTTGTGCGAAACCTTGTTTCTGTAATTTTCGTATGTATATGATATATGCGTCTATAGCATGTTTATGTATATATGCGATATGTACATTGGTTCTGGAATCCTTATTATGTTCTGCGATGGCGTCAAGTGTTGATGTTAAACATGATCGGTTTTCAGTTCTCACATTGGCATTAAGGGGTTTCAGACATGAAGAGTTCATGTTCTTGCCGGCCTTGCGGTTTTAGGATTGAGAGGCTAAAGCCCTAGCCGCCGAGGAAGCGGGAACCCCGTTTCAGACATAGAATGTGTCACCCTTGTATGGTTCAATATCATGTTCCTTGATACCCGAGTAGACTTAACAACAAATGAGGTCAATATCTCATATTGACTCATTTCAGCACGGCCATGCATTTTACAGTCTCACTCTATCAGGGCCCCCACAGATATTACTCTCTGTTATGTAGGAGGGACAAATTCCATCTAGGTCACTCACATCCCTCTGCATGGCTCGTGGTATGCCCAATGACCGTCTTTATAATCATCCTATTACAAATGACGTTTGACGATATTAAAGCACACGACTCCTCATGTAGGGATCGCAGCGATTTCAGGTCGAAGGATTGCATACACCATTGTCACTATGAGAACTACTTATGACACTCACATAACGCTCCATGTAGTGTTCTCATGGTGGGTCAATCCAAGACATCATTACTCCAATGTGTACTTATGTGGCGACTGATATCTCATATCCATGACCCGTGAGATATGGTCATCACCGCACACATAATAGTCTCAATGTATTATTATTGTCCTTATTAATAAAATACTTGACTACGGATATTTAAGAATAGGATTTCATTATTCAATAGTGTCTCACGATCAAGTCATGTACTTGATATTCTATTAAACTGAATTTCTATTCTAAGGACTTTATTATGTTTAAACAAGTAACACAATAAATGAATGCCTCATATCATATATATATATATATATATATATATATATATATATATATATATATATATATATATATATATATATATATATAATGGCAAGATACAAATGTAAGTCTAAGAAATACACGCCTCTAGGGCTTACACCAACAATCGGGTACATTAAGAATCTCGAGAGACCGGGATTTCCTTTAGGCCAAGAGTTGGCCACCGACTTAGTTCTCGCAATCGTTGCCCGAGAGCTATAGTCAGTTTGTCATGAACTATAATATGAATGATCTTGACAAACCTTTGCCGTAATTGTTGAGCATGTTGAGAACTCGCTGAACAAAATATTTACAAAGGAAAGAGGAAGGCCATTTTGATGGTCAAGCAGAAATAGCAAGAAGCCAAGCCCAAGAAGCCCACGCACAAACAAAAGGGCAAGGGCAAGGCCAAGGCCATCAACAAGATCAAGCCCAGTGCTTCGGCTTGAAGCCCGTGGGTGGTGTGGCTAAGGAAGGCAATTGCTTCCATTGTGGTCTGATCCGACATTGGAAGAGGAACTGCCCAAAATACCGGAAGAAATCAATACGAGAGGGGAAGTGAGACTTCCACCCAGGTGTGTTTGTTATAGAAGTCAATTTATCTACTTCTGCATCATGGGTATTAGATACTGGATGTGGTTCTCACATTTGTACAAATGTGCAGGATCTAAACAGGAGTAGACCATTGGCAAAGGACGAAGTCGACCTACGAGTTGGAAATGGAGCAAAGGTTGCCGCTTTAGTCGTAGGGACTTATGTATTGACTTTGCCCACTGGGCTTACTATTCAGCTTAGAGAACTGTTATTTTGTGCCCGCAATTAGCAGAATATCATTTCCGTTTCTTGTTTGGACAAGATTGGTTTTTCTTTTTTATAATAAAGAACAAAAGTTGTTCTATTTATTTGGATGATATTTTCTATGCTAGTGCACACATGAGTAATGGGCTTTATGTCCTTGATCTTGAAATGCCCATCTATAACATAAATACTAAGAGGTTCAAACCAAATGAGTTGAACCCGTCTTATCTTTGGCATTGTCATTTAGGCCATATAAATGAGAAGCGCATTTCAAGCTCCATAAAGATGGACTCTTGGACTCATTTGATTATGAATCATATGATATATGTGAGTCTTGTTTATTAGGAAAGTTGACTAAAGCTCCATTCACCGGAAAAGGTGAAAGAGCTAACGATCGTTTGGGTCTTATACATAGCGATGTATGCGGACCCCTAAACACATTAGTTAGCGGTGGTTTTCGCAGATTTCATCACATTCACTGATGATTTCAGTAGATATGGATTTGTGTATCTTATGAAACATAAATCGGAATCCTTTGAAAAGTTTAAGGATTTCAAGAATGAGGTACAAAACCAACTTGGTAAAAATATTAAAACTCTTCGATCAGATCGAGGTGGTGAATATTTGAGCCTAGAGTTTGATGATCATCTCGAGAGAGTGTGGAATTTTGTCTCAACTCACTCCACCTAGAACACCACAATGGAATGGTGTTTCTGAGAGGAGAAATCGAACCTTGTTGGACATGGTTCGGTCTATGATGAGTCATGCAAACCTTCCAAACTCTTTCTGGGAACATGCTCTATTAACAACAGCTTTTAAACTTAACCGTGTTCCATCCAAAGCGGTAGAAAAGACACCATATGAGATATGGACTGGTAGACGACCCAAAGATGTCTTTTTATGAAGATTTGGGGTTGTGAAGCATACGTAAACGTCAAGTTTCTAATAAGCTTGATCCCAAATCTGATAGATGCTTCTTTGTGGGGTATCCCAAAGAAACCAAGGGGTACTATTTCTATAATCCTTCCGAATGCATAGTGTTTGTCGCACGATCGGTGTATTCCTAGAAAAGGAGTTTATCTCCATAGGACCCAGTGGGAGGAAGATAGAACTTGAAGAAATTCAAGAATCATAGAGTAGTGACCTACCATTGGTGGAACATGAGCAACCTTCACAAAATGCTCGTGGAGGAACAACCCGCTCCAGAAAGCATAAGACCGGGCAAGAGGTCTAACATGATATGTCACCACCGAGAGATATGGATTTCTCATGACTCCACAAGGTGATGTATTGCTCATGGATCAAGATGAGCCCGTGACTTACCCGGAGGCCATCACCGGCCCAGAATCGAGAAGTGGCTTGAGGCCATGAAATCCGAGATGGATTCCATGTACACCAACCGGTATGGACCTCGTAGAGCCACCGAAGGGGTGAAACCCATAGGGTGCAAGTGGGTTTTCAAAAAGAAAACCGACATGGATGGTAAGGTTCACACCTTTAAGGCGCGATTGGTCGCTAAGGGTTTCAAGCAAATTCATGGTGTCGACTATGCCGAGACCTTTTCGCCCGATGCGATGCTTAAATCCTTCCCGGATCTTACTTGCTATCGCCGCATACCATGATTATGAGATATGGCAGATGGATGTCAAAACTGCTTTCCTTAATGGAAAGCTTCTTGAGGATGTGTTCATGACACAACCCGAAGGCTTTGACATTTTCGTGAGGATGCCTGAAGGGTATGCAAATTACAAGCGATCAATCTATGGATTGAAGAAAGCTTCGAGAAGTTGGAACTCGCTTTGATGATGCTGTAAGACAGTACGGATTCATCAAAAATGAAGATGAACCTTGTGTCTACAAGAAGGTTAGTGGGAGCATTGTTGTTTTTCTGGTGTTATATGTAGATGACATATTACTCATTGGAAATGACATCCCTACACTACAAAATGTAAAGACATGGTTAGGGAATTGCTTCTCTATGAAAGATTTGGATGAAGCTACCTATGTATTGGGAATCAGGATCTATAGGGATAGATCACCTGAAATTGCTTGGCCTAAGTCAGAGTACATACATAGACAAAGTGTTGAGACGCTTTAACATGCATGAATCCAAGAAAGGACTCTTTCCTATGTCACATGGTATATGCATATCAAAGGCACAATCCCCTTTCACTCAATAAGAAAGGGATCGCGTGAGTAAGATTCCATATGCATCCGCAACTGGATCTATCATGTATGCCATGTTATGTACTCGACCAGATGTATCGTATGCTTTAAGCATAACGAAAGGTGTACCGGCCGATCCCGGTGAAAGTCACTGGTCTGCTGTCAAGAACATCCGTAAGTACTTGAGAAGAGCTAAGGATTCATTCTTGGTATATGGAGGCGAGGAAGAGCTTGCTGTAATAGGTTACACCGATGCTAGCTTCCAAACCGATAAGGATGATTCCAGATTGCATTTTGGTTATGTGTTCTGCCTGAATGGCTGGGCTGTGAGCTGGAGGAGTTCAAAGCAAGAGACAGTCGCCGATTCTACTACAGAGGCTGAGTATATTGCCGCCTCCAATGCAGCAAAGGAGGCTGTTTGGATCAGGAAGTTCATTGCTGAGCTTGGTACAGTTCCTAGTATTATGGACCCCATTGATCTCTATTGTGATAACAATGGGGCCATTGCACAAGCTAAGGAACCTAGATCTCATCAGCGATCCAAACATAGACTCACTAGTGGAAAATATACATTAGACGGTAAAGGTTTACGTCAGTTAACCAAAACTAGACGTTAAAAAGGGGGCGGTGGCAATTTTGTAAATATCAGACTTTATTAATTCACTGTTAACGTCAGTTGTTTTAAGGACTGACGTTAAAAGTGAGGCGGTGGCAGTTTTGTAAATATGAAATCACTATTTGGCGTCGCTTGTTTAATGAACTGACGTTAAAAGTGTTTTCCAAGAAATTATTAAAACTTTTAACGTCAGTTGTTTATAAAACTGACGTTAGAAGTGTGATTTTTTACTTCAGTTAAATAAATAACTGACGTAAATAATCAACTCATTCCTATCTTTCTTTCGTTGTCATCTCCCTGTTGTCACTCTTAACGCAGATCATCACTCCATATAGTGCGTTTATTTCTAATCTTTTTTTAAAAAAGTTTATTTTTAATCTTAATTAATGAGCTTGAATTAGTAAATTAACAAATTCTTGTGCAAATTAAAATAATTAAACACTTAACATAAAACAAGTTATATATGTATAATCAAATCGTATCTCATTGAAGCGATTCATAAGTTACAATTACATGTTTAAAAGATAAAAAATTTCCACAAGATAGCACTAAAATATAAAAAAGTTTCTGCTTCAACATCATTTTCTTCTCGGTCCCGTCCTCGAATCTCCAACATTGAATGCATCCCTCCCTCATTTGAAGTCGATGCTCCATCCGAATCCACAGTCACTTTGGAGCCGTGGCGTAATGAAGGGTGCACTTGATCTGCTTAAAGAATATTCTTGAACAGCCACTTGGTTCCAAAGTCGAGGTTTTGGAACCGTAGTCGCGATTCTCCAGAAGGATGATGGTGTGTGCAATTCACATAATGCAATTAACACACCCTTATTAACCATGTAATGCGATTTACACAACCTCAGAAGTTGTTTGACCATTAAGATAGAGACCTTTAAGTCTAGGTATAGGAAGAAAGAGTGATGAAGTTAATCTCCATGGCAGAGCCATATTGTGAAGCAGAAAATTAAAATTAAAGGAAGGAAGGAAGCTATTTATAGGAGTAGGGGATGAAGTTACTAGGCGTCGTAAGTTGCTAAAAAATTAAATTAATCATTAAGAGCATTAGGTTCCAAGGCGCATTGGGAGTTGGCATCATATATTATAAACGTGCGTAAAAGAAAACGCCCAAGGAATAGGAAGAAACTTATACACTTTTAACGCCGCTTGTTGAATAAAATCGACGTTCAAAGTGTTTTTAAAATAAAAATATTTATTTTTAACGCCGGTTGTTTATACAACCGACGTTAAACGTGGTGATTTTTACTTCGCTTAAATAAACAATTGACATAAATAATCCTATATCCCTATCTCGAAATGCGCACTTGTTTTCACTCTTAACACAAAGTCGTTAACGCCGTTGTTGAATAAAACTGAAGTTAAAAGTGTTTTTAAAATAAAAAATATTTATTTTTAACGTCTGTTGTTTATACAATTGACGTTAAAAGTGTGATTTTTTACTTCAGTTAAATAAATAGCTGACGTAAATAATCCTGTATCCCTAGCTATCTGAAATGCCCTGTTGTCACTCAATTAACACAGGTCTCAGAGCCATTTTGTGAAGGAATAGAAATATAGAGGAAAAGAAGAGGCAATATTACAGATTGTTACAGAAGAATGTTACTTTAACACTTTTAATGTCAGTTGTATTCAACAACGGACGTTAAAAGTGTTTTTTTAAAAAAATATTAATATTTAACGTCAGTTGTTTAATACAACTGGCGTTAAATGTTGTTTTAATATGTTTACACCCGCGCGCCTTCTGCACTTCGCTCTGTACGTACGTCTCTTTTCTCTTTTCATCACGCTCAACCCTAAATCACTCTCAACCCTCACTCTCACTCTCACCCAGCACAGAACCCTAATCGCGAGCTCATCTCCACCGCAACCACCGAGAGGGCTTCTTCGCCACCACCGTGAGGTACACTATTAACCCTAACTCTGTCTTTCCATTCATTCTTTGCAATAACTTGACGTACATCTCTCTTTCCCCTTCCCGCACACTAACTCTCCTTGTCCCTCTGCTCTCAGTAACCACATCGAACGTTGGCCACCACTCGAGCTCCCCTCCCCACCACCACGCGAGCACCTATTTCTGGTGAGTATTTAGGGCACATTTTTGTATTTTTGGTTTTGAGTGTATGTTGAAACTGTAGTGTCTGTAGTTGAAACTTGAAACCGTGAGTTTGAGTTGTTTGGAATGTACGTCTCTGTTTTTGGTTTTGAGTGCATGTTGCTCTGCTGGTTGATCTGTCACGGCCGTGATGCTAATCACGGCTAGGCCGTGATCAATTCTTCCTGTACGTGATGGCATGGTCTGTTCAGTTGGCACGTTACGGCCGTGATGGACATCACTGCCAGGCCGTGACCAGTGCTTGGCAATTAATCTTTAAAAACTATAGTTTTCAATCTCCCGTATTGTCCTTATATTGGATATATATATGTTTTGTATATCTACAGGACCTATCTAGTTATGGATCGTAGTTGGATGGTTTGTAAGCGTACTAGTACTGAGTATTTAGAAGGGTGGGAGAATTTATAGAATTTGCTCAAAGGAATGTTCCTAATAGTAATGGAATGTTCTGTTGTCCTTGTGTCAAGTGTTTGAATACGAGGAAATGTACGGTGAAGGATATAGGTACTCATTTGATTTGTGAAGGGATTTGCTTGAGTTATACAAGATGGATATGGCATGGTGATATGTTGTTGAGTAGTAATATGGTGAGTGTCTCCCAAAGTGAGGACGTTGACGTAGATATGGAGGATGATCGAGTAGAGGACATGATCCGTGATATTGGACAAGAATCTTTTCATCGAGCGCATGTGTATGATAGGTATGTGCGGTGATGCGGATAAGCCTTTATATCCAGGGTGTACTACTCATACACGGTTGTCAGCGGTGCTAAAATTGGTTTGTGTGAAGGCGAGAAATGGTTGGAGCGATAAAAGCTTCACGGAATTGCTTGAAGTGTTGAAAGACTTGCTTCCGGAGGACAACACATTGCCTGACCGTAACTATGAGGCCAAGAAGGTATTGTGTCCTATGGGTATGGAGTATAAGAAGATACACGCATGCCCCAATGATTACATATTGTACACCGGTGTTCATGAAGACAAACACGATTGCCCCAAATGTGGGTTATCACGATACAAAGTGAAGGGTGGTGATGATGATGATGATATTGATGATGTGAGAAAAAAGGGTCCTCCTACGAAGGTGTTGTGGTATCTTCTAATAATTCCAAGGTTCAAGCGATTGTTTGCCAATGCGAAAGATGCGAAGAATCTTAGATGGCATAATGATGAGAGGAAACGTGATGGAAAGGTTCGTCATCCTGCTGATTCTATTCAATGGAAGAATATCGATACTATGTTTCCGGATTTCGCCGATGAGCCAAGAAACCTAAGGCTTGGACTTGCTACGGATGGAATGAATCCTTATGGTAACATGAGTAGTATTCATAGTTCATGACCTGTTCTGTTGGTGATTTACAACATGCCCCCTTGGTTGTGCATGAAGCGCAAATACATGATGTTGTCTATGATGATTTCGGGCCCAAAGCAACCGGGAAATGACTTAGATGTTTATCTAGGTCCCTTGATTGAAGACTTGAAAACGTTGTGGGTGGAAGGTGTTGATGTAGTTGATGGGTATTCTCACGAGACTTTCAAGCTTCGTGCCATGTTATTTTGCACCATCAATGACTTTCCAGCATACGGTAACTTGTCCGGGTACAGTGTCAAGGGGCATAAAGCATGCCCTATATGTGAAGAAGGCACATGCTACACTCAGTTGCATCATTAAAAGAAGACGGTTTACCTTGGGCATCGGAGATTTCTTAGACGTGATCACCCATATCGTAAGATGAAAAAAGCTTTTAATGGATGCCAAGAGACAGAAGAAGCGTCGGCGGCCTTAATTGGAGAGCAGGTTTATCAGAGGGTAAAGGACATCGATGTTATATTCAGCAAGTCCAAAAAGAAAGGTAAAGCTGTTGAGAAAAACATATGGAAGAAGAGGTCGATATTCTTTGATCTTCCATCTTCGGCGCAAGCTTGATGTCGACACTGCATTGATGTGATGCATGTGGAGAAAAATGTGTGTGATAGTGTGATCGGGACGCTTCTCAACATTCAGGGCAAGACAAAGGATGGTGTGAATGCTCGTCTCGACCTCGTTGCTATGGGTATACGAGAGCAGTTAGCACCAGTTGTTGAGGATGGTAAGCGGACTTATTTGCCGCCAACATGTCATACTTTGTCAAAAAAAGAGAGACAAAGTTTCTGCGGGTGTCTTCAGGGCATCAAAGTTCCACATGATTACTCTTCAAATATGAAGAGGCTTGTCTCTAGTGATCTTAAATTGGTTGGCTTGAAGTCTCATGATTGTCACATCTTGATGCAACAACTTCTGCCCGTTGCTATTCGTGGTATTGCTACAAAAAATGTGAGACATGCCATTACTCGGTTGTGCTCATTCTTCAATTCTATATGTAGCAAAGTCATTGACCCCCGTATGTTGGATGACTTGGAAGTTGAGGCTGCTACAATCTTGTGCCAATTGGAGATGTATTTTCCTCCTTCCTTTTTCGACATAATGGTTCACTTAATTGTTCATTTGGTGAGGGAGATTAGATTATGTGGGTCGGTTTTTCTCGAGATGGATGTACCCAGTTGAGCGCTACATGAAGATCTTGAAAGGGTACGTGAAGAATCCTCATCGTCCGAAGCATCTATGGTTCAAAGGTATGTTGCGTGAAGAAGCTATTGAGTTTTGTTCGGACTACCTTCATAACAAGGATCCTATAGGGGTTCCTAAGCCTCGGCATGATGAGATCAGATGTCAAGGTAAGGGTACACATGGCTTAAGAATTAATAGGAAGGATCGGGAGGAAGTGCTTCAAGCACATTTGTATGTATTGAACAACATCGAATGTGTTCAACCTTTCTTATTTGAACATAAAAGAAAAGTCAATCAAGAAAACCCTCGAATGAGCGAAAGGTGGTTGTTGAACAAGCATAACAAGACTTTCTTACCATGGTTCAAGGAAGAAATGCTTAAGGATGGTAGTACTGCTTCTGATGACGTAAAATGGCTAGCACGTGGGCCTAACTTCAACGTCATATGTTGGAGCGGATACGACATAAATAACTTTTCCTTTTATACAAAGGAACAAGATAACAAGAGTACCATGCAAAATAGTGGGGTTATGATCATGGCCGAAGCAATGCACTTCTCTAGTGCAAATGACACAAAACCCGTTACAGCACCGACACCTTACTTTGGATATATTGAAGATATTTGGGTGCTCGATTACACTAAGCTTAAGGTGCTGGTATTTAAATGTAAGTGGGTTGATAGTAACGGTGGTGTACAAACCGACGAATTGGGGTTCACATTGGTAGACCTCAACAAGTTAGGTCATATAAATGAGCCTTTCATAATGGCTTCCCAAGCAAAACAAGTGTTCTACATCAGTGATCCTTCTAACAAAAGGTTGTCCGTGGTTCTCCAAGGAAAAAGCATGTATAATGGTAGTGATGAAAATGAAGATTCAAATCTTGATATTCCTGAGACTCCTTTTTCAACAAACATGCCTACTATAATCGAGGAGACACAGGTGGACGATGTACATGCCACTCGTGATGATCATCACGAAGGGATATTGATATAGGTAGTTTAAACTTAGTATACATTTATAACCTATGTTAATAAATATATATTGTTTTGAACAGTCATACATAAGGATCATTGTTCCATTTTCCTTTGCAATTATGTAATGTGTGTGATATTCTGTGTTACTGGGATATTTACTGAATGCAGGGATGGCTTAGGGGAGTGATATTTTAAAACTGAATTTAAAAAAAAAAAATACTATTAACGTCAGTTGTATCATACAACTGACGTTAAAAGTATTTTATAAAAATATACAGTAGACTATTAACGTCAGTTGTTTATTACAACTGACGTTAAAATTAAGACCTTTAACGTCAGTTCTTGATAACAATTGACGTTAGTTTTAACAAAATTTACGTCGGTTTTGTTAAAGAACTGACGTTAATTTTGACAAAATTAACGTCAGTTGTGTTAAAGAACCGACGTTAATAGTGTTATATTTAACGTCAGTTCTCAACTGACGTTAAAAGTTAAACTTTTAACGTCAGCTGTATTTACGTCAGTCAGTATTCTGACGTAAAAAATCAATTTTAACTGACGTAAAAAGCACTTATTGCACTAGTGACTTTGGCGCTTCCATCTCATTCGAGAGATTATCGATAGAGGAGATGTGAAAATATGCAGAGTACCAACACTTGATAACGTTGCTGACCCACTTACGAAACCTCTTACTCAACAGAAGCACGAAGGTCACACTAGATCGATGGGCATTAGATTTATGCCTGATTGGCTCTAGTGCTAGTGGGAGATTGTTGGTGTAAGCCCTAGAGACCAGTGTATTTCTTAGACTTACATTTGTATCTTGCCATTATATATATATATATATATATATATATATATATATATATATATGATTCATTCCAGTTTATTGTGTTACTTGTTTAAACATAATAAAGTCCTTAGAATAGAAATTTCAGTTTAATAGAATATCAAGTACATGACTTGATCGTGAGACACTATTGAACAATGAAATCCTATTCTTAAATATCCGTAGTCAAGTATTTTATTAATAAGGACAATAATAATACATTGAGACTATTATGTGTGCAGACTGATGACCATATCTCACGGGTCATGGATATGAGATATCGAGTCGCCACATAGGTACACATTATAGTAATGATGTACTGGATTGACCCACCATGAGAACACTACATGGAGCGTTATGTGAGTGTCAAAAGTAGTTCTCATAGTGACAATGGTGTATGCAATCCTTCGACCTGAAATCGCTACGATCCCTACATGAGGAGTCGTGTGCTTTAATATCGTCAAACATCATCTGTAATAGGATGATTATAAAGACGGTCATTGGGCATACCACGAGCCATGCATAGGGATGTGAGAGACCTAGATGGAATTTGTCCCTCCTACATAACAGGAGTAATATCTGTGGGCCCCCTCACTAGTGGAAAATATACATTAGACGGTAAAGGTTTACGTCAGTTAACCAAAAGATAGACGTTAAAAAGGGGGCGTGGCAGTTTTGTAAATATCAGACTTCATTAATTCAATTTTAACGTCAGTTGTTTTAATGACTGATGTTAAAAGTGAAGTGACTCACTTTTAACGTCAGTTCAATAAAAAACTGACGTTAAAAGTGAACCTTTTAACGTCAGTTCGATAAAGAACTGACGTTAAAAGTAAGTCACTTCACTTTTAACGTCAGTCCTTACATCAACAGACGTTAAAGGTTATTTAATAATTTTTTTATCTAGTATACGATCCCTTCCGCATTGCCTTCCTCAAAGTTTCAGTTTCACATTAATTGCTTTGATGTTTTGGGTTTCTGTTTTGAAAACTAAAATATATGTGCGAAGTATAAGTTGAATCAATAACCCAAACCGGATCTCATTCGTGAAGTGTAATACAGACTGATACAGAAGATTGAAAGGGTTTAAAATCCTATAAAAAGTTACATTGAAAGGGTTTAAAATCCTATAAAAAGTTACATTGAAAGGGTTTAAAATCCTAAACATTAAAGCTACATCCCATCAGAGAGTTTTATGAAATATGCCAAAGGGAAAACTATACTCCGAAGACCTCGTAAAACCGGGGGCATGAGAGAGCTCAAGAGAGAGGCAAAAACAGGTGCACTAGATCTGTTTCAAGCAAAGGCAGTGGTTCCAGAGACTTCCAAGACGGTCACTTGCTGCCAAAGCTGAGGTTTTGGAACTGTGACCCCCGAGCACCTGATTAGCCCTCCAGCAGCTGATTCTCCGGAAGGTGATAAGGTGAACAACTCACATAATGTAGTTTACTCAAACTTATCACCCATGTAATGTAATTTACTCAAACTCAGAAGTTGTTTGACCATTAAGACAGAGACCTTTGAGTCTAGGAATAGGAAGAAAGAGTGATGAAGTTAATCTCCACGGCAGAGCCATATTGTGAAGCAGAAAATTAAAAGGATGGAAGGAAGCTATTTATAGGAGCAGGGGATGAAGTTACTAAGCTATTCTGATTTTCTTGAAAACTTACCTATAAACTTAATGCTCATTAAGAGGATTGAGTTACAAGGTGCATGGGTAAGTAGCACAGTACAGTCAAAGGAATGAATGTTTTTGCAGATATCTATACACTTTTAACGTCAGTTTTTTAAAAAAACTGACGTTAAAAGTGTTTTTAAAATAAAAAATATTTATTGTTAACGTCAGTTTTTTATACAACTGACGTTAAAAGTTTGATTTTTACTTCAGTTAAATAAATAGCTGACGTAAATAATCCTATATATTATAAACGTGCAGAATGAATATTGGAAATAATGTAATTAATATACGGGAACTTGGCAGTCATAAATTAAGTTGACGTTAAAAATGAGGTGGTGGCAGTTTGTAAATATTAAATCACTATTTGCGTCAGTTCTATAAATAACTGACGTAAATAATTATGAAACTCATTTCATTGGTTGTCATGTCCCTGTTGTCCCTCTTAACGCAGATCACTCCATATAGTACTGCAGTTTATTTCTAAACCTTTTTTTATACAAGTTTATTTTTAATTTTTATTAATTAGCTTGAATTAGTAAACAAATTCTTGTGCAAATTAAAATAAATAAACACTTAACATAAAACAAGTTATATGTATAATCAAATCGTATGACATTGAAGCGATCCATAAGTTAAAATTACATGATTAAAAGATAAAAAATTTCTACAACATAGCCCTAAAATATAAAAAAGTTTCTGCATCAACATCATTTTCTTCTCAGTCCTGTCATCAGAAACTCCAATGGATGCATCACCTCCCTCACTTGAATTCCATGATGCAAAGTAAATCCTCAGTCACTAGCAGCGAAAGGAAAGTGAAATGGATCTTTGCATCTTTCTTCTTCAGTGTAGTTCCTTGATGCATCATCTTGAATCCACAATCACTTGCTTCCAAAGTAAAGTGAAAGGGATGACGGGGATGAAATAAAGTGAGAGAATCACATTACGTGATTCACCCAACCTTAATATCCATGTAATGTGATTTACTGAAACTCAGAAGTTGTTTGACCATTAAGACAAAGATCTTTGAGTCTAGGAATAGGAAGAAAGAGTGATGAAGTTAGTCTCCATGGCAGAGCCATATTGTGAAGCAGAAAAATTAAAAGGATGGAAGGAAGCTATTTATAGGAGCAGTGGATGAAGTTACTAAGCTATTCTGATTTTCTGGAAAACTTATCTATAAACTTAATGCTCATTAAGAGGATTAGGTACAAGGTGAATGGGTAGGTAGCACAGTAGTCAAAGGAATGAATGCAGAAACTAATAAACTTTTAACGTCCGTTGTGTAATACAATTGACGATAAATATATGACCTTTAACGTCAGTTCTTACTAACAACTGACGTAATAAGTGTGAGAGTTTTTAACGTCAGTTTATTAAGACAACTGACGTTAAATATGATATTTAACGTTTGGTTTTACTAAAAACTGACGTAAAATGTTGTTTTATTTTAATTATAACGTTTACACCCGCGCGCCTTCTCCACTTCTCAGTACGTCTCTTTTCTCTTTTCATCACGCTCAACCCTCACTCTCAACCCTCGCTCTCGCTCTCACTATGCCCTAATAGTGAGCTAATCTCCACCGCAACCACCGCGAGGGCTTCTTCACCACCACCGTGAGGTACACTCTTAACCCCTAACCCTGTCTTTCCCGCTCATTCTTTGCAATAACTTGACATCTCTCTTTCCCCTTCCCGCGCACTAACTCTCTTTGTCCCTCTGCTCTCAGTAACCACATCGAATGTTGGCCACCACTCGAGCTTCCCCCCCACCACCACGCGAGCGCCTATTTCTGGTGAGTCTTTAATTAGGGCACATTTTTTTTATTTTTGGTTTTGAGTGCATGCATGTTGCTCTGCTGGTTGAAACTGTAGTCTCAGTAGTTGAAACTTGTAACTGTGAGTGTGAGTTGTTTGGAATGTCTCTATTTTTGGTTTTGAGTGTATGTTGAAACTGTAGTCTCAGTAGTTGTAACTTTAAACCGTGAGTTTGAGTTGTTTGGAATGTCTCTATTTTTGGTTTTGAGTGCATGTTGCTCTGCTGGTTGATCTGTCACGGCCGTGATGCTCATCACGGCCAGGCCGTGATCAGCTTCCGCCTATGAGGGTCTGGTTCGGTTGGCACGTTACGGCCGTGATGGACATCACGGCCAGGCATTCTACAAGTGCTTGGAAATCTTCAAAAACTATAGTTTTCAATCTCCGTATTGTCCTTATATTGGATATATAGATGTTTTGTATATCTACCTGGACCTATCTAGTTATTTTTATTTATACTTCTGTATTTATTTTGAGTTATAACCTATGTTAATACATATATATTGTTTCGAACAGGCATACATATGGATCGGTCGAGATAGCCCACATGCACGGGAGGACACCGTGAGGGTTTCGCAGACCCGATCACGCCTACGCCCGATTCTAGTGTAAGTTTACATGTTATATACTATCTTTAGTACTTCTTTTTAATGTAAGTTTATAATGTTACAACCCTCTATTTTATCATTTTTTTGTCCATCCGAGACATCACAGGCTCATAGGAAACGGGGTAGAGGAGTCACCTCGTTGAAGAAACTAGAGAAGGACAGGCGGAGCGGACGAAGCTTGAGGTGTCCTTCGATGCTAATCTAAATGCCCAGGGACCCCGTGCATAAAGAATTTAATAAGTGGGTGTTTCTACAAGCGAAGCAAAGCACATAAGCATCAACTACAACCATCGGAATGACGTTCCCGTAACGTTAAGGATCGATTTGGGAGGCTATCACGGTATTTTACCTTTACATTCGTTTGAGTTACATTATTAGATAATTATCCGAGTTATAAACCATCCGGTTGTTATATATGTATCTAATGTGTAGGTAGCTGGATCGTGCCAAATGACGAGGATCATCGTCATAAATGTATGAAAATGGCATCAAAGCGTTGGAATGGGTTCAAGCATGATCTTACCAGGTACTATGTATCCGGGAAGAAGCGGCTTGATAAAATGTTCTCGGATTATCCCTGGATTGATCAGGATACTTGGGATATGTTTGCCAGGAGTCGACAGGATGGAGAATTTCAGGTTGGTTGATTAAGTTAATTTTGTATGCTTATTATAGATCATTTAACTGTATTTAATTATGTGTTTTTGTTTGAATAGGCTAAGGCAAATAAGGGTCGCGCAGAATCAAGCGAAGAACGCCCACCGCCACACCATGTCTCGGGGTGGGTACCCAGACTCGGATCGAGCAGATGATGGCGGATAGGCTGAGGGCGAAGCAGGAAGAGCACTCTGCTAGGATTGAAAGAGGAAAGGTGCCTGAGGGCACACCATCAAGTCCTCCGTCGGACATCGACCGCGAGGATGTCTGGTTAGCCGGCCGCATGACAAAGACGGGATCTTTTAAAGTTGATGTCACTCGCGAAGTGGCAGATAAGATTGTAAGTAAATAATTAACTCGATTTCAATTGATATTTGTATAGATATTTGCAACACTTTTCACTTGTACGTTTTTTCATTTTTTTCATTGTAGATGGATCTTAAAGCAAAATCCTCCCAGGGCGCATTCGTCCCTTCTATACGGCAGGACGTCTTGATGACTGCTCTAGGCAAGAAAGACCATCCTGGTCGGGTTCTCGGTGTTCCTGGGAACGTGACCATCAAACAATATTATGGCAAGTCTGCTTCACGAAAGCGGGTGGTCAATGAAGCATCAATTTTGGCTGACATTACTCAGCACCTCATGTCCAACCCAGATATTACAACACATCTGATGCAAGGCTTAATATCCAACCCAGAATTCAAGCAGGTGCTTGCCAGAGAGCTTTCCTCCATCGGTACATCCCAGGACACCGTAGGGCTTGCCAACCCTTCACATGTGAGCACAAAAGAGAGTTTTAGTAGGGCACATGTGGAGGACGATGAGTTGGCAGCTAGGGAGCGGGAGTTGGAAGTCCAGCTCCATGAGCATGAGTTGGAAATGAAAAGGCGTGAGCTTGAGTTGGACTCCAAACGACGTGAGCTCGAAATGTTAGCAAAGGTATTTATTCATTATTAATGTCCAAAATAGTCAAATAATTACTTGTGTTTTTTTTAATTATCAAAAACTTATCTATTTTATTTTTCCTAAACTGAAGGCCAAGTCGACGTCGGTGTCGTTGTCACCTATCACTCATTTGTTCTCACTTGGTGAGGATTATGCGTTTGAGATTTTTGAATGTCCATTGGAGCACGATGGATGGGTGGCACGCCCAGATCAACGGAGGATATTTACCTTCTGTGGTGATGATCTCGGGAACGCCGCGTAAATAGCGTCTGGATGAACAACAATGTTTTCAGTCTCTGGTGCACGTAAGTTAATTTTAATTTTATAACTTATTTATTTTTGGTATTTTTCCATTTAATAATTTATTTTAATTTCAATATATATATATATTATGTAATTAACATCCACACCTTTTCATATCTTAGGTATCTCCATCGTCTTCAGCTTGATAAGGGCGTTGCATCAGTTTACGGTTTGTTAGATCCGTCAATCCTTCTGCCCGATTTCTTTACTGGCGATGCATTGAGTAAATTCTTAGGGAACTTGTTGGGATACAATCCGAAAGAAATATATCTGGCTCCCTACTGTATGAAAAACCATTGGCAGTTGTTCGTACTTCACCCGTCTAGGCATAGAATCATATTCTTATGCTCTCAACACCAAGATCTGCCACCGAAGGTGGTGGATGCTGTAAATAAGTAAGTAACTAATCTTAAATTTAATTTAAGTTTTGATATCAGTTGTTTTTAGTTTATTACACACATGATATATGAATTTGTTAATTGATCGACATGATTATTTGTTTATGATAGCGCGCTGAAGGCGAGTAGCATAAGTTGCGCCAACGGGAGAAGTAAGACTTCTAAGGCTAAAGCAAATCCTGTATGGAACATCATAAAGGTTTGGTAGTTTTTTTATCAAATAATTAATATTATAATTACTATTTTATATGTATATTCAACTGACGTTGAAATTAATTTTGTTGTAGTCTCGATTTCAAATTGACGGGTGGTCGTGCGGCTATTATGTGATGCTTCATATGCTGAACATAGTCTCTGCATCTATTACGGATGGATGGAATAAGGTAATATTTAAACAACTTGTTAAATTATATATTATAGTTTTGAAGATGACTTGCATTGATGTTATTGTTATTATTTGAACGTGTCTAGGCATTTGTCGACCAATTGCCTATTCAAGAAGATGAGTTAAGAGACTTGAGGATGCACTTCGCCGAATTCTTCTTCAAGTATGCGGCTGAAAAAGGAATTGACAATATACCTCCGCAATACTTAGATAAATAGTTTTTTTGTTAGACTTTAGAAACTAATTAATAACATGTATATATATATCCTTAGATTGATAGTTTTGTTTTTTAGACATTGGAACAAAAATTTATTTATATATATACATGGGTTTTGGTTTTAAGTCCCCCCATTGTTCCATTTTTCCTTTGCAATTCTGTAATGTGTGTGATATTTTGTGTTACTGGGATATTTACTGAATGCAGGGATAGCTGAGGGGAGTGATATTTTAAAACTTTATTTTAAAAAAAAACCTATTAACGTCAGTTGTATCAAACAACTGACGTTAATAGTATTTTATAAAATATAAAGTACACTATTAACGTCAGTTGTTTATTAAAACTGACGTTAAAATTAAACATTTAACGTCAGTTCTTTATAACCACTGACGTTAGTTTTAACAAAATTAACGTCAGTTGTCTTAAAGAACTGACGTTAATAGTTTTATGTTTAACGTCAGTTGTTTAAAAAACCGACGTTAATTTTTACAAAATTAACGTCGGTTTTGTTAAGGAACTGACGTTAATAGTTTTATATTTAACGTCAGTTCTAAACTGACATTAAAATATTAACTATTAACGTCAGCTGTATTTACGTCAGTCAGTATTCTGACGTAAAAAATCAATTTTAACTGACGTAAAAAGCACTTATTGCACTAGTGCCTGATAGAGTGAGACTGTAAAATTCATGGCCGTGCTGAAATGAGTCAATATGAGATATTGACCTCATTTGTTGTTAAGTCTACTCGGGTATCAAGGAACATGATATTGAACCATACAAGGGTGACACATTCTATGTCTTGTGTTCAATATAGATATATAGATGAAGGGATAATAATGCACATGAATATTTGTCACAGAAAGGTTTCGTCAAATCACTGACTTTCTCACTACTTAGGTGGCAGTGATGTATTGCTAGATACCGCTCACTGTTTGTAATATTAAATGGGATTTAATATTACTACTAACGTTTTGGGAACCTATAGGGTCACACACATAAGAGAAGATCAAAAGAAGCATTAAAAGGAGAGTTGGACTCTTCTATTGGGCCTAGCGCATAGTACATGGGGCTTAGGTCAAACGCTGCTCACTAACTCACTTAAGGAGGTGCTACTATAAGTAGACCACTTAAGCTATTGTGCCTACACGGTTTTTACCCTAGCCGCACATAGAGAGTGACAGTGAGCAACAGGTCTCGGTTTTCGAAGCTAGCACTGTGAGGCAGAGACGCTTCGTGTTCGTGACGTTGGACGTTCACAGGATCTGCTCGTGTGGATACCTTAGAGACATCGCTCGTGCGGTGTTCGTGATAGACGATTTCAATCAATTGTCATCGCTTCAAGAGGTAAATCTTCTAACCATGAATCATGACCATTCGCAAGGATCCTTCGATGGGAATTTTTTTTTTCCGGTGCGTTATTTTGTTTTATACGCAAATTCCCAACAGTTGGGGTCTCCGGAGATTAGGATAGATTGTTGAAAATATAGAAGTGCCATATATTTTCAAAAACAATGATGATTTACTTGATGCTATGCTTCAATTTGAAAATTTTGTGTTGAATATGTATATTTATCTGTTCTTGTTGTTTGTATGAGTGTGGTACATATAGTTGTCATAATTGATCCATATATTGGTATCTCACCCTTACACTTCTTTTTGTTGTTTTATCTCTCTATGTGATATATATATATATATATATATATATATATATATATATATATCTGTTTGGGGATATAGCTGGATCTGAACATGCCGTTAGCTCACTCTCGGGCAAGGGCCATCATATTTGAAAAGGCCCAAGATCCCGCAGCATTGGGTTTTCAGTCAGGATCCCAGCTTGTGTTCTATACCGGCCCAATGTGTACTGTTGATGGATCAAAGTTGGAAGGACCTACATGGAGGACGTATACTATGGAGACGGTTCAGATTTCATTACCGCCAGTAGACTTCTACTTGCAGCATCTGGGCGTCCAGGGACTAGTGGTTCTAAATCCTCCACAGAACCCGCATCAGCCGGCTGTAGCGCCCGCTTCACCGATTGAGGAGGACCCGCAGGAGATAGATGAGGAGGATTCTCAGGAGGTTATCGACGAGGACCCGATTGAGGTAATGGAGGACGACCTGCAGTACCATCCACTCAGTGATGATGATGGTGATTCTCTAGATGCAGGAGTCGGAGTGGATAGGTCTCCATCAGATTTACCTTCGGAGGGTGGGGATGACCGTCATGGTTTCCCTAATGGGTATCATTAGTGTCTGACCAACTGTAGGATTTTTCTTTTGTTTTGCGGTAATGATGTCTGGGTAGTGTTTCTGATTTTGAAAACCGTAGTTCTTTTGACCTATGACTCTTTAAGCTTACTTTAACTCTGCTAATGTAAGTCTGACTATTAACCCTGTTAGTGTACAAATCAACTTTTCACTCATGTAAATTTCTGTCAAGTGACCTGTCTCCAAGAAGGCCATATGTTTAATGTATATAAGGTATTCTGTAACTCTTGTTTTATTTACGTTTCAGTTATTTATGTTATTTGATGCATGATGGAAAAAGTTTTAAAATTATTAAGAATGTAATTAATTATAATAATCATATATTTCTGAAAGTAATCAACAACTTTCTAAAAGTTTTATTTTCCGCAAAACGAGGTAGTTAATGTTGGAACCAAAGTGATTTGGATTAATAATCTGAGTTTGGATGTTAACAAAAAGGATTAAATTTGCATGACAAAGTTTTAGTTGAGATCTAACATGCTTTATCTAGTCTTGAAGGAATGTTCAAATATATAAGTTATGGAAACCTTAAACAAGGTTCCTTATATCTACTTGGACTTAGATTGTGAATCCGCGTCCATTCATGTAGACGAGCTGCTCAAAACGTTTGGTATATTTTTATTTAATATATTTGAGTAGACGATTAATAAAATACTCTCAGTAAACAGGAACTTTAGTTTCAATAAGTAGACGAGATTAAATGCCACGTCATTAGACGAAGATAAAAAATAACTCACTGAAATATAGCAAGTCCAAAGACTTGATGATAGACGAGAGGATATGCCACGTCAGTAGATGAGCGAAAAGTAAACTGTAAGTCCTTAGACTTGGTTTTACCCTTGAGCGTGTAGATGCAGATTTTAAGTAGACGAGCTCTCTTTCTTATAAGGTTTCATATGCTCCGTCTAGCTAAGTAAATGCTGCACCGACCACAAAGAAATATTTAATTCAAATGATTGATATTTATTTCAAACGAATGTTGGTCCTTCCTATTTTTTTTAGCTGTTTTAATGCCTTGTTTCTTTGTGAGAGAAACATAGTACCATCGAGAAATGCAAAAAACAACATAGTACAATGGGGAAATGCAAAACGCTCTGTACCCTGCCACCTTTACTGCTGGAGTAGTTGGAATTTTCACAAAGGAGGAAAGACAGTTTTCAAGTTGCAATTGCTCAGAGCTGTGACCCTCCATTTTGTGCAAAAGTGATATCCAAGAGTACATTTCACAATGGCCACGATCAAGCTATCAGTCACAATGGATATTATTCATTTAATGCTATATCTAAACGGGTATATTCAAAACAACCGTTGAAGATTTTCAAGTGAAGAAGAAGGTCAATATAAATAGAAGACCTCAATCACTGAAGAACAACCTTTTTTTTGGGGAGAAATTTTTTTTTTGCCAATCTACAAGCTCTCATTTTTTGATTCTTTCAAGAGCAAAAGTCTGTAATTCTTTAGCTTGAATATTGTTGTAATATTCAACCGATCTTAAACTTTTATATCCTCACACATAGTGAGTTAGAAGATGAAAAGAAAACAATCTCTTTGTTAGAGTGAGAGACTGAAGAGGCTTGGTAAGAAAGGAATACTTGTAGCCTGGATATGTGTTGAATACTGGGTGTAATCTATTTGGATAAATAGTGGAGTAAATCCTTCAAGTCGAAGGGACTGGACGTAGCGCTTGGTTGGAAGAGAGTGGACCAGGATAAAATACTTGTGTGAATCTTCTAATCTCTTAACTCTTTCAGTTTTATTTGTTTATACTGACTGTGGGTATTTGAACTTGATTTTGTTAAGCTTTTAAAAGATCATTTTCTGTATGTGCTTCTACCTTATTCTTTGTGCGAGAAAATAAGTTTTGAAAAAGGTTGTTATCGAAAATTATTAACAAACACAATTGAACCCCCCCCCCCCCCCCCCCTTCTTGTGTTTGCCTGTGTCAACTTCAGTTAATGTGATACTCAGGTTAAGTGTGTCACATTAAGGGTCGTATCAGAGATGGTCGAGTCTTTCGGGAATTGTTGGGAATAGGCCTGTGTTGTTTGTGTTGTGTGATCTCTGAGTTAGACTTGTTTGAATTACTTCTTAAAAGTAATGAGTGTTAGTGAGAAGGTAAGTGTTTTAATCTCTGGTTACCATTTAACTAATTTTATCTTGTTGGTCAGTTATGGAACTAGATGCAGGACGTGGATGTGACCGAGGAAGAGGCCGTAGGGGTGGTTTTGTTAGTGGCCGTGGACATGATGGTGGGGTAATGGACTTCGCAACTCAAGTTATGGTAGACGTTGCATCTATCATTGCACAGCAAACTGCTACTATGGCTGCTCTACATCAACAGGAGCAAGCCCGTGCTGAACAAGCTGCCGAAAGCCGTGGTCTGACAGCTTTTCGACGTCAGGACCCACCACAGTTTCATGGGGATGCTGACCCTACAAAGGCTGATTTGTGGATTCAAGAACTGGAAAAGATTTTCGAGTTGATTCACAGTCCTGAAGGGGAAAGAGTGCCTTATGCTACTTTCATGTTAATGGGATATGCTGAATACTGGTGGAGAGGCACCAGACAACTGCTAGAGGTGAATTAGGAAGAAATTACTTGGGAGGTTTTCCGTACTGAATTTCTGGACAAATACTTTCCCCAGAGCGCTCGAGCTGAGAAAGAGCAGGAATTTATGCATCTGCGACAAGGAGATATGTCAGTTGGGGAATACGCGGCAAGGTTCGAATCACTTGCCAAGTATTTTCGCTTTTTCCAAGACAACCCAGATGAGGGTTGGAAGTGTGAAAGGTTTGAAGGAGGACTGCGGTACGGGATCAAGGAATCAGTACTGCTACTGGAGATTAAGAATTTCTAGGATCTGGTGGAAAATGCAGGAAAATTGAACAAATGAGGAAGGGTAGAGACAACCGAGGGAATGTTGGGGGACCCTCACATTCTAGGAACTAGTTTCAAAGCCAGAACCAGAGAGGAAGATATAATCAGAGAAAGTCGTACGCTAGACCAGTTAGAAATAACCAGAATCAACAATCGTATCATCCCATTGCCTCAGCAACTGGAAGTGGGAGCTAGAGAAGTCAAGACCGAGGTCAAGGGAGGAAGTGCTATAAATGTGGAGACCCAAACCATTTGGTCGATGTTTGCTCAGTAAGAGGAATGAAATGCTTCAACTGTGATCGATTGGGGCACTTGGCAAAATATTGTAAGGCACCAAAGCTGGAACCTACCATCAAAAGAGCTAGAGTTAATAAACCAACGGCTAGAGGGAGAGTTTTTACCATGAATGGTGCCGAAGCCTCAAACTCCAAAGATCTGATACAAGGTAGTTGTAACATAGCCGATAACCTCTTAACTGTGCTTTTCGATTCGGGTGCAACGCATTAATTTATCTCAGTGGATTGTGTGAAACTGTTAGAGTTACCTGTTTCTTCTTTGTCATATGATTTGATTGTTTCAACTCATACTACTGAACCTGTTACTGTTAATACGGTGTGCTTGAACTGTTTGCCTTGTTGATCTGATATGTATGCCTTTAATACAACTATATGTAATTTTAGGCATGGATTGGTTATCTTCCAATCATGTTCTTCTTGATTGTGCTCACAAAACCTTAGTTTTTCCTGATCCTGAGCTTTCTGGATTTTTATCCAGTAACCAAGTAAGGACTTTTTCGAAAGAAGAAGATCAGAGATACTTGCTTTTGACTAACTTAGAAGTCGAAGAGGAAGTCGATTTAGGTGCCATACCTGTTGTGAAGGACTTTCCGGAGGTGTTTTTGAATGATGTACCAGGGTTACCACTGTAACAGCCTGATTTTAATTATGTTGTTCAACCGATTAAAATATAATTAATGATATTTTAATTTGAGAGTTAGAAAGTGTTTTTGATTAAAATAAAATCATATTCGTAGTCTACTTTATGGTAGAGGGTTACGGTAAAAATTTCGATTGAAAATTCAGACGAAAGACGGTCTGGGTTTTCATTGCCGCTACAAGTTTACTGTGCAGAAAACCTAATTTTGACCCGTGAATGAGACGGTTAGTGTTTTTAATATGTTTCCTTCAACTTTGGTTATTTTGAAAATTTTTGTTCAAAAATGGAATATAATATTTTATTCGGGCGAAAACGTCGGAAAAATTATGATCGGAAAATACAACCGGGTACGAAATGGAGTAGATTAGGGAGCACAAAAGAAGTGAAATGACTTTATGGGACTTGATGGAAATGGGTTATGACACACTCCAAAAGTGTAATCATCACACTTTTCAAATTATAACATATTATATTCTAAAAACCTATTTTTCTCTTTCCTCTTCAACCAAACAAGTCTTAAAGACAAAACTTGCTCTCCAAGCTCATCCTCTCCCCAAAATTTCGTGCTCCCCTCTCCTTCCTCTATATAATCATCACTCATCTTCATTCTCTCATTTTCTTCCTCCATCTTCATACTTCTTCAACTTCTTCCATTTCTTCTTTTTTTTTCAAACACTTAAAGCTTCCATTTTTATTAGTCTTTTCCACTTGAATTCTTCTTTAAAGTTCTTCCTTATACTAAGGGTAATGCTCTCATATGAATCTTTTTGCAAGTTTCATCTTTTATTTGTTAGTTTACTTTATGTGTTCTTTATATGCTTTAAACTTCTAAAATTTCTCTAAAATGGTAGAAAACTCCTTTTGAGTTGAAACCACTTTCTATAGTCTTATATTAACTTATGTTTTCACATACTAAGAGGTTGTGTAAAACAAAAATCTCTACCCATCTCTTCCAATGAAGGCCGAATGCTTGCATTTTTGACCTAGGAAGTTTTTGTTTCAACTTTTGGAATATGATCATGTGTTTGAGTTTCTAGCTATCCATTGATCTTAAATCTATAAATCTTGGAAGTTTTGATAGCTTGTTCCTATGATGGCTGAAAATATGAATAAGTAAGCCTAGGATACTATGTTTCAACTTTCCAAGTTTGATCATGGATTTAAAACTCTTAATACCTTGTGATTCTAAACCTAAGAGTTTTTGTTAAACAAAGAATATTTTCCTCATCATCATATGATGGCCGAAACATAGTGTTTAGGTGCTCGGATGTTTGAGTTTTTATTTTTACAAAATGATCATGGACTTAAGCTCCATAAGATATTTGGATGCTAAGTCTAAGAGATTGGAAAGTTTAAGGATTTCTAACTTGTTTATTCTATGTTATTAAAGCTGGATGTATTACTTTCATTTTTCCAAGATGATCATGGACTTGAGCTCCATAATATATTTGGATGCTAAGTCTAAGAGATTGGAATGTTTAAGTTTCCATTGCTTTCCAAAATGATCATGGACTTGAGCTCCATAAGATATTTGGATGCTAAGTCTAAGAGATTGGAAAGTTTAAAGATTTCTAACCTATAAATCCTATGAAGGCCGAACCTAGAAGGTTATGGACCTAGGATACTTTGTTCTTATTTTTCCAAAATGATCATGGTTTTGAGCTCCTTAATACATATGGATGCTAAACCTAAGAGATTGGAAAGTTTAGTGAATGCTAGCCTATTTTACTAGCCTTGGCCAAATACCCTAAGTGTATAACTTAGTGGTATTTTAATTCAACTTTGTTAAATGATCATTGTTTATGAACTCCTAATACTTAAGGATCATAAATCCATGAGTTGTATAATTTTCGGGAATCTCTAACCCTAAGAACTAGTATTGGCCGAACCTATACCATGTGGTTTAGTGTTATTATTTGATTTTAACTTTTGATTTTGTGTTCATAATAACCTTAGACTTCCATCACGGAGGAAACGAGGACGTTCGTGGTATACCTCTTCGAGCATCTAATCTCCTTACCTTCACAGAAGGTGGAGTTAATACTTTGTGGTGTGATGACTAGGAGCTTCGAGTTCGGGAGTTCGGTGATAACCCAGGTGGGGGAAAGAACCAACCTATCGTCGGAATGGATAAGTAGTAGATTATATAATAATTGTGTAGGGCGACCTAAACCTTACTAGTAGTTGAGTAATCGACAAGACCAAAATCACATTGGAAACCTTTTCTGAAAAACCAATGGCGATTCGGGGATTGTAGGTTTATCGACATTAGGTTGATTTTATATTCTTGATGGTTGATTTGAGCTTATTATCTTTATTGAATCGATTTTTGTTCTATGTTGGTGATATTGGAATATTTTGATTGATATTGTGTTATGCATGATCTTCCTGGTTTTTATTATTATGCTTAGTGGATTTTAAGCAAAGATATATATGTTGTCTACGAGATGATTGTTTTGGGTGTGAGGATAATGATGATTTAGAAGTGCCTAAATTAGATGATGTATGTTAAAGAGGTGTTATGGCATAGAATATGTGTCAAGTTCTAATGGAAGGTTAAGGCACTAAGATGTTGTTAAATCGGGTTGGTGGGATTCAAGTATAGGTGTTGTTGTCCATGACCGTGTATTGGTAATATAATACACAAGGACAAAAGTGTATTGGTAATATAATACACCAAGACAAAAGTGTATTGGGAATATAATACACAAATACAAAAGTGTATTGGTAATATAATACGCAAGGACATCTGTGTATTGGTAATATAATGCACCGTGTATTGGTAATATAATATACGTAAAACACTTCTGTGTATTGGTAATATAATACACCGTGTATTGGTAATATAATACACGTAAAACATTTGTGTATTGGTAATCTAATACACCATGTATTGGTAATATAATACACGTAAAAATCAAGAGTTCTCGCGAGACCACTTCCCCCTTATCGGGAATGGGGGTGGAACACCTTAACGGGAATGGAGGTGTCCACTAGGTGGAACATCCTAACGGGAATGAGGGTATGCCCCGATGCAAATGAGGGATGGGGACAAGAGTGGTAGTGGCCACGATAACGTAAAGATATGGTGATAGGATTAGAGAGGTTACGTTAAAATGACGTGTTAGATTGCCTGGGAGTAAGGGTAGCGGATGATATATATTAACCTGAGGATGATTCGTTAGTTATGTGTGTTAATTGTCTATGACAATTATTGTATAATTTACTATGACTCTTTTCCTCTTTTTGATGGTAGAACTGTTTCTTATCCCCTGTATATTTTTGTATGTTGTATTTTATCTCCTTGTGTAATTGTATGAGAAGACCCTGTGGATGAGCGTAACCAGGAGGCGATGGATGGAACTCCCTACGAACCGGAGGCTGGAGGACGAGCTGTGACCCATGGTGATTAAGGTCTAGTTAGTTATGGCCAGTGCGTCTCGTGAGGCGTATTTTTATTATGTTTTTCGCTGTTTAACTTTTTGTCTAAGTATATGCCTGTGAGGGATCCTACTGATAGGATATCCTCAGAAGTGTTTTGTAATATTCATAATATACTTATATTGTGATATGTCATTCTATATGAAGTTGTATACTTTATAAGTTAAGTTTTAATTTTTACCTATTTTCACGTTAAGCGTGCGATTAAGTAATTAAATATTGAGGTTTTAATCTAATGACACAAAGAGGCACAGCGGGGTGTCTCAACCACCAGTAAGGGATATCAAATTCTCCATCGATCTTGTTCCAGGAACTGGTCCGATATCGATTGCTCCGTATCAGATGTCACCTATAGAACTCTTTGAGTTGAAGTCTTAGTTAGAAGATCTGTTGTCAAAACAGTTTATAAGACCGAGTGTTTCTCTATGGGGAGCACCTGTTATTTTAGTCCGATAGAAGGACGGAGGTTCAAGACTCTATGTGGATTATAGGTGATTAAAACCAAGAATGATATCCAATTTAAGGCTAAATTAGTTTCTGATGAAAATTTTATTTTCATTGTGCTGAATCTGTATGCTTGTTTTTGCTGTATCTTGAGTTACAGATCTCCGATTGATGCATTCTTTGGTTCGTTGGAAATATTAGGAAATTATCTACAAATCACATCTCATGCCTCTTAACCTGATTCAGCTTCTATCATGATGAAATACAACTTTGATGTTCAATTTGGTTTTTACCAATTGTGAGAGTGTTCCCTTTTGGGTTCTTCATTGAGTCAACCCATTGATCTTATCAGGAGTCCAAGACCCTTGTGACGATCCTCACCTAGGCTTATCAATTCCCTTGGAATTGTGGCACCTACCTTCCATTCCTTATCTCTTCCATTTTTGTAGTCATCTTCTTCTATAATTTTGGTTGTCACTCATGGATAGATCCGAAAATTTACATGCTCCTTTTTAGGATCATATTAAAGTTGTATTTCATCATGATAGAAGCCGAATCAGGTTAAGAGACATGAGATATGATTTGTAGATAATTTCATAATCTTTCCAACGAATCAAAGAATGCATCAATCGGAGATCTGTAGCTCAAGATACAGCCAAAACAAGTATACAGATTAAGCCCAATGAAAATAAAATTTTCATCAAAAATTAATTTGGCCATAAATTGGATATCATTCTTGCTTTGCATCAACCACATGATAACCAAATGGTGAGGTTGCCTTGTTGATGATCTTTTTGGTTGAATTCTTAACAAGTTAATGTGAAACCAATTTTGGAACCAAAATAAGAAGAAGAAAGAAACAAAATGGAAGAAGATAAGAAGATGGATGGCGCCACAAACATGTAGTTTGATAAGCCTATGAGGTTCGCCACAAGAATCTTGGATTCTTGATAAGAACTAGTTTGGTTCAACCAAGAACCAAGGAGACAATAATCTCACAAGTATGGATTCAATCCAAAATTCAACATCCAAAGTTGTATTTCATCATCATAGAAGTCGAATCGGGTTAAGAGGCGTGAGGTATGATTTGTTGATAATTTCCTAATATTTCCAAAGAACCAAAGAATGCATCAACAGGAGATCTGTAGCTCAAGATACAGCCAAAACAAGCATACAGATTCAGCACACCGAAAATAAAATTTTCATCAAAAATTAATGATGCAAACCAAGAATGATAACCAATTTAAGACCAAATTAATTTTGATGGAAATTTTATTTTCATTGTGCTGAATCTGTATGCTTGTTTTGACTGTATCTTGAGCTACAGATCTCTGATTGATGCATTCTTTGGTTTGTTGGAAAGATTAGGAAATTATCTACAAATCATATCTCATGCCTCTTAACCTGAATCGGCTTCTATCATGATGAAATACAACTTTGATGTTCAATTTGGTTTTTACCAATTGTGAGAGTGTTCTCTCTTGGGTTCTTCATTGAGTCAATCTCTTTGACCTTATCAAGAGTATAAGACCCTTGGGAGATATGAAGATGAAGTGCTATGTCATGTGATGCCTATAGAAACGAGGCACTTGGTACTTAGGCGTCCTTGGAGGGCTGAACGAGAAACGAAATATGATGTCTACAACAATATGTACTCATTTGTATTTAATAATTTCAAAATTACTCTTGGATCATTGTCACCAAAACAAGTGTATGAAGATCAAATGTACTTAAAAGGAGAGAGTGAGAAAAAAAGAATGATTGAGAAAACAATAAAAGCAGAGTGTTCGGTGAATGAGGAAAGCAACGAAGGAGAAGTAATAAAAAAAAGAAAGCCATGAGAAAAATGAAGAAGAAAAGGGAATGGAGGAAAACAAACAGAATGAAAAAGATGTTGAGAAAAAGGTGGAGAATGCATTTTTTGAAGGGGAAAATAAAAAGAAAAGTTTTGAGGCAAAGGTTGAAAGTAGAATTGGGAGTTTTCCTATAAAAGAAAATAAGGTGAAGGGAGCAATGTTGGCAAGGCAGCCTATATATATCTTTCTATGTAAAGATGCTTGTTTGACTGCTAATGCAAACTGTTTTCCTAGAGGTGATGACTATATTTTGAAGGAAGTTGAAGAAACAATTCCAAGAGAGGTGCCCCATGGATTCAAAAGGGTTGTGTTTGAACTCGGAGGGTGAAGACGATTCCCAAAATAAATGAATTCGAGGTCGAATTCTCTTCAAAAGAGAGGGAATGATGCAAACCAAGAATCATATCCAATTTAAGGCCAACTTAATTTTTGATGAAAATTTTATTTTCATTGTGCTGAATCTGTATGATTGTTTTGGCTGTATCTTGAGCTACAGATCTCCAATTGATGCATTCTTTGGTTCGTTGGAAAGATATGAAATTATCTACAAATCATATCTCACGCCTCTTAACCTGATTCAACTTCTATCATGATGAAATACAACTTTGATGTTCAATTTGGTTTTTATCAGTTGTGAAAGTGTTCTCTCTTGGGTTCTTCATTGAGTCAACCTCTTTGATATTATGAAGAGTATAAGACCCTTGTGCCGATCCTCACCTTGGCTTATCAAATCCACTTGGATTTGTGGCGCCTCTCTTCCATTGCTAATCTTCTCTATGTTTGTATTCATCTTCTTTTATATTTTTGGTTGGTCACTCAAGGATAGATCCGAATTTTCATATGTTCCTTATTAGGATCATATCATGTGGCATCTAGAGCCATCCTTCCTAGAGTGACTTTTGATTTCATTTTTCGATTTTTTCAGAAGTTTGAATTTTTCTTAGCGGGTTCTTCATGTAGTCACTCATGAAGAAAAATGATGCCAAGAAAATGGAGGATATTTTCTATTCTAGATGCTATGTGAAGGATACGATATGTAGCTTGATCATTGATAGAAAGGGTTACATCAACGTAGCCAGTACCACCATGGTGCAAAAGTTGGCACTTCCTCTTCTAGAGCATCCATAACCGTATGTCATTGGGAGCATCCCGGACTTTAGTGGTTTTGGTGACGTGATGATGAACAAACAAGTACTATTGTCGTTCCAGATTGGGAGATATGAAGATGAGGTGTTATGTCATGTGATGCCTATAGAAACGAGGCACTTGGTACTTAGGCGTCCTTGTAGGGCTGAACGAGAAGCGAAATATGATGTCTACGAAAAAAAGTACTCATTTGTATTTAATAATCGTAAAATTACTCTTGGATCATTGTCACCAAAACACGTGTATGAAGATCGAATGTACTTGAATGGACAGAGTGAAAAAAAAAGAATGATTGAGAAAACAATCAAAGAAGAGTCTTCGGTGAATGAGGATAGCAAAGAAGGAGAAGTAATAAAAAAAGAAAACCATGAGAAAAATGAAGAAGAAAAGGGAATGGAGGAAAACAAACAGAATGAAGAAGATGTTGAGAAAAAGGTGGAGAAAGCATTTTTTGAAGGGGAAAATAAAAAGAAAAGTTGAGGCAAAGGTTGAAAGTAGAATTGAGAGTCTTCCTATAAAAGAAAATAAGGTGAAGGGAGCAATGTTGGCAAGGCAGTCTATATATATATCTTTCTATGTAAAGATGCTTGTTTGACTGCTAATGCAAACTCTTTGCCTAGAGGTGATGACTCTATTTTGAAGGAAGTTGAAGAAATAATTCCAAGAGAGGTGCCCCATGGATTCAAAAGGGTTGTGTTTGAACCCGGAGGATGTAGGTGATTCCCAAAATAAATGAATTCGGGGTCGAATTATCTTCAAGAGGGAGGGAATGATGCAAACCAAGAATGATATCCAATTTAAGGCCAAATTAATTTTTGATGAAAATTTTATTTTCATTGTGCTGAATCTGTATGCTTCTTTTGGCTGTTTCTTGAGCTACGGATCTCCGATTGATGCATTCTTTGGTTCGTTGGAAAGATTAGGGAATTATCTACAAATCATATCTCATGCATCTTAACCTGATTCAACTTCTATCATGAAGAAATACAACTTTGATGTTCAATTTGGTTTTTGCCAATTGTGAGAGTGTTCTCTCTTGGGTTCTTCATTGAGTCAACCTCTTTGATCTTATCAAGAGTACAAGACCCTTGTTCCGATCCTCACCTTGGCTTATCAAATCCCCCTTGGATTTGTGGCACCTCCCTTCCATTCCTAATCTTCTCCATGTTTGTATTCATCTTCTATATTTTTGGTTGGTCACTCAAGGATAGATCCGAATTTTCATATGTTCCTTATTAGGATCATATCATGTGGTATCTAGAGCCGTCCTTCCTAGAGTGACTTTTATTTCATTTTTTGATTTTTCCGGAAGTTTGAATTTTTTTTTTTTAGCGGGTTCTTCATGGAGTCACTAATGAAGAAAAATGATGCCAAGAAAATGGAGGATCTTTTTTTATTCTAGATGTTATGTGAAAGACACGATATGTAGCTTGATCATTGATAGAAAGGGTTACATCAACCTAGCTAGTACCACCATGGTGCAAAAGTTGGGACTTCCTCTTCTAGAGCATCCACAACCGTATGTCATTTGGAGCATCCCGGAGTTTAGTGACCTCGGTGACGTGATGGTGAACAAACAAGTACTAGTGTCATTCAGGATTGGGAGATACAAAGATGAGGTGTTATGTCCTGTGATGCCAATAGAAACGAGGCCCTTGGTACTTAGGCATCCTTGGAGGGCTGAACGAGAAACGAAATATGATGTCTACAATAATAGGTACTCATTTGTATTTAATAATCTCAAAATTATTCTTGGATCATTGTCACCAAAACAAGTGTAAGAAGATCAAATGTACTTGAAAGGAGAGAGTGAGAAAAAAAGAATGATTGAGAAAACAATAAAAGAAGAGTGTTCGGTGAATGAGGAAAGCAAAGAAGGAGAAGTATTAAAAATGGAAAGCCATGAGAAAAATGTAGAAGAAAAGGGAATGGAGGAAAACAAACAGAATGAAGAAGATGTTGCGAAAAAGGTGGAGAATGCATTTTTTGAAGGGGAAAATAAAATGAAAAGTTTTGAGGCAAAGGTTGAAAGTAGAATTGAGAGTCTTCCTATAAAAGAAAATAAGGTGAAGGGAGCAATGTTGGCAAGGCATCCTATATATATCTTTCTATGTAAAGATGCTTGTTTGACTACTAATGCAAACTCTTTGCCTAGAGGTGATGACTCTATTTTGAAGGAAGTTGAAGAAACAATTCCAAGAGAGGTGCCCCATGGATTCAAAAGGTTTGTGTTTGAACCCGGAGGATGAAGACGATTCCCAAAATAAATGAATTCGAGGTCGAATTCTCTTCAAGTGGGAGGGAATGATGCAAACCAAGAATGATATCCAATTTAAGGCCAAATTAATTTTTGTTGAAAATTTTATTTTCATTGTGCTGAATCTGTATACTTGTTTTGGCCGTATCTTGAGCTACCGAACTTCGATTGATGCATTCTTTTGTTCGTTGGAAAGATTAGGAAATTATCTACAAATCATATCTCATGCCTCTTAACCTGATTCGGCTTCTATCATGATGAAATACAACTTTGATGTTCAATTTGGTTTTTACCAATTGTGAGAGTGTTCTCTCTTGGGTTCTTCATTTAGTCGACCCCTTTGATCTTATCAAGAGTCCAAGACTCTTGTGGCGACCCTCACCTTGGCTTACCAATTCCCTTGGAATTGTGGTGCCTACCTTCCATTCCTTATCTCTTCCATTTTTGTAGTCATCTTCTATAATTTTGGTTGTCACTTATGGATAGATCCGAAAATTTACATGATCCTTTTTAGGATCATATCAATAGGCAACTTAACAAAGAGACGATCAAGAACAAGTGCCCGTTGCCGCACTTAGATGATCTGATGGATCAATTGCAAGGACCTGCTGTTTTCTCAAAGATCGATCTGAGGACGGGTTATCACCAGGTTAGAGTGAAGCCTAAAGATATACCAAAGACGGCGTTCCGAACCCGTTATGGGCATTATGAGTATCTTGGGATTCCATTTGAAGTGGCGAATGCACCTTTTGTCTTCATGGACTATATGAATCGGGGTTTTCGACTGTTTGTTGATAAGTCTGTTACTGTGTTCATCGATGACATCCTCACTTACTCTAAGAGTCATGAGGAACATGAAGCACATCTGCGACAAGTCTTACAGATCTTATGCGAGTAGGAGTTGTATGCAAAGCTCTCCAAGTGTGAGTTTTGGCTTGAAGAAGTGAAGTTCTTGGGACATATGATTTCCAAAGAAGGAATAACTATTGATCCTGCTAAAGCGGAGGCAGTAGTTTCTTGGGATAGACCGAAGAAAGTAACAGAGATTCGAAGTTTTGTCGGCTTGGCTGGATATTACCAAAGGTTTGTCGAAGGTTTCTCCAAGATTGTCGCGCCATTGACTCAACTTACAAGGAAGGACCAACCTTTTGTGTGGACTACGGAATGCGAAGAAAGCTTCCAGGCGATAAATGAACGTTTGACAACTTCACCAGTGTTAATACTTTCTGAACCCCGTGAACCTTACGAGGTGTATTTGATGCTTCATATCAAGGTTTAGGTTGTGTATTAATGCAACACATGAAGGTTGTAGCGTATGCTTCACGTCAGCTGAAGACTTATGATAAGAATTAACCAACGCATGATCTGGAGTTAGCTGTTGTGGTCTTTGCACTGAAGATATGGAGGCATCATCTGTATGGAGCTAAGTTCGATGTTTTCAGCAATCACAAAAGTCTGAAGTACCTGTTTGACCAGAAAGAACTCAATATGAGACAAAGACGGTAGATGGAATTCTTGAAAGATTATGACTTTGCTTTACAGTATCATCCCGGGAAGGCGAACATCGTGGCAGATGGTTTGAGCCGGAAAGCCATACATGTTTCAACAATGATGGTGAAAGAGTTATAGTTGATCGAGAAGTTCCGCGATCTCGATTTGATGATGGAGACAAGCCCAAAGAGAATCAGTGTGGGGATGATTACGATCTCAAGTGGATTGATGGAAGAAATCAGAGAGCAACAAACTACTGATGTGTGTCTTCAAGCGAAGAAAAAGATTATGGAACAAGGAAAAGCCAAAGAGTTTAGCTTAGGGCCAGATAAAATCCTAAGGTGCAATGGACGAATCTGTGTACTTGACAATTCTGAAATGAAAAAGATGATTCTTGAGGAGTCACACAAGAGCAAACTGAGTATTCATCTCGGATCAACCAAGATGTACCAAGATCTAAAGCAGATATTCTGGTGGTCGGGCATGAAGAAACAAGTGGCAGAGTATGTGGCATCCTGTCTGACTTGTAAGAAGGCAAAAATGGAATATCAATGACCCGGTGGAATGCTACAATCTCTGGATGTACCTGAATGGAAGTGGGATAGTATATCCATGGATTTTGTGGTAGGATTACCAAGGACTTCCAAAGGCTTTGATTCGATTTGGGTGATTGTTGACAGACTAACGAAGTCGGCACACTTCTTACCTGTTAAGGCCAATTATACGGTGGAGAAGCTAACCTAGGTGTATATCATGGAGGTGATCAGACTTCACGGAGTACCCTCTAGTATTGTCTAAGATCGAGATCCGAAGTTCACTTCACGTTTCTGGGGAAGTTTACAGAGAGCTCTGGGAACCAAGTTAAGGATAAGTTCTGCTTATCATCCGTAAACTGATGGACAAATAGAAAGGACAATACAGATGTTAGAAGACTTGCTAAGGGCGCGTGTCCTAGATAATCGCGGAAGTTGGGATGATCTTTTGCCTCTCATTGAGTTCACATACAATAATAGCTTTCATTCAAGTATAGGAATGGCACCCTACGAGGCACTATATGGGAGAAAATGCCAAACACTGTTGTGTTGGAATCAAGATGGAGAAAGCGCAATTTTAGAACCTGAAATTGTGTAACAAACAACATAAAACGTGAAACAAATCCGTGAAAGGATAAAGGCTTTGCAAAGTAGACAGAAGAGTTACTCCGATCGGAGAAGACGACCTTTCGAATTTCAGGAAGGCGAACATGTATTTTTGAGAGTCACACCCACGACTGGGGTAGGTAGGGTTATAAAGTCCAGAAAACTCACTCCTAAATTCATTGGTCCTTACCAAATTATTCGCCGTATCGGTCCAGTAGCCTATCAAATCTCTTTGCCACATTTTCTTTCAAATATCCATAACGTCTTTCATGACTCACAACTGAGAAAGTACACTTCCAATCCATCATATGTAATCGAGCCAGATATAGTACAGTTAAAAGAAAACCTATCTTATGAGACCTCACCTATACAGATCGAGGATAAAAGGATTAAGCAACTCAGGGGAAAACAAATTCCCTTAGTTAAGGTTATTTGGGATGAGACAACTGGAGAACCGACGTGGGAGACAGAAGACAAGATGAGATTACAGTACCCTGATCTGTTTTCAGGTTCGTAATTTTGAGGACGAAATTTTTTTTAGTGGGGTAGTAATGTAACACCCCGATTTTTTTGTTTCTTAATGATCTGTGTTTATGTATGTGTATGTGTGATTAATATTTTAAATCAGAGAAAAATATTTTGATAAACTAAAATTATTCTCATAATTTATTTTACTCTAGGAAACTGTAGTTGAAATTTCGGTTGAAAATTCAGACGAAGTCGGTCTGCGTTTTCACTGTCAGTAAGATTTTATTGATAAGGAAAATGAATTTCGAGTCATAAAATAAAACTGTAGATTTCCTAACTCATTGAAAACAATTCCAATGATTTTAAAATTTTTCCTTTATAAATATTACAAAATTATTTTTTCTAGGTGAAAATTCGCAAAGAAAATACGATCGGTTTTCACAGTCGGGAAATTAATGGAACCGAACGAAACAAAATTTATTCAAAATATATTAGGTGAAGATTTGAAAAACTTGATATCAAAACAACATGATGGATTTGATGTGAATAGTATTGTTATTAATTTCAAACCATCATTTTATTTGATTTTTACAAGTTAATCATTAATTATTTTATTAAAAAAAATCAAGTTTTTAATTTATAGAAATTTTCAAAAATCTCTCCTTTTCATCTCTAACCAGCAGTGTCCCCCCCCCCCCCCCCCCACCCCACCCCACACACACTCTCTCTCTTTCTCTAAATACCTTCTTTCTACACCATTCTTCCATTTCTTCAATTCTCTCTCAAACTCAATCAAACATTCACTTAGCTCATTCATCTTCTTCTTCCATTAATACTCTAGGGAAGCTTCAAGACCTTGATCATTGACACGCTGTTGCACACGGGTCAAAAAGTGAGTGGTTTGTAAAAATTGTAGTCAGGGAGCGACAACTCAAGTATCGTCTCAAAAGGACTCTTGGATTGTTATTCACTTCAAAAATCAGTTGGGAGGGGGGGGGGGGGGTTCAGATTGAAGAATTCAATTAAAAGAAAACAATGCAATTGAGGAAATAGTGATTATCAATATATTGAAACGATTAATCTACTGTTCTCGGTTTCCCACTATCATCGGTTCATATAAATTCCATGCCCTAAGCGGATTCTAATCCCTTTTAGATTGTAGCAACAATTAACAAGCGAAATTGGCACTACGAGATGTATGTTCCTAATTCTCGAATTAAGCAAACGGGGTGAAGAACTCGTGAATTAAGCAAACACGATCGAACACACGCGAATTAAGCAAACGCGATTAAGTATAGGAACATAGAATCATCGAAATAAATCAATACTAATTCTATATAATTCTGAATTAAGCAAACAGAATATACAGAACAATATTGAAAGCGAATAGCAAATCAAATGGGAATTACAAAACCTCAAGTGCGGCGGAAACCGATTACATCAGACTAATCCAAGGGAATTAGTTCCCCATCAAAAACGTAATACAACCTAGGAAATTCTTAAACAGTGGAAAATGAAAAGTGTCCCCTAATCTGCCCAAACCATCAATTTATATCCTTCAGCATCTGCGCCCGCTCGCGAGGCGAGTAGCCTCTTGCGACGCGAATATTAAAGATGGCGCCAGTTTGAATTTGGATTCTCGTGAGGCGAATAGTGACTTGCGAGGTGATACAAAAAGGGTCTTCTCATTACGCCCGTGACGAGTATCAGGGCCTGGGCGTGATGGCTTCTGGTCCTCAGGCTCGCGAGGTGAGACATGGTTCGCGAGGCGAGATAGAAAGGGTTGCATTCTCTGGCACAGTCAGCCTTCAGGCTCACGAGGCGAGGTGGTGATTCGCGAGGCGAGACAGAAAGAATGACATTCTGCTGTTCAGGCTGGTCTTCAGTCTCGCGGGGCGAGTAGTTCCTCGTGAGGCGAATCTCCGAGAATTGCGTTTTCCATTGTTTCCTTCATTCCCTTGGCTCTAAGTGCTTCCCCTTTTAACCTGAAAACATGAGATAGGTGTGAATGCTTTATTTGACTCAAAAATTGATTAAAATGTCCTAAACTACTTAATAAACTCAAAATGTTGCTTGAGGACAGTCAAATCCAAATCTGGGCTAAAACGAGATTGAAACTCGAATAATTAGTGCAAAAGCCATGGTCTTACTAGTTATAAAACTAGTCAACCAGAGGCTGATCAAAATACCCCAAACTTAAAATTTGCTTGTCCCCAAGCAAACTAAAACTCAAAAAAGACTCAAACTTGGCAAGCTTAAAAGATTTATTCAATTTCGCACAGATTTCATGCAATTACAACAAACGCGATTAAGTATAGGAAACAATGCAATTGAGGAAATAGTGATTATCAATATATTGAAACGATTAATCAATTGTTCTCGGTTTCCCACTATCATCGGTTCATATAAATTCCATGCCCTAAGCGGATTCTAATCCCTTTTCGATTGTAGCAACAATTAACAAGCGAAATTGGCACTACGAGATGTATGTTCCTAATTCCCGAATTAAGCAAACGGGGTGAAGAACTCATGAATTAAGCAAACACGATTGAACACACGCGAATTAAGCAAACGCGATTAAGTATAGGAACATAGAATCATCGAAATAAATCAATACTAATTCTATATAATTCTGAAAAGCAAACAGAATATACAGAACAATATTGAAAGGGAATAACAAATCAAATGGGAATTACAGAACCTCAAGTGCGGCGGAAACCGATTACATCAGACTAATCCAAGGGAATTAGTTCTCCATAAAAAACGTAATACAACCTAGGAAATTCGTAAACAGTGGAAAATGAAAAGTGTCCCCTAATATGCCCAAACCAGCAATTTATATCCTTCAGCATCTGCGTCCGCTCGCGAGGCGAGTAGCCTCTTTCGACGTGAATATTAAAGATGGCGCCAGTTTGAATTTGGATTCTCGCGAGGCGAATAGTGACTCGCGAGGTGAGACAGAAAGGGTCTTCTCATTACGCCCGTGACGAGTATCAGGGCCTGGGCGTGATGGCTTCTGGTCCTCAGGCTCGCGAGGCGAGACATGGTTTGCGAGGCGAGATAGAAAGGGTTGCATTCTCTGGAACAGTAAGCCTTCATGCTCACGAGGCGAGGTGGTGTTTCGCGAGGCGAGACAGAAAGAATGACATTCTGCTGTTCAAGCTGGTCTTCAGTCTCGCGGGGCGAGTGGCTCCTCGCGAGGCGAATCTCCTAGAATTGCGTTTTCCATTGTTTCCTTCATTCCCCTGGCTCTAAGTGCTTCCCCTTTTAACCTGAAAACATGAGATAGATGTGAATGCTTTATTTAACTCAAAAATTGATTAAAATGTATTAAACTACTTAAGAAACTCAAAATGTTGCTTGAGGACAGTCAAATCCAAATCTGGGCTAAAACGAGATTGAAACTCGAATAATTAGTGCAAAATCCATGGACTTACTAGTTATAAAACTAGTCAACCAGAGGCTGATCGAAATACCCCAAACTTAAACTTTGCTTGTCCCCAAGGAAACTAAAACTCAAAAAAGACTCAAACTTGGCAAGCTTAAAGGATTTAATCAATTTCGCACAGATTTCATGCAATTACAACAAACGCGATTAAGTATAGGAAACAATGCAATTGAGGAAATAGTGATTGTCAATATATTGAAACGATTAATCTACTGTTCTCGGTTTCCCACTCTCATCGGTTCATATAAATTCCATGCCCTAAGCGGATTCTAATCCCTTTTCGATTGTAGCAACAATTAACAAGCGAAATTGGCACTACGATATGTATGTTCCTAATTCCCGAATTAAGCAAACGGGGTGAAGAACTCGTGAATTAAGCAAACACGATTGAACACACGCGAATTGAGCAAACGCGATTAAGTATAGGAACATAGAATCATCGAAATAAATCAATACTAATTCTATATAATTCTGAATTAAGCAAACAGAATATACAGAACAATATTGAAAGGGAATAGCAAATCAAATGGGAATTACAGAACCTCAAGTGCGGCGGAAACTGATTACATCAGACTAATCCAAGTGAATTAGTTCTCCATCAAAAACGTAATACAACCTAGGAAATTCGTAAATAGTGGAAAATGAAAAGTGTCCCCTAATCTGCCCAAACCAACAATTTATATCCTTCAGCATCTGCGCCCGCTCGCGAGGCGAGCAGCCTCTAGCGACGCGAATATTAAAGATGGCGCCAGTTTGAATTTGGATTCTCGCGAGGTGAATAGTGACTCGCGAGGTGAGACAGAAAGGGTCTTCTTATTACGCCCGTGACGAGTATCAGGGCCTGGGCGTGATGGCTTCTGTTCCTCAGGCTCGCGAGGCGAGACATGGTTTACGAGGCGAGATAGAAAGGGTTGCATTCTCTGGCACAGTCAGCCTTCAGGCTCATGAGGCAAGGTGGTGTTTCTCGAGGCGAGACAGAAAGAATGACATTCTGCTGTTCAGGCTGGTCTTCAGTCTCGCGGGGCGAGTAGCTCCTCGCGAGGCGAATCTCCCATAATTGCGTTTTCCATTGTTTCCTTCATTCCCCTGGCTCTAAGTGCTTCCCCTTTTAACCTGAAAACATGAGATAGCTGTGAATGCTTTATTTGACTCAAAAATTGATTCAAATGTCCTGAACTACTTAAGAAACTCAAAATGTTGCTTGAGGACAGTCAAATCCAAATCTGGGCTAAAACGAGATTGAAACTCGAATAATTAGTGCAAAAGCCGTGGTCTTACTAGTTATAAAACTAGTCAACCAGAGGCTGATCGAAATACCACAAACTTAAACTTTGCTTGTCCCCCAGGAAACTAAAACTCAAAAAAGACTCAAACTTGGCAAGCTTAAAGGATTTAATCAATTTCGCACAGATTTCATGCAATTACAACAAACGCGATTAAGTATAGGAAACAATGCAATTGAGGAAATAGTGATTATCAATATCTTGAAACGATTAATCTACTTTTCTCGGTTTCCCACTCTCATCGATTCATATAAATTCCATGCCCTAAGCGGATTCTAATCCATTTTCGATTGTAGCAACAATTAACAAGCGAAATTGGCACTACGATATGCATGTTCCAACTTCCCGAATTAAGCAAACGGGGTGAAGAACTCGTGAATTAAGCAAACACGATTGAACACACGCGAATTAAGCAAACGCGATTAAGTATAGGAACATAGAATCATCGAAATAAATCAATACTAATTCTATATAATTCTGATTTAAGCAAACAGAATATACAGAACAATATTGAAAGGGAATAGCAAATCAAATGGGAATTACAGAACCTCAAGTGCGGCGGAAACCGATTACATCAGACTAATCCAAGGGAATTAGTTCTCCATCAAAAACATAATACAACCTAGGAAATTCGTAAATAGTGGAAAATGAAAAGTGTCCCCTAATCTGCCCAAACCAACAATTTATATCCTTCAGTATCTGCGCCCGCTCGCGAGACGAGTAGCCTCTTGCGACACGAATATTAAAGATGGCGCCAGTTTGAATTTGGATTCTCGCGAGGCGAATAATGACTCGCGAGGTGAGACAGAAAGGGTCTTCTCATTACGCCCGTGACGAGTATCAGGGCCTGGTCGTGATGGCTTCTGGTCCTCAGGCTCGCGAGGCGAGACATGGTTTGCGAGGCGAGATAGAAAGGGTTGCATATTTCTGGCACAGCCAGCCTTCAGGCTCACGAGGCGAGGTGGTGATTCGCGAGGCGAGACATAAAGAATGACATTCTGCTGTTCAGGCTGGTCTTCAGTCTCGCGGGGCGAGTAGCTCCTCGCGAGGCGAATCTCCCAGATTTGCGTTTTCCATTGTTTCCTTCATTCCCCTGGCTCTAAGTGCTTCCCCTTTTAACCTGAAAACATGAGATAGCTGTGAATGCTTTATTTGACTCAAAAATTAATTAAAATGTCCTAAACTACTTAAGAAACTCAAAATGTTACTTGAGGACAGTCAAATCCAAATCTGGGCTAAAACGAAATTGAAACTCGAATAATTAGTGCAAAAGCCATGCTCTTACTAGTTATAAAACTAGTCAACCAGAGGCTGATCGAAATACCCCAAACTTAAACTTTGCTTGTCCCCAAGGAAACTAAAACTCAAAAAAGACTCAAACTTGGCAAGCTTAAAGGATTTAATCAATTTCGCACAGATTTCATGCAATTACAACAAACGCGATTAAATATAGGAAACAATGCAATTGAGGAAATAGTGATTATCAATATATTGAAACGATTAATCTACTGTTCTCGGTTTCCCACTCTCATCGGTTCATATAAATTCCATGCCCTAAGCGGATTCTAATCCCTTTTCGATTGTTGCAACAATTAACAAGCGAAATTGGCACTACGAGATGTATGTTCCTAATTCCCGAATTAAGCAAACGGGGTGAAGAACTCGTGAACTAAGCAAACATGATTGAACACACGCGAATTAAGCAAACGTGATTAAGTATAGGAACATAGAATCATCGAAATAAATCAATACTAATTCTATATAATTCTGAATTAAGCAAACAGAATATACAGAACAATATTGAAAGGGAATAGCAAATCAAACGGGAATTACAGAACCTCAAGTGCGGCGGAAACCGATTACATCAGACTAATCCAAGGGAATTAGTTCTCCATCAAAAACGTAATACAACCTAAGAAATTCGTAAACAGTGGAAAATGAAAAGTGTCCCCTAATCTGCCCAAACCAGCAATTTATATCCTTCAGCATCTGCGCCCGCTCGTGAGGCGAGTAGCATCTTGCGACGCGAATATTAAAGACGGTGCCAGTTTGAATTTGGATTCTCGCGAGGCGAATAGTCACTCGCGAGGTGAGACAGAAAGGGTCTTCTCATTACGCCCGTGATGAGTATCAGGGCCTGGGCGTGATGGCTTCTGGTCCTCAGGCTCGCGAGGAGAGACATGGTTCGCGAGGCGAGATAGAAAGGGTTGCATTATCTGGCACAGTCAGGCTTCAGGCTCACGAGGCGAGGTGGAGATTCGCGAGGCGAGACAGAAAGAATGACATTCTGCTGTTCAGGCTGGTCTTCAGTCTAGCGGGTCGAGTAGCTCCTCGCGAGGCGAATCTCCCAGAATTGAGTTTTCCATTGTTTCCTTCATTCCCCTGGCTCTAAGTGCTTCCCCTTTTAACCTGAAAACATGAGATAGCTGTGAATGCTTTATTTGACTCAAAAATTGATTAAAATGTCCTAAACTACATAATAAACTCAAAATGTCGCTTGAGGACAGTCAAATCCAAATCTTGGCTAAAACGAGATTGGAACTCGAATAATTAGTGCAAAAGCCATGGTCTTACTAGTTATAAAACTAGTCAACCAGAGGCTGATCAAAATACCCTAAACTTAAACTTTGCTTGTCCCCAAGCAAACTAAAACTCAAAAAAGACTCAAACTTGGCAAGCTTAAAAGATTTATTCAATTTCGCACAGATTTCATGCAATTACAACAAACGCGATTAAGTATAGGAAACAATGCAATTGAGGAAATAGTGATTATCAATATATTGAAACGATTAATCTACTGTTCTCGGTTTCCCACTATCATCGGTTCATATAAATTCCAGGCCCTAAGCGGATTCTAATCCATTTTCGATTGTAGCAACAATTAACAAGCGAAATTGGCACTACGAGATGTATGTTCCTAATTCCCGAATTAAGCAAACGGGGTGAAGAACTCGTGAATTAAGCAAACACTATTGAACACACCCGAATTAAGCAAACGTGATTAAGTATAGGAACATAGAATCATCGAAATAAATCAATACTAATTCTATGTAATTCTGAATTAAGCAAACAGAATATACCGAACAATATTGAAAGGGAATAGCAAATCAAATGGGAATTACAGAACCTCAGGTGCGGCGGAAACCGATTACATCAGACTAATCCAAGGGAATTAGTTCTCCATCAAAAACGTAATACAACCTAGGAAATTCGTAAACAGTGGAAAATGAAAAGTGTCCCCTAATCTGCCCAAACCAGCAATTTGTATCCTTCAGCATCTGCGCCCGCTCGCGAGGCGAGTAGCCTCTTGCGACGCGAATATTAAAGATGGCGCCAGTTTGAATTTGGATTCTCGCGAGGCGAATAGTGACTCGCGAGGTGAGACACAAAGCGTCTTCTCATTGCACCCGTGACGAGTATCAGGGCCTGGGCATGATGGCTTCTGGTCCTCAGGCTCGCGAGGCGAGACATGGTTCGCGAGGAGAGATAGAAAGGGTTGCATTCTCTGGCACAGTCAGCCTTCAGGCTCACGAGGCGAGGTGGTGATTCGCGAGGCGAGACAGAAAGAATGACATTCTGCTGTTCAGGCTGGTCTTCAGTCTCGCGGGGCGAGTAGCTCCTCGCGAGGCGAATCTCCCAGATTTGCGTTCTCCATTGTTTCCTTCATTCCCCTGGCTCTAAGTGCTTCCCCTTTTAACCTGAAAACATGAGATAGCTGCGAATGCTTTATTTGACTCAAAAATTGATTAAAATGTCCTAAACTACTTAAGAAACTCAAAATGTTACTTGAGGACAGTCAAATCCAAATCTGGGCTAAAACGAAATTGAAACTCGAATAATTAGTGCAAAAGCCATGCTCTTACTAGTTATAAAACTAGTCAACCAGAGGCTGATCGAAATACCCCAAACTTAAACTTTGCTTGTCCCCAAGGAAACTAAAACTCAAAAAAGACTCAAACTTGGCAAGCTTAAAGGATTTAATCAATTTCGCACAGATTTCATGCAATTACAACAAACGCGATTAAGTATAGGAAACAATGCAATTGAGGAAATAGTGATTATCAATATATTGAAATGATTAATCTACTGTTCTCGGTTTCCCACTATCATCGGTTCATATAAATTCCATGCCCTAAGCGGATTCTAATCCCTTTTCGATTGTAGCAACAATTAACAAGCGAAATTGGCACTACGAGATGTATGTTCCTAATTCCCGAATTAAGCAAACGGGGTGAAGAACTCGTGAATTAAGCAAACACGATTGACCACACGCGAATTAAGCAAACGTCATTAAGTATAGGAACATAGAATCATCGAAATAAATCAATACTAATTCTATATAATTCTAAATAAAGCGAACAGAATATACAGAACAATATTGAAAGGGAATAGCAAATCAAATGGGAATTAGAGAACCTCAAGTGCGGCGAAAACCGATTACATCAGACTAATCCAAGGGAATTAGTTCTCCATCAAAAACGTAATACAACCTAGGAAATTCGTAAACAGTGGAAAATGAAAAGTGTCCCCTAATCTGCCCAAACCAACAATTTATATCCTTCAGCATCTGCGCCGGCTCGGGAGGCGAGTAGCCTCTTGCGACGCAAATATTAAAGAGGGCGCCAGTTTGAATTTGGATTCTCGCGAGGTGAATAGTGGCTCACGAGGTGAGACAGAAAGGGTCTTCTCATTACGCCCGTGACGAGTATCAGGGCCTGGGCGTGATGGCTTCTGGTCCTCAGGCTCGCGAGGCGAGACATGGTTCGTGAGGCGAGATAGAAAGGGTTGCATTCTCTGGCACAGTCAGCCTTCAGGCTCATGAGGCGAGGTGGTGATTTGCGAGGCGAGACAGAAAGAATGACATTCTGCTGTTCAGGCAGGTCTTCAGGCTCGCAGGGCGAGTAGCTCCTCGCGAGGCGAATCTCCCAGAATTGCGTTTTCCATTGTTTCCTCATTCCCTGGCTCTAAGTGCTTCCCCTTTTAACCTGAAAACATGATATAGCTGTGAATGCTTTATTTGACTCAAAAATTGATTAAAATGTCCTAAACTACTTAAGAAACTCAAAATGTTGCTTGAGGACAGTCAAATCCAAATCTGGGCTAAAACGAGATTGAAACTCGAATAATTAGTGCAAAAGCCATGGTCTTACTAGTTATAAAACTAGTCAACCAGAGGCTGATCAAAATACCCCAAACATAAACTTTGCTTGTCCCCAAGCAAACTAAACTCAAAAAAGACTCAAACTTGGCAAGCTTAAAAGATTTATACAATTTCGCACAGATTTAATGCAATTACAACAAACGCGATTAAGTATAGGAAACAATGCAATTGAGGAAATAGTGATTATCAATATATTGAAACGATTAATCTACTGTTATCGGTTTCCCACTATCATCGGTTCATATAAATTCCAGGCCCTAAGCAGACTCTAATCCCTTTTCGATTGTAGCAACAATTAACAAGCGAAATTGGCACTACGAGATGTATGTTCCTAATTCCCGAATTAAGCAAACGGGGTGAAGAACTCGTGAATTAAGCAAACACGATTGAACACACCCGAATTAAGCAAACGTGATTAAGTATAGGAACATAGAATCATCGAAATAAATCAATACTAATTCTATATAATTCTGAATTAAGCAAACATAATATTGATGTGTGAGTCGTGCGTGCGCCGACGCTCGTCGAGCGACGCGACTCTGCGATTCCGGCAAGTGTACCGGACTGTCGCCAAGTAATAAAAGATATCGAACCCACAGAGACTGTGTTCTCGAATCGCAATCGGTTTTCGAATCGATTAGATCTGGACTTTGTAAAAAGGATTTTTATATTTTGAGTGAAAAGGGTTTTTGAATTTGAATTTAAATGATAAACAAACAGAAAACAAATGTTTATGAGGTTTTGGGTCTAAACGGATTCCTAGGGATTTGGGTTACCTTTGAGGCTGTTTATGTTGCTAATCTGATTTACCTTTGTTGATTACCGAAATTGCCTTGAAGGCGAGTTTATCCTCTAATAGCTTAAGCTCCCTCTCGGGTTACAAAAGCCGTGCCCAATTGACCCGACCCCTACTCTCGTGGTAGTCGATCCCAGATTGGACCCTTTGCGTTCCGTGACAACTCGTTGCTCCTCGAGGGACGGCTTCTAACTCTCGTGATTTCAGTCCCAAGTCTGACTTCTATAGGTCCGACACTTAAGTTCACCGCTAGGTTCCTCCTTAGAATGTCTCAGTCATGCAAATAACCTAAGTTCACCGCTAGGTTCCTCCTTAGAATATCCACATCTCACAGATAAGTGGCCGCCCAATTTTACGAGTTAAACACCCTAGAAATCCTAAGTTCACCGCTAGGTTCCTCCTTAGAACGTCTACGTCACGCAAATAAGCGGTTGCCGAATTTACGAGTGGTTAACACACTAGAAATCAGATCTAAAACAATAACGAAATCAACAACGATTTTACATCAAATCAACAACATTTACAAAACTCGGGCAGAGCCCCAATCCCTAGAAACAAACTACTACTCCAGTCTTGCCATGGAGATGACAAACTGGGTTGACAACATAGTGAAAATCATAAAAGAGAAGAGAGGAGGAGAAGAGAGATCTATGCCTAGAGTCCTTCTATGTGTGTACAAGTCTAGATGATGATAGATTATGGATTCCCCTTCTGCATCTGCCTGGTCCATATTTATAGAAATTGGGAAGTTAGAGTCCCAAACCAACTCAAAATATGATCTATTTCGGTTTCTTCAGGTCCAAGTAATGCGCGTCACGGCCGTGATTGCCATCACGGTCTGGCCGTGACGGTCTCTATTTCTGGCAGTTCTGCGAAATTCCAGACTCTCGCGTGGCGACCCTATTCTCGCATCGCGAGCCCTCTGTTCATGGCCGTGTTCTGAATTACGGCTGTGGCCGTGATGGTCTCTGACTTGTGGTGGTTTTGGGTCACGGCCGTGATGGCTATCACGGCCAGGCCGTGACAGACTCTGACTTCAGCCTTTGTTCTTTTTCAGTTTTGCTCGATCATGGCTGTGATGGGCATCACGGCTAGGCCGTGATGGGCTCTGTTTGGCTCATTTTCTTCACTTTTAAAGCCCTATCTTCATCTAAACTCCATCATGGTTGATCTTGAGCATTTTACCCTTGATATCTGCAAAACAACACACGAAAACCGCCTTACCCGTTCCAAAGGAAAATTAACCTAAAATCTAATTAAAAATGCCTAAACTACATGAAAAATGCATGCAAAATGATGGACAAAGATGAGGTGAAATCACACTCATCAAATCACCCCAAGCTTAAAACTTTGCTTGTCCTCAAGCAATTACTCAGGCCAGAAGATAAATCAATCAAAGCATGGATAGTGAACCAAGAACCCTAGAAGCTAATCCAAGTGACAGGCATATTTAATAAGCACTCAAGATATAATCAAGTCAAGTCCAATTAGAAGCTTAGGTTCTTCAAGTTCATATTCTCACTGATTTGGGCACTCATCTCACCTCACTCAAGTGTTTTAGGGTATATGACAATTCGCTCCATTTCCTCAAGGAAAGTATTTTACCATAGGCTTGACTATTAACCAAATCTCTACTTTATTTATGAAAACACATAAGAATCAAGAGGACTATCACTTTGGTTGTAATGTGGCCATGGGATTAATTGTTAGGTGGGAAAATCAAGAGAAGGGAAATTCAAGAAGGCTAAACAAATCATCAAACATTGCAATGCATGACACCTTCTAAAATACCTATTTGGGGCTTTGATTTACTTTTCCACCTTTCTTCCTTCTATTTTTTTTTTCTTTTCATTTCTCACTTTCTTTTGTCATCCCCTTCTCCATTTTTTTTGTGTTTATTTCAGTTTTATTTGTTTGGAGAAGGGGAGATTTATAGCTCAAGAGAAATTACTTTCTAGCTTTTTCATCCCATACTTTTTCCAACTACCAATTACCCTTTTTGTAATACTTTAAAAGGTGCCATACCAAGCATTATTTATCAAAGTAATTCAAGGTACCAAGAAAAGTATTTTATCTTTAGGCTCAAAATTGGGCAACTAAGGGGTAGCATTTATCATTCAAAGCTCGGGGGGCCGGAAAAATACCTAGTGCCTCAATCATTTTCAAAAATGTTTTCAAAAAATTTTTAAGTTTCAAAACGGCTTCAAGTCAAGTTCTAGAAAATACAGTCCAAGAGGAATTAAATCACTCTATCACAAGGAATGGGGTAGATTTAGTGAATACCCCTTTTGGCTCAAAATCTTACATTTAGTAGTTCAAAAGTCAGTGAGAAACACAAGTTTAAGGAACCACATGCTAATTATCAACTATCAAATGACTATCTCAAGAAATTTCATTTTTAGCCATATCACAAGAATAATGAAAAATTGGGTTCAAAATTCACTATCTCAATTCATTTGGCACCAAGTTCTTACATTTGGATGCATGTTCTAAGTGAGGGGCAATCTAAAGAATGTGATCATACCAATCTATGCCTACGAGAATGCAATATGAATGCAACAATGCAAATGCAAAAATAATGCAAAAATACCCCTTGGCATCCTACTCAACACGCCCGTGATGGTTGTCACGGCTAGGCCGTGATCCTTTCTGTGTTCTTGTATAGCTTATCACGGCCGTGACCACTGTCACGGCCAGGGCATGATGGCCTCTGACTTTATCTTTCTCTGCTCTTCTTCCTTTTCTCAACCTGAAAACACTAGACAACCCTATTAATGATATTTTTGCCTCTTGATCTACTCAAATTATTCAAGAGGTTAATTCAAAAACAAAAGGAAAAAGGGAAAGAAAACTTGGGTTGCCTCCCAAGAAGCGCTTATTTATGGTCTTAAGCTTGACCATACTTCCTTCAATCAACCGGGGTCGGCCGGGCGTAGACGTGCCGGAACACTTTTCTTCCAAGGAACTCCTTCAAAAAGCCGTTTCTGCTCATACGGCCAATAACGCTTCCGCTTCGCTCTTTTCTCTTGGAGCTTCCTAGCCTTCCTTCCTCCCGGTGGAAGTTTTGTTTCCGCATGGACAGCAACTCCAACTCCATCACTGCTGGGTGCATCATTAGCCTTGCATATCTTCGGAGTTGCTTCCATGTTCAGTTCTTCTTTTACCACTGGAGACGTTAAATCGATCCTGCACACATGGCTCTCAAAAGGAGGGTTGTTATAAGAGTTAGTAAAATGAAAATCGACCCTACCTTCCTGTACATTTAGAGAGAGTTTACCATTCCTTACGTCTATTACTGCTCCAACGGTTGCCAAGAATGGCCTTCCTAAAATGATGGGGAATTTAGAATTCCCTTTCATATCCAATACCAGGAAGTCGGTAGGGATGAAGAATTTCCCTACCTTTACAGGAACATTCTCTAGTATGCCTAGAGGAGTCCTAGTTGAGCCGTCCGCAAATTGTAAGGAGAATTTGAATGGTCTCAACTCTTTGCTTCCCAACCTTTCCATGATAGTGAAGGACATCAAGCTCGCGCTAGCCCCTAAGTCACATAAGGCTTGGTCAATGTGCACTTGTTCAATCGAGCAAGAGATGGAGAAACTACCTGGGCCTTTCAGTTTAGTAGGCATTTTAGTCTCTACATCTACTTGCTTTTCCCTAACCAACCTTTGTGGGAAAGGTATCGGGGGTTGGTACGGTGGTGGAGGGACGTATTTCGGTTCTGGCTCTTCTTTTTCGCTCATGTCCTCCTCCGGTTCCACCTCCATTTCAGCTACCCCCACCCCAAGTTTATCATCCCTTAAGTGTATGGCATTGCAATGCTCATTGGGATTTGCTTCGAGTTGCCCCGGGAATGTACCCTTAGGTCTCGAGTACGTGCTGGCTTGTTGGGCAATCTGGGTTTCCAGCATCTTGTTATGAGTTGCTAAGTTGTCTACCTTAGATGCCAGCTCCTTTATTGCTTCACTCACTGCCCTTCCTTGTTGTCTAAACTCCTCATTCTGTTTTGTCTGAGTTTCAACAAAACTTTCAAATAAAGTCTCGAGTTTAGACAGCTGTACCTGAGGATACCCCGGTGCTGCTCTCTTATTACCTTGACCCTCTTGGAACTCATGGTTGAGCGTGTTGCTGTAGTTGCCGTAGGAGAGGTAAGGGTTGTTCTTCCTTTGGTTGTAGGGATTTGGGGGAGCATAGTTGGGCAGCTTCGGGTTCGTGTCGTAGAAGTTGTGACAAGAGTTCACTTGCTCACCCGAAGCGCCGGATCCATGAGCGATACCACGAGGGTATTCCATCATGTCATGTCCCTGCATTCCACAAATCTCACAAATAGTGTTAGTAGCACCTATTGCACTCACATTAGCTCTTTCAATCTTATCTAATCGTTTATTTAGTGAGTCAAATTTAGACATAATCAGATCAATGCTACTTACTTCAAACTTACCCCCCGAAATCTTGTTCGGGTTATTACCTCTTTCGGATCCCCATTGGTGGTAGTTGGTGGCGACATTCTCGATGATATTGAATGCCTCAGTGAGGGGCCTATTCATAAATGCTCCACCCACTGCAGAATCTAGTGACACCTTCGAAGAGTAATCCAATCCGTTATAGAAGGTGTGCACTATTAACCACCTCTCGAGTCCGTGATGTGGGCACGACTCCAGCAGTCCCTTGTAACGATCCCAAGCTTCCGACAACGATTCTCCGTCTTTCTAGAAGAAGCCGGTGATCTGGGTTCTTATGTAGGCCGTCTTGGATGGAGGGAATAATTTCTCCAAGAACGCCTGCTCCAGTTGGTCCCAAGTGGTCAAAGTGTTAGCGGGGATTTGCTTAAGCCAGGCCTTCGCCTTTCCAGTGAGAGATGAGGGGAACAGTCTTAAACGCACAACATCGACCGAGGCTCCATTAATCCTGATTGCATCGGTGAACTCTAAGAATGTTTCTATATGATCGGTCAGGTCCTCCGAAGGCAATCCTCCGAATTGATGTTGCCTAATCATGTTGATTAGCATGGGCGGTATAGTGTAGTTCTCCGCCTCAATCTCTGGCCTTGCAATCCCAGTTCGCAAGCCTCTCGCATTTGGGGCTGCGTAGTCCTTCAAAGGTTTTGTATCTGGTTGATTCGCCATGAGTGGAACGGGACTCAACCTTTCTCCCTCTCTTTGTAGTCTTCTACGTCTGTGGAAGGTCCTCTCGATCTCCGGATCAATCTCACTAAGGCTCCCAAGACTTAGGGATCTTTGCATATAACACACAGAGAGATGGATACAATAGAAGGAAAAGAAATTTTTGATTTTTTTTTTAATATTTCAGAAATAAAAATCAAATAAAAAGAAAATTTCCAGAAAAATCAATTTAAAAACTAATGGAAATTCGAAAAGGCACAGTCCCCGGCAACGGCGCCAAAAACTTGATATGTGAGTCGTGCGTGCGCCGACGCTCGTCGAGCGACGCGACTCTGCGATTCCGGCAAGTGTACCAGACTGTCACCAAGTAATAAAAGATATCGAACCCACAGAGACTGTGTTCTCGAATCGCAATCGGTTTTCGAATCGATTAGATCTGGACTTTGTAAAAAGGATTTTTATATTTTGAGTGAAAAGGGTTTTTGAATTTGAATTTAAATGATAAACAAACAGAAAACAAATGTTTATGAGGTTTTGGATCTAAACGGATTCCTAGGGATTTGGGTTACCTTTGAGGCTGTTTATGTTCCTAATCTGATTTACCTTTGTTGATTACCGAAATTGCCTTGAAGGCGAGTTTATCCTCTAATAGCTTAAGCTCCCTCTCGGGTTACAAAAGCCGTGCCCAATTGACCCGACCCCTACTCTCGTGGTAGTCGATCCCAGATTGGACCCTTTGCGTTCCGTGACAACTCGTTGCTCCTCGAGGGACGGCTTCTAACTCTCGTGATTTCAGTCCCAAGTCTGACTTCTATAGGTCCGACACTTAAGTTCACCGCTAGGTTCCTCCTTAGAATGTCTCAGTCATGAAAATAACCTAAGTTCACCGCTAGGTTCCTCCTTAGAATATCCGCATCTCGCAGATAAGTGGCCGCCGAATTTTACGAGTTAAACACCCTAGAAATCCTAAGTTCACCGCTAGGTTCCTCCTTAGAACATCTATGTCACGCAAATAAGCGGTTGCTGAATTTTATGAGTGGTTGACCGCGCTGTCGTCACGCGCCAAAAAGAACGAGCGATTATTAAAATAATGTAGTATAGAACGACAACTCGGATATCGTCTCTCAAGGACTCTTTAGTTGTTGTTATTATTAACAGAAAATTAGTCAAAGTTAGAAATGGGGGGGGTTTTGGATTGAGTACAATTAAAATAAAGAAAACAAAGCAATAAAAAAACAAAGCAGTTAAAAGATTAACAAATAAGCTAAAGAACGATTAACCTACTGTTCTTGGTTTCCCACTATCATTGGTTCAAATAAATCCAAGCCCTAAGCGGATTCTAATCCCCTCCTGGTTGTAGCAACAATTAACAAACGAAACCGCTACTACGGATATATGTTCCTATTCCCGAATTAAACAAACGGGGTTAAGCTCTCATGAACTAAACGAACATGAATGAACACACGCGAATTAAACAAACGCGATTAAGTATAGGAACATAACATCACCGGAACGAATCAATACAATACTATACATTCCTGAATTAAACAAACAGAAATGCATAACATAGTATTGAAAAGAGAAAAGGAAATGAAAACAGGAAATACAAGAACCTCAAGTGTAATTAAAACCAATCACAGTAGATTAATCTAGGAGACTAGTTCTCCATAACAAACATAAGCAGAAAAGGAAACAAAACAACTACAACTACAACTACTGACTAGCTAAGACTAGCCAAAACTGACTAGCCCCCCTTTCATTCTGCCATAGAGCAGTTTATATACAATTTCTGGAATCCAAGTCCTCGCGAGGCGAAGCACTGCTCGCGAGGCGAATAACATGAAAGGTCTGCAACTCTTGGTCTTCTCTCGAGGCGAGCATATCTTCGCGAGGCGAACTCTTCAAATTCCCCACTGTAACGCCCGTGACCTCCAACACGGGTAAACCGTGATCGTCTCTGACTTTTCAGGCTTGCGTGACTCGCGGGGCAAGAGATCCTTCGCGGGGCGAGTGGCTCCAGATTTATTTCTTTTTATTCACCTGAAAACAGAAAATAGCATAAGTGAAATATTTAACTCTAAATCAACTAAATTAACCTAAAAACACTTTACAGACTCAAAATACTGCTTAAGGACAATCAAGTCTAATTTGGGTGAAAATGATATAAGATTAGCACAAAGCCAAGGTTTTTATTTGTTATAAAACCAGTCAACCAGAGGCTCATCAAAATACCCCAAACTTAAACTTTGCTTGTCCCCAAGCAAACTAAAACTCAAAAACTTAAAAAGAACTCAAGACAGGCAAAACATGGCAAGCTTAAGGATTCAATCAACTTTCGCACAAATTTCAAGCAATTTACCAAAATATTTTTCTTTAATGTTCCCCCTTTCAAACAAAACAATCCCCACATTCATTTATTCTAAACAATTGAGAATTTCATTATTCAAACAATCATTATTCTAAGCAGGGGATCCAAGTTACACACAAAAGAGAGATCACCATATTCAAACAACTGCCTTCCTCACAAGGGAAATTTGTGTTTCACTCAATCGCTCAATTTGTGTCAGGCTATCAACATTGCACTCAATTTTCAATTTTAAGAACACTTCCCATAAATTTGATTTTCATCTCAAAATGGTTCCCACAGAAAACATGCAAGCAACATCAAAAGGTCTTTTATGGGTTGTAATGGGGCCTGACTAAGGGTAGGATATACAAAAGGAACTAGGCTGAAGACCCTAGGAACTTAGAGAGCATGAAACACTTCAAAACATTGAAATTCTACTCAAGTTCCTTTCCTCATTCATCTTTTCATTTGCATTGGGTGACTACAGCCATTTATTCTAATACTTTTTCTTTTCAATTTTTTTTTACATTTAAAATTTTTACACTTTCTTTTTCTTTTTCTTTTCTTTTTTTTTTCTTTTTTCTTTTTTTTTTCAATCCCAAACAACACATTGCACCTGGTAGCCACCCCAAACTTAATTTCTTGCAACCAAATTTCTTACTAAGATTCCATGCTCTCCTAATCCTAAGATCGGGCTAACATGGTTTTCCAGATTTTAGCTTATAACATAAGGTTAACAAGAATTAACAGGCTAATTAGGCTCAATGGGCTAACTAGGGAACATGCATTAGGGATGGTTATTTTAGGCTAAGTAGTTATTTACAAAGAAAATGCCTAAATCATTTGAAGCAAACACATAATCATGCAAACCATAAAGAGATTCAAGCAAATTCAGGAAAGTGCAACTTAAAAAGTGATTTTCACACAATTTAAAACATGTTGGAGGCTCAAAACCTCACCTGGACATTATTTGCAAATTGTTTGACAAAGATTCTATCCCTAGTGTGTGCTTCCTATCACCCCAAACTTATCATAAATCATGCCATCATAACAAAATCTCAAAGTTCAGTTTTCAATCATATGGGGATCATTTTTCAAAAAAATTTCATATCCTAGGGGGAAAACAGTCAACACTATCATGCAATCAATCTATGCAAAATCAATAAAATCCAATAAACTTGCCAATACCAGACTCAACACAACTCCTGAGCTTCTCAAATTATTCAGGAGCTTTATTCAAAACAAAACATAATTAAAGTAAGGAAAAGAAAATTAAAAGAGATAAGGGTTAAGAAAAACTCATTGAAGGGCGGTTCCACCAGGATCCCATTGCTTGTAGCATAAGGCCCACGTGATGGACAAAGAGTAGAAGTTCATTCCATGCTTCCATGACTTGCAGCCTTGATGTGGGGGTGAGCACTTGACAATTATGATGACTTCGCCGAGTGCGGCAGACTTCTCACTCCCCTTCGGGTCACAGCTGACCTCTTTATCTACAAAGTCTCCCCAATAGAAGTGGGGCTCAACCTCTTGGACCGGCCATGGTGAAAAATCCAAGGGTGCAAAATCCAGAGCTTTTGGTTCCACAGGGGGAGGTGGCAAACAGTTAGCTGGGGTTACTGGTGTTTCCGGTGCTGCTGCAACTTCTGCAAGGTCTTCATCCACTGCACTAACAAATTTTTCACCTGCTATACATGCAGAGATTTCAGCACACACCACACAAAGGTTAGAGTTAGTACATATATTACAAGAAAATGAATCAGAAAAAGTTAGAATGTCTGGGAATTCTTCACACAGTACATCCACCCCATTACTCTCAACACATTCTTCTGATTTAATTGAATCATCTACTTCCACAGGTTTTTCATCATCCTCAGGAACGGTGGAGCGGATGCCCTCCTGATCCTCCTGATCCTCCTTCTCTATGTTTCCTGAACAGTATAAAGCTGCATAACAGAATATACACAAAGCAGCACTGCCATCACAATAACAATCATTAGAATCAGGGGATTCAACACACAATTCATCATCAACAGAAATTTTATTAGAATTATCATCAGAAATATTTTCAAGAATAACTTGTGCCTCTGTAGGTTCTTCAAGGGGCTGTGGAATTAGCATTGCAGCTGAGTTGGCGGTAACTTGATCAATTAGAGCCCACAACTTCCGAGATTCAGCTTGGTCCCTCTGGTATTCAGCATCCATCTTTTGTTGGAATTCAAGAAAGTTTGCTTCCATTTGTGCATTTATCTGTGCACTCATCTGTTTGCACAGGTCCTCTAGGGAAGGTTCGGAAGGTGCATCTCTGAAGGCAAGATAGTATCTACACAGGAAGGCTTCTTTCAAATCAAACCAGCTTGAGATGGAATTCTCATCAAGACAATACAACCAATCTCTTGCAGCACCTTCAAGTGAGAACTGGAAAGCTTCCATCTGAATGTGATCTTCTGTTATTCCTGCAGGTCTCAGCATTATAGAACAAGCAATCTGGAATTCCCTCAGATGCTCCTGCGGATTCTCACCTGCAAAACCACTAAACCTTGGCAACCAGTGCGATAAACCAAGAAAATCAGGAAAATATATACATGGTGGTTGCCCATAGTAAACATTAGGCATGTAACCATATATGTGATTATCCATGGGGGGTGCTAAAATTCACAACCAGACAAAACAGACAAAACTAATTAGCAAAGAGATTTTTTTTTTAAATTTATTTTCTGCTAATAACAACAAACCAGAGTCCCCGGCAACGGCGCCAATTTTTGACCGCGCTGTCGCCACGCGCCAAAAAGAACGAGCGATTATTAAAATAATGTAGTATAGAACGACAACTCGGATATCGTCTCTCAAGGACTCTTTAGTTGTTGTTATTATTAACAGAAAATTAGTCAAAGTTAGAAATGGGGGGTTTTGGATTGAGTACAATTAAAATAAAGAAAACAAAGCAATAAAAAAACAAAGCAGTTAAAAGATTAACAAATAAGCTAAAGAACGATTAACCTACTGTTCTTGGTTTCCCACTATCATTGGTTCAAATAAATCCAAGCCCTAAGCGGATTCTAATCCCCTCCCGGTTGTAGCAACAATTAACAAACGAAACCGCTACTACGAATATATGTTCCTATTCCCGAATTAAACAAACGGGGTTAAGCTCTCATGAACTAAACGAACATGAATGAACACACGCGAATTAAACAAATGCGATTAAGTATAGGAACATAACATCACCGGAACGAATCAATACAATACTATACATTCCTGAATTAAACAAACAGAAATGCATAACATAGTATTGAAAAGAGAAAAGGAAATGAAAACAGGAAATACAAGAACCTCAAGTGTAATTAAAACCAATCACAGTAGATTAATCTAGGAGACTAGTTCTCCATAAAAAACATAAGCAGAAAAGGAAACAAAACAACTACAACTACTGACTAGCTAAGACTAGCCAAAACTGACTAGCCCCCCTTTCATTCTGCCATAGAGCAGTTTATATACAATTTCTGGAATCCAAGTCCTCGCGAGGCGAAGCACTGCTCGCGAGGCGAATAACATGAAAGGTCTGCAACTCTTGGTCTTCTCTCGAGGCGAGCATATCTTCGCGAGGCGAACTCTTCAAATTCCCCACTGTAACGCCCGTGACCTCCAACACGGGTAACCCGTGATCGTCTCTGACTTTTCAGGCTTGCGTGACTCGCGGGGCGAGAGATCCTTCGCGGGGCGAGTGGCTCCAGATTTATTTCTTTTTATTCACCTGAAAACAGAAAATAGCATAAGTGAAATATTTAACTCTAAATCAACTAAATTAACCTAAAAACACTTTACAGACTCAAAATACTGCTTAAGGACAATCAAGTCTAATTTGGGTGAAAATGATATAAGATTAGCACAAAGCCAAGGTTTTTATTAGTTATAAAACCAGTCAACCAGAGGCTCATCAGTGGTTAACACACTAGAAATCAGATCTAAAACAATAACGAAATCAACTACGATTTTACATCAAATCAACAACATTTACAAAACTCGGGCAGAGCCCCAATCCCTAGAAACAAACTACTACTCCAGTCTTGCCATGGAGATGACAAACTGGGTTGACAACATAGTGAAAATCAGAAAAGAGAAGAGAGGAGGAGAAGAGAGATCTATGCCTAAAGTCCTTCTATGTGTGTACAAGTCTAGATGATGATAGATTATGGATTCCCCTTCTGCATCTGCCTGGTCCATATTGATAGAAATTGGGAAGTTAGAGTCCCAAACCAACTCAAAATCTGATCTATTTCGGTTTCTTCAGGTCCAAGTAATGCGCGTCACGGCCGTGATGGCCATCACGGTCTGGCCGTGACGGTCTCTGTTTCTGGCAGTTCTGCGAAATTCCAAACTCTCGCGTGGCGAGCCTATTCTCGCGTCGCGAGCCCTCTGTTCATGGCCGTGTTCTGAATTACGGCTGTGGCCGTGATGGTCTCTGACTTGTGGTGGTTTTGGGTCACGGCCGTGATGGCTATCATGGCCAGGCCGTGACAGACTCTGACTTCAGCCTTTGTTCTTTTTCAGTTTTGCTCGATCATGGCTGTGATGGGCATCACGGCTAGGCCGTGATGGGCTCTGTTTGGCTCATTTTCTTCACTTTTAAAGCCCTATCTTCATCTAAACTCCATCATGGTTGATCTTGAGCATTTTACCCTTGATATCTGCAAAACAACACACGAAAACCGCCTTACCCGTTCCAAAGGAAAATTAACCTAAAATCTAATTAAAAATGCCTAAACTACAAGAAAAATGCATGCAAAATGATGGACAAAGATGAGGTGAAATCACACTCATCAAATAAACAGAACAATATTGAAAGGGAAAAGCAAATCAAATGGGAATTAGAGAACCTCTAGTGCGGCGGAAACCGATTACATCAGACTAATCCAAGGGAATTAGTTCTCCATCAAAAACGTAATACAACCTAGGAAATTCGTAAACAGTGGAAAATGAAATGTGTCCCCTATTCTTCCCAAACCAGCAATTTATATCCTTCAGCATCTGCGCCGGCTCGCTAGGCGAGTAACCTCTTGCGACGCAAATATTAAAGAGGGCACCAGTTTGAATTTGGATTCTCGCGAGGTGAATAGTGACTCGCGAGGTGAGACAGAAAGGGTCTTCTCATTACGCTCGTGATGAGTATCAGGGCCTGGGCGTGATGGCTTCTGGTCCTCAGGCTCGCGAGGCGAGAAATGGTTCGTGAGGCAAGATAGAAAGGGTTGCATTCTCTGGCACAGTCAGTCTTCAGGCTCATGAGGCGAGGTGGTGATTCGCGAGGCGAGACAGAAAGAATGACATTCTGCTGTTCAGGCTGGTCTTCAGGCTCGCAAGGCGAGTAGCTCCTCGCGAGGCAAATCCCCCAGAATTGTGTTTTCCATTGTTTCCTTCATTCCCCTGGCTCTAAGTGCTTCCCCTTTTAACCTGAAAACATGAGATAGCTGTGAATGCTTTATTTGACTCAAAAATTGATTAAAATGTCCTAAACTACTTAAGAAACTCAAAATGTTGCTTGAGGACAGTCAAATCCAAATCTGGGCTAAAACGAGATTGAAACTCGAATAATTAGTGCAAAAGCCATGGTCTTACTAGTTATAAAACTAGTCAACCAGAGGCTGATCAAAATACCCCAAAATTAAACTTTGCTTGTCCCCAAGCAAACTAAAACTCAAAAAAGACTCAAACTTAGCAAGCTTAAAGGATTTAATCAATTTCGCACAGATTTCATGCAATTACAACAAACACGATTAAGTATAGGAAACAATGCAATTGAGGAAATAGTGATTTTCAATATATTGAAACGATTAATCTACTGTTCTCGGTTTCCCACTATCATCGGTTCATATAAATTCCATGCCCTAAGCAGATTCTAATCCCTTTTCGATTGTAGCAACAATTAACAAGCGAAATTGGCACTACGAGATGTATGTTCCTAATTCCCGAATTAAGCAAACGGGGTGAAGAACTCGTGAATTAAGCAAACACGATTGAACACACGCGAATAAAGCAAACGTGATTAAGTATAGGAACATAGAATCATCGAAATAAATCAATACTAATTCTATATAATTCTGAATTAAGCAAACAGAATATACAGAACAATATTGAAAGGGAATAGCAAATCAAATGGGAATTACAGAACCTCAAGTGCGGCGGAAACCGATTACATCAGACTAATCCTAGGGAATTAGTTCTCCATCAAAAACGTAATACATCCTAGGAAATTCGTAAACAGTGGAAAATGAAAAGTGTCCCCTATTCTTCACAAACCAGCAATTTATATCCTTCAGCATCTGCGCCCGCTCGCGAGGCGAGTAGCCTCTTGCGACGCGAATATTAAAGATGGCGCCAGTTTGAATTTGGATTCTCGTGAGGCGATAGTGACTCGCGAGGTGAGAGAGAAAGGGTCTTCTCATTACGCCCGTGACGAGTATCAGGGCCTGGGCGTGATGGCTTCTGGTCCTCAGGCTCGTTAGGCGAGACATGGTTTGCGAGGTGAGATAGAAAGGGTTGCATTCTCTGGCACAATCAGCCTTCAGGCTCATGAGGCGAGGTGGTGATTCGTGAGGCGAGACAGAAAGAATGACATTCTGCTGTTCAGGCTGGTCTTCAGGCTCGCGGGGCGAGTAGCTCCTCTCGAGGCAAATCCCCCAGAATTGCGTTTTCCATTGTTTCCTTCATTCCCCTGGCTCTAAGTGCTTCCCCTTTTAACCTGAAAACATGAGATAGCTGTGAATGCTTTATTTGACTCAAAAATTGATTAAAATGTCCTAAACTACTTAAGAAACTCAAAATGTTACTTGAGGACAGTCAAATCCAAATCTGGGCTAAAACGAGATTGAAACTCGAATAATTAGTGCAAAAGGCATGGTCTTACTAGTTATAAAACTAGTCAACCAGAGGCTGATCAAAATACTCCAAACTTAAACTTTACTTGTCCCCAAGCAAACGAAAACTCAAAAAAGACTCAAACTTGGCAAGCTTAAAGGATTTAATCAATTTCGCACAGATTTCATGCAATTACAACAAACACGATTAAGTATAGGAAACAATGCAATTGAGGAAACAATGATTATCAATATATTGAAACGATTAATCTACTGTTCTCGGTTTCCCACTATCATCGGTTCATATAAATTCCATGCCCTAAGCGGATTCTAATCCCTTTTCGATTGTAGCAACAATTAACAAGCGAAATTGGCACTACGAGATGTACGTTCCTAATTCCCGAATTAAGCAAACGGGGTGAAGAACTCGTGAATTAAGCAAACACGATTGAACACACGCGAATTAAGCAAACGTGATTAAGTATAGGAACATAGAATTATCGAAATAAATTCTATATAATTCTGAATTAAGCAAACAGAATATACAGAACAATATTGAAAGGGAATAGCAAATCAAATGGGAATTACAGAACCTCAAGTGCGGCGGAAACTGATTACATCAGACTAATCCAAGGGAAATAGTTCTCCATCAAAAACGCAATACAACCTAGGAAGTTCGTAAACAGTGGAAAATGAAAAGTGTCCCCTAATCTGCCCAAACCAGCAATTTATAACCTTCAGCATCTGCGCCCGCTCGCGAGGCGAGTAGCCTCTTGCGACGCGAATATTAAAGATGGCGCCAGTTTGAATTTGGATTCTCGCGAGGCGAATAGTGACTCGCGAGGTGAGACACAAAGCGTCCTCTCATTGCGCCCGTGACGAGTATCAGGGCCTGGGCGTGATGGCTTCTGGTCCTCAGGCTCGCGAAGCGAGACATGGTTCGCGAGGAGAGATAGAAAGGGTTGCATTCTCTGGCACAGTCAGCCTTCAGGCTCACGAGACGAGGTGGTGATTCGCGAGGAGAGACAGAAAGAATGACATTCTGCTGTTCAGGCTGGTCTTCAGTCTCGCGGGGCGAGTAGCTCCTCGCGAGGCGAATCTCCCAGAATTGCGTTTTCCATTGTTTCCTCATTCCCTGGCTCTAAGTGCTTCCCCTTTTAACCTGAAAACATGAGATAGCTGTGAATGCTTTATTTGACTCAAAAATTGATTAAAATGTCCTAAACTACTTAAGAAACTCAAAATGTTGCTTGAGGACAGTCAAATCCAAATCTGGGCTAAAACGAGATTGAAACTCAAATAATTAGTGCAAAAGCCGTGGTCTTACTTGTTATAAAACTAGTCAACCAGAGGCTGATCAAAATACCCCAAACTTAAACTTTGCTTGTCCCCAAGCAAACTAAAACTCAAAAAAGACTCAAACTTGGCAAGCTTAAAGGATTTAATCAATTTCGCACAGATTTCATGCAATTACAACAAACGCGATTAAGTATAGGAAACAATGCAATTGAGGAAATAGTGATTATCAATATGTTGAAACGATTAATCTACTGTTCTCGGTTTCCCACTATCATCGGTTCATATAAATTCCATGCCCTAAGCGGATTCTAATCCTTTTTTGATTGTAGCAACAATTAACAAGCGAAATTGGCACTACGAGATGTATGTTCCTAATTCCCGAATTAAGCAAACGGGGTGAAGAACTCGTGAATTAAGAAAACACGATTGAACACACGCGAATTAAGCAAACGTGATTAAGTATAGGAACATAGAATCATCGAAATAAATCAATACTAATTCTATATAATTCTGAATAAAGCGAACAGAATATACAGAACAATATTGAAAGGGAATAGCAAATCAAATGGGAATTAGAGAACCTCAAGTGCGGCGGAAACCGATTACATCAGACTAATCCAAGGGAATTAGTTCTCCATCAAAAACATAATAAAACCTAGGAAATTCGTAAACAGTGGAAAATGAAATGTGTCCCCTAATCTGCCCAAACCAACCATTTATATCCTTCAGCATCTGCGCCAGCTCGCTAGGCGAGTAGCCTCTTGCGACATAAATATTAAAGAGGGCGCCAGTTTGAATTTGGATTCTCGCGAGGTGAATAGTGAGTCGCGAGGTGAGACAGAAAGGGTCTTCTCATAACGCCCGTGACGAGTATCAGGGCCTGGGCGTGATGGCTTCTGGTCCTCAGGCTCGCGAGGCGAGACATGGTTCGTGAGGCGAGATAGAAAGGGTTGCATTCTTTGGCACAGTCAGCCTTCAGGCTCATGAGGCGAGGTGGTGATTCGCGAGGCGAGACAGAAAGAATGACATTCTGCTGTTCAGGCTGGTCTTCAGGCACGCGAGGCGAGTAGCTCCTCGCGAGGCAAATCCCCCAGAATTGCATTTTCCATTGTTTCCTTCATTCCCCTGGCTCTAAGTGCTTCCCCTTTTAACCTGAAAACATGAGATAGCTGTGAATGCTTTATTTGACTCAAAAATTGATTAAAATGTCCTAAACTACTTAAGAAACTCAAAATGTTGCTTGAGGACAGTCAAATCCAAATTTGGGCTAAAACGAGATTGAAACTCGAATAATTAGTGCAAAAGCCATGGTCTTACTAGTTATAAAACTAGTCAACCAGAGGCTGATCAAAATTCCCCAAACTTAAACTTTGCTTGTCCCCAAGCAAACTAAAACTCAAAAAAGACTCAAACTTAGCAAGCTTAAATGATTTAATCAATTTCGCACAGATTTCATGCAATTACAACAAACACGATTAAGTATAGGAAACAATGCAATTGAGGAAATAGTGATTATCAATATATTGAAACGATTAATCTACTGTTCTCGGTTTCCCACTATCATCGGTTCATATAAATTCCATGCCCTAAGCAGATTCTAATCCCTTTTCGATTGTAGCAACAATTAACAAGTGAAATTGGCACTACGAGATGTATGTTCCTAATTCCCGAATTAAGCAAACGGGGTGAAGAACTCGTGAATTAAGCAAACACGATTGAACACACGCGAATAAAGCAAACGTGATTAAGTATAGGAACATAGAATCATCGAAATAAATCAATACTAATTCTATATAATTCTGAATTAAGCAAACAGAATATACAGAACAATATTGAAAGGGAATAGCAAATCAAATGGGAATTACAGAACCTCAAGTGCGGCGGAAACCGATTACATCAGACTAATCCTAGGGAATTAGTTCTCCATCAAAAACGTAATACAACCTAGGAAATTCGTAAACAGTGGAAAATGAAAAGTGTCCCCTATTCTTCCCAAACCAGCAATTTATATCCTTCAGCATATGCGCCCGCTCGCGAGGCGAGTAGCCTCTTGCGACGCGTATATTAAAGATGGCGCCTGTTTGAATTTGGATTCTTGCGAGGCGAATAGTGACTTGCGAGGTGAGAGAGAAAGGGTCTTGTCATTACGCCCGTGACGAGTATCAGGGCCTGAGCGTGATGGCTTCTGGTCCTCAGGCTCGCGAGGCGAGACATGGTTTGCAAGGCGAGATAGAAAGGGTTGCATTCTCTAGCACAGTCAGCCTTCAGGCTCACGAGGCGAGGTGGTGTTTCTCGAGGCGAGACAGAAAGAATGACATTCTGCTGTTCAGGCTGGTCTTCAGTCTCGCGGGGCGAGTAGCTCCTCGCGAGGCGAATCTCCCAGAATTGCGTTTTCCATTGTTTCCTTCATTCCCCTGGCTCTAAGTGCTTCCCCTTTTAACCTGAAAACATGAGATAGCTGTGAATGCTTTATTTGACTCAAAAATTGATTCAAATGTCCTGAACTACTTAAGAAACTCAAAATGTTGCTTGAGGACAGTCAAATCCAAATCTGGGCTAAAACGAGATTGAAACTCGAATAATTAGTGCAAAAGTCGTGGTCATACTAGTTATAAAACTAGTCAACCAGAGGCTGATCAAAATACCCCAAACTTAAACTTTGCTTGTCCCCAAGCAAACTAAAACTCAAAAAAGACTCAAACTTGGCAAGCTTAAAGGATTTAATCAATTTCGCACAGATTTCATGCAATTACAACAAACGCAAGTATAGGAAACAATGCAATTGAGTAAATAGTGATTATCAATATATTGAAACGATTAATCTACTGTTCTCGGTTTCCCACTATCATCGGTTCATATAAATTCCATGCCCTAAGCGGATTCTAATCCCTTTTCGATTGTAGCAACAATTAACAAGCGAAATTGGCACTACGAGATGTATGTTCCTAATTCCCGAATTAAGCAAACGGGGTGAAGAACTCGTGAATTAAGTAAACACGATTGAACACACGCGAATTAAGCAAACGTGATTAAGTATAGGAACATAGAATCATCGAAATAAATCCTATATAATTCTGAATTAAGAAAACAGAATATACAGAACAATATTGAAAGGGAATAGCAAATCAAATGGGAATTACAGAACCGCAAGTGCGGCGGAAACTGATTACATCAGACTAATCCAAGGGAAATAGTTCTCCATCAAAAACGTAATACAACCTAGGAAATTCGTAAACAGTGGAAAATGAAAAGTGACCCCTAATCTGCCCAAACCAGCAATTTATATCCTTCAGCATCTGCGCCCGCTCGCGAGGCGAGCAGCCTCTTGCGACGTGAATATTAAAGACGGCGCCAGTTTGAATTTGGATTCTTGCGAGGCGAATAGTGACTCGCGAGGTGAGACAGAAAGGGTCTTATCATTACGCCCGTGACGAGTATCAGGGCCTGGGCATGATGGCTTCTGGTCCTCAGACTCGCGAGGCGAGACATGGTTCGCGAGGCGAGATAGAAAGGGTTGCATTCTCTGGCACAGTCAGCCTTCAGGCTCACGAGGCGAGGTGGTGATTCGCGAGGCGAGACAGAAAGAATGACATTCTGCTGTTCAGGATGGTCTTCAGTCTCGCGGGGCGAGTAGCTCCTCGCGAGGCGAATCTCCCAGAATTGTGTTTTCCATTGTTTCCTTCATTCCCCTGGCTCTAAGTGCTTCCCCTTTTAACCTGAAAACATGAGATAGCTGTGAATGCTTTATTTGACTCAAAAATTGATTAAAATGTCCTAAACTACTTAAGAAACTCAAAATGTTGCTTGAGGACAGTCAAATCCAAATCTGGGCTAAAACGAGATTGAAACTCGAATAATTAGTGAAAACGATTAATTAAGTATAGGAAACAATGCAATTGAGGAAATAATGATTATCAATATATTGAAACGATTAATCTACTGTTCTCGGTTTCCCACTGTCATCGGTTCATATAAATTCCATGCCCTAAGCGGATTCTAATCCCTTTTCGATTGTAGCAACAATTAACAAGCAAAATTGGCACTACGAGATGTATGTTCCTAATTCCCGAATTAAGCAAACGGGGTGAAGAACTCGTGAATTAATCAAACACGATTGAACACACGTGAATTAAGCAAACGTGATTAAGTATAGGAACATAGAATCATCGAAATAAATCAATACCAATTTTATTTAATTCTGAATTAAGAAAACAGAATATACAGAACAATATTGAAAGGGAATAGCAAATCAAATGGGAATTACAGAACCGCAAGTGCGGCAGAAACTGATTACATCAGACTAATCCAAGGGAAATAGTTCTCCATCAAAAACGTAATACAACATAGGAAATTCGTAAACAGTGGAAAATGAAAAGTGTCCCCTAATCTGCCCAAACCAGCAATTTATATCCTTCAGCATCTGCGCCCGCTCGCGAGCCGAGTAGCCTCTTGCGACGCGAATATTAAAGATGGCGCCAGTTTGAATTTGGATTCTTGCGAGGCGAATAGTGACTCGCGAGGTGAGACAGAAAGGGTCTTATCATTACGCCCGTGACGAGTATCAGGGCCTGGGCATGATGGCTTCTGGTCCTCAGACTCGCGAGGCGAGACATGGTTCGCGAGGCGAGATAGAAAGGGTTGCATTCTCTGGCACAGTCAGCCTTCAGGCTCACGAGGCGAGGTGGTGATTCTCGAGGCGAGACAGAAAGAATGACATTCTGCTGTTCAGGCTGGTCTTCAGTCACGCGGGGCGAGTAGCTCCTCACGAGGCGAATCTCCCAGAATTGTGTTTTCCATTGTTTCCTTCATTCCCCTTGCTCTAAGTGCTTCCCCTTTTAACCTGAAAACATGAGATAGCTGTGAATGCTTTATTTGACTCAAAAATTGATTAAAATGTCCTAAACTACTTAAGAAACTCAAAATGTTGCTTGAGGACAGTCAAATCCAAATCTGGGCTACAACGAGATTGAAACTCGAATAATTAGTGAAAACGATTAATTAAGTATAGGAAACAATGCAATTGAGGAAATAATGATTATCAATATATTGAAACGATTAATCTACTGTTCTCAGTTTCCCACTGTCATCGGTTCATATAAATTCCATGCCCTAAGCGGATTCTAATCCCTTTTCGATTGTAGCAAGAATTAACAAGCGAAATTGGCACTACGAGATGTATGTTCCTAATTCCCAAATTAAACAAACGGGGTGAAGAACTCGTGAATTAAGCAAACACGATTGAACACACGCGAATTAAGCAAACGTGATTAAGTATAGGAACATAGAATCATCGAAATAAATCAATACTAATTCTATATAATTCTGAATTAAGAAAACAGAATATACAGAACAATATTGAATGGGAATAGCAAATCAAATGGGAATTACAGAACCTCAAGTGCGGCGGAAACTGATTAAATCAGACTAATCCAAGGGAAATAGTTCTCCATCAAAAACGTAATACAACCTAGGAAATTCGTAAACAGTGGAAAATGAAAAGTGTCCCCTAATCTGCCTAAACCAGCAATTTATATCCGTCAGCATCTGCGCCCGCTCGCGAGGCGAGTAGCCTCTTGCGACGCGAATATTAAAGATGGCGCCAGTTTGAATTTGGATTCTCGCGAGGCGAATAGTGACTCGCGAGTTAGACAGAAAGGTTCTTCTCATTACGCCCGTGACGAGTATCAGGGCCTGGGCGTGATGGCTTATGGTCCTCAGGCTCGCGAGTCGAGACATGGTTCACGAGGCGAGATAGAAAGGGTTGCATTCTCTGGCACAGTCAGCCTTCAGGCTCACAAGGCGAGACAAAGAATGACATTCTGCTGTTCAGGCTGGTCTTCAGTCTCGCGGGGCGAGTAGCTCCTCGCGAGGCGAATCTCCCAGAATTGTGTTTTCCATTGTTTCCTTCATTCCCCTGGCTCTAAGTGCTTCCCCTTTTAACCTGAAAACATGAGATAGCTGTGAATGCTTTATTTGACTCAAAAATTGATTAAAATGTCCTAAACTACTTAAGAAACTCAAAATGTTGCTTGAGGACAGTCAAATCCAAATCTGGGCTAAAACGAGATTGAAACTCGAATAATTAGTGAAAACGATTAATTAAGTTTAGGAAACAATGCAATTGAGGAAATAATGATTATCAATATATTGAAACGAATAATCTACTGTTCTCGGTTTCCCACTGTCATCGGTTCATATAAATTCCATGCCCTAAGCGGATTCTAATCCCTTTTCGATTGTCGCAACAATTAACAAGCGAAATTGGCACTACGAGATGTATGTTCCTAATTCCCGAATTAAGCAAACGGGGTGAAGAACTCGTGAATTAATCAAACACGATTGAACACACGTGAATTAAGCAAACGTGATTAAGTATAGGAACATAGAATCATCGAAATAAAACAATACCAATTTTATATAATTCTGAATTAAGAAAACAGAATATACAGAACAATATTGAAAGGGAATAGCAAATCAAATGGGAATTACAGAACCGCAAGTGCGGCGGAAACTGATTACATCAGACTAATCCAAGGGAAATAGTTCTCCATCAAAAACGTAATACAACCTAGGAAATTCGTAAACAGTGGAAAATGAAAAGTGTCCCCTAATCTGCCCAAGCCAGCAATTTATATCCTTCAGCATCTGCGCCCGCTCGCGAGGCGAGTAGCCTCTTGCGACGCGAATATTAAAGATGGCACCAGTTTGAATTTGGATTCTTGCTAGGCGAATAGTGACTCGCGAGGTGAGACAGAAAGGGTCTTATCATTACGCCCGTGACGAGTATCAGGGCCTGGGCATTATGGCTTCTGGTCTTCAGACTCGCGAGGCGAGACATGGTTCGCGAGGCGAGATAGAAAGGGTTGCATTCTCTGGCACAGTCAGCCTTCAGGCTCACGAGGCGAGGTGGTGATTCGCTAGGCGAGACAGAAAGAATGACATTCTGCTGTTCAGGCTGGTCTTCAGTCTCGCGGGGCGAGTAGCTCCTCGCGAGGCGAATCTCCCAGAATTGTGTTTTCCATTGTTTCCTTCATTCCCCTGGCTCTAAGTGCTTCCCCTTTTAACCTGAAAACATGAGATAGCTGTGAATGCTTTATTTGACTCAAAAATTGATTAAAATGTCCTAAACTACTTAAGAAACTCAAAATGTTGCTTGAGGACAGTCAAATCCAAATCTGGGCTAAAACGAGATTGAAACTCGAATAATTAGTGAAAACGATTAATTAAGTATAGGAAACAATGCAATTGAGGAAATAATGATTATCAATATATTGAAACGATTAATCTACTGTTCTCGGTTTCCCACTGTCATCGGTTCATATAAATTCCATGCCCTAAGCGGATTCTAATCCCTTTTCGATTGTAGCAATAATTAACAAGCAAAATTGGCACTACGAGATGTATGTTCCTAATTCCCAAATTAAGCAAACGGGGTGAAGAACTCGTGAATTAAGCAAACACGATTGAACACACGCGAATTAAGCAAACGTGATTAAGTATAGGAACATAGAATCATCGAAATAAATCAATACTAATTCTATATAATTCTGAATTAAGAAAACAGAATATACAGAACAATATTGAAAGGGAATAGCAAATCAAATGGGAATTACAGAACCTCAAGTGCGGCAGAAACTGATTAAATCAGACTAATCCAAGGGAAATAGCTCTCCATCAAAAACGTAATACAACCTAGGAAATTCGTAAACAGTGGAAAATGAAAAGTGTCCCCTAATCTGCCTAAACCAGCAATTTATATCCTTCAGCATCTGCGCCCGCTCGCGAGGCGAGTAGCCTCTTGCGACGCGAATATTAAAGATGGCGCCAGTTTGAATTTGGATTCTCGCGAGGCGAATAGTGACTCGCGAGTTGAGACAGAAAGGGTCTTCTCATTACACCTGTGACGAGTATCATGGCCTGGGCGTGATGGCTTCTGGTCCTCAGGCTCGCGAGGCGAGATAGAAAGGGTTGCATTTTCTAGCACAGTCAGCCTTCAGGCTCACGAGGCGAGGTGGTGATTCGTGAGGCGAGACGGAAAGAATGACATTCTGCTGTTCAGGCTGGTCTTTAGTCTCGCGGGGCGAGTAGCTCCTCGCGAGGCTAATCTCCCAGAATTGCGTTTTCCATTGTTTCCTTCATTCCCCTGGCTCTAATTGCTTCCCCTTTTAACCTGAAAACACGAGATAGCTGTGAATGCTTTATTTGACTCAAAAATTGATTGAAATGTCCTAAACTACTTAAGAAACTCAAAATGTTGCTTGAGGACAGTCAAATCCAAATCTGGGCTAAAACGAGATTGAAACTCGAATAATTAGTGCAAAAGTCATGGTCTTACTAGTTATAAAACTAGTCAACCAGAGGCTGATCAAAATACCCCAAACTTAAACTTTGCTTGTCCCCAAGCAAACTAAAACTCAAAAAAGACTCAAACTTGGCAAGCTTAAAGGATTTAATCAATTTCGCACAGATTTCATGCAATTAGAAGAAAACAGTTTTTCTTCAATGTTCCCCCCCTTTTGCAACAATGTAACCCCCACATTCATTTGCTTTAAAACATTGAGAATTCCATCATTCATGCAATCATTAGTCTAAGTTGAGGATCCAAGTTCCACACAAAAGGAAGATCACCAAATTCAAACAATCGCCTTCCTCACAATGGCATTTAATGTTTCACTCATTCACTCAGTTTGTCTAGGCTATGAATTTTTCTCTCAATTTCACATATTCAAGAGCACTTCCCATGAATTTGATTTCCATCTCAAAGAAAGTTCCCACGAAAACATGCATGCAACATCAGAAGGTCTTTTAAGGTTGTAATGGGGCCTGGCTAAAGGTAGGATATTCAAAGGCACTAGGCTTAAGTCCCTAGGAACTAAGAGAGCATGAGCATTTTGACATATTGAATTCCCACTCAAGTTCCTTTTTCCATTTTTCTTTTTGCCTTGGGTGACTACAGCCTTTTTCTTCCAATACCCCCCTTTTTTTTTTGACATTTTTGTTCTTTTCTTCTTTTCTCTTTTTTTTTCTTTGCCTTTGGCTCCAACCTTTATTTTTTTCTTTTTCTCAACCCAGAATGACATATCACACCTTGTAGCCACCCCAAACTTAGTTTCTTTCAACCATTCTCTTGCTAAGCTTCCATGCTCTCCTAATCCTAAGATCGGGTTAACATGGTTTTTTTTTTCAAATTTTCGGCTTGTAACATAGGGTCATCACGAAACAATAGGCTAATTAGGCTCAAAGGGGCTAACTAGGGAACATGCATTAGGGATGGTTATTTTTAGGCCAAGTAGTTAATTCAAAGAAAATTGCCTAAATCATTTGAAGCAACACATAAACATGCAAACCATGAAGAGATTCAAGCAAATTCGGGAAAGTGCAACTTGAAAGTGATTCACACAATTAAAAACATGTTGGAGGCTCAAATCCTCACCTGGACAATTTTCGCAAAAATGTTTGACCGAGATTCGATCCCTAGTGTGTGCATCCCTTCACCCCCAAACTTATCATAAATCATGCAATCACAATGAAACATCTCAAAGTTTAATTTTCAATTTTTCACATGGGGATGATTTTCAATTTTCAAATCCTAGGGAAAAACAGTCAACACATATCATGAAATCCATCTATGCAAAATTCAACAAAACCCAATCAAGCTTGCCGACACAAGACTCACACACAAACGACTCAAAGCAACACAAACAAAACAAAAACAAAACAAATGGTTCCCTCCCCCACACTTAAAACATACATTGTCCTCAATGAAAGAACATAGATATAAAACAAGAATGAGGGAAGGAGGAGGTTATCCCTGATCAAGTTGTAGTGTAGGTGGGCTCTCCCAAGGAGAGCTCCTCAACAGTAGCATCTTTAGGCACCGAGTTCTCATGGAATAGCTTCAAGCACTGCCCGTTAACCTTAAAGACCTTATTGCTACCTGCACTTTTAATTTCTACTGCACCATGAGGAAAAACATTAGTAACAACAAATGGGCAAATCCACTTGGATCGGAGTTTCCCAGCCATCACTTTCAGGCGGGAGTTAAACAGTAAAACCTGTTTGCCCATAGAGAATTCCTTCCTAGAAATCATCTGATCATGGAAGTGCTTAGTTTTCTCTTTATAGATCCGAGAGCTTTCATAGGCTTCCAGCCTAAGCTCTTCAAGCTGCTGTAATTGGAGTTTCCTTTCAATTCCTGCTCTCTGCATTTCCAAATTACAGCTTCTGACTGCCCAATAAGCACGGTGCCTTCCCAAACACAAGTCTATAGGGAGACATCCCTATTGGTGTCTTGAAGGCTGTTCTTTGAGCCCAAAGTGCGTCTTCTAGACGGCGGCTCCGGTCCTTCCTATTTGGCTGCACCACTTTCTCTAAGATCTGTTTGATCTCTCTGTTTGAGATCTCAACCTGCCCATTAGTCTGGGGATGATATGCAGTGGAGACCCTGTGCATAACTCCATACTTCCGGAGTAAAGCTTCCATGGTGCGGTTGCAGAAATGAGTGCCTTGGTCACTTATGATAGCCCGAGGTGTTCCGAACCTGCAAAAAATATTGGACTTGACAAAATTTGCAACAACTCTAGAATCATTAGTCCCAGTGGGGATAGCTTCCACCCACTTTGAAACATAGTCAACGGCCAGTAAAATATAGAGAAAACCAAAAGATGCAAGGAAAGGACCCATAAAGTCAATTCCCCACACATCAAACACCTCACAAAAAAGCATAGGTTGCTGAGGCATTTCACTATTACGAGTGATGGTTGTACCTGCTGTCTGACACTCCTTACAAGTCCGGTAAACCTCATAAGCATCTCTAAAAATGGTGGGCCAATAAAAACCTGAGTCCAGGATTTTTCTTGCAGTCCTTTGTGGCCCAAAGTGTCCCTCTACTTGAGAGGCATGAGAAAAGTGCAAGATAGACTCAATCTCATAGTCGGGGACACATCTCCTAATTACCTGATCACTGCCAAATTTCCAAAGATATGGATCATCCCAAACATAATATTTGGCATCACTCCTGAGTTTGTGAATTTGCACCCTAGTTGCACCTGTTGGAAAAACACCAGCAACAAGATAGTTAACAATATCAGCAAACCAAGGAGTTACCCCATGTAACTGTAAGAGCTGCTCATCAGGAAAGTCATCCTGAATAGGGGAAGGATCCTCATCCCTCTCTATTCTGCTCAAGTGATCAGCTACCAAATTCTCAGCTCCACTCTTATCCTTTATCTCCATACCAAACTCTTGGAGCAACAACATCCACCGAATCAATCTCGGCTTTGCTTCTGGTTTCTTTAACAAGTACTTCAAAGCTGCATGGTCAGTAAAAACAACAACCTTGGAACCTAGCAAATATGATCTAAATTTATCAAGAGCAAAAACAATAGCTAGAAGTTCCTTCTCAGTAGTGGTGTAATTAGCCTGTGCAGCATCTAGAGTCCTAGAAGCATAGTAAATAACATGGGCAGCCTTGCCCATCCTTTGTACAAGGACCACCCCCACAGCATTGTTAGAAGCATCACACATAAGCTCAAAAGGGAGGGTCCAGTCAGGAAGCTGGATGATGGGAGTGGAGGTCAATGCCTTCTTCATGAAATCAAATGCCTTCTTGCAATTGTCATCAAAGTCGAAAGTGGTATCATTCTTTAGCAGGTTGGACAGAGGAAGGGATATCTTGCTGAAATCCTTAATGAAGCGCCTGTAGAAACCTGCATGACCAAGAAAAGAACGAATCTCGCAAACGCAAGATGGGTAAGGCAGTGTAGAAATTACATCAATCTTAGTGGGATCTACTGAAATACCCTTTTCAGAAATAATATGACCCAAAACAATCCCCTGTGCAACCATAAAATGGCATTTTTCATAGTTCAAAACAAGGTCAGTTTCAATGCATCTTTCCAAAACCAAGTTCAAACTATGCAAGCATGCATCAAATGAGGAACCATAAACAGTAAAATCATCCATGAACACTTCCATGCAATTTTCAATATATTCAGTAAAAATGCTAATCACGTATCTCTAGAATATGCCAGGAGCATTGCAAAGACCAAATGGCATCCTCCTGTAAGTAAATGTGTCGAAGGGGCATGTGAAGGTAGTCTTTTCCTGATCCTCTAGGGCAATGTGGATCTGGAAGTAACCTGAAAAACCATCAAGAAAACAGTAGTGTGATTTACCTGCTAGCCGTTCAAGCATCTGATCGATGAACGGCAAAGGAAAGTGACCCTTTCTAGTAGCCTGGTTCAACCTCCTGTAATCAATGTAAACTCTCCAACTATTCTGGACTCTAGTGGGAACAAGTTCATCATTTTAATTTTTCACCACTATGAGTCCAAACTTCTTAGGCACAGCTTGCACTGGGCTCACCCAATTACTATAAGAGATAGGGTATATGATGCCCGCATGCAAGAGTTTTGTTACCTCCTTCTTCACAACATCAAGGATCAAGGGATTGAGCCACCTTTGGGGCTGCCTAACTGTTTTAGCCCCATCCTCTAACAAAATCATATGCATACACCTGGAGGGGCTAATACTTGGTATGTCAGCCAAGGTCCACCCAATTGCCTTCTTATGCTTCTTCAGAACCTCCAAGAGCTTAGCTTCCTGATCGGAATCAAGGTTAGAGGAGATGATAACTGGAAGTTTTTCATCCCTCTCCAAATAGGCATACTTCAGATTTCCAGGAAGTGGCTTAAGCTCTAGGGAGGGTGGCTGCTCAATGGATGGTATGTTGGGGGCAGCCGTGTTGTCAAGAACTTCAGCTGAACAAACAGCTTCACTCACACTGTCACCCTTCAAGGTAGCATCAATCTCATCACAAACAGCACAAGGGTCAGTGTTAGTACAATCAGCACATGAATAAATATCATCAAAACCAGAGATAGATGGAAAATCAGCAACCAAGTCATCATAGGTGTCATCAACAATTTCAGAGAGCAACTCTATTTGAAAGACAGAGTGCTCTTCCAAGGGATGCTTCATAGCATCGAAAATGTTGAATTTTGCAACAATGTCACCAAACTCGATGGACATGGTTCCATCATCAACATCAAACTTTGTCTTCGCCATCTTCATGAACGGTCTGCCCAGAATGATCGATGATCTGCTTGAATTTGTTTCCCCTGCCATGTCTAGGATGTAAAAATCAACAAGGAAAATGAAGTCATCAACTTGCACCAGCACATCTTCTACCACTCCAATGGGGTGAGCATTGGTCCTGTTTGCCAACTGGATAGTGAGACCTGTATGTTGCAAATGACCAAGATCAAGATTGTTGAAGACAGAAGTGGGCATGACATTAATAGAAGCTCCTAAATCCAACATGCAATTGTCGAATTTACTGTCTCCAATGGTGCATGGAATAGCAAAAGTTCCCGGATCCTTGCATTTCTGTGGCATTGCCTGAGTGAGGGCCGAAACAGTAACCTTTTCAGATGCAGGCTTAGGTTGAATGAGGGCTGAAACATTTCGCCCCAAATTGACGCTCTCATTACCCTTCAACCTCCTCTTATGTGTGCACAAATCCTTCAGAAATTTTACATATTTTGGAACCTGCTTAATCACATCCAAAAGCGGAATGTTTATTGCCACTTTTTTGAACACATCCAAAATCTCTCTCTCTTTGTCTTCCCTATCAATCTTTTTATTTTTCAGCACTCTCTGTGGGAAGGGGATTGGTAGCACATACTCTTTCTCGGCTTGAACAACAGCAGAAGGTTCAGGTGTCACCTAAACAATTTCTTTATCTTTTCCAGGGGCTGCCTCTACAACTTTCCCGGATCTCAAAGAAATTGCACTCACATTAGGATTTGGAACATTAGGATTCACCACTGTTTGTACAGGTAGTTGGTTCGATCCTTGAGCTTGCTGCATGGCATTCATCGAAGTGGCAAGCTGTCCAATCTGTGTCTGTAGAGCATGAATACTAGAGTCCGTTCGCTGCCGAAACTGGAGATTTTGTGCAGCCATTTGCTTGACAAGGTCCTATAGTGAAGGTCTAGAAGGTGCAGAGGTGGTCACTTGGGGAGGATTCTGTGGTGGTGCCAACGATAACATTGGTTGTTGCTGTTGTGCAGATGAGTTCCCATACCGAAGGTTCGGATGGTTCCTCCAGTTGGGGTGGTACTTATTTGTGGAGAGGTCAGGAATGTTGTACCGGTTCTGATTGTTGCCTTGATGGTAAAGGTTGGCTGCATATGCTTGAGGCAAATCAGTGACCGACTCATCTTTCAGAATGGGGTATGCATCGGTCAGGTGCTCAGGAGAAGTACAAATGCCACATACCCTTGCCGTCTGAACCTTGTCCACTTCCAACTGCTTCACCAAAGAAGTGAGCTCATCTAGTCTAGTTTCAAGGGCCTTGTTGGAAGAAGAAACATTGACCTCATTCACTCCCCTTGCTTTGATAGAATTACTTCTAGTTGTGAACTGTTGGGAGTTGAGTGACATGTTCTCAATCAACTGCTTGGCAGCGGCTGGGTCTTATCAACAAGTGCTCCCCCACTAGCAGCATCCAAAATGTTTCGGTAGCAACCCCTCATAAAAGTACTGAATAAGGAGTTGCTCGGAAATCTGGTGTTGAGGACAACTGGACACTAGCTTCTTGAATATCTCCCAGTACTCGGCCAATGACTCATTGCCTTGTCTAATGCCACATATTTCCTTCCTGATTGATGCAGCTCTAGAGGCAGGGAAGTACCTCTCCAAGAAGACCTTCATCAAATCGTTCCAGGTTGTAACATAATTTGGTTCAAGGTAATATAACCAATCCTTCGCAGCACCTGGAAGCGAGAATGGGAAGGCTCTCAGCTTGATATGGTCTTCTGTTATTCCTTACGGTCTCAAGGGTGTAGAGCAAACAACCTGGAATTCCTTCAGATGCTTGTGTGGATCCTCACCTGCAAGACCACTAAACCTTGGCAATAAGTGTATCAAACCAGATTTTAATTCAAAAGGGGAAACAACATCAGCATACTCAATACACAAGCCATTATAATTAACATCAGGGGCAGCAAGCTGTCTTAATGTTCTTTGATCAGCCATGTTAGAAACAGGTGCAGAATTAGAATTACTACTGGTTGGTGAACTAGTGCTAGCCTAAATGGCCCTACGGCGTGCGTTCAAAGTTCTTTCAATCTCAGGATCAAATTCAAACAATTCAGAACAACCAGACCTAGTAGCCCGAACTAATTCAGCAGAAAATCAAAAACGAAAAAAAAAAGAGAAAATAACAACAAGAGTCCCCGGCAACGGTGCCAATTTTGACACGCTGTCGCACACGGGTCAAAAAGCGAGTGGTTTGTAAAAATTGTAGTTAGGGAGCGACAACTCGAGTATCGTCTTACAAGGACTCTTGGATTGTTATTCACTTCAAAAATCAGTTGGGGGGGGGGGGGGGGGGTCAGATTGAAGAATTCAATTAAAAGAAAACAATGCAATTGAGGAAATAGTGATTATCAATATATTGAAACGATTAATATAGTGTTCTCGGTTTCCCACTATCATCGGTTCATATAAATTCCATGCCCTAAGCGGATTCTAATCCCTTTACGATTGTAGCAACAATTAACAAGCGAAATTGGCACTACGAGATGTATGTTCCTAATTCCCGAATTAAGCAAACGGGGTTTAGAACTCTTGAATTAAGCAAACACGATTGAACACACGCGAATTAAGCAAACGCGATGAACTATAGGAACATAGAATCATCGAAATAAATCAATACTAATTCTATATAATTCTGAATTAAGCAAACAGAACATACAGAACAATATTGAAAGGGAATAGCAAATCAAATGGGAATTATAGAACCTCAAGTGCGGCGGAAACCGACTACAGCAGACTAATCCAAGGGAATTAGTTCTCCATCAAAAACGTAATACAACCTAGGAAATTCGTAAACAGTGGAAAATGAAAAGTGTTCCCTAATCTACCCAAACCAGCAATTTATATCCTTTAGTATCTGCACCCGCTCGCGAGGCGAGTAGCCTCTCGCGACGCGAATATTAAAGATGGCGCCAGTTTGAATTTGGATTCTCGCGAGGCGAATAGTGACTCGCGAGGCAAGACAGAAAGGGTCTTCTCATTACGCCCGTGACGAGTATCAGGGCCTAGGCGTGATGGCTTCTGGTCCTCAGGCTCGCGAGGCGAGACGGAAAGGGTTGCATTCTCTGGCACAGTCAGCCTTCAGGCTCACGAGGCGAGGTGATGATTCGCGAGGCGAGACAGAAAGAATGACATTCTACTGTTCAGGATGGTCTTCAGTCTCGCGGGGCGAGTAGCTCCTCGCGAGGCGAATCTCCCATAATTGCATTTTCCATTGTTTCCTTCATTCCCCTGGCTCTAAGTGATTCCCCTTTTAACCTGAAAATATGAGATAGCTGTGAATGCTTTATTTGACTCAAAAATTGATTAAAATGTCCTAAACTACTTAAGAAACTCAAAATGTTGCTTGAGGACAGTCAAATCCAAATCTGGGCTAAAACGAGATTGAAACTCGAATAATTAGTGCAAAAGTCATGGTCTTATTAGTTATAAAACTCGTCAACCAGAGGCTGATCAATCATCTTCAACTTCTCATCATCACCAAGGGTATATCTCTTTCTCTCTAATCTTCATTTTCTCAAATTTTTGCTCATTCTTAACATGCATGTTAGTTATTTCAAGTTGCATGTTTATGTTTTTTAGTTAAAAAATTTAAGAAAAATATTTAGAAAACATTTTTGACATGAAACCAATTTTTATAAACTCCTACTCATCTCTACTCTCATCTTATTGGTTTGCATGTGGTGAACAACTTCTCCAACCACATTTTTAATAGGGTGGCCAAAACCCTATATGAAGAAAAATGAATGTTTTTGTTAAAAATTTCACATCCATGACTTAAAAACCTTGATGCATGTATTTTTAAGCTTATAAGCTTCATCCAAAAATAAGTTTTCTTTCCTGTTGATGTTGATATGGGCGAAACCCTAAGTGGTACCAAGTTGGTGTTTTTGATTCAAATCCTACACGTGTGACTTAAAGATCTTTGATTGATGCATTTTGAGTTCATGAACAAAATGAGTTTTTATTTCTATTTGACTTACTATGGCCAAACCCTAATTGTGAGAGTTGAATAGATTTTTTTTTTAGAAGAACACTTAATTGAAATCACTATTTTATTTGCATGCATGTATTTATAAAGTTGAAAATCAATTTTTTTGCCTATTATATGTGTAGGCCGAAACCTACTTTTGAATTGAGTAGAGGGACTAAAAATTTATTTTAAGTTCTAAGCCTTAATTTTTGTCTCTAAAATGCTAAATGATCATTGATCCAAAAGCTTGTGAAAATCTAAAATTTTTAACCTCATTTTCTTACTAAGGCCGAAAACATGCATGATAAAAATGAGGCGATTTTATAAAATTTTAACCTATTTTACATGATTAATTTTGTTTAGATTTTCAAACATGACAAGAAAACAAAGTTCGCTACTTTAAAACGCGGAAAAAACTACGACCTTTTACTCGTCAAACGAAGGTAAGGGGAGACAGCCTGAGGGATAATTATTTATGATAACTATGTGTTCTTGTGTGTTTTAATATGTTTGTTAGAATTTTGATGTGATGATTGTTTAATATTTAACTGAATTTGATGTGTTGATTGGCTGATTGTTTGAATATATATGTCTTATGATTGGATGATTATTCATGAATATATGCTTGTAGTTGATAGATTTTAAATTAATTGATGCATGTTATATTTGTTATGATAATGTTTTGGTTGTTGCATGGAAAGACTAATTATTGTTAGAGCTCAATTAAATTCTCAAGATAAAAGTCTTAAGAAAACCATATGAAGAGTATTGAAAATAAAAATTTATTTGAAGAAATGTTTTGAAAAAAGGGAAATTGAATTATCTTTTCAAACTTATGAGAGTATTAGAATCAAAATAAAAGAATTTTATGAAGGAAATTTAGTTGAAAAATTTAAAAGATTTTACATTAAGAATAATCAATTTTTGAAAATATTTTATAGAAAGAAACCATGAAGAGAAAAAAATTGATTTTTTTTAGTTTTAAAAAGATTTTATTTGATAATTTCAAATGTTTTTAGAAAAAGAAAATTTTCAAAATAAAATAGATTTTTTTGAAAAGGAATGGATTTTCTATAACTTAAAGTTTTTAAAAATGAATTTCAAATAAAAAGTTTTTTTTAAGAAAGGTTTTATTCAAAAGTAAATATCCGATAACTTGGATGAGTTACGAAAATTTTTGTTTTGTATTTGTGTTTCACTGAACGAAAAATAACGTTGAAAAGTGAACCTAGTAACTGAGATGTCGAGATACTAGAGGTTTTAAGCACGTTGATCTATGATCTGTGTCACGTTGTGGATTGTGTGTCCTATAACGTTGTTGTGTTCTGTGTATCCTACATATTTTGTGTTAAAACACGGTGAACGTGGTATAAAGGAGAAAGTTGTTTTCTATGACCACAAAGTCCAAGACTGGTGCATTGGTCTAGGACTGTTGTGATTGGACACTCGGATATTAACGTCCTTTGTTGATAATAAAAGTTTTAAAACGTTGAAAATTTTTGGATGGTCGTGAGCCTTTAGCCTCGAAGAAGGAAAGAATGAAACACAAAGAAAAACTGCGAAAATAAAATTTTTTTACATGAATTTGGCAGACGTGCCCAAATTGTTGTGTTAATTCCTGGAAGGGAAAGGTATCTCAAGCGACATTGTATCATTGGTGCCTTGGTGGACCATGATTTCCATGAGCCTTGTTCGATGTGCCTTGTATAGGACAGTGTGCTCTGGAACCTACATGCGTTGATTACTGTGCCTTGAGTTGGACAATGCTGTGAGAATTAAGTTGTGCTATGTGTTGGCCATTTGAGCCTGATCAGCTCACTGTTTTTTTAAATAAATAAATAAATGAAGTTGGGGTCTCCGGAGATTAGGATAGATTGTTGAAAATATAGAAGTGCCATATGTTTTCAAAAACGATGATGACTTACTTGATGTTATGCTTCTATTTGAAAATTTTGTGTTGAATATGTATATTTATCTATTCTAGTTGTTTGTATGAGTGTGGTACATATAGTTGTCATAATTGATCCATATATTGGTATCTCACCCTTGTACTTCTTTTTGTTGTTTTCTCTCTCTATGTGATATATATATATATATATATATATATATATATATATATATATATATATATATATATATATATATATATATATATATACATATATCTGTTTAGGGATATAGCTGGATCCGAACATGTTGTTAGCTCACTCCCAGGTGAGGGCCATCAGGCCATCATATTTGAAAACGCCCAAGATCCTGCAGCATGGGGGTTTCTACCCGGATCCCAGCTTGCGTTCTATACTGGCCTAGTGTGTACTGTTGATGGATCAGAGTTGGAAGGACCTACACGGAGGACGTATACTACAGAGACGATTCAGATTTCATACTGCAAGTAGACTTCTACTTGCAGCATCTAGCAGCCCAGGGAATAGTGGTTCTATATCCTCCACAGAACCCGCATCGTCCGGTGGTAGCGCTCGCTTCACCGATTGAGGAGGACCCGCAGGAGATGGATAAGAAGGATCCGGTTGAGGTAACGGAGGAAGATCCGTAGTACCATCCACATAGTGATGATGATGATGATTCTCTAAATGCGGGAGTCGGAGTGGATTGGTCTCCATCAGATTTACCTTCAGAGGGTGGGGATGATCGTCATGGTTTCCCTAATGGGTATCACTAGTGTATGAGCAGCTGTAGGACTTTTCTTTTGTTTTAGGGTAATAATGTATGCGTAATGTTTCTGATTTTTGAAAACCGTAGTTCTTTTGACCTGTGACTCTTTAATCTTACTTTAACTCTGCTAATGTAAGTCTGATTATTAACCTTGTTAGTGTACAAATCAACTTTTCACTCATGTAAATTTCTGTCAAGTGGCCTGTCCCCAAGAAGGCCTTATGTTTAATGTATATAAGGTATTATGTAACTCTTGTTTTATTTACGTTTCAGTTATTTAGCTTATTTGATGCATGATGGAAAAGTTTTAAAATTTTTAAGAATGTTATTAATTATAATAATCATATATTTCTGAAAGTAATCGATAACTTTCTAAAAGTTTTATTTTCCGTAAAACGGGGTAGTAAATGTGATACTCGGGTTAAGGGTGTCACATGTAACACCTCGCTTTTCGTAAGTGCTTTCTGTAAGCTCGTTTTGTTAAGTTGTTGAGTTGGTTGAGGGCTTAGTGGGATTTTGGGCTTAAAAGTCCCTTTCTGGTAGTTGAGCACGCCAGTGCTCAATAGCCAGCACGCCCGTACTTAAAGTCAAAATCTATGTTCTGACTTTAAGTTGAGCACGACCGTGCTCAATAGTGAGCACGCCCGTGTTCAATGTAGTGACCGCGTCTTGGTGACGCTAATTTAAGCACGATCGTGCTTAAGGGTGAGCAGGCCCGTGCTCGGGTCCAAGTTATATATGATGAAACAGAACCCGAGGGTTTTACGTGTAACCTTTTTCTTAGTAGTTGTTGTTCTCTAGTAAGGCTAGAGAGGTTTTATTCCCTATTTCCATCATACTCTTCCGTTCCTTGAGTATTGGAAATTTGGTTGGGAACCTTATTCTCCCGTGTTCATCATATAGAGTTAAAGTCTTCCCTTTTGTGTTTCCTTTGTTTTTCTATTGAAATTGGAAACTGAGTTGTTGTCTTTCTATTGTCTAAGGCTTAGAAGGTTAATTGAGCTGCTCGAGGGAAGGAACCGGTTAGAAGTCAAGGAGCATACATCGTTGTTAGAGCTACCTTCAATCCAGGTATGGGGAGAAGGGTAGTGTACTCATAGGCTCGGGGTTAGGGTAAAGTAAAGGGGTTCCCATACCCCGGTTTGGTTTGTATGAATGTGTTTGATATATTTAGTTTGTTGGTTATGTTGATAACATGATTTGATTGTTAACATGTTGTTATATGCTTATGTTCATGTTATACTCTTGATGTTATGTTGGTTAAATGGTTGATGCCATGATTGTGGTTAATATGATGTTGAATGGTTGATACCATGTTTATGATGATGACGTTGTTACTAAGTTTCAACCCTTAAAATGAGCTGTTAATGGACCTAGGATTAATGAATTAAAAACTCTAGTTTTTGGTTAAAGACTCGGACTTAGTTTCTTCCCAGAACAGTACAGTCGTGCATTGAGCACGACCGTGCTGAACAGGGAGCACGTCCGTGCTCCCAGTGAATTCTGGAAAATGGCCGCCCTTTTAAGCACGGCCGTGCAGCAGAGGAGCACGACCATGCTAGATGAGCACTACCGTGTCTAATAGGAAGCACGACCGTGTTTCACTTATGTGACCAGCATGATCGTGCAGGGGATAAGCACACCCGTGCTCCCCCATCAGACAGAGAACAGAATCAAAGGATAAATAGGGGTTTTAACCCCAATCTCCAGATGATGTGATGATGATACTTGAAGCAATTAGATAACTTGGTTAATGTTTAACAGAGATGATTAATTAGATGAGACGGTGAGGTGTTAAGATGGTAACCGTTGGGTTATCGCGCATTGGTTGATGTTGTACCTTAGGGACCGAGAGTTTATCCTAAGGGGCCCTTGACCCCACGGTTTGGGTCTAAGGTGTTGTTGTTATATCTTGGAGGCCAAGAGTTTGCCCCAAGGGTTGCGATCGATTCTGCTAATGTCCTCAGGTAGATTCCGCGAAGCAAGTTATTACGGTAGATTCCGCTAAAGTCCTCAAGTAGATTCCGCGAGGCAAGCTGTTGCGGTAGATTCCGCTACGGCCGATTCCACTGTTGTCTTCGGTTGATTCTGTTGGAGCTATGGAGGTGGCGTTTGCCGTTGTCTGTTGTGTTTCATATGCATTGCATCGAAGTTGTCATTATTGAGGGATGTTCGACATAGGGGAGGTCACCCGAGAGTACGGTGATCCATCCATGCACGATAGGAGTAGATTCTCCATGCACCCCCATGACGAGGCATTCGTTGGTTTGATGCATTGGTTATCCAAGGTGTAGATTTTCCGGTGTTGAGTCGAATCTCAATGTGGATATTTAACTCCGAAGTCGTCCATCCCGAGTTTAGTGGATCCACATGCATTGTTGGTTTACCGGAGTAGGAATGCATTGCACTACTTAACAAACCGTTAGCATGATGATGATGCTGTTGATGAGATGTTGTTATGCTAGTTACTGCTATTTGTTGTTGTTTACTTTACTCCCTACTCCCTTGCTATTATGTTTACATGATTCTTACTCCTTATGTTTGTTTGTCTGTTTGTTGTTGGCCTGATTGGCATTTTGCAGAGGATGATGAGCATCCCGGAGGGAGTGACTCTGAGGAGCCGCCACTCATAGTTAGGGCTAGTTCTGGTTTAGTTAGTTGTTATTTTTTAGTTGTATTCCGAGGATTTTTACGGAACGATTATACCAGCTCTGAGTCGTGACATCGGGGTTGGGTTTTGATGTTTATCTCTGTTATGTTTTTTAATTGTTAAAACTTGGTTTATATTTTCCACGTTTGTGAACTCGTTCGTGTGGGACTTTTCTACCCCTAAATAAAGGTTTTTATTTTAATTGATAATTTCATGATTATAATTTATTAATTGCTTTATATTAAAGTTCGGGGTAGAAGGGTGTCACATTTAGTGGTATCAGATCAGTTTGGCCCTGTTCTGACGTGGTATGAGTCTGTTGTGAGTCTGTTATGCGACTCTTGTTGAATTGTCTATACTCGCTACAGATAATGTTGCTTTAAGTTAGTTGCCTCGCTTTTACCCGCTTAAGTTTCTGTATTTTTTGGGCATGTACAGGAACTAATGCCGATAGAGGACGCAATGATCAGGCGATTGTCGATGCATTTGCACTCCTAGCCAATGCTATTGGTCAGGTCAACCATAACAACAATGGTGGGCCAACTGAGTTCCAAGGTTTGGACAAGTTTCAGAGGAATAACCCTCCCTCCTTGAAGGGAGCTTATGATCCTGAGGGAGCACTGTTATGGCTAGGGGAGATAGAGAAGATCTTTCGTGCGATGGATTGCAATGATCAGCAGCAGGTCATCTTTGTTACTTTTATGCTCGCCGAGGAGGTTGAGCACTGGTGGGATAACTGCAGGTAGAGGGTGCAGGCTGAGGGTACAACGGTTACTTGGGATGTGTTCAGGCAGAGGTTTCTGGATGAGTACTTTCCAGCGGATATCAAGGATAAGAAGGAGATGAAGTTCTTGTCCTTGAGGCAGGGTTCGTTGTCAGTTGGTGAGAATGCAGCCAAGTTTAAGGAGCTGGTGAGGTACTACACTCCGTATCAGCATGAGATCGATGACCTCTCCAAGTTCGTCAAGTTTGAGGCTAGACTCGGACCTGAGATCAAGCAGGCCATCAGCTACCAGGAGATCAGGATCTTCCAGATTATGGTCAACAAGCGCAGGATTTATGAGGCTTCCAGTCAATTCAGAGTTGCCAATTCCAAGGGATCAGATAGTCACATGGCAAGAGGACTGATCAGAAAGACAAGGGTAAGCAGCGGTATGCTCCGACCGGCAAGGATTTCAAGCAAAGTGGCAGAAAGCCACATTTTCAGCAGGACATGTTCAGGGGCGGGTTCTCCAATGCTCACAGGGCTGTGAGGTGTGGTAAGTGCGGGGCACAGGATCATTATACATCCTAGTGTAAGGAGTCAGCAGTGATTTGCTTCAGGTGTGGCAAGTTAGGTCATATCAGCCGTGAGTGTGAAGGAACCAAGGTCGAGCCTCCCGGTGCTAGCAAGAATCAGAAGTCCCAGACCAACAGACTGAAGACCACTGGAAGAGTCTTTACTCTTAGTGGAGCCGAAGCCTCCAAGTCTGATGACTTGATCCAAGGTACATGTTTTATTGATGGAACTCAATTGACTGTATTGTATGATTCGGGTGCTACTCACTTGTTTATATCGCATGATAGGGTCAAGAGTCTTAGATTACATGTTACCTTTCTTGAGTTTGATTTGCTTGTGTCTACACCTACAAATAAACCTGTTTCCACATCTTATGCATGCAAGAACTGTCATATATTCATAAATGATAAAACCTTTGTCGTTGATCATGTATGCTTACCTCTAAAAGACCTTGATATCATTCTTGTCATGGACTGGTTATCTTCCAACCACGTCCTTCTGAACTGTTTTGATAAAATCTTTATTTCTGGAACTCCAACGAAGTCTAAGAATCCGAACCTTCTCTCTGCCAGTCAAGTTCACGCTTCGAGGAAAGACGAAGCCCATGTATACATGATGATAGCTTCCCTGGAAGTAGAGAGTAGCTCTCCTGATGTCACCAGCTTGCCTGTTGTGCGGGATTTTCCTTAAGTGTTCCCGAGGGATATTTATAACATACTCCCAGAGAGAGATGTAGAGTTTATCATAGTCTTAGTTCCTGGCACCGGGCCAATCTCTATAGCACCCAATAGAATGCCTCCTCTAGAGCTTGCTAAGTTGAAGGAACAGTTGGAGGACCTGATGAAGAAGCAGTTCATTAGGCCGAGTGTGTCTCCGTGGGGAGCACCTGTGTTGTTGGTGAAGAAGAAGGATGGTAGTATGAGGTTGTGTGTCGACTATCGGCAGCTGAACAAGGTGACCATAAAGAATCGGTATCCCCTCAATAGGATTGATGATCTTATGGACCAGTTGATGGGTGCTTGCGTCTTTTCAAAGATAAATTTAAGGTCAGGGTACCATCAGATTCGGGTTAAGTCTGAGGACATTCCGAAGACAGCGTTCAGGACGCGATATGGTCATTATGATTACTTGGTTATGCCCTTTGGTGTGACCAATGCTCTTGCGGTCTTCATGGATTACATGAACAAGACCTTCCACCCTTATTTGGATAAGTTTGTGGTGGTGTTTATAGATGACATCTTAGTGTAATTCAATAGCAAGGAGGAACATGAGGAACACCTGAGGGTTGTCTTGCAAACCCTTAAGGAAAAATAGTTGTACGCTAAGTTGTCGAAGTGTGAGTTCTGGTTAGAGGAAGTGAGCTTCTTAGGACATGTCATCTCTAAGGGTGGCATAGCAGTGGACGCAGCTAAGGTAGAGATGGTGCTCCAATGGGAAGCACCAAAGTCTGTAACCGAGATTAGGAGTTTATTGGGGTTAGCCGGGTGTTACCGAAGGTTTATAGAAGGCTTCTCTAAGATAGCTTTACCTTTAACCCGTCTCACCAAGAAGGGACCGTTGTTTGTGTGGGACTCCAAGTGCGAAGAGAGTTTCCAAACCCTTAAGGATAGGTTGACATCAGTACCAATGTTAGTTTTGCCATATCCTAGTGAACCCTTCGTAGTTTACTGTGATGCTTCTAAGCAAGGGTTAGGTGGTGTGTTGATGCAGGATGGTAAGGTAGTTGCCTATGCTTCTAGGTAGTTAAAAACCCATGAGAAGAACTACCCTACCCGTGACCTAGAGCTAGGAGCTGTGGTATTTACCTTAAAGATCTGGAGGCATTACCTGTATGGAGCGAGGTTTGATGTTTTTAGTGATTATAAGAGTTTAAAGTATCTCTTTGATCAAAAGGAGTTGAATATGAGGCAGCGTAGGTGGATGGAGTTCTTAAAGGATTATGACTTCGAGCTGACCTATCACCCAAGAAAGGCCAATGTAGTGGTCGATGCCTTGAGTAGAAAAACGTTGCATGTCTCCGCTTTGATGGTTAGGGAGATGGATCTGATTGAGGAATTTAGAGACCTTAGTCTAGCTTGTGAGTTTACCCCTAAGAGTATTAGGCTTGGTACCTTGAAGGTTACCAACGGCTTGATGGATCAGATTAGAGAGAGTCAGAAGTTAGACAAATTTCTCTTGGACCAGCGAGAATTGCTTGCTCAGGGTAGAGACCTTAGTTTTAAGGACGACAGCGATAGTGTCTTGAGGTTTAAAGATAGAGTGTGCATGCCATATGTTCCTGAGCTTAGGAAGTTGATCCTTGAAGAAGGACATAGGAGTGGGTTGAGTGTGCACCCAGGTGTCACTGAGATGTATCAAGACCTTAAGAGGATGTTTTGGTGGTCTAGGATGAAGAAGGATGTAGCTGAGTTTGTGTATGCGTGCCTTGTTTGTCAGAAGGACAAGATAGAACACCAAAAGCCTTCAGGAAAGTTACAACCTTTGAGCATCCCAGAATGGAAATAGGATAGCATCTCCATGGATTTTGTGTTTGGACTCCCTAGGACACCAGCTGGTTTTGAGGCTATATGGGTTGCTGTGGATAGATTGACTAAGTCTTCCCATTTCATCCCGATGAACATGGAGTATCCTTTAGAGAAGTTATCCAACCTGTACATCAAAGAGATAGTTAGGCTTCATGGTGTACCCTCCAGCATAGTTTCATATAGAGACCCGAGGTTTACCTCCAAGTTTTGGGATAGTTTGCATAATGCTTTAGGGATAAAGCTTAGCCTTAGTTCAACTTACCACCCACAGACTGATGGGCAGTCTGAGCGGACTATCCAGTCCTTTGAGGACTTGTTGATGGCTTGTGTGTTAGAACATTCTGATAGTTGGGACAAGTTTTTTTCCCTGATAGAGTTCACCTACAACAACAGTTTCTATTTCAGCATTGGGATGGCACCTTATGAGGCTCTGTATGGGAGGAGATATAGGACACCTTTGTGTTGGAGTGAACCTAGTGACAGTGTGGTGCTAGGGCCAGAGACAGTCCAGGAAACAACAGAAAAGATCAGGATGGTTCAGGAAAAGATGAGAGTTGCACAGAGTAGGCAAAAGAGCTATCATGATAAAAGGAGGAAGGTGCTCGAATTCTAGGTAAGCGATCATGTATTCTTGAGAGTTACTCCAATTACTGGGGTTGGTAGAGTGATGAAGGCGAGGAAACTTACTCCGAGGTTCATTGGTCCTTACCAGATCCTTAATAGAGTCGGCGAAGTCGCCTACCAAATTGACTTGCCACCGTTCTTGTCAAACCTCCACAATGTTTTTCATGTGTCTCAACTCAGAAAGTACATCCATGACCCTAGTCACGTGATAGTACCTGATGCCATACAGTTGAAAGAGAACTTGACATTCGAGGTGTTACCCCTTTCGAGTCGAGGATAGGAGGGTGAAGCAGCTAAGAGGCAAGGAGATCCCTTTGGTCAAAGTGGTTTGGAGTTGGGAAACATAGGAAAGTGATACCTGGGAACTGGAGAGCAGGATGATGGAAGTGTACCTGCACCTGCACCTTTTCACATGAAGTACGTAGAAATTTCGATGACGAAATTTTTATAAGAAGAGTGGAATTGTAACACCCCGCTTTTCGTAAGTGCTTTCTATAAGCTCGTTTTGTTAAGTTGTTGAGTTGGTTGAGGGCTTAGTGGGATTTTTGGCTTAACAGCCCCTTTCTAGTTGTTGAGCACACCCGTGCTCAATAGCCAGCATGCCCGTGCTTAAAGTCAAAATCCGTTTTCTGACTTTAAGTTGAGCACGACTATGCTCAACAGTGAGCACGCCCGTGCTCAGTGTAGTGACCGCATCTCGGTGACGCTAATTTAAGCACGATCGTGCTTAAGGGTGAGCACGCCCGTGCTCGGGTCCAAGTTATATATGATGAAACAGAACCCGTGGGTTTTACGTGTAACCTTTTTTTTCAGTAGCTGATGTTCCCTAGTGCAGCTAGAGAGGTTTTGTTCCCTATTTCCATCACACTCTTCTGTTCCTTGAGTATTGGAAATTGGTTGGGAACCTTGTTCACCTGTGTTCATCATATAGAGGTACAGTCTTCCCTTTTGTGTTTCCTTTGTTTTTCTATTGAAATTGGAAACTGAGTTGTTGTGTTTCTGTTGTCTAAGGCTTAGAAAGTTAATTGAGCTGCTCGAGGGAAGGAACCGGTTAGAAGTCAAGGAGCATACGTCGTTGTTAGAGCTACCTTCAATCCAGGTATGGGGAGAAGGGTAGTGTACTCATAGGCTCGGGGTTAGGGTAAGGTAAAGGGGTTCCCATACCTCGTTTTGGTTTGTATGAATATGTGTTTGATATATTTAGTTTGTTGGTTATGTTGATAACATGATTTGATTATTAACATGCTGTTATATGCTTATGTTCATGTTATACTCTTGATGTTATGTTGGTTAAATGGTTGATGCCATATTTATGATGATGATGTTGTTACTAAGTTTTAACCCTTAAAATGAGTTGTTAATGGACCTAGGATTGATGAATTAAAAACTCTATTTTTTGGTTAAAGACTCGGACTTAGTTTCTGTCCAGAATAGTGCAGTCGTGCATTGAGCACGACCGTGCTGAACAGGGAGCACGACCGTGCTCCCAGTTGAATTCTGGAAAATGGCCGCACTTTTAAGCACCACCGTACAGCAGAGAACCACGACCATGCTAGATGAGCATGACCATGCCTAATAGGAAGCACGATCGTGTTTCTCTTATGTGACCAACACGGCTGTGCAGAGGATAAGCACTCCCGTGCTCCCCCATTAGACAGAGAATAGAATCAAAGGATAAATAAGGGTTTTAACCTCAATCTCCTGATGATGTGATGATGATACTTGAAGTAAATGGATAACTTGGTTAATGTTTAACATAGATGATTAATGAGATGAGACGGTGAGGTGTTAAGACGGTTAAGACGGTATACTAGGTTATCACGCGTTGGTTGATGTTGTACCTTAGGGACCGAGAGTTTATCCCAAGGTTGCCTTGACCCCACGGTTTGGGTCTAAGGTGTTGTTGTTGTATCTTGGAGGCCAAGAGTTTGCCCCAAGGGTTGTGGTCGATTCCGCTAAAGTCCTCAGGTAGATTCTGTGAGGCAAGTTGTTGCGGTAGATTCCGCTAAATTCCTTAGGTAGATTCCATGAGGCAAGCTGTTGCGATAGATTCCACTGCGGTCGATTTCGCTGTTGTCTTCGGTTGATTCTGTTGGAGCTATGGAGGTGGTGCTTGCAATTGTCTGTTGTGTTGCATACGCATTGCATCGGAGTTGTCGTTGTTGAGGGATATTCGACTTAGGGGAGGTCACCCGAGAGTACGGTGATCCAGCCTCCACGGTAGGAGTAGATTCGCCATGCACCCCCGTGACGAGGCATTCATTGGTTTGATGCGTTGGCTATCCAATGAGTCAATTCTCAATGTGGATATTTAACTCCGAAGTCGTTCATCCCGAGTTTAGTGGATCCACATGCATTGTTGGTTTAGCGGAGTAGGATTGCATTGCACTACATAGCATACTGTTAGCATGATGATGATGCTGTTGATGAGATGTTGTTATGTTAATTGTTGTTGTTTGTTGTTCTTTACTTTACTCCCTACTCCCTTGCTATTATGTTTACATGATTCTTACTCCCTATGTTTGTTTGTCTGTTTGTTGTTGGCCTGATTGGCATTTTGCAGAGGATGATGAGCAGCCCAGAGAGGAGTGACTCTGAGGAGCCGCCACTCATAGTTAGGGCTAGTTCTGGTTTAGTTAGTTGTTATTTTCCAGTTGTATTCCAAGGATGTTTCCGGAACGGTTATACCAGCTCTGAGTCGTGACATCGGGGTTGAGTTTTGATGTTTATCTCTGTTATGTTTTTTAATTGTTAAAACTTGGTTTATATTTTCCGCATTTGTGAACTCATTCGTGTGTGACTTTTCAACCCCTGGACAGAGGTTTTTATTTTAATTGATATTTTCATGATTATAATTTATTAATTGCTTTATATTAAGGTTCTTATACATGTGGTGTAGAAGTGTGTCACATCACACCTCTCTTTCTCTCTCCTTTCTCTCCCTCCCTCCCTCCCTCTCTCCCTCTCCTCTCACCCCTCTCGCTCTCTTCTCTCCCTCCCTCGCTCTCCCTTTCTCCCCTCTCTCCCTCCCTCCCTCGCTCTCTCCCCCTCTCTCCTCTCTCTCCTCTCTCTTTCTTCTCTCTCTCCCCCTTTCCCTTCCTCCCTCTGTCTCTCCCCTCTCTCCTTCTCCTCTCTCTTCTCCGTCTTCTCTCTCTCTCTGTAAATGACACAACTCTCATGTAACTCAAGTTTATATATATATATATATATATATATATATATATATATATATATATATATATATATATATATATATATATATATATATATATATATATATATAATAATAATAATAATAATAATAATAATAATAATAATAAATTATATATTGTATATATTTATTTATATATTATAAAGGGTATTTCTATAAATTTAATATTATTTTGTTTGTGCTATTCATTATCCATCGAACAATGTACAAGACAGAGAATTGTCCTGCGACTAAAGGATTTGTCCTGATACCTTTTGCAAATCAAACGCACCCTTAAAGTTGACCCCCAATATGTCCGTAGGTCAAAATCATTTTGATATTTACCTATGGATTTTTGACATCTAGTGACAGATTTTGTCGGTTACTAAAAGTTAAATTTCCTGTCGTAGTGGTAACACTGAGTTATTATAAAATTCTTCCACCAATAAACACAATTCTCCCAATAGAAGAGCAGAATTTTTGGAAGAAAGTAGCATTCCCCAAAAAGCTTTAATTAAATTGGAATTGTATCCATCCGAACCTGAATGGCGCATGCAGCACTACATTTTTTGTGCCAGAAATGCATTTGAAATTGATACCTTCAAGGATAAAGCGAGTCCATTTACGTTATTTTAATAGTTAGTGGTTCCACCGAAATTTTTAATCTATACATGTACCGCCACTTGTTCAGATAACCAATCCCCACGTGATTGATTATAAATGGTTAATAGCACTTCTACGAAAACTAAGTTGTGCTAAATAGGACTGTCGTTAAGAGAAATCTTTTATTCTAACAGTAATTCAGGATTATATATATAACATTCCAAAGGATTCGATCACCATCAGCACGAACGGCTTCTGCTGGACCTATATGAAGATGAGCTAGTCAGCTAGTGGTTCGCATGTGATGTGAGTGAAGAAGATAATTTATATGTTCAATTACAATTTATGGGAAAGAGAGTTTTTAATCAATAAATGATCAGATGGAGAACAATATTGAAATGAACACTACTTTTGATCTCCAAGAGAACAATACAACCACACACTTCCATCGGTACAACTTGCCTTAGCCAAATGAACAGAATGATTTACAGCCTAGCACCATAGCACATTGTTTCAACAGTTTCATAAATTCTGCTACTAGAAAAATGTACACTACACAGATCAACGCTGGAGACCTTGTGTGATTGTCTAGCAAACCCCAATACGTATATATAATATATATCTAGTTAACATCTCTAAGTGGTTTGTACAACATATTTGGATAACATTTAATACAATAATTCACAATTACTTATGTTTAGTTTTCATCTCAAAATATGCATATGATAGTGTGTGTTCTTTCTTCAACCCTTCTTAAAAGGTGGGGAGTCTGGGCACTGTGATGCTAAAGCTAGACTTTATTTAGGACAAAACTTAGATACATTAGGTGTTGTTTTCCAATAACAATAGAACATGTGTAACAACTATTACACATCTTATGTTTGCATTGATGACTTATAACAAATGTCATATTGTAATCGAAAAATAGCACCTAATATAGCTATAGAATTGCACCTAAGTCTTGTCCTTATTAATATATACTTCTATTTATCAAAACAAGATCTCAAAATAAGCAATATCTTAATATTCACGTATATTAACATAAATCAAATATTGTTAAAAATGTTGTTTAAAAATGTTGTATAAACATTTCTCCATATTTTTTTTTCTCATATTTGAGAAAATTTACTCAGTGATATTAGTTCAGTTGGTTGTGCAAACTGAACTTATAGGGAGATCCAAATTCAAATCTCATAGAATACAGTCAGTAAACCATTTGTGACTAAACACCCGAGCGGAGATTAGTCTTATATCGGCTCCAAATGATATAAACTTGTGATGATACTCCATAGAACCTAGGGAGCCAGAGATCCTATTTATGGTGAGTTCCAAAAATAAAAAAAAAATAAGGGAAAACTCATTTATCAAAAAGTATAAGTGTATTTCAACCCATTTACATAATCTTAAATAATATCAAATTATTTTTTGCATCTCTCTATCAGAAGAGTCTTATTATTTGTACAATTAAATTGAACATATTCGAACATCAACACCTTATTTTTCTTTCTTCTCACATGATCCAACCTTCCAAAAAGCAGCTGTAGATAGGGCGTCCACGAAACACTGATGTTGTAGAAACACTCAGCACAAGGTCAGTAAAATAATATAGAATGTTATTAGTGTTTTTAGTTCTTCATAGTTTTAACCTTTCAACTTCAATTTTTGTCACAACATTAATCAACACGTGCTTGACAGGACTCTACTGAAATAAAACCGGATTTCCAGCTCATAGAGATCATCGGAGTCATGCTTTTCCAAATGGAGATCAACAAAAGAATAACTTTTAATTCATTTATAAAATGTATACTACATGCACGCTTCTGATTGACAAGCACATATGTCTCCTTGTCCTTTGTCACTTTGGGTAGTGTGCACATGTTATTGCCCCATTGTGTGCTTGTCCCTTTCTAGTTCTTCACTTTGATAAGGCTTTGGTGGAGGCTCCTCATGCCTGGTTGTGCATATGTATACCATTATATATCCATGGCCATGCTTTTAAATTATGGTCCGCAACAACAATTCAGCTGCAACATTGTAGTTTTGGAAGTCTCCTTTGTGACCGTGTTTTTTTTTTTTTAACATGCAAAAGAAAGGTGTTAAGGGAGTACTAGGGGTACTCACAGACCCATGTACAAGTTTCCTGGACACATGAAATAAAAAATTACGTGAACCCAAAAACAAACAAAAAACTTATCTATACAAAGCAGTTAGCAAGATCAATACACCAGTCTGAGAAAGAGTATGATACACCATTTGCTCTTGCCGAGAACCATCTCCAAGAAACTACTTTGATCCCGTCCATCGGGAAGATCATATCAACAGTATCAGTGCCAAAGAATAATGAAGGCCAAACCACAAAAAGCAAAGAGCAACAGAAAAAGAGTGAGGCAAAAGTTGAAAACAAAATTAAGAGTCTCTTTATAAAAGAAATCAAGGTGATGTTCCTATCTTTGTCTAGAGGTGATCCTTCTATTTTGAAGGAAATTGAAGAAGTAATTCCAAGAGAGGTGCCATGTGGATTCAAAAGAGTTGTGTTTTAACCCGGAGGATGAAGACGATTCCCAAAGGCAATAAATTTGAGGTCGAATTCTCTTTAAGAATGAGGGAATGATGCAAACCAAGAATGATGCCCAATTTAAGGCCAAATTGGTTTTTGATGAAAATTTTATTTTCATTTGTGATGAACACGTATACTTGTTTTGGTTGTATCTTGAGTTATAGATCTCCAATTGACGCGTTCTTTGGTGCATTGGAAAGCTAAGGAAATTATCTACAAATCGTATTCCAAGCCCCTTGACCAAATTCTGCTTCTATCATGGGGAAAAAAATTGTTTTACATTTTACACGAGTTTGGTAGCTTAGTTGGGAGGAATCTTTTGGCTTTCATGCATGCCTCAAGTAACTCCTTTAAGTTAATAGTCATTTTATTGTTTTAGTTAGAGGGATTACATTTTTTTAAATTTATTTAAGAATGAGAGTTAAGAGAAACATGCAGCCTCATAATGGTAGAGAAAGAACTCTTAATACACCATTTATTGGCTTAGTTATGTGAGTTAATAATGAGGGTTATGGTATCTTTTTGGAAGCCAAAAGTTGGCAGCCACAAAGCTATATATAACACATCATTTTCATATGAATGATAACTTGGAGTTCATTTTGGATTTGTTCCAATTGTGAGAGTGTTTAGCCTCTCTTTGGTTCATCATTAGGCCAACCCTTTGCATCTAATCAAGAGTCCTAGACCCATGTGATGATCCTCAACTTGGCTGATAAATTCCCCTTGGAATTGTGGCGCCTACCTTTCATTCCTTACCTTATCCATTATTGTATTTCTTCTTCTTATTATTTTAGTAGTCACACAAGGATAGATCTGAAAGTTCTATATGTTCCTCACTAGGATCATATCATTTGGTATCAGAGTCATCCTTCCTAGAGTGACTTTTGATTTTGTTCTTTGAATTTTTTTCAAAAATTTCTTGGTCCCACCACATATCATGGCAACACTATTACATGAAATGGAAAGATTGCAAAGAAGCATGGAGGAGTTCAATGTGATGCATGATAAGCTAGTAGAAATAAAAAGGAGGAGGCATGGAGGAAGGAGATATGAGAGCTGCGGTAGAGATATTGAGAGGGAGAATAAAGAGTAAGAAAAAAGGGTGAGAAAAGAATGGCAAGAAAAATTTCTGAAAATGAAGCATGCTGGAAGAAAATGGTTGAAAAAAGATGAGAGCAAAAAAATAAAGTGAGGTGAAAGAAATAAACTTGAATGCTTGTTTTGATGCTATTCCTAATTCTTTGCCTTGTTGTGTTGATTTTCTTTTGTAGGAAATTGAGTGTGTTCCTCCAATGGATGCTTGCAAGACAATCAATGAAATTGAATATGTGATTCCTAATGAAGCTTTCAAGACATTCAATGAAATTGAAGAGGTGATTCCAAAGGTAGAATGCAAAGCATCAAAAAGAGTTGAATTTCAAGAGGAAGACATGGAAATGAAGACAACTAGAGAATGACTTCCTCCTAAAGTCGAAAATAAGAATTCAAATTCACTTGGGAAGTCATGGCATACTTTTACTCTAATACCTTCTTCTAGATTAGTTTGTGGACTAAAATGTTGGGATTCTTCTACTTTGTCTAACTTTTCTCCCCTAGGTCACGAGGAATAGAATAGTGAAGGCCAAACCACAAAAAGCAAAGAGCAACAGAAGAAGAGTGAGGCAAAGTTTAAAAACAAAATTGAGAGTCTCTTTATAAAAGAAATCAAGGTGATGTACTTATCATTGCTTAGAGGTGATGATTCTATTTTGGAGGAAGTTGAAGAAGTAATTCCAAGAGAGGTGCCCCATGGATTCAAAAGAGTTGTGTTTGAACCCGGAGGATCAAGATGATTCCAAAAGGCAATAAATTCGAGGTCGAATTCTCTTCAAGAAGGAGGGAATGATGCAAACCAAGAATGATGTCCAATTTAAGGCCAAATTGGTTTTTGGTGAAAACTTTATTTTCATTTGTGTTGAACCCATATACTTGTTTTGGTTGTATCTTGAGCTATAGATCTCCGATTGATGCTTTCTTTGGTGCATTGGAAAACTAAGCAAATTATCTACAAATCGTATTTCAAGTCTCTTGACCAGATTCAGATTCTATCATGGGGAATTTTTTTTTTTTTTTACACGAGTTTGGTAGCTTAGTTGGGAAGAATCTTTTGGCTTTCATGCCTCAAGTAACTCATTTAAGTTAATAGTCATTTTATTGTTTTAGTTAGAGGGATTACATTTATTTTTAATTTGATTAAGAATGAGAGTTAAGAGTAACATGCAGCCTCATAATGGTAGAGAGAGAACTCTTAATACACCATTTATTGGCTTAGATATGTGAGTTAATAATGGGGGTTATGGTATATTTTTGGAAGCCAAAAGTTGGCAGCCACAAAGCTATATGTAACACATCATTTTCAAACGAATGATAACTTGGAGTTCATTTTGGATTTGTTCCAATTGTGAGAGTGTTTAGCCTCTCTTTGGTTCATCATTAGGCTAACCCTTTGATCTAATCAAGAGTCCAAGACCCTTGTGGCATTCCTCACCTTGGCTGATCAATTCCCCTTGGAATTGTGGCGCCTACGTTTCATTCCTTACCTTATCCATTATTGTATTTCTTCTTCTTATTATTTTGGAAGTCACACAAGGATAAATCTGAAAGTTCTATATGTTCCTCACTAGGATTATGTCATTAGGTTTCAGAGCCATCCTTCCTAGAGTGACTTTTGATTATGTTCTTCGATTTGTTTTCAAATATTTCTTGTTCCCACCACATATCATGGAAACACTATTACATGAAATGGAAAGATTGCAAAGAAGCATGGAGGAGTTCAATGTGATGCATGATAAGCTAGTAGAAATAAAAAGGAGGAGGCATGGAGGAAGGAGATATGAGAGCTGCGATAGAGATATTGAGAGGGAGAATAAAGAGTAAGCAAAAAGGGTGAGAAAAGAATGACAAGACAAATTTAGGAAAATGAAGCATGCTGGAAGAAAATGGTTGAAAAAAGATGAGAGCAAAAAAATAAAGTGAGGTGAAAGAAATAAACTTGAATGCTTGTTTTGATGCTATTCCTTATTCTTTGCCTTGTTATGTTGATTATCTTTTGAAGGAAATTGATTGTGTTCCTCCAACGGATGCTTGCAAGACAATCAATGAAGTTGAATATGTGATTCCTAATGAAGCTTTCAAGACATTCAATGAAATTGAAGAGGTGGTTCCAAAGGTAGAATGCAAACCATCAAAAGGAGTTGAATTGCAAGAGGAAGACATGGAGATGAAGACAACTAGAGAATGACTTCCTCATAAAGTTGAAAATAAGACTTAAAATTCACTTGGGAAGTCATGGCAAACTTTTACTCTAATACCTTCTTCTAGATTAGTTTGTGGAATAAAATGTTGGGATTCTTCTACTTTGTCTAACTTTTCTCCCCTAGGTCACGAGGAATAGAATAGTGAAGGCCAAACTACAAAAAGGAAAGAGCAACAGAAGAAGAGTGAGGCAAAGTTTAAAAACAAAATTGAGAGTCTCTTTATAAAAGAAATCAAGGTGATGTACTTAATTATCATTGCCTAGAGGTGATGATTATATTTTGGAGGAAGTTGAAGAAGTAATTCCAAGAGAGGTGCCCCATGGTTTCAAAAGAGTTGTGTTTGAACCCGGAGGATCAAGACGATTCCAAAAGGCAATAAATTCGAAGTCGTATTCTCTTCAAGAAGGAGGGAATGATGCAAACCAAGAATGATGTCCAATTTAAGGCCAAATTGGTTTTTGATGAAAATTCTATTTTCATTTGTGTTGAACCAATATACTTGTTTTGGTTGTATCTTGAGCTATAGATCTCTGATTGATGCGTTCTTTGGTGAATTGGAAAACTAAGGAAATTATCTACAAATCGTATTTCAAGCCTCTTGACCAGATTCAGATTCTATCATGGGGAAAAAATTGTTTTATGTTTTACACGAGTTTGGTAGCTTAGTTGGGAGGAATCTTTTGGCTTTCATGCCTCAAGTAACTCCTTTAAGTTAATAGTCATTTTATTGTTTTAGTTAGAGGGATTACATTTTTTTAAAATTTATTTAAGAATTAGAGTTAAGAGAAACATGCAGCATCATAATGGTAGAGAGAGAACTCTTAAGACACCATTTATTGGCTTAGTTGTGTGAGTTAATAATGAGGGTTATGGTAACTTTTTGGAAGCCAAAAGTTGGCAGTCACAAAGCTATATGTAACACATCATATTCATATGAATGATAACTTGGAGTTCATTTTGGATTTGTTCCAATTGTGAGAGTGTTTAGCCTCTCTTTGGTTCATCATTAGACCAACCCTTTGATCTAATCAAGAGTCCAAGACCCATGTGACGATCCTCACCTTGGCTGATAAATTCCCCTTGGAATTGTGGCGCCTACCTTTCATTCCTTACCTTATCCATTATTGTATTTCTTCTTCTTGTTATTTTGGTAGTCACACAAGGATAGATCTGAAAGTTCTATATGTTCCTCACTAGGATCATATCATTTGGTATCAGAGCCATCCTTCCTAGAGTGACTTTTGATTTTGTTCTTTGAATTTTTTTCAAAAATTTCTTGTTCCCACCACATATCATGGCAACACTATTACATGAAATGGAAAGATTGCAAAGAAACATGGAGGAGTTCAATGTGATGCATGATAAGCTAGTAGAAATAAAAAGGAGGAGGCATGGAGGAAAGAGATATGAGAGCTGCGGTAGAGATATTGAGAGGGAGAATAAAGAGTAAGCAAAAAGGGTGAGAAAAGAATGACAAGAAAATTTTCTGAAAATGAAGCATGCTGGAAGAAAATGGTTAAAAAAGATGAGAGCAAAAAAAAAAAAAAAGTGAGGTGAAAGAAATAAACTTGAATGCTTGTTTTGATGCTATTCCTAATTCTTTGCCTTGTTGTGTTGATTATCTTTTGTAGGAAATTGAGTGTGTTCCTCCAATGGATGCTTGCAAGACAATCAATGAAATTGAATATGTGATTCCTAATGAAGCTTTCAAGACATTCAATGAAATTGAAGAGGTGATTCCAAAGGTAGAATGCAAAGCATCAAAAAGAGTTGAATTTCAAGAGGAAGACATGGAAATGAAGACAACTAGAGAATGACTTCCTCCTAAAGTCGAAAATAAGAATTCAAATTCACATGGGAAGTCATGGCATACTTTTACTCTAATACCTTCTTCTAGATTAGTTTCTGGAATCAAATGTTGGGATTCTTCTACTTTGTCTAACTTTTCTCCCCTAGGTCACGAGGAATAGAATAGTGAAGGCCAAACCACAAAAAGCAAAGAGCAACAGAAGAAGAGTGAGGCAAAGTTTAAAAACAAAATTGAGAGTCTCTTTATAAAAGAAATCAAGGTGATGTACTTATCATTGCTTAGAGGTGATGATTCTATTTTGGAGGAAGTTGAAGAAGTAATTCCAAGAGAGGTGCCCCATGGATTCAAAAGAGTTGTGTTTGAACCCGGAGGATCAAGACGATTCCAAAAGGCAATAAATTCGAGGTCGAATTCTCTTCAAGAAGGAGGGAATGATGCAAACCAAGAATGATGTCCAATTTAAGGCCAAATTGGTTTTTGGTGAAAACTTTATTTTCATTTGTGTTGAACCCATATACTTGTTTTGGTTGTATCTGGAGCTATAGATCTCCGATTGATGCTTTCTTTGGTGCATTGGAAAACTAAGGAAATTATCTACAAATCGTATTTCAAGCCTCTTGACCAGATTCAGATTCTATCATGGGGAAAAAATTATTTATTTTTTACACGAGTTTGGTAGCTTAGTTGGGAGGAATCTTTTGGCTTTCATGCCTCAAGTAACTCACTTAAGTTAATAGTCATTTTATTGTTTTAGTTAGAGGGATTAAATTTATTTTTAATTTGATTAAGAATGAGAGTTAAGAGTAACATGCAGCCTCATAATGGTAGAGAGAGAACTCTTAATACACCATTTATTGGCTTAGATATGTGAGTTAATAATGGGGGTTATTGTATATTTTTGGAAGCCAAAAGTTGGCAGCCACAAAGCTATATGTAACACATCATTTTCAAATGAATGATAACTTGGAGTTCATTTTGGATTTGTTCCAATTGTGAGAGTGTTTAGCCTCTCTTTGGTTCATCATTAGGGTAACCCTTTGATCTAATCAAGAGTCCAAGACCCTTGTGGCGATCCTCACCTTGGCTGATCAATTCCCCTTGGAATTGTGGCGCCTACGTTTCATTCCTTACCTTATCCATTATTGTATTTCTTCTTCTTATTATTTTGGAAGTCACACAAGGATAAATCTGAAAGTTCTATATGTTCCTCACTAGGATTATGTCATTAGGTTTCAGAGCCATCCTTCCTAGAGTGACTTTTGATTATGTTCTTCGATTTGTTTTCAAATATTTCTTGTTCCCACCACATATCAAGGAAACACTATTACATGAAATGGAAAGATTGCAAAGAAGCATGGAGGAGTTCAATGTGATGCATGATAAGCTAGTAGAAATAAAAAGGAGGAGGCATGGAGGAAGGAGATATGAGAGCTGCGATAGAGATATTGAGAGGGAGAATAAAGAGTAAGCAAAAAGGGTGAGAAAAGAATGACAAGACAAATTTCGGAAAATGAAGCATGCTGGAAGAAAATGGTTGAAAAAAGATGAGAGCAAAAAAATAAAGTGAGGTGAAAGAAATAAACTTGAATGCTTGTTTTGATGCTATTCCTTATTCTTTGCCTTGTTATGTTGATTATCTTTTGAAGGAAATTGATTGTGTTCCTCCAACGGATGCTTGCAAGACAATCAATGAAGTTGAATATGTGATTCCTAATGAAGCTTTCAAGACATTCAATGAAATTGAAGAGGTGGTTCCAAAGGTAGAATGCAAACCATCAAAAGGAGTTGAATTGCAAGAGGAAGACATGGAGATGAAGACAACTAGAGAATGACTTCCTCCTAAAGTTGAAAATAAGTCTTCAAATTCACTTGGGAAGTCATGGCAAACTTTTACTCTAATACCTTCTTCTAGATTAGTTTGTGGAATAAAATGTTGGGATTCTTCTACTTTGTCTAACTTTTCTCCCCTAGGTCACGAGGAATAGAATAGTGAAGGCCAAACTACAAAAAGGAAAGAGCAACAGAAGAAGAGTGAGGCAAAGTTTAAAAACAAAATTGAGAGTCTCTTTATAAAAGAAATCAAGGTGATGTACTTAATTATCATTGCCTAGAGGTGATGATTATATTTTGGAGGAAGTTGAAGAAGTAATTCCAAGAGAGGTGCCCCATGGTTTCAAAAGAGTTGTGTTTGAACCCGGAGGATCAAGACGATTCCAAAAGGCAATAAATTCGAAGTCGTATTCTCTTCAAGAAGGAGGGAATGATGCAAACCAAGAATGATGTCCAATTTAAGGCCAAATTGGTTTTTGATGAAAATTCTATTTTCATTTGTGTTGAACCAATATACTTGTTTTGGTTGTATCTTGAGCTATAGATCTCTGATTGATGCGTTCTTTGGTGAATTGGAAAACTAAGGAAATTATCTACAAATCGTATTTCAAGCCTCTTGACCAGATTCAGATTCTATCATGGGGAAAAAATTGTTTTATGTTTTACACGAGTTTGGTAGCTTAGTTGGGAGGAATCTTTTGGCTTTCATGCCTCAAGTAACTCCTTTAAGTTAATAGTCATTTTATTGTTTTAGTTAGAGGGATTACATTTTTTTAAAATTTATTTAAGAATTAGAGTTAAGAGAAACATGCAGCATCATAATGGTAGAGAGAGAACTCTTAAGACACCATTTATTGGCTTAGTTGTGTGAGTTAATAATGAGGGTTATGGTAACTTTTTGGAAGCCAAAAGTTGGCAGTCACAAAGCTATATGTAACACATCATATTCATATGAATGATAACTTGGAGTTCATTTTGGATTTGTTCCAATTGTGAGAGTGTTTAGCCTCTCTTTGGTTCATCATTAGACCAACCCTTTGATCTAATCAAGAGTCCAAGACCCATGTGACGATCCTCACCTTGGCTGATAAATTCCCCTTGGAATTGTGGCGCCTACCTTTCATTCCTTACCTTATCCATTATTGTATTTCTTCTTCTTGTTATTTTGGTAGTCACACAAGGATAGATCTGAAAGTTCTATATGTTCCTCACTAGGATCATATCATTTGGTATCAGAGCCATCCTTCCTAGAGTGACTTTTGATTTTGTTCTTTGAATTTTTTTCAAAAATTTCTTGTTCCCACCACATATCATGGCAACACTATTACATGAAATGGAAAGATTGCAAAGAAACATGGAGGAGTTCAATGTGATGCATGATAAGATAGTAGAAATAAAAAGGAGGAGGCATGGAGGAAAGAGATATAAGAGCTGCGGTAGAGATATTGAGAGGGAGAATAAAGAGTAAGAAAAAAGGGTGAGAAAAGAATGGCAAGAAAATTTTCTGAAAATGAAGCATGCTGGAAGAAAATGGTTAAAAAAGATGAGAGCAAAAAAAAAAAAGTGAGGTGAAAGAAATAAACTTGAATGCTTGTTTTGATGCTATTCCTAATTCTTTGCCTTGTTGTGTTGATTATCTTTTGTAGGAAATTGAGTGTGTTCCTCCAATGGATGCTTGCAAGACAATCAATGAAATTGAATATGTGATTCCTAATGAAGCTTTCAAGACATTCAATGAAATTGAAGAGGTGATTCCAAAGGTAGAATGCAAAGCATCAAAAAGAGTTGAATTTCAAGAGGAAGACATGGAAATGAAGACAACTAGAGAATGACTTCCTCCTAAAGTCGAAAATAAGAATTCAAATTCACATGGGAAGTCATGGCATACTTTTACTCTAATACCTTCTTCTAGATTAGTTTCTGGAATCAAATGTTGGGATTCTTCTACTTTGTCTAACTTTTCTCCCCTAGGTCACGAGGAATAGAATAGTGAAGGCCAAACCACAAAAAGCAAAGAGCAACAGAAGAAGAGTGAGGCAAAGTTTAAAAACAAAATTGAGAGTCTCTTTATAAAAGAAATCAAGGTGATGTACTTATCATTGCTTAGAGGTGATGATTCTATTTTGGAGGAAGTTGAAGAAGTAATTCCAAGAGAGGTGCCCCATGGATTCAAAAGAGTTGTGTTTGAACCCGGAGGATCAAGACGATTCCAAAAGGCAATAAATTCGAGGTCGAATTCTCTTCAAGAAGGAGGGAATGATGCAAACCAAGAATGATGTCCAATTTAAGGCCAAATTGGTTTTTGGTGAAAACTTTATTTTCATTTGTGTTGAACCCATATACTTGTTTTGGTTGTATCTGGAGCTATAGATCTCCGATTGATGCTTTCTTTGGTGCATTGGAAAACTAAGGAAATTATCTACAAATCGTATTTCAAGCCTCTTGACCAGATTCAGATTCTATCATGGGGAAAAATTATTTATTTTTTACACGAGTTTGGTAGCTTAGTTGGGAGGAATCTTTTGGCTTTCATGCCTCAAGTAACTCATTTAAGTTAATAGTCATTTTATTGTTTTAGTTAGAGGGATTAAATTTATTTTTAATTTGATTAAGAATGAGAGTTAAGAGTAACATGCAGCCTCATAATGGTAGAGAGAGAACTCTTAATACACCATTTATTGGCTTAGATATGTGAGTTAATAATGGGGGTTATGGTATATTTTTGGAAGCCAAAAGTTGGCAGCCACAAAGCTATATGTAACACACCATTTTCATATGAATGATAACTTGGAGTTCATTTTGGATTTGTTCCAATTGCGAGAGTGTTTAGGCTCTCTTTGGTTCTTCATTAGGCCAACCATTTGATCTTATCAAGAGTCCAAGACCCTTGTGGCGATCCTCACCTTGGCTGATCAATTCCTCTTGGAAATTTGGAATTGTGGCGCCTACCTTTCATTCCTTACCTTAACCATTATTGTATTTCTTCTTATTATTATTTTGGTAGTCACTCAAGAATAGATCTGAAAATTCTATATGTTCCTCACCAGGATTATATCATTTGGTATCAGAGTCATCCTTCCTGGAGTGATTTTTTATTTTGTTCTTCGAATTTTTTTCAAAAATTTCTACTTCCCACCACATATCATGGCAACACTATTATATGACCTGGAAAGATTGCAAAGAAGCATGGAGGAGTTCAATCTGATGCTAGACAAGCTAGTAGAAATAAAAAGAAATAAACTTGAATGCTTGTTTTGATGCTATTCCTAATTTTTTGCCTTGTTGTGTTGATTATCTTTTGAAGGAAATTGAATGCGTTCCTCCAACGGATGCTTGTAAGACAATCAATGAAATTGAATATGTGATTTCAAATGAAGCTTTCAAGACATTCAATGAAATTGAAGTGGTGATTCCAAAGGTAGAATGCAAAGCATCAAAAGGAGTTGAATTGCAAGAGGAAGATATGGAGATGAAGACAACTAGAGAATGACTTCCTCCTAAAGCCAAAAATAAGTCTTCAAATTCACTTGGGAAGTCATGGCAATCTTTTACTCTAATATCTTCTTCTAGATTAGTTTGTGGAATCAAATGTTGGGATTCTTCTACTTTGTCTAACTTTTCTTCCCTAGGTCACGAGGAATAGAATAGTGAAGGCCAAACCACAAAAAGCAAAGAGCAACAGAAGAAGAGTGAGGCAAATTTTAAAAACAAAATTGAGAGTCTCTGATGAGTGTGATTTCACCTCATATTTCATTGATATTTTGCATGCATTTTCATATAGTTTAGGCATACTTAATTTGATTTTGGTTAGTTTTTACCTTGGAACGGGTAAGGCGGTTTTGTGGTGTTGTTTTGCAGGAATTAAGAATCAAAATGCTCAAGATTGACCATGATGGAGCTTGCATGAAGATGGGGCTTGAAAAGTGAAGAAAATGAACCAAACAGAGCCCATCACGGCCTAGCCGTGACAGCCATCACGGCCATGATCGAGCAAAACTGAAAAGAAAGAAGGCTAAAGTCAGAACTGGTCACGGCTAGCCCGTGATGTCCATCACGACCGTGACATGTCAGCTGAACCAGACCCTCACAGGCAGAACTGATCACGACCTAGCCGTGATGGTGGTCACGGCCGTGACAGACCAAAAAGTGAAGCAGCGCCCAAGGCAGAATCCGTCACGGCCTGACCGTGATGGCCATCACGGTCGTGACGCGCATTATTTGGATATGAAGAAACTGAATTGAGCTGAATTTGTGTTTGATTGGGATTCAAAATTCCCCTAATCTATAAATATGGCAATCAGGCAGAGACTGAGGAGGACTTTTGGCTGCAACTCTTAGGAAAATTTTTAGGATCTCTCTTCTCCTTCTTCTTCTCTTCTCTTAGTTTTCATTAATGTTTGTGTTAATCAAGCTTGTCATCACCATGCCAATGCTTGAGTAGTAGCCTTATTTCTAGGGATTGGCCTATGCCCAAGATCTGTTTTTATGGTGTGAATTGATGTTTCACCTTTGTTAATTTTGATTTTGCTTTAGATCTGATTTCTATTGTTTTAATTACTCGTAAATTCGGTGGCCACTTGTTTGCGTGTCGTAGATATTCTAAGGAGGGACCTAGCGGTGAACTTAGGTATCGGATCTATAGAATCAGACTTAGGACTTAAATCATGAGAGTTAGAAGCGGTCCTTCAAGGATTAACTAATTGTCACGAAACGTAAAGGGTCCAATCTAAATTCGACTATCACGAGAGTAGGGGTTGGTTTAATTGGGCACGGTTTTTGTAACACGAGAGGGAGCATTAACTATTTGAGGATAAATTCGCCTTCAAGGAAATTTTGGTAATTAACAAGGGTAGTCAATTTAGTAACATAAACAATCTTGTTGGTAACCCAATTCCTGGGAATCCCTTTAGATCTGAAAAACCACAAATTGATTTACTTTCTGTTTTACTTGATTGCATTCCTTATCTGATTTACTAAGTTATCTCTTATTTCAAAAATCAAAAACCTTTCAAAATCTTTTCTATACAGTCCAGCTTAATCGATTTGATAATTTGTTGAGATTTGAGATCATGGTCTCTGTGGGATCGATATCTTTTTATTACTTGGCGACGAATCCGGTACACTTGCCGGATCGCAAGCACATCAAGTTTTTGGCACCGTTGCCGGGGACTGTGCTTTCTTGAATCTCAATTTAATTTTTAAATTGATTTTTCTGGAATTTTTATTTTATTTATTCATTTATTATTTTTTTATATAAAAAAATATTTTTTTTATCTCTTTTCCTCTTTCTAGAGTATCCATCTCTCTATGTTTTTCTCTTTTATGCAAAGATCACTAAGTCTTTGAAACCTTAGTGAGGTCGACCCCGAAGTCGAAAGGACCTTTCATAGCCGAAGGAGACTACAAAGAGAGAGGGAGAGGTTGATTCCCATTCCACTCATGACGAATCTATCGGATACGAAACCATTGAAGGACTACGCAGCCCCAAATGCGAGGGGTTTGCGAATTGGGATTGCTAGGCCAGAGATTGAGGCGGAGAACTACACTATATCGCCTATGCTAATTAACATGATTAGGCAACATCAATTCGGAGGATTGCCCTCGGAGGACCCGACTGATCACGTGGAGACATTTTTGGAGTTCACCGATGCAGTTAGAATTCAAGGCGCCCCGGTTGATGCTATTCGTTTGAGGCTGTTCCCCTCCTCTCTGATTGGAAAGACGAAAGCTTGGTTGAAGCAAGTTCCCGCTAACACATTGTCAACTTGGGACCAATTGGAGCAGGCATTCTTGGAGAAATTCTTCCCTCCATCCAAGACGGCTTACCTACGAACTCATATCACCGGCTTCTTCCAAAAGGACAGAGAATGCTTATCCGAAGCTTGGGATCGCTACAAGGGATTGCTGGAGTCTTGCCCACATCATGGACTCGAGAGGTGGTTATTAGTGCATACCTTCTATAACGGATTGGATTACTCTTCAAAGGTGTCACTTGACTCCACAGCTGGTGGAGCCTTTATGAATAGGCCTCTAACTGAGGCATTCAACATCATTGAAAAGGTGGCTACCAACTACCACCAATGGGGTTCAGAAAGAGGTAATAACCCGAAAAAGATTTCGGGGGGTAAGTTTGAAATGAATAGCACCGATCTCATCATGTCTAAAATTGACTCACTTAACAAACGCTTTGATCAGTTTGAAAGGGCTAACGTGAGTTCAATAGGTGCTACTAACATTGTTTGTGAGATTTGTGGAATGCAGGGACATGACATAATGGAGTGACCACATGGTATTTCTCATGGATCAGGCGCTTCGGGGAAGCAAGTGAACTCTTGTCACAACTTCTACGACACGAACCCGAAGTTGCCAAATTATGCTCCCCCAAATCCTTACAACCAAGGAAGGAAGAACAACCCTTACCTCTCCTACGAGAACTACAGCAACACGCTGAACCATGAATTCCAAGAAGGCCAAGGTAATAGGAAACCCGCATCGGGGTATCCTCAGGTACAAAAGTCTAAACTTGAGTCTCTTTTGGAAAGTTTTGTTGAAACTCAAACAAAACAAAATGAAGAGTTTAGACAACAATGTAGGGCAGTCAACGAGGCAATAAAAGAGCTAGCATCTAAGGTAGATAACTTAGCCATCCATAATAAGATATTAGAAACTCAGATTGCCCAACAAGCTAGTACATACTCTAGACCTAAGGGTACATTTCCGGGACAACCCGAAGTTAATCCCAATGAACATTGTAATGCTATATACTTGAGGGATGATAAGCTTGGGGTAGCTGAAAAGGATGTGGAATCTGAGGAGGACATGAGCGAAGATGAAGAGATAGAGCCAAAGTATGTCCCTCCACCACCTTACCAACCCCCAATACCTTTCCCACAAAGGTTGGTCAAGAGAAAGCAAGTAGAAATAGAAACTAAGAGCTTAATTGAGGAGCACAATGTCATGATAAAAACTAATATGCCTCCTAAACTAAAAGATCCAGGTAGTTTCTCTATTGCTTGCTCAGTTGGAGAAGTGAAAATAGACCAAGCCTTATGTGACTTAGGAGCTAGTGCGAGCTTGATGCCGCTTACTATCTTGGAGAGGTTGGGAACAAAGGAATTGAGTCCATCCAAATTCTCTTTACAATTTGCGGATGGCTCAACTAAAACTCCTCTAGGCATACTAGAGAATGTTCCCGTAAAGGTGGGGAAATTTTTCATTCCCACCGATTTCATGGTGTTGGATATGAACGGGAATTCTAAATTCCCCGTCATTCTAGGAAGGCCGTTCTTGGCCACAGCTGGAGCAATAATAGACATAAAGAATGGCAAACTCTCTCTGAATGTAGAGGAAGGTAGGGTAGATTTTGATTTGACTAACTCATATAACAACCCTCCTTTTGAGAGTCATGTGTGCAGGATCGATATAAAGTCTCCAAATGTGAAGGAAGAGCTTAACATGGAAGCGACTCTGAAGCTTTGCCAGACAAATGATGCACCAAAAGGTGATGAAGTTGGAGTTGCTCATCATGTGGAAACAAAACTTCCGCCGAGAGGAAGTAAGGCCATGGAACTCAGAGTGAAAAGAACAAAGCGAAAGCGCAATTGGCCATATGAACAAAAACGGCTCTTTGAAGGACTTCCATGGAAGAGAAGTGTTCTTGCACTTCTAGGCCCAGCCGACCCTGGTTGATTGAAAGAACTATGGTCAAGCTTAGGACCACAAATAAGCACTTCTTAGGAGGCAACCCAAGTTTTCTTTCCCTTTTCCATTTGTTTTGAATTTTGTTTTTGAATAATCTGAGTAGATTAAGAGAAGAAAGATCACTGATTGATCGTTTTGCCAAGTGTTTTCAGGTTATGAAGGAAAGAAGAGCAAAAGATCAGGGAAAAATAAAGTCAGAAGTCATCACGCCCAGGCCGTGACAGTGGTCACAGTCGTGATGAGGCAACCAAAGAAGACCAGAAAGGATCACGGCCCAGCCGTGATCTCCATCACGGGCGTGATGAGAAGGACCCTGAAAATCAGAATGTATCATGGCCTAGCCGTGATGAGCATCACGGCCGTGATACATTTTCCAACAAATTTTTGACTGGCATGTGAGCCAGCACCCTCTACCACCTTGGTGAGTTGTTCCATTTTTCTCCTCTCTCCGACTTGATTATTTACATTGGGGACAATGTAAGTTTTTAAGCTTGGGGTAGGGGTATTTTTGCAATTTTTTGAATTTTTGCATTTTTCATGTTGCATTCACATAGGCATAATTTTGCATAATCACGTGATTAGATTGCCCCTCGCTTAGATTATGCATCCAATTGTGAGAACTTCATGCCAAATAAATTGAGATAGTGAATTTTTTAACCCAATTTTTTTATTCTTGTGATGAGGCTAAAAATAAAAATGCTTGAGATGATCTTTTGATAGTTGATGATTAGCATGTGGTTCCTTAGATTTGTGTTTCTCATTGATTTTAAACCACTAAATGTGAGATTTTGAGCCAAAAAGGGGTACTCGCTAAATCTACCCCATTATTTGTGATTGAGTGTTTTATTCCTCTTGGATTGTATTCTCTAGAACTTGACTTGAAACCGTTTTGAAACTTAAAAATTTTTGAAAACATTTGAAAATGATTGAGGCACTAGGTATTTTTTTTCTGGCCTTCCGAGCTTTGATTGACTAAATGCTACCCCTTAGTTGCCCAATTTTGAGCCTAAAAGAATAAAATACTTTTCTTGGTACCTTGAAATATTTTGATGAATGATGCTTGGTATGGCACCTTTTAAAGTATTGCAAAAAGGGTAAAAAGGTAGTTTGAAAAATAAAATTGTGGGATGAGAAAAAGTCTCCCCTTCTCCAAAAAAATAAAAAAAGTATGTAGAAGGGGATAACAAAAAGAAAGTGAGAAATAAAATAAAAAGAAAGAAAGAAAGAAAGAAAGAAAGGTGGAAAAGTAAACTAAAAACCCAAAAATGTATTTTAGAAGGTTGTCATGCTTGCAATGTTTGATATTTTGTCTAGCCTTCTTAAATTTTCCTTTTCTTGATTTCCCCACCTAACGATTAATCCCATAGCCTCATTACAACAAGAATAAAAGACCTCTTGATTCTTATGCGTTTTCATTAATAAAGTAGAGATTTGGTTGATAGTCAAGCTTATGGTAGAATACCTCCCTTGAGGAAATTGAGCGAATTGTCATATATCCTTAAACACTTGAGTGAGGTGAGAAAGAGTGGCCGAATCCGTGAGAATATGAATTTAGGAAACCTAAGCTTCTAATTGGACTTGAAATTGATTGTCTCTTGGTTTCTTATTTGAAAATGCATGCTACTTGGATTAGTTACTCGGGTTCTTGGTTCATTATCCATGCTTTGATTATTTATATCTTCTGGCCTTGGTGATTGCTTGAGGACAAGCAAAGTCTTAAGCTTGGGGTGATTTGATGAGTGTGATTTCACCTCATATTTCATTGATATTTTGCATGCATTTTCATATAGTTTTGGCATACTTAATTTGATTTTGGTTAGTTTTTACCTTGGAACGGGTAAGGCGCTTTTGTGGTGTTGTTTTGCAGGAATTAAGAATCAAAATGCTCAAGATTGACCATGATGGAGCTTGCATGAAGATTGGGCTTGAAAAGTGAATAAAATGAGCCAAACAGAGCCCATCACAGCCTAGCCGTGACAGCCATCACGGCCATGATCGAGCATAACTGAAAAGAAAGAAGGCTAAAGTCAGAACTGGTCACGGCTAGGCCGTGATGTCCATCACGGTCGTGACATGTCAGCTGAACCAGACCCTCATAGGAAGAACTGATCGTACCATCGATGGGGCGAATGCCTTCTCGCGGGGCGAAGAACTCCATAATTATTTCTTTTTATTACCTGCAAACAAAGATTAACAGTAAGTACTTTATTTGACTCTAAATCAACTAAATTAACCTAAAAATACTTAAACGACTCAAAATGCTGCTTAAGGACAATCTAGTCTAATTTGGGTGAAAATGAGATATAATTAGCACAAAACCACGGTCATACTAGCCATAAAACTAGATGAGCTAGAGGCTGATCAAAACCCAAGGAGAACATATTCCTGATTATGGCGTCAACCATAATTGGGCAAAACAAAGTATATTTTGGAGGTTGCCGTATTGGAGGACGCAGCTACTCCGTCACAACATTGATGTCATGCATACTGAGAGGAATGTGTTTTTGAATGTGTTTGACACTGTGATGGACATCAAGGGGAGGAAAAAGGATACAAATAAAGCCCGATTGGATCTGGCTGAAATTTTTAATCGGAAGGAGCTTGAGTTGCAGGACGGTGGTCGTGGCAAACTTATCAAACCGAAGGCAAGTTATACACTAAGCAAAACACAGAAAGTGGCCGTCTGTAAGTGGGTTAAAGAACTAAAGTTACCATATGGGTATGCTTCCAATATGGGTAGATGTGTTGACATTAAGGAAGCAAAGTTACATGGAATGAAGAGTCATGATTGTCACGTGTTCATGCAACGGTTGCTTCCAATTGCGTTCGACGCATTACTGAAGCAAATTTGGAACCCACTTGTTGAGCTTAGCCACTTTTTCAAGGAACTTACATCGACAACACTAAATGTGAATCAATTAAAGGATATGGAAGTCAAGATACCCGTTTTGTTATGTAAGCTGGAGAAAATCTTCCCGTCGAGTTTCTTTGATTCCATGGAACACCTGCCAGTTCATTTACCTTACGAAGCAAGAGTTGGTGGCCCAGTCCAATACCGTTGGATGTATCCATTTGAGAGGTAAACAACATCAACTATTTTACGTAATACATATGAAATTCACGAACACGAGAGCGTAGTTTAGCTTTCCCTAAAACTAGTAATTATTTGTATGTATCCCTCTTTAATAGGTTCCTGCACTCCCTTAAACACAAAGTCAAGAACAAGGCACGAGTGGAGGGTTCCATTTGTGAAGCATACTTAGTAGAGGAGACTTCCACTTTTACCTCTTATTTCTATCCGGACGAAGTTAACACGAGAAGGACAAGGATGCCTAGAAACGTTGATTCGGGCGAAGGAAGTTCAACTAGTCCTCCTATATCAATATTCAACTATCAGGGCAGATTTAGTGGCAAATCAAAAGGATATTTCTTGGAGCAGCGTGACATTAATGCTGCTCATCTGTATATCCTTCAAAATTGTGAAGAGATGGCACCATATTTAGAGTAAGTTTCTATAATGTCTTTTATAAGTTCAATTTACATTTATGATTATTAATTGTCTTGCTGTTAATCTCCCATATGTAGGATGTACGACAATTTTCTAAGGGATCTCCAACCTGACATTTCAAATGATCAGGTTGATCGAGAAATTACTTCTCACTTTGCTACGTGGTTTAGTAAATATGTAGGTTAAGCATCTTCATTTGTTGAAATATATTTTATCTCCTTAAATATATAGCATGTATAAGAAAAATATAATATTTGATTTTTTAGGTACTAGATCCAGAAAACAATGTTCAAAATCCATTGTTGACAAATTTGGCATGGGGGCCTAACAGATGGGTTACATCATGGAATAATTATATTGTAAATGGATATAAATTTAACACAAAAACATGGAATGAAGGAATGCAGACATGTAACTATGGTGTTTGTGTGCGAGCCACTGATGGCAATGTAGAGGATGATTTCTATGGGGTTCTAACTGACATCCTTGAACTCGATTATACCCGGTTTCCCGTGATGAAGTTAGTTATCTTCAAGTGTGATTGGTTTGATCCTATTCTTGAGGTAGGGACAAAAATAGATAAAAAATATGGTATTGTTCAAGTTAGACTGTCTCGAAGGTATAATAAGGCATACGACCCATTCATTTTTTCACAACAGGCAGAGCAGGTTTATTACTCGCCATATCCCGAAGGACATCATGACTGGTTGGGTGTTATTAAGATAAAGGCTCGTAGTATAATTACTGATAATGTAGTCAACCAGCCTGAAAAAGATGCTCCGTACCAAGATGATGAGTTTTCAAGACCCCACGTACCGTTGCAAATTACGCCGGGCATTATTGTTAATTCTCTGGAGGACATTTCCGGAAATGGGGAAGAAGTTGAAAGAGAGTTAATGGATCAATCCGAGTTGGACGCATCTAGCGAAGGTACATTCCGATCAAGTGATACTGATGAGAGTGAGGGTGAATTTAGTGACGGAGATTCTACTTAGGTAATTTATTTATGTCATAATTCATTGTGTAAATGTCATTCTACTTAGGTAATTTATTTTTGTATTATTTACACTGTTGTGTAATCATCTTTTCATTTTTTTCACAGATGGCAGATTCCTCTAGAGGTAGGGGTCGTCGTTGAGGTCGTGCTGCGAGAGTCCCTTCGCCGGCCGACCCACAGCCTTCAGATCAAGACCACCTTACCAGCACCTCTGTGGACGGGACACCTCAGGGTGATGGAGTAGCACCCCCTACCAAGCCTCATATGGTCGGGACACAGGCTGCACCCTCATCATCCACACCTACGACAGGACCATTATCATCATCGGGATAGGAGAGTCGTGGTCCACCCGACAGGAGGATTCTTCTTATCCCGTGGGGAATAACGAGTAAGCTAATTTAATTTTTTAATATATATAAAGTATCGTTAATTTCTATTTACTTATTTTTTAAATTTATTTATAACATTTATTAATGCTCTAATTTTGCTGCAGCTTTCTGCCCGCGAAGGGCCCTTCTGATTCGATATCGAAGATCCTGCGACGCAAGTTTGATGGTCCATGGCCTACATGGAAGGCCATCCCAGGGGGCCATAAGGATCAGTTGCTTAAAGAATTTAAGGTAACAATTTATTAAGTTATTTAAATTAAATTTACATTATATATATATATACACACGAATTTCCTAACAACTGTAAGTTGCAGAAAGAGTATAGGTGGGACGTAGCTTTAGAGGCTCTCATCAGGGACATATTTGAGCATAAAGGGTCACTGGTCATGAAGAATTTGACGAACAAGCTGAGGAAGGGTCAGAAAAAGGGGAAGTGGGTGGATCCTGAGATCAGGAGGCAGCTGGACCCGATCTTGGGCTACTGAGAAGTTCTAGGAGATCCAGGCCACAGCTCGGCGTAATCGAGCTTCTGATGGTGGCGCATGTGCTTGGACCGGCGGGTCTAAATCAGCCGCCGCCCACTACGACGAGCTGGTAATACATTAAACTTTTGACTTAATATATTATTTAATTAATTAGTTTTCATTTTTAATTATTCTTATGAATTTAAGATTATATTTTTCTGTGCAGAAAGCACAGAAACAACGGGCCCCCAATGCTATGGAGTTAGTGGAGAGGACGAAGAAGTTGAAGTCGGGGGCATGGGTCAACGACAAGGCCCGTAACTATGCTGTAAGAAAAAAAATAATTTAGTTGTTTACTTGTAATTTATTATAAATGATTTGTTAATATTGGATATAATTTTAACTAAATCTCTTCAACTATACTTTGTAGGTGGGCTTCAACGAGAAGAAGGACGATGCCATATCACGTGCCTCACAGTCACAAGATGAGGCTTTGACTGGTGATGGGCCCAGCTCTCTTATCTCCGTCGACGATAATGCCATTTATTTGGAGGTCGTCGGGGGCAGGAACAAGAAGGGGCACGTGTATGACCTCAGACACCTGGGAGGCGAGTTTATCGCTTCATCATCTGGCACGCCTGCTCCTTCCTACGCTGATATCGTCCCTCAGGAGTAGTTCAACCAAATGCAGGACACCATCACGCAGCTGAACACGGAGCTTTGGGAGAAGACCGAGAGAGAGCAGTAGATGGCGAACCAAATTGCACATTTGACTCAGGCACACCTGCAGCTGATGCAAACGAGCATCGAGCAAGGCCAGACACTGCACTGGTGTTGGAGCAGATGAGGATCCAGACTCCAGTTGCTCGGGGTGATGCTCTGACGATTGTGCCTTCTTTGCCGCGCTCCTCCGCTTCTACCGCCCGCCATCGATGTCGCTATCGTAGAGGACGATCAGCTAGCAGACGTCGGTGGTCACGGTCGTGACAGACCAAAAAGTGAAGCAACGCCCAAGGCAGAATTCGACATGGCCGTGACGCGCATTATTTGGGTCTGAAGAAACTGAATTGAGCTGAATTTGTGTTTGATTGGGATTCAAACTTCCCCTAATCTATAAATATGGCAATCAGGCAGAGACTGAGGAGGACTTTTGGCTGCAACTCTTAGGCAAATTTTTAGGATCTCTCTTCTCCTTCTTCTTCTCTTCTCTTAGTTTTCATTAATGTTTTTGTTAATCAAGCTTGTCATCACCATGCCAATGCTTGAGTAGTAGCTTTATTTCTAGGGATTGGGGCTATGCCCAAGATCTGTTTTTATGGTGTGAATTGATGTTTCACCTTTGTTAATTTCGATTTTGCTTTAGATCCGATTTCTATTGTTTTAATTAATCGTAAATTCGGTGGCCACTTGTTTGCGTGTCGTAGATATTCTAAGGAGGGACCTAGCGGTGAACTTAGGTATCGGATCTATAGAATCAGACTTAGGACTTAAATCACGAGAGTTAGAAGCGGTCCTTTGAGGATTAACGAATTGTCACAAAACGTAAAGGGTCCAATCTAAATTCGACTACCACGAGAGTAGGGGTTGGTTTAATTGGGCACGGTTTTTGTAACCTAAGAGGGAGCATTAACTATTTGAGGATAAATTCGCCTTCAAGGCAATTTTGGTAATTAACATGGGTAGTCAATTTAGTAACATAAATGATCTTGTTGGTAACCCAATTCCTGGGAATCCCTTTAGATCTGAAAAACCACAAATTGATTTACTTTCTGTTTTACTTGATTGTATTCCTTATCTGATTTTCTAAGTTATCTCTTATTTCAAAAATCAAAATCCTTTCAAAATCTTTTCTATACAGTCCAGTTTAATCGATTTGATAATTAGTTGGGATTTGATATCACGGTCTCTGTTGGATCGATATCTTTTTATTACTTGACGACGAATCCGGTACACTTGCCGGATCGCAAGCACATCAGTCTCTTTATAAAAGAAATGAAGGTGATGTTCCTATCATTGCCTAGAGGTGATGATTCTATTTTGAAGGAAGTTGAAGAAGTAATTCCAAGAGAGGTGCCCCATGGATTCAAAAGAGTTGTGTTTGAACCTTGAGGATCACGATGATTCCAAAAGGCAATAAATTCGAGGTCGAATTCTCTTCAAGAAGGAGAGAATGATACAAACCAAGAATAATGTCCAATTTAAGGCCAAATTGGTTTTTGATGAAAATTTTATTTTCATTTGTGATGAACCCATATACTTGTTTTGGTTGTATCTTGAGCTATAGATCTCTGATTGATGCATTCTTTGGTGCATTGGAAAGCTTAAGTAAATTATCTACAAATCGTATTTGAAGCTCTTTGACCAGATTCGGCTTCTATTATGGGGAATTTTTTTTTTTGCATTTTACACGAGTTTGGTAGCTTAGTTGGGAGGAATCTTTTGGTTTTCATGCCTCAAGTAACTCATTTAAGTTAATAGTCATTTTATTGTTTTAGTTAGAGGGATTACATTTTTTTTTAATTTGATTAAGAATGAGAGTTAAGAGTAACATGCAGCCTCATAATGGTAGAGAGAGAACTCTTAATACACCATTTATTGGCTTAGTTATGTGAGTTAATAATGGGGGTTATGGTATCTTTTTTGAAGCCAAAAGTTGGCAGCCACAAAGCTATATGTAACACACCATTTTCATATGAACGATAACTTGGAGTTCATTTTGGATTTGTTCCAATTGTGAGAGTGTTTAGGCTCTCTTTGGTTCTTCATTATGCCAACCATTTGATCTTATCAAGAGTCCAAGACCCTTGTGGCGATCCTCCCTGATGGGCTCGAATCCGCAAGTGAACGGTTTCGTCGTCAAGTAATAAAAAGATCGAATCCACATGGATCGTGATCTTAAGTAACTATCAATTATTAAATCAATTAAACTGGACTAGAAAAAGATTTGGAAAAGATTTGGTTTTAAAAAGATTAAATAACAAATCAAATATCTAAAACACAATCAAACAAAATAGGAAAGTAAATTAAATCTGAAATTTTTCAATATCAAAAGAGATTCCCAGGAATTGGGTTACCAACAAGACTGTTCATGTTACTAAATTGACTACCCCTCTTGTTAATTATCGAAATTTCTTTGAAGGTGAATTTATGCTAAATAAGTTAATGTTCCCTCTCGGAACACAAGAATTATCCCCAATTAAATCAACCCCTACTCTCGTGGTAATTGAATTTAAATTGAACCCTTTAAGCTTTGTGAGAATTCAGTGAACCCTCGAAGGACCGCTTCCAACTCTCGTGATTTAAGTCCTAAGTTTGATCCCTATAGATCCAATACCTAAGTTCATCGCTAGGTTCCTCCTTAGAGTATCTATGACATGCAATAAGTGCGCACCTAATTCACAAGTAATTCATGCAAGGAATTAAATCGAAAGCAAATTGAAATTAACAAGAAGTAAAACGTCAATTCATAACATAAAATAAATCTTCAGCATAGCCCCAATTCCTAGAAATAAAAAGACTACTCAAGCATTGCCATATTCATACCAAGCTTGATTAACAAAAGCATAAAAAGAAAACCTAAGAGAAGAGAAGAAATTGAGAAGAAGAGAAATCCTAGTTTTTGCCTAAGGTAGCAGCCCCAGAGATCCTTATTTTTGAGCCTTAGAGTCCTATTTATAATGTAGGGTAACTTGGGATTAAAGTTGTTACAAAATCAGATCAAATCAGTAATTAAATTTCCAGATATTGCGTGTCACGGTCGTGATGCCTGTCACGGTCAGGCCGTGATGGGTTCTGACTTGGAGATGGCTCACTGCTTGGTCTGTCACTGTCGTGACCACCATCACGGCCTAGCCATGATCAGCTCTGCCTGTGAGTGTCTGGTTCAGTTAGCATGTCACGGTCGTGACCAGTTCTGAGTTCAACCTTCTTTCTTTTCAGCCCTACTCAGTCATGGCCGTGATGGCTGTCATGGCTAGGCCGTGATGGGCTCTGTTTGGCTCATTTTTATTGTATTTCAAGCTCCGTCTTTGTGCAAGCTCCAACATAACTGATCCTGAGTATTTTAATATTCAATTCCTGCACACAAACACCACAAAATCACCTTACCCGTTCCAAGGTAAAAACTAACAAACATCAAATTAAAAATGCCTAAACTACATGAAAATGCATGCAATATGATAAAGAAATATGAGGTGTAATCACACTCATCAAACTACCCCAAGCTTAAGATTTTGCTTGTCCTCAAGCAATAACCAAGGCCAGAGAAGATAAACAATCAGAGCATGGACAGTGAACCAAGAACCCCAGTAACAAATTCAAGTAACAGGCATATCCAAATAAGTAACCAAAGGGCAATCAATTTCAAGTCCAATTAGAAGCTTAGGTTCTCTAGATTCATGCCTCTCACTAATTCGAGCACTCTTCTCACCCCACTCAAGTGTTTAAGGACATATGACAATTCACTCAATTTCCTCAAGGAAGGTATCCTACCATAGGCTTGAGTATTAACCAAAATCTCTACTTTATTAATGAAAACACATAAGAATCAAGAGGTCTTTTATTTTGGTTGTAATGGGGCCATGAGATTAATTGTTTGGTGGGGAAATCAAGAAAGGGAAAATTCAATAAGGCTAAACAAAATATCAAACAATGCAAAGCATGACAACATTCTAAAATACTTTTTTGGGCTTTAATTCACCTTTCCACCTTTCTTCCTTTTTTTTATCTTTTTATTTCTCACTTTCTTTTTCTCATCCCCTTCTCCATTTTTTTTATTTATTTATTTATTTTTTCAATTTGGAGAAGGGGAGATTTCCAACTTAAGAGAAATATTTTTCTAATTTTTTCATCCCACAATTTATTTTTCAAACCACCTTTTTGCCCTTTTTGCAATACTTTAAAAGGTGTCATACCAAGCATCATTCATCAAAATAAATCAAGGTGCCAAGAAAAACATTTTATTCTATTAGGCTCAAAATTGGGCAACTAAGGGGTAGCATTTAGTCAGTCAAAGCTCAGAAGGCCAGAAAAATACCTAGTGCCTCAATCATTTTCAAATATGTTTTCAAAAATTTTTAAGTTTCAAAATGGTTTCAAGTCAAGTTCTAGAGAACACAATCCAAGAGGAATAAAACACTCGATTACAAAGAATGGGGTAGATTTAGTAGATTTAGTGAGTACCCCTTTTAGGCTCAAAAAATTTCACATTTAGTAGTTTAAAATCAATGACAAACACAAATCTAAGGAACCACATGCTAATTATCAACTATCAGAAGATCATCTCAAACATTTTTATTTTTAGCCTATCACAAGAATACAAAAATTGGGTTCAAAAATTCACTGTCTCAATTCATTTGGCATAAAATTCTCACAATTGGATGCATACTCTAAGCAAGAGGCAATCTAATCATGTGATTATGCAAAACTACACCTATATGAATGCAACATGAAAAATTCAAAAATACAAAAAAAATGCAAAAATAACCCTACCCCAAGCTTAAAAACTTACATTGTCCCCAATGTAAATAATCAAGTCGGAGGGAGGAGAAAAATGGAACAACTCACCGAGGTGGTAGAGGGTGTTGGCTCAAATGCCAGTCATAGAGTTGTTGGAGGACGCGTCACGGGCGTGACATTCATCACGGTCAGGCTGTGATCAATTCTGACTTCCTTCTTTTTCACATCACGCCCGTGATGGCTATCACGGCCTGGGTGTGATCGCTTCTGGTTTTCAGCTTCTGGCGCATCACGGCCGTGATCAACGTCACGTCTAGGCCGTGATCTCCTCTAACTTTTTTTTTCCATGTCTTTTTGCTCTTCCTGCCTTCATAACCTGAAAATACTTGGTGAAACCATAAATTAGTGATCTTTCTTCTCTTAATCTTCTCAAATTATTCAAAAAAAAATTCAAAAACAAATTAAAAAGGGAAATAAAACTTGGGTTGCCTCCCAAGAAGCGCTTATTTATGGTCGTAAGCTTGACCATACTCCCTTCAATCAATCGGGATCAGCTGAGCTTGGAAGTGAAAGGACACCTCTCTTCCAAGGAAGTCCTTCAAAGAGCCTATTTTGTTCATATGGCCACATTCGCTTTCGCTTTGCTCTTTTCACTCTGAGTTTCATGGCATTACTTCCTCCCGGCGGAAGTTTTAACTCCACATGTTGAGCAGCTCCGATTTCATCATTATTTGGTGCATCATTTGTCATGAAAAGTTTCGGAGTTGATTGCATGTTAAGCTCTTCGTTGACCTTTGGAGGCATTATCTCAATCCTGAACACATGACTCTCAAAAGGAAGGTTGTTATATGAGTTAGTCAAATCAAAATCCACCCTACCTTCCTCTACATTCAAAGAGAGCTTACCATTTTTTACATCTATTATTGCTCCAGCTGTGGCCAAGAATGGCCTTCCTATAATGATAGGGAATTTAGAATTCCCGTTCATGTCCAACACCATGAAATCGGTAGGAATGAAAAATTTCCCAACCTTTATGGCGACATTCTCTAGTATGCCTAGAGGGGTTTTAGTTGATCCATACGCAAATTGTAAAGAGGACATGGATAGACTCAATTCCTTGGTTCCTAACTGTTGTGACGCCGGCAAGTGTACCGGGTCGTCGCAAGTAATAAAATAAACACGGTAAGTAATTACCGAGGTCGAACTCAGGGATTGGGCTACCAATTCGACTAATCCGCGGGAAATCCGATACGTTTGGTCAAGTCACAGAAGGTGGTTGAGGGAGAGAGATTAATATCGCAATTAAATTAACAAATCTAATTAAATAATTAACTAAAAATATGAAAACTAAAATGTCCAAGGTCACAAATCCACCTACCCAATATGCATACCCAAGTGATGATGAAGTCCTCCCTAAGTTCAATTACAATGTCAACCGGGACCCCCAAATTCTCCTAAATCCACTCTCGTGCTCATTAGGACGTATTCGACGATTGGATTAATTACTTGCTAGGTCTCATAATCCTAATCTCGAATTTGATTAATTCTTGTTCCCTATAAGGTTTCACCGATCTCCTACTCACTCTCGTGCAATATTCGATCGATGATCCCAATTCAAGTTCTAAACGCGAATCGCTGACTAAGCCTCATCAACGTTAACAAGTCAATCACGCAACACATATGATCAACACAATCAAATCAGAATTGGAAAACATTTATTGAGAAAAAGGGAGAAAGACATACATCACATCGAATCTACACTGCCATGGGTGGCTTCATTGTTTCCTCAGACGAGGGGATTAGTTCCTCATGCTCATAGACAAGCAATCCGACATAACCACCATGATAAAATAAAAAGAAAAGAGGAGACGCAGCTCCAAAGAGACAAGAAACTACCCTAAACGCTACTCTAAACAGTGGAAAAACTACTAGGATTCGGATCTCCAAAACTTCCTCCGCCTCCTTCAATTCTGATCTGAAACAGCAATATATAGGATTCCTGATCTGCGCTCGCTCGCTCGCGAGAAGCCTTTCGCGAGGCGAGAATTAAAATTGGCGCGCATTCAATTTGAACTCTCGCGAGGCGAAAGTATGTTCGCGAGGCGAATCTTCAAACCTTCCTCTGTCACAGCCATGACCTTCATTACGGTTAGGCCGTGATTGTCTCTGTCTTTCAGTGTCTTCAAACTCTCGCGGGGCGAGATGCTTTCGCGGGGCGAAATTCAATTCTAGGCTGTGACCTTCATCATGGCTAGGCCGTGATGGTCTCTGACTTCCAGGTCTTCATGATTCGCGAGGCGAGATTGTTTTCGCGGGGCGAGCCAGAGTGATGACTGTTGCTGCTTTATCTGATGTTCATGCTCGCGAGGCGAGAATCAACTCGCGAGGCGAGTATCTCCAGAAGTGCTTTTTCCACTGCTTCTTGACTTTCCTTGACTCCCGGAGCTTCACTTATTGACCTGAAAACACCAAAAGCAACCAAAAGCATAATTCTATCCAAAATAAGCTAAAAACTACACAAAAGACGCAAAACGAGTCAAAGTCCAACTTAGGAACAAAACAAGGTAAATTTGGGCGAAAACGAGAGTGAACTCGACTGATTGGCACATAAACCCTAGTTCATCTAGTCATAAAACTAGATAAGCCAGAGGCTTATCAAAACACCCCAAACTTAAACCTTGCTTGTCCCCAAGCAATCTAAAACTCAAAAAGGACTCAATACTTGGCAAGCCTAAAGGAAATCAATCGATTTCGCACAAATTTTATGCAATCAAAACAGTTTTTCTCCAATGATCTCCCCCCCCCCCCTGCATCAATGTAATCCCCACATTCATTTACTTTAAACAATTGAGAACTTCATCATTCATGCAATCATTAGTCTAAGTTGAGGATCAGGGTCACACACAAAAGGAAGATCACCAATTTCAAACAACTGCCTTCCTCACAAGGGTTTGTAAAATTTCACTCATTCGCTCAGATTCGTCTAGGCTTTCAACTTTTTCACTCAATTTCACTTATCAAAAGCACTTCCCATGAATTTGATTTTCCTCTCGAAAGTAGTTCCCACGTAAACATGTATGCAACATCAGAAGGTCTTTTAAAGGTTGTAATGGGGCCTGGCTCAGGGTAGGATATACAAGGATACTAGGCTTAAGTCCCTAGGAACTAAGAGAGCATGAGAATTTGACATATATTCCACTCTAATTCCTTTTTCCATTTTTCTTTTTGCCTCGGGTGACTACAACCTTTTCCTTGCTATTTTTTTCTGTTTTGCCCCTTTTCCTTGGCAATATATATATATATATATATATATATATATATATATATATATATATATATATATATATATATATATATATATATTTTCTTTTTGCCTTGGGTTTCAACCTTTATTTTTTTTTTTCTCACCCCAATATGGCACATCACCTTATAGCCACCCCAAACTTAGTTTCTCACAACCTTTCTCTTGCTCATTTCCATGCTCTCCTAATCCTAAGATCGGGTTAACATGGTTTTTCAGATTTTGGCTTGTGATATAGGGTCATCAAGAAACAATAGGTCAATTAGGCTCAATTTGGCTAACTAGGGAACATGCATTAGGGGATGGTTCTTTTTAGGCCAAGTAGTTAATTCAAAGAAAATTGCCTAAATCATTTGATGCAACACATAAACATGCAAACCATATAGAGATTCAAGCAAATTCGGGAAAGTGCAACTTAACAGTGATTCACACATTCAAAAACAGAGTTGGAGGCTCAAATCCTCACCTGGACATTTTGTAAATTGTTTGACCGAGATACGATTCCTAGTGTGTGCACCCCCTCACCCCAAACTTATCATAAATCAAGTAATCACAATAAAATTCTCAAAGTTCAGTTTTCAATTTTTAAGTGGGGATCAATTTTCTAATTTCAGAACCTAGGGGAAATCATCGATGGTCAATATAATTCATGCAATCAATCTATGCTCAATTTAATCAAAATCCAACAAGCTTGCCGACACGACATTCATACAACAACTCTTGATCTTCTCAAATTATTCAAGAGTGACAAACAAAAACAAAACAAAAATCAAAAACAAAACAAAAGTTAGGAAAAGAGAGGGATACCTAGCTTGGGTTACCTCCCAAGTAGCGCTTGTTTAACGTCCCGAGCTTGACTTATTAAGAAGCATCCACCTGGATCCCATAGTCTGTGGTACAAGGGCCAAGAGACGCTCATCATATCAAATCCTCCACCCGGATCCCATGGTTTGTGAAGTGGCCCTTGTAGGAGCAATATGACTCTATCCATACTTCCATCTAGTCTGAGTGTGAAAACTTCTTTGACCTCCGCAATGATGAACTCACTTCCTCTCGGGTCAAATTGTGTTTTCACGAGGAAGTGTGCCAGACAAGTGGGCGGGTCTAACTTACCAATGTTCACACATGCATGTAAGCCAACATAGTTATCCAATGCAGTAGTTTCAGGTTGCTTGGCAAGCATGGTGAAATCCTCTACCACTTTATCTGCATCTTGATCTCTACCCCCTTGCTCTGGTGCCTTGTTACTTGTCAACTCCTCTTCCTTAGGTTGCTCTTCCTCAACATGTGGTTGTTCTGGGGCCATGTCACTTATCAATTCCTTTTCCTCCGGTTGTTCTTCCTCAACATGTGGTAGTTCTTCCTCAACTCCCTGAGAACTAGTTACATCCCAGTCATATCCCAACACCCCACTGCTTCTAGTTGTTGTGGCATCGCATTGGCTCTTAGGGTGGTTCTCGGCATCACCTGGGAAAGTCTCTGGGGGACACTCATTTAGTTGCTTTGTGAGCTGGGCAATCCGCATCTCTAGATTCTGAAGTGCCATCCCTGTATGAGTTGCCAACTTGTCAATGACTGTGTTTGTATTGATTGACACTTTCTCAAGTGTCGCACTTAACTTCTCCAGAGCCAACTCCCAAGGTTGTGGTTGCCAATTTTGTTGAGGTTGTTGTTCCCAGTTCTGTTGAGGTTGTGGTTGCCAATTTTGTTGAGGTTGTGGTTGCCAGGCTAGACCATCGTCAGCATTACTCCAAGCGAAATCCGGATGGTCTCTACTCATATCACCCCAATACTGATTCTGACTCTGATAGTTGTTCTGGGGCACGCTGTCATAGAAATTATGCCATGGTTCCACATATTCTTGAGGGAAGTAGAACGGACAACTCCAAGTGTCATGGTTCCCATTACAATACTCGCAACCCGGAAGCATTCCTTCGTGTACCTCGCATACAAAACAAGGCAAGACCAAGTGGAATCAAAGACGTAGAGAGAGATAATGGTGAATAAAAATAAAATAATAGAAAATAAAATAAAAATTAGCTTAACCAAACAATCAAGTTTCCTAAAAATTAGGAAAATTGGTGTGCCAATCCCCGGCAACGGCGCCAAAAACTTGTTGTGACGCCGGCAAGTGTACCAGGTCGTCGCAAGTAATAAAATAAACACGGTAAGTAATTATCGAGGTCGAACTCAAGGATTGGGCTACCAATTCGACTAATCAGCGGGAAATCCGATACGTTTGGTCAAGTCACAGAAGGTGGTTGAGGGAGAGAGATTAATATCGCAATTAAATTAACAAATCTAATTAAATAATTAACTAAAAATATGAAAACTAAAATGTCCAAGGTCACAAATCCACATACCCAATATGCATACCCAAGTGATGATGAATTCCTCCCTAAGTTCAATTACAATGTCAACCGGGACCCCCAAATTCTCCTAAATCCACTCTCGTGCCCATTAGGACGTATTCGACGATTGGATTAATTACTTGCTAGGTCTCATAATCCTAATCTCGAATTTGATTAATTCTTGTTCCCTATAAGGTTGCACCGATCTCCTACTCACTCTCGTGCAATATTCGATCGATGATCCCAATTCAAGTTCTAAACGCGAATCGCTGACTAAGCCTCATCAACGTTAACAAGTCAATCACGCAACACATATGATCAACACAATCAAATCAGAATTGGAAAACATTTATTGAGAAAAAGGGAGAAAGACATACATCACATCGAATCTACACTGCCATGGGTGGCTTCATTGTTTCCTCAGACGAGGGGATTAGTTCCTCATGCTCATAGACAAGCAATCCGACATAACCACCATGATAAAATAAAAAGAAAAGAGGAGACGCAGCTCCAAAGAGACAATAAACTACCCTAAACGCTACTCTAAACAGTGGAAAAATTACTAGGATTCGGATCTCAAAAACTTCCTCCGCCTCCTTCAATTCTGATCTGAAACAGCAATATATAGGATTCCTGATCTGCGCTCGCTCGCGAGGCGAGAAACCTTTCGCGAGGCGAGAATTAAAATTGGCGCGCATTCAATTTGAACTCTCGCGAGGCGAAAGTATGTTCGCGAGGCGAATCTTCAAACCTTCCTCTGTCACAGCCGTGACCTTCATTACGGCTAGGCCGTGATTGTCTCTGTCTTCCAGTGTCTTCAAACTCTCGCGGGGCGAGATGCTTTCGCGGGGCGAAATTCAATTCTAGGCTGTGACCTTCATCACGGCTAGGCCGTGATGGTCTCTGACTTCCAGGTCTTCATGATTCGCGAGGCAAGATTGTTTTCGCGGGGCGAGCCAGAGTGATGACTGTTGCTGCTTTATCTGATGTTCATGCTCGCGAGGCGAGAATCAACTCGCGAGGCGAGTATCTCCAGAAGTGCTTTTTCCACTGCTTATTGACTTTCCTTGACTCTCGGAGCTTCACTTATTGACCTGAAAACACCAAAAGCAACCAAAAGCATAATTCTATCCAAAATAAGCTAAAAACTACACAAAAGACGCAAAACGAGTCAAAGTCCAACTTAGGAACAAAACAAGGTAAATTTGGGTGAAAACGAGAGTGAACTCGACTGATTGGCACATAAACCCTAGTTCATCTAGTCATAAAACTAGATAAGCCAGAGGCTTATCACTAACCTCTCAAAGATAGTAAGCGGCATCAAACTCGCACTAGCCCCTAAGTCACATAAGGCTTGGTCTATTTTTAATTCTCCAATTGAGCAAGCAATAAAGAAACTTCCTGGATCTTTTAGTTTAGGAGGCATATTAGTTTTTATCATGGCATCATGCTCCTCAATTAAGCTCTTAGTTTCTTTTTCTACTTGCTTTTTCTTGACCAACCTTTGTGGGAAATGTATTGGGGGTTGGTAAGGTGGTGGAGGGACATACTTTGGCTCTATCTCTTCTTGTTCACTTATGTCCTGCTCACATTCCACATCCTTTTCAACTACTCCAAGCTTATCATCCCTCAAGTATATAGCATTACAGTGCTCATTGGGATTAACTTCAGGTTGTCCTGGAAACGTACCCCTAAGTTCTAGAATATGTACTAGCTTGTTGGGCAATCTGAGTTTCCAACATCTTGTTATGGATGATTAAGTTGTCGACCTTAGATGTTAACTCTTTTATTGCCTCATTGACTGTCCTACCTTGTTGCATAAACTCTTCATTTTGCTTTGTTTGAGTTTCAACAAAAATTTCCGAAAGAGACTCAAGTTTAGACTTTTGTACCTGAGGATACCCCGATGCGGGTTTCCTATTACCTTGGCCTTCCTGGAATTCGTGGTTCAACGAGTTGTTGTAGTTCCCGTAGGAGAGGTAAGGATTATTCTTCCTCACTTGGTTGTAAAGATTTGTAGGAGCATAATTTGGCAACTTCGGGTTCGTGTCATAGAAGTTGTGACAAGAGTTCACTTGTTCCCCCGAAGCACCGGATCCAGGATCAATACCATGTGGGCACTCCATTATGTCATGTCCCTGCATTCCACAAATCTCACAAACAACATTAGTAGCACCTATTGAACTCACATTAACCTTTTCAAGCTTATCGAAGCGTTTATTCAATGATTCAAATTTAGACATAATTAGATCAGTACTATTCATTTCAAACTTACCCCCCGAATGTTTTTTCGGGTTATTACCTCTTTTCGAACCCCATTGGTGATAGTTGGTGGCTACGTTTTCAATGATATTGAACGCTTCAGTCAGAGGTCTATTCATAAAGGCTCCACCAGTTGCGGAGTCGAGTGACACCTTCGAAGAGTAATCCAATCCGTTGTAGAAGGTATGCACTAACAACCACCTCTCGAGCCCATAATGTGGGAAAAACTCTAGCAATACTTTGTAACGATCCCAAGCTTCGGATAAGCATTCTCCGTCCTTTTGGAAGAAGCTGGTGATCAGAGATCATAGGTAAGCACTCTTGGATGGAGGGAAGAATTTCTCCAAGAATGCCTGCTCCAGTTGGTCCCAAGTTGACAAAGTATTAGCGAGCACTTGCTTCAACCAAGCTTTTGCCTTTCCAGTCAAAGAGGAGGGGAATAACCTCAAGTGTATAGCATAAATCGAGACACATTGAATTCTTATTGCATTGGTGAACTCCAACAATGTCTCCACATGATCGGTCGGGTCCTCCGAGGGTAATTCTCCAAACTGTTGTTGCCTAATCATGCCAATTAACTGAGGCGGTATAGTGTAGTTTTCCGCCTCAATTTCTGGCCTAGCAATCCCAATTCGCAAACCCCTAGCATTTGGGGCTGCGTAGTCCTTTAGTGGTTTGGTATCCGGTAGATTCGCCATGAGTGGAATGGGAATCAACCTTTCTCTCGCTCTTTGTCTTTGTAGTCTCCCACGTCTATGAAAGGTCTTTTCGATCTCGGGGTCAACTTCAACAAGATTTCCAAGACTTTTTGTATCTTCGCATAAAAGAGAAAAAATACCTGCAAAGAGAGAGATAGATACTAGAAAAAAAATTAATAAAAAAAGGTCCAGAAAAATCAATTTAAAAATTAAATTGAAATTCAAGAAAGCATAGTCCCCGGCAACGGTGTCAAAAACTTGATGGGCTCGAATCCGCAAGTGAACGGCTTCGTCGTCAAGTAATAAAAAGATCGAATCCACAGGGACCGTGATCTTAAATAACTATCAATTATTAAATCAATTAAACTGGACTAGAAAAAGATTTGGAAAAGATTTGGTTATTAAAAGATTAACTAACAAATCAAATATCTAAAACGCAACCAAACAAAATAGGAAAGTAAATCAAATCTGAGATTTTTCAATATCAAAAGAGATTCCCAAGAATTGGGTTACCAACAAGACTGTCCATGTTACTAAATTGACTACCCCTCTTGTTAATTATCGAAATTGCTTTGAAGGTGAATTTATCTTAAATAAGTTAATGTTCCCTCTCGGGACACAAGAACCGTGCCCAATTAAACCAACCCCTAATCTCGTGGTAATTGAATTTAAGTCGAACCCTTTAAGCTTTGTGATAATTCAATGAACCCTCGAAGGACTGCTTCTAACTCTCGTGATTTAAGTCCTAAGTTTGATCCCTATAGATCTAATACCTAAGTTCACCACTAGGTTCCTTCTTAGAGTATCTATGACATATAAATAAGTGCGCACCAAATTCACAAGTAATTCATGCAATAGGAATTAAATCAAAATCAAATTGAAATTAACAAGAAGTAAAACGTCAATTCATAACATAAAACAAATCTTGGTCATAGCCCCAATTCCTAGAAATAAAAGACTACTCAAGAATTGCCATATTCATAACAAGCTTGATTAACAAAAGCATAAAAAGAAAACCTAAGAGAAAAGAAGAAATTGAGAAGAAGAGAAATCCTAGTTTTTGCCTAAGGTAGCAACCCCAGAGATCCCTATTTTCGAGCCTTAGAGTCCTATTTATAATGTAAGGTAACTTGGGATTAAAGTTGTTACAAAATCAGATCAAATCAGCAATTAAATTTCCAGATATTTCACGTCACGGCTGTGATGCCTGTCAAGGCCGGGCCGTGATGGGTTCTGACTTGGAGATGGCTTCGCTACTTGGTCTATCACGGCCGTGACCACCATCACGGCCTAGCAGTGATCAATTTTGCCTGTGAGTGTTTGGTTTAGTTGGCATGTCACGGCCTAGCCGTGACGGCCATCACGGCCTAGCCGTGACCAGTTCTGAGTTTAACCTTCTTTCTTTTCAACCCTACTCGATCATGGTCGTGATGGCTGTTACGGCTAGGCAGTGATGGGTTCTGTTTGGCTCATTTTTCTTGTATTTCAAGCTCTGTCTTTGTGCAAGCTCCAACATAATTGATCCTAAGCATTTTAATCTTTAATTCCTGCACACAAACGCCACGAAACCATCTTACTAGTTTCAAGGTAAAAACTAACAAAAAAACAAATTAAAAATGCCTAAACTACATGAAAATGCATGCAATATGACAAAGAAATATGAGGTGTAATCACACTCATCATTTGTGATGAATCCTTATACTTGTTTTAGTTGTATCTTGAGATATAGATCTCCGATTGATGCGTTCTTTGATGCATTGGAAAGCTAAGGAAATTATCTACAAATCGTATTTCAAGTTTCTTGACCAGATTCAGCTTCTATCATGGTGAAATTATTGTTTTACGGTTTACACGAGTTTGGTAGCTTAGTTGGGAGAAATCTTTTGACTTTCATTCCTCAAGTAACTCATTTAAGTTAATAGTCATTTTATTGTTTTAGTTAGGGGGATTACATTTTTTTTATTTGATTAAGAATGAGAGTTAAGAGTAGCATGCAGCCACATAATGGTAGAGAGAGAACTTTTAATACACCATTTAGTGGCTTAGTTATGTGAGTTAATAAGGGGGGTTATGGTATCTTTTTGGAAGTCAAAAGTTGGCAGCCACAAAGCTATATGTAACACACCATTTTCATATGAATGATAACTTGGAGTTCATTTTGGATTTGTTCCAATTGTGAGAGTGTTTAGCCTCTCTTTGGTTCTTCATTAGGTCAACCCTTTGATCTCTTATCAAGAGTTCAAGACCCTTGTGGCGATCCTCACCTTGGCTTATCAATTCCCATTGGAATTGTGGTGCCTACCTTTCATTCCTTACCTTATCCATTTTTGCATTTCTTCTTATTCTTCATATTTTGGTAGTCACTCAATGATAGATCCAAAAATTCTGTATGTTCCTCACTAGGATCATATCACAATTCCAACCATTGTAGGATATTGGACCAAAAAGAAACAGAGAAGGGATATGTTAAGAAAAGATGGACTATAGATTCATCATATAAGCTACAAAACACACACTTCATATCTGCACCATTGCCAATTACCCCCCTTTGGTTCAAATTGATCCTTGTCGATATCCTATCTAGCAATAATTTCAATGAAAAAACAATTACCTGAGGAGCAAGACTCTTCCATAGGTATTTGAAAGCCTTATCCTCTAAAGGAGACAACTGCACATCCAGAAAATTGCAAAGAGCAAGAGAATCATAGACCGACTTTACATTGTAACTCCCAAAAAGGTTTGATTTCCAAAACCAAAATTCTTCTTCCTGACTCAAAGTTACCGATGATAACGAATTTTCTAGTTCCACTAGAAGTTCTTCTTCCCACACAAACAACCTCCTGTGCCACTTAAGGTTCCAAACCCACCGTCCCTCCATTCAATTACCTACACCCGAGATGGTTTCAATTTGTTGGGAGGAAACTAAAAAAAGTCAAGGGAAATGATCGGTCATTGATGTTTGGCCAAACCAAATATCTCTCCAAAAAAGAATCGAGCTACCGTTCCCTAGCATTTTAGACAACCCCTCCACCACCCAATCCCCACCCACCCCCCTGCATTTTCCCATCACCCACAAATCCTTCAACCATACTTTGCTCTTAGCACCTTACACCATAATACTTCTTTATCCACCAAAAGCCTCCACCTCCACTTTCCAAGGAGACTGATATTAAACAAAAATAAGTTCTCACCCCAAGACCCCCCAACTCCTTCGATTTATGTACATATATCCATTTGACCCATGGTGTCTTATTACAGTCTAAAGCAAAGCAACCCCCCCCCCCCCCCCCCCCAAACAGAAAAGTTCTCTGATTGCCAATTTCTTCCTTCCTCACCTTAGTTTCCATCTTCATGAAGGAGGGGAAGTAAATCGGTATACTATTTAGGATTGAATTTAACATCACAATTCTTCCACCTCTTGTGTAGGACTACCATTCACCAATAGAGAGTTTCCCCGAGAAAACACAAGCACGGATCCAGGACTTCCACTTTTCATTAAAACCAAACCTTCCTAGCATGTGCTCTAGGAAGTCCCACGACACTGAATCATAGGCCTTTTCGAAGTCCACTTTAAATATGATGCAATCTTTACCTATCTTTTTTGCCAAGTCAACAACCTCATTAATCACCACAACCTCATCTACAATGTGCCTATTTTTAATGTACAAGTTTCCTGGACATATGAAATAAAAAATTACATGAACCTAGAAACCAACAAAAAACTTATCTATATATAACAGTTAGCAGGATCAATACACCAGTCTGAGAAAGAGTATGATACAGCCTTTGCTCTTGCCAAGAACCATCTCCAGGAAACTACATTGATCCCATCCATCAGGAAGATCATATCAAAAGTATCACTGCCAAAGATAATTCCATTACGTAACTCCCACAAACTCCAAACAACAACATGCCACATCAAAAGCCATGCACCCCTTAAGTTCATGCCTACTAGCCGCATCCCCCAAAAAACCAAACACTGCATCATATCCGCCGCCTGTAATGTAGAAAATTTGATGCAAACCAAGAATGATGTTCAATTTAATGCCAAATTAGTTTTTGATGAAAATTTTATTTTCATTTGAGATGAACCCGTATAGTTGTTTTGGTTGTATCTTGAGTTATAGATCTCTGATTGATGCGTTCTTTGGTGCATTGGAAAGCTAAGGAAATTATCTACAAATCGTATTTGAAGTCTCTTGAACAGTTCGGCTTCTATCATGGTGAAAATATTGTTTAAATTTCACACGAGTTTGGTAGCTTAGTTAGGAGGAATCTTTTGGCTTGCATGCCTCAAGTAACTCCTTTAAGTTATTAGTCATTTTATTGTTTTAGTTAGTGGGGTTACATTTTTTTAATTTGATTAAGAATGAGAGTTAAGAGTAGCAGTCACATAATGGTAGAGAGAGAACTTTTTATACACCATTTAGTGGCTTAGTTATGCGAGTTAATAAGGGGGATTATGGTATCTTTTTGGCATCAAAAAGTGGGCAACCTCAAAGCTATACGTAACACACCATTTTCATATGAATGATAACTTGGAGTTCATTTTGGATTTGTTCCAATTATGAGAGTGTTTAGCCTCTCTTGGGTTCTTTATTAGGCCAACCCTTTGATCTTATCAAGAGTCCAAGACCCTTGTGACGATCCTCACCTTGACTGATCAATTCCCCTTGGAATTATGGCACCTACCTTTCATTCCTTACCTTATCCATTATTGTATTTCTTATTATTATTATTTTGGTAGTCACTCAAGGATAGATCTGAAAATTCTATATGTTCCTCACTAGGATTATATCATTTGGTATCAGAGCCATCCTTCCTAGAGTGACTTTTGATTTTGTTCTTCGAATTTTTTTCAAAAATTTCTTCTTCCCACTGCATATCATGGCAACACTATTACTTGAAATGGAAAGATTGCAAAGAAGCATGGAGGAGTTCAATGTGATGCTTTACAAGCTAGTAGAAATAAAAAGGAGGAGACATGGAGGAAGGAGATATGATAGATGCGATGGAGATATTGAGAGGGAGAATAAAGAGTAAGAAAAAAGGGTGAGAAAAGAGAAGAGAATGAATAGACAAATTTCTGAAAATGAAGCATGCTGGAAGAAAATGGTTGAATAAAGATGAGAGCAAAAAAACAAAGTGAGTTGAAAGAAATAAACTTGAATGCTTGTTTTGATGCTATTCCTAATTCTTTGCCTAGTTGTGTTGATTATCTTTTGAAGGAAATTGAGTGTGTTCCTCCAACGGATGCTTGCAAGACAATCAATGAGATTGAATATGTGATTCCAAATGAAGCTTTCAAGACATTCGCTGAAATTGAAGAGGTGATTCCAAAGATAGAATGCAAAGCATCAAAAGGTGTTGAATTGCAAGATCTTCACATGGAGATGAAGACAACTAGAGAATGACTGCCCCCTAAATCCGAAAATAAGTCTTCAAATTCACTTGGGAAGTCATGACAATCTTTTACTCTAATACCTTCTTCTATATTAGTTTGTGGAATCAAATGTTGGGATTCTTCTACTTTGTCTAACTTATCTCCCCTAGGTCACGAAGAAAATAATAGTGAAGGACAAATCACAAAAAGCAAAGAGCAACAGAAGAAGAGTGGGGCAAAGGTTGAAAACAAAATTTAGAGTCTCTTTATAAAAGAAATCAAGGTAATGTTCCTATCATTGCCTAGAGGTGATGATTCTATTTTGAAGGAAGTTGAACAAGTAATTCCAAGAGAGGTGCCCCATGGATTCAAAAGAGTTGTGTTTGAACCCGGAGGATGAAGACGATTCCCAAAGGCAATAAATTCGAGGTCGGATTCTCTTCAAGAAGGAAGGAATGATGCAAACCAAGAATGATGTCCAATTTAAGGCCAAATTGGTTTTTGATGAAAATTTTATTTTCATTTGTGATGAACCCTTATACTTGTTTTGGTTGTATCTTGAGCTATAGATCTCCGATTGATGCGTTCTTTGGTGCATTGAAAAGCTAAGGAAATTATCTACAAATCGTATATCAAGCCTCTTGACCAGATTCAGCTTCTATCATGGTGAAAATATTATTTTACTGTTTACATGAGTTTGGTAGCTTAGTTGGGAGGAATCTTTAGACTTTCATGGCTCAAGTAACTCATTTAAGTTAATAGTCATTTTATTGTTTTAGTTAGTACATTTTTTTTAATTTGATTAAGAATGAGAGTTAAGAGTAGCATGCAGCCACATAATGATAGAGAGAACTCTTAATACACCATTTATTGGCTTAGTTATGTGAGTTAATAAGGGGGGTTATGGTATCTTTTTGGAAGCCAAAAGTTGGCAGCCACAAAGCTATATGTAACACACCATTTTCATATGAATGATAACTTGGAGTTCATTTTGGATTTGTTCCAATTGTGAGAGTGTTTAGCCTCTCTTTGGTTCTTCATTAGGCCAACCCTTTAATCTTATCAAAAGTCCAAGACCCTTGTGGCGATCCTCACCTTGGCTTATCAATTCCCCTTGGAATTATGGCACCTACATTTCATTCCTTACCTTATCCATTTTTGTATTTCTTCTCCTTCATATTTAGGTAGTCACTGATAACTCATTTTTGAGTTACCTTTTAGTGTGTAAACTTGGCCTAATTAATTGTTATATGTGTTTAATATTGGTGATTTGGCTGAGTTTTACATTATTGGGTTTAATTGGGCTTAATTGTTAAACATTGTCAATTTTCGGATTTTTCACTCATCCTGACCTTATTGCCTTGTGCTGAGCATAACTTGAGCTAAAGATATCGTATTTTGGTGATCTTATTGTCCCTAGAAAGATAAGGAAGAGACCTACAATTTCAAGTTTCACAAGAATTGTCAAATTAAGCTAAAATCAAGGCTAAATTGGGTCCCGAGTTCTCTGGCGCGGATCAGTACACAGCCCATGATGTTCCTTCACTTAAATGGGCCTAACTTACTCATATTAAGCCCAATTAAGGCATATGATACCTTGTTGGAAATCTTATTCAGAGGCCCTTAATTTGGTATAGGGTTAGGTTAGTATTAATAAGCATAAGCAGCAGTTTACAGCTGCACAAGTCAGAGAGAGGAAATTAGACACTTTTGCAATCCTTGTTTTTGCAAGTTTTGGAATTCTCTTGTGTTCTCTTCTCTCCTTTTTAGTTTTATACACTTTGTTGGATGTTTTATGTTAAAGATTCTCCAATGGTGATGACTATGGAAGGCTAAACCTTTTTTCAATCCTAGACATTCGAGTAATTTGGTTTGATTACCGAGTTCCTTACTTTTAATTGTTTTTCAATTACTTCTTCTCCTTTTCTCTTCTTTCAATTATGATTTCTGGGTTGTGCGTGTGATAACGCTTGATCTATGTTTGATTAGATGTAGATTCAGTTTTCATGATTGAATTGGAATTAGGATTGATTAATCCAAAAATCTAATAGAGATTAGGGAACCGATTGGTAACCTAGGTTAATTGAATTTGTACATGAATCAACATTATTAGGGATTGCGATTGTGACTCCAATTTTTTTGTTTAAACCCTACATGATCATGTAGTAGATTTCAAATTAATAGAGGAAGAGGGCAAACAAATTTATACCTTTTGGAACAATGACGAATTCTACCAAAGAACTTGACGTCTTGGATTGATGTTTATAATTAATTGAATTTCTTTTTTTTTAATTGCAATTTGTTTTCTCCCAATGAATTTTGAAAACCTCCTTTCTCTAACATTTTTTATTGGCTAATAATTTTAAAGATCCTCGTGAGACGACCAAGGTTGTTTTGCCTTGTACTGCAGTTTTTTTTTAATTACTATATTATTTTGACTCATGTACGACCACGGATCAGTCACTCAATGATAGATCTGAAAATTCTATATGTTCCTTACTAGGATCATATCACAATTCCAACCATTGTAGGATATTGGACCAAAGAGAAACCGAGAAGGGATATGTTAAGAAAAGATGGACTATAGATTCATCATATAAGCTACAAAACACACACTTCATATATGCACCGTGGCCAATTACCCCCCTTTGGTTCAAATTGATCCTTGTCGGTATCTTATCTAGCAATAATTCACTACAAAAAAAGGTTATTTAGCGATCGAAAATAGTGACAGAATTTGTTGGTTGCTGTTTGCGATCGAAATGGCGACCGATTGTAGGATCTAAATCAAACAATGATTAGAGTTGATACGGCGACCGAAATAGCGACCGAAATAGAGCGTAGTAGAGTTATCGGTCTCTATTTCGGTCGCAAAATAAATAAAAGTAAAAGTAAAAGATTTATGACTTTTTAGCGACCAAAATGGCGACCGAGTTAAATGCAACGGTTAAAATTTATCTATCTTTGCGACCGATATTAAATCAGTCGCTAAATTTATGAATTCAAATTTCAAATTAACCCATTTAGCGACCGATTCGGTCGCTAAAAATAAAATCCCTAAATCACGATTTCCTTCCTCTTTTCCCCCATTTCTCTCTTTTCTTCTATTCTCTCTCACACGCAGGCGATGCAGCAGCTCCTCTTCGGCCACCACCTCCTCCAGCTCCTCTCCGGCCACCACCTCCTCCACACGGTAAGCATACGTCTCTCTCCCTCTCCTTCTCTCCTTCTCTCTATCACTCGCGTCTCTCCCTCTCCCTCTCATTCTCTCCTTCTCTCTCTCACTCGCGTCTCTCTCTCCCTCTGTCTCTCTCTCTCTTTGCAGGTTTTGCGCGGTTTGCAGGCTCTGTTTGCAGGTTTTGCGCGGCTGAGAGAGCACCCTATTGGGTCGGCCCACCACCGTCTCTGCAACTATAAAGGTAGGTTATTCAAGTGCCTCCCTTTCTTCTTACAATCCAAGATCGTGATTGCACTCATCATTCATTAGGTGGAGTAGCAAGTTGTATTTTGTTTAATCTTCATGTTATTATACTATTTGATTGGTTGAACCTTTGATCTATGTGATGTTGCCTGTTGATGATTGAAGCTGTTAAGCATTGAAAATTAGATTTTATGTTCTGTTACTTGCTAAACTGTTTGGTATTGATCAAATGGGTAAAGTTTCTGGGGATTATTGCCTTGTTTAAACAGTATGATAGGTGTTGAGGTTAATGATAGCAGGGTGTTTGATGAAAATCCTGAATTACCATGATTTGTAAAGCATATATTTTTGCTATGTGGTGCAGGTGCTGATTGGTTTTTAATTGCACTTTAAAATTGCTTGCTTTATGACTACTTGAGTTCTGGTATTTTAGTGTTTATAGGATCATTATACTTCTGCCACCTTTTCGCATATATCCAATTGGTTCTAATCTGGTTTTGTTTCTACTTTTTAAATCCCTCTTTTGGTGTAGCTAAAGGTAAATAATATTTTTGTGAAGTTAAAAATGAAAATAACTTAACTGAATGATCATTGTTTTAATTTGATTGACCTTTTATGATATTTATGCTATGGTTATTGCCTAAGAGGATTTTTGATTTTGCAAGTCATCTTGGTGAACATGCTACGCTTGTTTGTCTCATGTGCATTGCTCCATTTTACCACTTTTCTTCTTGTTACTTCTTTTATTTTACCTCTCTATTTAGGGTTCCTGCACTATCAGTTCCCCACACTCTCTTCCCTTCCATTCACGCCACCTGCACACAGCACACTTTGGGCACACTTATATAAGTTGTTGAAGTACATAACATACCTTTTTTTTTTAATTGCTTTGCCACTAAAACAATGCCCGGCTTAAACAAGCTATGGTACTGATATGTAATGAAAATGTTTTGTTTATACTTTCATGAGTGGCAAGTGTGCAAGTAGGTCAATGATTTCCAAGTTTATACTTTTATCACAAGAGCCTTTGTTGATGTTATTATTTTTTCTTACAGTTTTCTTTGTCTATTGACAACCGCTCTAGTCGTCACCTGTTTTCACTATTTGCTTGGAGTTGAGGTAGGTCAAATACTCTATCTTTTTCTTTGTTGCTAGTGGTTCTTGAAGACTTTGAATTGATTTGTTGATTGTTAGTGAAGAGCTGAGCTCAATAGGATTCTGGTTGTGTGCTGGTAGATTAGAAATGATGCATGTGGTTGCAATTGAATATGTTGTTTGTTAGTGGAGAGCTGAGCTCAATAGGATGCTGGTTGTGTGCTGGTAGATTAAAATTGATGCATGTGGTTGACAATTATGTTATGGTTAACGAGTTAGAATAGCCTTAGTGGAGAGCAGAGCTCAATAGGATGTGATTCTGTCAAAAAGGCAGGATGCTTGTTGTGTGTTGCTAATTTAGAAGTTATGCATGTGTTTGACAATTATGTGTTACTTGTTAGTGGAGAGCGGAGCTCAATAGGATGTTTGCTACTATATTTTATCTAAATTTGTATTGAAATATGCTTCAATATATATTTGTTGAAGTATGCTGCAATCCTTATAAGTCAATGGTTTTATTTTCTGCTAGAGTTAATTATTAAGTTACGAAAGCCTTAGTTTCCTATTTGAGATTCAATATTAATGAGCATGCGTAGCTTCTCAGGGTACGTATGCTCATTTAATGAATCTTGAATTGTCCAAGTGGGACAGTTTGGGAAAAAACCTTTTTCACACTCATACAATAGTCATTTCAATGTTCAAACACCTTATATACTTGTTGAAATCTCGGTCTGATGCATTTTCTTTTGTTCTCCTGGTGCATACTTGATCGCGGTGATTCTCACCGTGATCGAGTCGTGTACTTGGAGACCGATGGGAAATGCTGCCAAAATTTTGTCAAGTATAATGTATTTGAATATGGGAATAACTATTATTAGTCGAGTGTGGTAAATGTTTCTTCTCGAATGGGATAGGTTCATACCTTGTCATGAGAACGAGATAGATGGAGTTATTGGAATGCACCGTAATACATAAGTGTTATTGTAGGATTGGTCAGGCTATTTAATTGCCAGCAATGGATATTCCGGAGAATCGGAAAAGGATGTATCGTAGGTTGGATCGGAATAAACGGCTGAGTGGTGATCATTTGAGGTGTCCTTGCAAAAGATGCAAGTGTCAATCTTTCAAAAGCGTGGATGGAGTTGTAGCCGATCTTTATGAGAAGGGCTTCATGCCTGATTACTATTGGTGGAGTAACCATGGTGAGACGTTGCCTGATTTAAACCCGATTGTGTTTGAAGGTTCGTACTATGGAAGTGGTGACCGGAGGGAAAAATTGAATCCATATGAGCAGATGATAATGGATCATGTTGGACCATCGGTTGGTGTTGTACTAGAAGAAGATGGGGAAGAAGATGGTGGAATGGGTTCCCAATACGTAGAGGCGAATCCGAATCCCGAAGCTCAAAGATTCTATGATATACTGAGTACTGTACGATCTCCATTACGGGAAGGATGTCGGGAGTACACGGAGTTGTCTATGTGCATGGAATGGTTGAGTATCAAATCTGACTACAATATGCAAGAAGGATGTTTTAATCGCCTCACTGGGTCAGTGTCCAAGGCATTGCCAGAAGACAATCGGGTGCCTACTAGTTTTTATCATGCTAAGAAGTCTGTGGAAAATTTGGGTCTGAGGTGTTTGAAAATTGATTGTTGCCCGAATGGATGTATGTTGTACTATAAGGATGATTCAGTGGAAAGCATAACATGTTGTCGATTTTGTGGTGCGGATCGGTATAAGACAACCACTAGGATGGGCATTGAGAAGAAGAGGTCGCTAAAAAAGATGTGGTACTTTCCGCTCGTGCCAAGACTTACAAGATTGTACTCTTCGATGGCCACTGCAGCTCACATGAGGTGGCATAGTGAGCATGAGAGGGAGCAAGATGTCTTGTGTCATCCATCTGATGGAGAAGCTTGGAAGCATTTTGATAGGGTTCATATGGCATTTTCGCAGGACCCTCGGAACGTCCGATTGGGGTTATCTACTGATGGATTTAATCCTTTTGGGCAGTCTGGAAAAGCATACTCTTGTTGGCCGGTTATCCTGACTCCGTACAATCTTCCCCCTGGGATGTGCATGAAGTGGGAGTTTATGTTCCTAACAATCATAATTCCGGGTCCGTCTAATCCAAAAGGTAAGATTGATGTGTACTTGCAGCCGCTGATAGATGAGTTGACGATGCTGTGGAATGATGGTGTGTTGACATATGACGTATCTTTGAGGCAGAATTTCATCATGAAAGCAGCTTTGATGTGGACGATCAACGACTTTCCCGCCTATGGGATGATGTCGGGTTGGATGACAGCGGGGAAGCTTGGATGAACAATATGTATGGAGCGATCGAAGGCATTCATGCTTAAAAACAATCGAAAGATCTCATATTTTGATTGTCATCGTCAATTCCTTCCAGAAGATCATCCTTATAGGCGGAACAAGAATGCATTCAAGAAGTGTTGTGCGGAGACAACACCGCCTCCACCACGTTTGACTGGTCCTAATGTATGGCGCAGAGTACAGTACTTACCGCTCGTCCATGAATCCCAAGGAGAACATATTCCTGATTATGGCGTCAACCATAATTGGACAAAACAAAGTATATTTTGGAGGTTGCCGTATTGGAGGACGCAGCTACTCCGTCACAACATTGATGTCATGCATACTGACACTACAAAAAAACAACTGTTTAGCGACCAACATATTCGGTCGCTAAACTATGTAAATCGGTCGCAATTTAATTTAGTGACCGAATTAGCGACCGATTAATGGTGGTGGCTGAATACCTGGTCGCTAAGCTTTTAGCGACCGAAATATTAATGCGGTCGCTAAATGGCGACCGTAATTTCGATCGCTAAATAATAAAAAACAGTCATTATTCGATTGGTCGCATTGTTTAGGTAACCATTTTTAGAGACCGATAATCGGTTGCTATTTCGGTCGCTAATTTTGGTTACTATTAACTTATATTAGCGACGGATTTTCGATCGCCATACCACATCTGTTAATGTTAAATAAAGTTTAGCGACTGAATTATTGGTTTCTAATTCGGTCGCTAAACTGGTTATTATTAAAAAAAAATAATTTTTAAAATAAATTTTTTTTCTGTTTTTCTTTAAACGTTAGCAAAATTACTAATAAAACCCACCAAATTACTAATGAAATATACAATCATAAGAAATAATAAATATATATAAAAAAAATAATCCAAAGTGTCGTACAAGAATCGTTTAAAGTCAAAAATATGAAAAAAAAATCAGTCATGATGAGGGGGTAGAACTGCTAGGCCGATCGCGTCGACGTCTGCTACGACGCGTCGCTAGCCGATCGTACCACCGACGCTCGCTAGCCGATCGTCCCTCTGAGAGCAGACATCGATAGCTGGCGGTAGAACTGGAGGAGCGGCAGCAGGCGGCACAATCGTCAGAGCATCACCCCGAGCAACTGGAGTCTGGATCCTCATCTGCTCCAACACCAGTGCAGTGTCTGGCCTTGCTCGATGCTCGTCTGCATCAGCTGCAGGTGTGCCTGAGTCAAATGTGCAATTTGGTTCGCCATCTACTGCTCTCTCTCGGTCTTCTCCCAAAGCTCCGTGTTCAGCTGCGTGATGGTGTCCTGCATTTGGTTGAACTACTCCTGAGGGACGATATCAGCGTAGGAAGGAGCAGGCGTGCCAGATGATGAAGCGATAAACTCGCCTCCCAGGTGTCTGAGGTCATACACGTGCCCCTTCTTGTTCCTGCCCCCGACGACCTCCAAATAAATGGCATTATCGTCGACGGAGATAGGAGAGCTGGGCCCATCACCAGTCAAAGCCTCATCTTGTGACTGTGAGGCACGTGATATGGCATCGTCCTTCTTCTCGTTGAAGCCCACCTACAAAGTATAGTTGAAGAGATTTAGTTAAAATTATATCCAATATTAACAAATCATTTATAATAAATTACAAGTAAACAACTAAATTATTTTTTTTCTTACAGCATAGTTACGGGCCTTGTCGTTGACCCATGCCCCCGACTTCAACTTCTTCGTCCTCTCCACTAACTCCATAGCAGTGGGGGCCCGTTGTTTCTGTGCTTTCTGCACAGAAAAATATAATCTTAAATTCATAAGAATAATTAAAAATGAAAACTAATTAATTAAATAATATATTAAGTCAAAAGTTTAATGTATTACCAGCTCGTCGTAGTGGGCGGCGGCTGATTTAGACCCGCTGGTCCAAGCACATGCGCCACCATCAGAAGCTCGATTTCGCCGAGCTGTGGCCTGGATCTCCTGGAACTTCTCAGTAGCCCAGTACTGGTCCAGCTGCCTCCTGATCTCAGGATCCACCCACTTCCCCTTTTTCTGACCCTTCCTCAGCTTGTTCGTCAAATTCTTCATGACCAGTGACCCTTTATGCTCAAATATGTCCCTGATGAGAGCCTCTAAAGCTACGTCCCACCTATACTCTTTCTGCAACTTACAGTTGTTAGGAAATTCGTGTGTATATATATATAATGTAAATTTAATTTAAATAACTTAATAAATTGTTACCTTAAATTCTTTAAGCAACTGATCCTTATGGCCCCCTGGGATGGCCTTCCATGTAGGCCATGGACCATCAAACTTGCGTCGCAGGATCTTCGATATCGAATCAGAAGGGCCCTTCGCGGGCAGAAAGCTGCAGCAAAATTAGAGCATTAATAAATGTTATAAATAAATTTAAAAAATAAGTAAATAGAAATTAACGATACTTTATATATATTAAAAAATTAAATTAGCTTACTCGTTATTCCCCCTGGGGATAAGAAGAATCCTCCTGTCGGGTGGACCACGACTCTCCTATCCCGATGATGATAATGGTCCTGTCGTAGGTGTGGATGATGAGGGTGCAGCCTGTGTCCCGACCATATGAGGCTTGGTAGGGGGTGCTACTCCATCACCCTGAGGTGTCCCGTCCACAGAGGTGCTGGTAAGGTGGTCTTGATCTGAAGGCTGTGGGTCGGCCGGCGAAGGGACTCTCGCAGCACGACCTCAACGACGACCCCTACCTCTAGAGGAATCTGCCATCTGTGAAAAAAATGAAAAGATGATTACACAACAGTGTAAATAATACAAAAATAAATTACCTAAGTAGAATGACATTTACACAATGAATTATGACATAAATAAATTACCTAAGTAGAATCTCCGTCACTAAATTCACCCTCACTCTCATCAGTATCACTTGATCGGAATGTACCTTCGCTAGATGCGTCCAACTCGGATTGATCCATTAACTCTCTTTCAACTTCTTCCCCATTTCCGTAAATGTCCTCCAGAGAATTAACAATAATGCCCGGCATAATTTGCAACGGTACGTGGGGTCTTGAAAACTCATCATCTTGGTACGGAGCATCTTTTTCAGGCTGGTTGACTACATTATCAGTAATTATACTACGAGCCTTTATCTTAATAACACCCAACCAGCCATGATGTCCTTCGGGATATGGCGAGTAATAAACCTGCTCTGCCTGTTGTGAAAAAATGAATGGGTCGTATGCCTTATTATACCTTCGAGACAGTCTAACTTGAACAATACCATATTTTTTATCTATTTTTGTCCCTACCTCAAGAATAGGATCAAACCAATCACACTTGAAGATAACTAACTTCATCACGGGGAAACTGGTATAATCGAGTTCAAGGATGTCAGTTAGAACCCCATAGAAATCATCCTCTACATTGCCATCAGTGGCTCGCACACAAACACCATAGTTACATGTCTGCATTCCTTCATTCCATGTTTTTGTGTTAAATTTATATCCATTTACAATATAATTATTCCATGATGTAACCCATCTGTTAGGCCCCCATGCCAAATTTGTCAACAATGGATTTTGAACATTGTTTTCTGGATCTAGTACCTAAAAAATCAAATATTATATTTTTCTTATACATGCTATATATTTAAGGAGATAAAATATATTTCAACAAATGAATATGCTTAACCTACATATTTACTAAACCACGTAGCAAAGTGAAAAGTAATTTCTCGATCAACCTGATCATTTGAAATGTCAGGTTGGAGATCCCTTAGAAAATTGTCGTACATCCTACATATGGGAGATTAACAGCAAGACAATTAATAATCATAAATGTCAATTGAACTTATAAAAGACATTGTAGAAACTTACTCTAAATATGGTGCCATCTCTTCACAATTTTGAAGGATATACAGATGAGCAGCATTAATGTCACGCTGCTCCAAGAAATATCCTTTTGATTTGCCACTAAATCTGCCCGGATAGTTGAATATTGATATAGGAGGACTAGTTGAACTTCCTTCGCCCGAATCAACGTTTCTAGGCATCCTTGTCCTTCTCGTGTTAACTTCGTCCGGATAGAAATAAGAGGTAAAAGTGGAAGTCTCCTCTACTAAGTATGCTTCACAAATGGAACCCTCCACTCGTGCCTTCTTCTTGACTTTGTGTTTAAGGGAGTGCAGGAACCTATTAAAGTGGGATACATACAAATAATTACTAGTTTTAGGGAAAGCTAAACTACGCTCTCGTGTTCGTGAATTTCATATGTATTACGTAAAATAGTTGATGTTGTTTACCTCTCAAATGGATACATCCAACGGTATTGGACTGGGCCACCAACTCTTGCTTCGTAAGGTAAATGAACTGGCAGGTGTTCCATGGAATCAAAGAAACTCGACGGGAAGATTTTCTCCAGCTTACATAACAAAACGGGTATCTTGACTTCCATATCCTTTAATTGATTCACATTTAGTGTTGTCGATGTAAGTTCCTTGAAAAAGTGGCTAAGCTCAACAAGTGGGTTCCAAATTTGCTTCAGTAATGCGTCGAACGCAATTGGAAGCAACCGTTGCATGAACACGTGACAATCATGACTCTTCATTCCATGTAACTTTGCTTCCTTAATGTCAACACATCTACCCATATTGGAAGCATACCCATATGGTAACTTTAGTTCTTTAACCCACTTACAGACGGCCACTTTCTGTGTTTTGCTTAGTGTATAACTTGCCTTCGGTTTGATAAGTCTGCCACGACCACCGTCCTGCAACTCAAGCTCCTTCCGATTACAAATTTCAGCCAGATCCAATCGGGCTTTATTTGTATCCTTTTTCCTCCCCTTGATGTCCATCACAGTGTCAAACACATTCAAAAACACATTCCTCTCAGTATGCATGACATCAATGTTGTGACGGAGTAGCTGCGTCCTCCAATACGGCAACCTCCAAAATATACTTTGTTTTGCCCAATTATGGTTGACGCCATAATCAGGAATATGTTCTCCTTGGGTTTTGATCAGCCTCTAGCTCATCTAGTTTTATGGCTAGTATGACCGTGGTTTTGTGCTAATTATATCTCATTTTCACCCAAATTAGACTAGATTGTCCTTAAGCAGCATTTTGAGTCGTTTAAGTATTTTTAGGTTAATTTAGTTGATTTAGAGTCAAATAAAGTACTTGCTGTTAATCTTTGTTTGCAGGTAATAAAAAGAAATAATTATGGAGTTCTTCGCCCCGCGAGAAGGCATTCGCCCCGCGAACCTGAAGCGTGACTGTTCCAGAAATTGAAAACCATTCTGTCTCGCCCCGCGAACACCTGACTCGCCTCGCGAGACTGAAGACCAGAAGCCATGACTCTTCCATTCCTCGCCACGCGAGCCGTACTTCGCCTCGCGAGAAGACCAAACGTTGCAGTCTGTTCATAATATTCGCGTCGCGAGACAGTGTTCGCCTCGCGAGCTCGCGCAAAACTCACAGATATAAATTGCTGTTCTTTGGCAGATTGCAGCTGTTAGTCAGTAGGAGTTTATCTTCTTTTCTCTTTAGAATAGGATTGCTACGAACTTAGGTTTAATGCTTTGTTTTTTCTTTGTAATGGAGAGCTAGTCTCCTTGATTAATCTACTGCGATTGGTTTCCATTTACACTTGAGGTTCTGTAATTCCTGTTTTGTTTGCTATTCTCTTTTCAATACTATGCTATATATTTTTGTTTGTTTAATTCAGGAGTGTATAGTGTTGTGTTGATTTATTTCGGTGATGTTATGTTCCTATATTGAATTGCGTTTGTTTAATTCGCGTGTGTTCGTTCATGTTCGTTTAGTTCATGAGGGCTTAACCCCGTTTGTTTAATTCGGGAATAGGAACATATATCTGTAGTAGTGATTTCGTTTGTTAATTGTTGCTACAACCGAAAGGGGATTAGAATCTGCTTAGGGCTTGGAATTTACATGAACCGATGATAGTTGGGAAATCGAGAACAGTAGATTAATCGTCTTAGCTTATCTGTTAATCTCTTTAAACTGCTCTGTTTTCATTGCTCTGTTTTCTGTTTTGTTTTCTTTATTTTATTTCATATCCAATCCCCCCAAAAACTGATTTTGTGTTAATAACAACAACCCAAGAGTCCTTGTGAGACGATATCCGAGTTGTCGCTCCCTAAACTACATTTTTACAAACCACTCGCTTTTTGGCGTGTGCGCGACAGCGCGACCAGGTTTCATGGACGAGCGGTAAGTACTGTACTCTGCGCCATACATTAGGACCAGTCAAACGTGGTGGAGGCGGTGTTGTCTCCGCACAACGCTTCTTGAAAGCATTCTTGTTCCGCCTATAAGGATGATCTTCTGGAAGGAATTGACGATGACAATCAAAATATGAGATCTTTCGACTGTTTTTAAGCATGAATGCCTTCGATCGCTCCATACATATTGGGCATCCAAGCTTCCCCACGGTCATCCAACCCGACATCATCCCATAGGCGGGAAAGTCGTTGATCGTCCACATCAAAGCTTCTTTCATGATGAAATTCTGCCTCAAAGATACGTCATATGTCAACACACCATCATTCCACACCATCGCCAACTCATCTATCAGCGGCTGCAAGTACACATCAATCTTACCTTTTGGATTAGACGGACCCGGAATTATGACTGTTAGGAACATAAACTCCCGCTTCATGCACATCCCCGGGGGAATATTGTGCGGAGTCGGGATAACCGGCCAACAAGAGTATGCTTTTCCAGACTGCCCAAAAGGATTAAATCCATCAGTAGATAACCCTAATTGGACATTGCGAGGGTCCTGCGAAAATGCCATATGAACCCTATCAAAATGATTCCAAGCTTCTCCATCAGATGGATGACACAAGACATCTTGCTCCCTCTCATGCTCACTATGCCACCTCATGTGAGCTGCAGTGGCCATCGAAGAGTACAATCTTGTAAGTCTTGGCACGAGCGGAAAGTACCACATCTTTTTTAGCGACCTCTTCTTCTCAATGCCCATCCTAGTGGTTGTCTTATACCGATCCGCACCACAAAATCGACAACATGTTATGCTTTCCACTGAATCATCCTTATAATACAACATACATCCATTCGGGCAACAATCAATTTTCAAACACCCCAGACCCAAATTTTCCACAAACTTCTTAGCATGATAAAAACTAGTAGGCACCCGATTGTCTTATGGCAATGCCTTGGACACTGACCCGGTGAGGCGATTAAAACAGCCTTCTTGCATATTGTAGTCAGATTTGATACTCAACCATTCCATGCACATCGACAACTCCGTGTACTCCCGACATCCTTCCCACAATGGAGATCGTGCAGCCCTCAGCATATCATAGAATCTTTGAGCTTCGTGATTCGGATTCTCCTCTATGTATTGGGAACCCATTCCACCATCTTTTCCCCCATCTTCTTCTAGTACAACACCAACCGATTGTCCAACATCATCCATTATCATCTGCTCGTATGGATTCAATTCTTCCCTCCGGTCACCACTTCCATAGTACGAACCTTCAAACACAATCGGGTTTAAGTCAGGCAACGTCTCACCATGGTTACTCCACCAATAGTAATCTGGCATGAAGCCCTTCTCATAAAGATCGACTACAACTCCATCCACGCTTTTGAAAGATTGACACTTGCATCTTTTGCAAGGACACCTCAATTGATCACCGCCCAGCCGTATAAATCTCTCCTGGCTAACAGCAAACTCTATAAACTCACCCACTCCAACTCTATACTCTTCCCTAAGACGTTTATTCCGATCCAACCTACGATACATCCATTTCCGATTCTCCGGAATATCCATTGCTGGAAATTAAATAGCCTGACCAATCCTACAATAACACTTATATATTACAGTGCATTCCAATAACTCCATCAATCTCGTTCTTATGACAAGGTATGAACCTATCCCATTCGAGAAGAAACCTTTGCCACACTCGGCTAATAATAGTTATTCCCATATTCAAATACCTTATACTTGACAAAATTTTGGCAGCATTTCCCATCGGTCTCCAAGTACACGACTCGAGCACGGTGAGAATCACCAGGATCAAGTCTGCACCAGGAGAACAAAAGGAAATGCATCAGACCGAGATTTCAACAAGTATATAAGGCGTTTGAACATTGAAATGACTATTGTACGAGTGTGAAAAAGGGTTTTTCCCAAACTGCCCCACTTGGACAATTCAAGATTCAATACAATGAGCATGCATACCTTGATAAGTTACACATGCTCATTAATATTGAATCTCAAATAGGAAACTAAGGCTTTCGTAAATTAATTATTAACTCTAACAGAAAATAAAACCATTAACCTATAAATATTGCAACATTGCTGAGCTTATATAAATTGCAGCGTAAATCAATACAAACTTAGATTAAATATTGTAGCAAACATCCTATTGAGCTCCGCTCTCCACTAACAAGAAGTAGTTAATTGTCAAACACATGCATAATTTCTAAATTATCAGCACACAACCAGCACCCCGCCTTTCGGACAGGATCACATCCTATTGAGCTCCACTATCCACTAACAAACAACACATATTGACAAACACATGCATAAACATTAAATTATCAGCATACAATCAGACAAGATCACATCCTATTGAGCTCAGCTCTCCACTACCAAACAACACGATAATTCACATAATACATTACACTGAGTGTTCAGAGAACTTACCTGAGAGAGAGAACACAACCGAGTAAGGATAAGGGGAGGAGCCGGAGCCAACAGAGAGTAGAAGAATATGACAACAAGGACCTATCGTGCATAAATGAAATTAGTCCTTTCAAATCAAATCACTATTCTATATATATAGAATCCAGTACAACTATTTATAAGACTAGAAACACATAAATTAATATAAAATAGAATCAATAATATACGGTTACAAATTTAGAACAACTTGCAACTTGGTACGAGTGTTATCTATCAGAATCAAGTGATTCCTTTTTTTCTTAAGTAATCCCTTACTTCCCAAAATAAACGTAACATAGAGAAATATTACCTCACCGTGTTAGTTTAACTTTTTCCAAAGTACACATCTATACCCATCTATCCCCCTCCACAGGAATAGTTGCCCAATCTAATTTTTTTTGTCTATGCTTAAATTAATAAATCATTATGACCTTAAGTCACTCACTTAACATTAAACAATCATGTCCCTCTGTTAACAAACATGGGGAAAAATCACAAATAAAGATATACCTAACTAAAGCACATAATCCAAAGCACCAAGCAGTAAGCATACTCAACTTACAACAACAAAAGACACACATGGTTAACTGATCCTCCTACCTAAGTCTCTAACCAAAGACAAGGAAGAGCACGTTGAAAATAATAATAGCAATAATATATATAAAAACATAATATGTGCACCAAAAAGTTGAATTACTACTGACCTTTAACATCAGTTCATGAAGTTTGAAGAAGCTGAAGCTACTCAAAATATAAAAATATATCTATCTTTTTGGCGTATTCTTAGCTTCTCATCTCAATACTCAGCAAAATGGATTGCACCAAATTTCCAGACAAGGTAAGTTGTTGTAAACATCAATGTACTGATGAACTTTGTTTATATGTTAAAACATGACTGCAAACCCATTTTTGAGTCCTAAACTCACTTATGGATAGAAGCAAAAAAAATGTTATTTATGTGTTTTGCCAAAAATCGGTTTGAGTTTTTCAACTCCTTTACTCTTATCACAGTAGCCTTAAAAATTAATCCCTTCTCATATTCGCTTAAATCAATACGAATGACACAATCAAAATCACATTAACTCTTTTGAACACTGTTTTAACATTACAATATTTAAAAACATAAATCAATTACTACAGCCTCATTTCTAATTAAATCCTCAAGTATAAAACTCAATTTTTCAAATGTGCAAACCAAGGTTGGCAAATCGCAATTCAAATCGTGAATCGTTAGGATAGTTTTTGAATCGTGAATCGTAAATCGTATCGAATTGTAAGATTCATAAACATGATGAAAAATAAGTTGAAATATATAATTTGAATAATGCATCATGTATATATGCTTATTATTTGAATAAAAAACAAAAACATAAATTCATAAATTATAAGTTCATAGTTAAGTGTAGCCATCAACACTAATATAAGCTAATAAATACGAAAAACTCATAACAGATAAGTAAATATTAGATAAGTAAATAAGTAAACTCATAAATAATAAAAACTCATAATAGATAAGTAAAACTCATAAAAGTGATCAAAAAATATTATTAATTTCTATTTCGGACAGGATCACATCCTATTGAGCTCCGCTCTCCACTAACAAACAACACATATTGACAAACACATGCATAAACATTAAATTATCAGCATACAATTAGACAAGATCACATCCTATTGAGCTCAGCTCTCCACTACCAAACAACACGATAGTTCACATAATACATTCGGCAATTAGAAATTATTTTACCAATCTTATTCTGGGTCATTTTCAAATTTTAAATGGTGAAAACCACCCGACTTAAAAAAATTGATATTTATCTCAGATAATTCGCTTACTTCCAACCGTTAAAGCCACATTAATTTATTTGCGAATTTTAACAAAACCTTTGCAACAATAATATATCCTTTAAAAAAAAATCTATCAAAATTAAATTCTATTTTTAATACAATATATTTTGGTGATTAAAAATTCTTGTGGATTCGTTTCCAATCGTTTGAATTATCTGAGGCCTGAGCTATCATTTTCATGTGATAACATTTTCTATTTCCACAAGCATGATATGTGGGATTGCCACGCGTTACTAGTTGTAAAGCTTGTTAAAAGAAATTAATGGAAAATATTTTGTTTAATTTTCATGACATTGAGAAATGGTGATGGGCCATTCAGCCTACTAGAAATTATTTTACCAATCTAATTGTGGGTTTTTATCAACTATCAAATGCTTAACACAAACAAACTGGTAATATTATTAGACCCTGCCATAGTTGAATTCAATGCTAACTACTCTAGTTCAGAAACAATGATATATATCCAGACAAAACAAAATGTATAACACCTGCTCATGGGAATACAGGAGCAAAATGTACAAAGCTAGCTAGGCTAGCCTAGTTGTGTTGTGAATGGTGTGATGAGAATTGCACACACATGGTGGGTGTGATGATTCATGCTTGAAGATTACAAAAAGATAAAGCTCACAAAGAAGAAGAGATTATGATCGATCATTACCTGAGATGAGTAAGAACTGAGAGAGGAGTTTGTTGGGGGTGGTGGCCGCACGACGACAGAGGTGGTGGTGGCTAGAGGAGGATGAGAGAGACCTTAGAAACAGATAGAGAGAGAGAAGCAGAGTGAGACAGAGAGAGATGCGAGAGAAACAGAGACAGAGAGAGAGATGGAGTAGAGGAGAGCTTACCTGAGCAGAGGGGATGACGGTGGTGACAGGAGGTGTCTTGTGGTGGCCGGAGCGCGCGGCTAAGAAGAGAGAAACAGTGAGAGAGAGATAGAGTTTCGAGTAAAATGAGGAAGAAAGGTGGTTCTATCGAATTTAGGGATTTTAGTTTTAGCGACCGAATTAAATCGGTCGCTAATTCGGTCGCTAATATGGTAAGTTTACAATTTGAATTTATAATTTTAGCGACTGATTTAAATTTCGGTCTCTAACACACGCTATTTTATTTTTTTACGCGTCGTTTAGCGACCGAATTAATATCGGTCGCAAATATAAATAAAGTTTGAAATATGAATTCATAAATTTAGCGACGAATTTTTAAATCAGTCGCTAATATAAATAAAGTTTAACCGTTGCATTTAAATCGGTCGCCATTTCGGTCGCTAAAATTCATAAATTTCTGACTTTTACTTTCCTTTATTTAGCGACCGACATAGCGACCGATATCTCTGCTACGCTCTATTTCGGTCGCTATTTCGATCGCAGTATCAACTCTAATCAGTGTTTCATGTAGATCCTACAATCGGCCGCTATTTCGGTCGCAAAAAGCAACCAAAAATTCGATCACTATTTTCGGTCGCTAAATGACCTTTTTTTTGTAGTGTGAGATGAATGTGTTTTTGAATGTGTTTGACACTATGATGGACATCAAGGGGAGGACAAAGGATACAAATAAAGCCCGATTGGATCTGGCTGAAATTTGTAATCGGAAGGAGCTTGAGTTGCAGGACGGTGGTCGTGGCAGACTTATCAAACCGAAGGCAAGTTATACACTAAGCAAAACACAGAAAGTGGCCATCTGTAAGTGAGTTAAAGAACTAAAGTTACCAGATGGGTATGCTTCCAATCTGGGTAGATGTGTTGACATTAAGGAAGCAAAGTTACATGGAATGAAGAGTCATGATTGCCACGTGTTCATGCAACGGTTGCTTCCAATTACGTTCGACGCATTACCGAAGCAAATTTGGAACCCACTTGTTGAGCTTAGCCACTTTTTCAGGGAGCCTACATCGACAACACTAAATGTGAATCAATTAAAGGATATGGAGGTCAAGATACCCGTTTTGTTATGTAAGCTGGAGCAAATCTTCCTGCCGAGTTTCTTTGATTCCATGGAACACCTACCAGTTCATCTACCTTACGAAGCAAGAGTTGGTGGCCCAGTCCAATACCGCTGGATGTATCCATTTGAGAGGTAAATAACATCAACTATTTTACTTAATATATATGAAATTCACGAAATTGTAGTTTAGCTTTCCCTAAAACTAGTAATTATTTGTATGTATCCCTCTTTAATAGGTTTCTGCACTCCCTTAAACACAAAGTCAAGAACAAGGCACGAGTGGAGGGTTCCATTTGTGAAGCATATTTAGTAGAGGAGACTTCCACTTTTGCCTCTTATTACTATCCGGATGAAGTTAACACGAGAAGGACAAGGATGCCTAGAAACGTTGATTCGGGCGAAGGAAGTTCAACTAGTCCTCCTATAAGAAGGCGTACGACCCATTCATTTTTTCACAACAGGCAGATCAGGTTTATTACTCGCCATATCCCGAAGGACATCAAGGCTAGTTGTGTGTTATTAAGATAAAGGCTCGCAGTATGATTACTAATAATGTAATCAACCAGCCTGAAAAAGATGCTCCGTACCAAGATGATGCGTTTTCAAGACCCCACGTACCGTTGCAAATTACGCCGGACATTATTGTTAATTCTCTGGCGGACATTTCCGGAAATGGGGAAGAAGTTGCAAGAGAGTTAATGGATCAATCCGAGTTGGACGCATCTAGCGAAGGCACAATCCGATCAAGTGAGACTGATGAGAGTGAGGGTGAATTTAGTGACGGAGATTCTACTTAGGTAATTTATTTATGTCATAATTCATTGTGTAAATGTCATTCTACTTAGGTAATTTATTTTTATATTATTTACACTGTTGTGTAATCATCTTTTCATTTTTTACACAGATGGCAGATTCCTTTAGAGGTAGGGGTCGTCGTGGAGGTCGTGGCAGAGGTCGTGCTGCGAGAGTCCCTTCGCCGACCGACCCACAGCCTTCAGATCGAGACCACCCTACCAGCACCTCTGTGGGCGGGACACCTCAGGGTGATGGAGTTGCACCCCCTACCCAGCCTCATGTGGTTGGGACACAGGTGCACCCTCATCATCCACACCTATGACAGGACCATCATCATCATCGGGACAGGAGAGTCGTGGTCCATCCGACAGGAGGATTCTTCTTATCCCTAGGGGGGATAACGAGTAAGCTAATTTAATTTTTTAATATATATAAAGTATCGTTAATTTCTATTTACTTGTTTTTTTTATTTATTTATAACATTTATTAATGCTCTAATTTTGCTGCAGCTTTCTGCCCGTGATGGGCCCTTCTGATTCGATATCGAAGATCCTGCGACGCAAGTTTGATGGTCCATGGCCTACATTGAAGGCCATCCCATGGGGCCATAGAGATCAGTTGTTTCAAGAGTTTAAGGTAACAATTTATTAAGTTATTTAAATTAAACTTACATTATATATATATATATATATATATATATATACACAACCGAATTTCCTAACAACTGTAAGTTGCCGAAAGAGTATAGGTGGGACGTAGCTTTAGAGGGACTCGTCAGGGATATATTTGAGCATAAAGGGTCACTAGTCATGAAGAATCTGACGAACAAGCTGAGGAAGGGTAAGAATAAGGGGAAGTGGGTGGATCCTGAGATCAGGAGGCAGCTGGACCAGTACTGGGCTACTGAGAAGTTCCAGGAGATCCAGGCCACAGCTCGGAGTAATCGAGCTTCTGATGGTGGCGCATGTGCTTGGACCGGTGGGTCTAAATCAGTCGCTGCCCACTACGACGAGCTGATAATACATTAAACTTTTGACTTATTATACTATTTAATTAGTTTTCATTTTTAATTATTCTTATGAATTTAATATTATATTTTTCTGTGCAGAAAGCACAGAAACAGCAGGCCCCCACTGCTATGGAGTTGGTGGAGAGGACGAAGAAGTTGAAGTCGGGGACATGGGTCAACGACAAGGCCCGTAACTATGATGTAAACAAAAAAACAATTTAGTGTTTACTTGTAATTTATTATAAATGATTTGTTAATATTGATTATAATTTTAACTAAATCTCTTCAACTATACTTTGTAGGTGGGCTTCAATGAGAAGAAGGAAGATGCCATATCACGTGCCTCACAATCACAAGATGAGGCCTTGACTGGTGATGGGCCCAGCTCTCCTATCTCCGTCGACGATAATGCCATTTATTTGGAGGTCGTCGGGGGCAGGAACAAGAAGGGGCACGTGTATGGCCTTGGACACCCCTGGGAGGCAAGTTTATCGCTTCATCATCCGGCACGCCTGCTCCTTCCTACGCCGATACCGTCCCTCAGGAGCAGTTCAACCAAATGCAGGACACCATCACGCAGCTGAACGCGGAGCTTCGGGAGAAGAGTGAAAGAGAAAGCGGCGAGATGGTGAACCAGTTGCACGATTGACTCGAGGCACACCATCACCGATGCAGGCGAGCATCGAGCAGGGCGACATCATGCGGCTGGTGTTGGAGCAGATGAGGATCCAGACTCCAATTGCTCAGGGTGATGCTCTGACGGTTGTGCCGCCTGCTGCCGCTCCTCCTCCAGTTCCGCCGCCAGCTAATGATGCTGCTGAAGTCAGTGTTACGGACGCTGAGGATGATTAGGTTCCTCCACCTCCCCCTCATCATGACTGGTTTGTTTTCTTCATATTTTTGACTTTAAATGATTATTGTTCGACACTTTGGATTATTTATATATATATACATATATATATATATATTCATTATTTCTTATGATTGTATATTTCATTAGTAATTTGGTGTGTTTTATTAGTATTTTTGCTAAACTTTAAAGAAAAATAGAAAAAATTTATTATTTTAAAAATTATATTTAATTTTTTTTAATAAAAACTAGTTTAGCGACTGAATTAGAAACCAATAATTCGGTCGCTAAACTTTAGTTAACATTAACAGATTGTGGTCTAGCGACCAAAATTCGTCGCTAATATAGGTTTATAGTAACCAACATTGGCGACCAAACTAGCAACCGATTATCGGTCGCTAAAAATGGTTACCCAAACAATGCGACCAACCGTGTAGCGACCGTTTTTTATTATTTAGCGACCTAATTTACGGTCGCCATTTAGAGACCGAATTATTATTTCGGTCTCTAAAAGCTTAGCGACCAGGTTATCAGCCACCACCATTAATCGGTCTCTAATTCGGTCGCTAAATTAAATAGCGACCAAATTAGAAAGTTTAGCGACCGAATAGGCCGGTAGCTAAACAGTTTTTTTTTTGTAGTGATTGCCACGAAAAAACCATTACCTTTAGAGGAGCAAGACTCTTCCATAGGTATTTGAAAGCCTTGTCCTCTAAAGGAGATAACTACACATCTCGAAAACTCTAAAGAGCAAGAGAATCATAGGCCAACTTTACATTGTAACTCCTATAAGGGTTTGATTTCCAAATCCAAAAATCCTCTTCCCGACTCAAAGTGATCGATGATAACGAATTTTCTAGCTCCACTAGAAGTTCTTCTTCCCACACAAACAACCTCTTGCGCCACTTAAGGTTCCAAACCCACCGTCCCTCCACCCAATTACCTACACCCGAGATGGTTTCAATTTGTTGGGAGGAAACTAAAAAAAGTCAAGGGAAAAGTTCGACCATTGATGTTTGGCCAAACCAAATATCTCTCCAAAAAAGAATAGAGTTACCGTTCCCTAACCATTTAGACAACCTCTCCACCACCCAATCCTCACCCACCCCCTGCATTTTGCCATCACCCACGAATCCTTCCACCATACTTTGCTCTTAGCACCTTTCACGATAGTACTTCTTTATCCACCAAAAGCCTCCACCTCCACTTTCCAAGGAGACTAACATTAAACAAAAATAAGTTCTTCACCCCAAGATCCCCCAACTCCTTAGGTTTGCATACATCTAACCATTTGACCCATGGTATCTTCTTACAGCCTGAAGCACCCCCCTCCCCCAACAGAAAAGTTCTCAGAATGCCAATTACTTCCTTCCTCACGTTTGTTGGCATCTTCATGAAGGAGGGGAAATAAATGGGTATACTGTTTAGGACCGAATTTAACATCACAATCCTTCCACCTAATGACAAGTATTTGTTCTTCCAAGAGCCCAACCTTTTGACCAAAATATCAATCAACGGCTGCCAAGTTGACGCTTTCCTAGGGTTTGCGCCTACCGGTAGGCCAAGGTATTTGAATGGGACCTCTAATACCTTACAATTCAAAAAATTAGCGGCTATACTTAGAAAGGAATGCTCAACGTTCACACTCATAAGACAGCTCTTGATGTAGTTTATCTTCAACCCAGAAACTAGTTTAAAGCACCACAACACAGACTTCATAATCCATAAGTTATCTTCACAAGCTTCACCAACCAAGATAGTATCATCTGCCTACTGAAGATGGGAGCTAATCACACCGAGTCGGCCACCATACACCCTTTGAATTTATCAACGGTTACTGAATTCCTAAACAGCCCACGCAGGCCTTCCGCAACCAATAGGAACAAAAAGGGAGCAAGTGGATCACCCTGCTTGAGACCCCTCTGGATGTTCACCTCTTGTGTAGGACTACCATTCACCAACACTGAGAGTTCCTCGAGAAAACACAAGCATGGATCCAGGACTTCCACTTTTCATTAAAACCAAACCTTCCTATCATGTATTCTAGGAAGTCCCACGACACTGAATTATAGGCCTTTTCGAAGTCCACTTTAAAGATGATGCAATCTTTACATGTCTTTTTTGCCAAGTCAACAACCTCATTAATCACCACAACCCCATCTACAATGTGCCTATTTTTAATGAAAGTCGTCTGGTTAGACGAGATTAGGGAATCCATCACTTTATCGAGCCTTGCAGCTAGTACCTTTGAGATTAATTTATTCAAGCTACCAAGTAGCTAGAGAAATAGGCCGAAAGTCCCCTAAGTTCTGCGGGCTGATGATCTTTTGGAACTAAAGTGAGGAAATAAGAAGACAGAATTTTGGGCAATCTTGCATTACAATGAAATTTCTCAAACATCTGACAAATCTCAGCCTTCATTTTACCCCCAACAAGCTTTATAGAATGTGTAGTTAAAGCCATCCGGCCACAGACTCTTATCACCATCACTTTTTAAAAGAATTTCCTCAATTTCCTCGCAGCTAAACTTCTCAACCAGCAATTCATTCTGCAGGGCTGAAACAGATTGGAAGGACACCCCATCAAGACCTGGGCGATCCCACCTATTTTCTGTGAAATGCTCTGAAGAGAACCTAGTCACCACAATCCTAATACCTGGCACATCTTCAACCCACCTATTATCAACCCAAAGCGTTGAAATCTGGTTTGAAGCATATCTAGACTTGATATAAGCATGAAAGAACTTAGAGTTCGCATCCCCTTCCTTAAGCAACCTCACCTGAGACTTTTGGTAAGCAAGACTTTTCTTATTCTTTAATTTTTCAGACAGCACCGACCCCATCCAACCCTTTACACCGACACCCACCCAACACCTCTCAAACACCTCCATATAAAGTCATTATTTTCAAGCCATGAATTTTAAAATCTGAAAGGTTTTTCCCCCCGAGACTTAAGAGTTCGCATCCCCTTCCTTAAGCAACCTCACCCGAGACTTTTGGTAAGCAAGACTTTTCTTATTCTTTAATTTTTCAGACAGCACCGACCCCATCCAACCCTCTACACCGACACCCACCCAACACCTCTCAAACACCTCCATAAAGTCATCATTTTCAAGCCATGAATTTTAAAATCTGAAAGGTTTTTCCCCCAATTTTGAGCCCTATATCTGAGAACAATCGGGCAATGGTCCGATACGTCCTTGTCGAGAGCCCACTGTGTTGTGACCCCCCCAACCCCCCCAAAAAAAAAAATGTTGCAACCAGCCATCAACGACCAAGAAACGATCCAGCCATTGTAGTCGTGCGCATTGGCTGTATTTATCCACAATTTTTTATAATTGTGGTAAACATATTTATAATCACAACAGCAACACATGTGACTTACATGAAAAATCAAGAGACATTCCAACACCAAATTTGTCTATAGTATTTCTATTCTTCATCCCCCATCACTCCCTCGGCCAATAATAAGAAGTTTTAAAAAATTATGCAGATCTTGTGCAAAACAGCAACTTTTTTTTTTTGTCTTTGTATTTTCTTGTTCCTCCTATGTTTGTAAACCCCTGCTGTGAAAACTATATATGTCAGGTTCTATGCAGAGAAGGACACGTACTTTTCAACTTCTCTATTTGGGAAATAGTGAGCTTTATCAGTCATTTTTCTCTTCTCTCGCAATGACCTAAAAATCCGGTCTATATATATATATATATATACACGTAGATATATATTAAACTTTTGTTTTAGCTAGCTTTGGTGGTGCAGGCAGATAGTTCAAGAGCATATCAATGATGTTGAAATTTTGAAAAGTTATGATTGTCCTTGATTTGATCCAAAGGAAGAAAGAAGAAAAGGCGCTCATTCATATAAAGAGCGTGGGGAACGGTCTTATAATTATTAGAATCTTGGATAATTAGACAAGAGTTGTTGCCACAGTTGCAAGGGCCACTTCAACCTGCCTTTTGAGTATCAAATCGGACCCATTCCAGATATAAATTTAGCATCTACCATTTGGTTGGTAACTCTGCTTAAATAGTACTTAATCAATGAGTTTGACCCAAAAGCAATTCACTTCACTCTCATCCTAATTAATTTACCCGGCCATATAAATATAACTAAGCTTTTCAATTTCTTTTAATCCAATTTCCCTTTTTTATTGAGCTTTCAATTCTGAAAGACAATGTGTCAATGTCATTTTTTATACTTTTTTATTTTGAGTGTTATATGAACCCATTGGAATGTATAAACTGATGTTATAGGTCCCAAAGACTTTGATATAAGGATTGGATTACACCTTATAATGATATTTCCATTGCAGCTGCGGATGCGGTCGCGTTGCGTGCGTTTTTTCGTTATTGTGGATAGTTATGAAAAAATGTGGTCGATACAACTGCAATTGTAGTCTTCATGCATGCAGTTTCGGATCCTACAAAAAATACATCACGACCTCTATTGCGATTTCGGACAAGTATTCCCTCCTTTACTTCCCATTTTAAGTTTTGTCCGATTCTCAATTAGAGGGCGCCACATTGCGTTATGGAGACTTTTCCTTTACTTATACTTCCAAAAGAAATGGATGATAGTTGTGCAAACCTGCTTCTAACTTTTCCTAGCATCATAACCAATCAAGAACCCCACCACACCTCGTGGTGACGTGTTGTTCCTTCATTGGTGTTCCTATGGGCGTGTCCTTATTCCATGGTTGAAATATATTATCACCAAAAAGTTGGTAAAATAAGGCTGCTCAAAACCTCAAGAATCATGATCTTAATTTCCTTCTCTTGTTCACAGTGCTTCACCCCAAAAAAGCCACTTATAAATTTACACTAGGGTTAGGGTTAGTCAACAAATATCACTGACTTAATTATATATAGAGCTATATATACAGCTATCTCTATAGTCATCATCAGCATCTAGCTAGCAGATATCTGATTTTCTGGGATTATTTTGGGTGAAATGAAAAACTGATTGGAACCCAACAAATTAATTAGTGCTATCCGTACATATATATACATCTAGTCAAATATAGAGATCGATTGAGGGAGAGTAGATTAGGTTTTTGTAAGCATGAAGAAGAGACAAGTGGTGGTGAAAAGAGATGTGGCCAACACTTCATCTTCAATGGTAAGAAATATTCGATATGGGGAGTGCCAGAAGAATCATGCAGCCAATATTGGAGGGTATGCTGTGGATGGGTGCAGGGAGTTCATGCCTAGTGGAGGGGAGGGAACTAGTGGGGCTCTTACATGTGCTGCTTGTGGCTGCCACAGGAACTTTCACAGAAGGGAAGTGCAAACTGAGGTAGTCTGTGAGTACTCTCCTCCTAATTCTGGTCGCTGATTCCTTAAAAAGAAAGAAGAAAAATGAAATTGGAGTGCAGGGTTTGTGTTAATTTCAAATTAACTGATTGAATTTTTCTTTTGATCTTAATTTCTTTCTTTGGGTTCTTGTACGTGTGGATTAATTACCCAAAGAGATGCATTTATTCTGGTAAAAGAAAATTTTATACTTCAATGTTTGTGTTGTTTTGGAATATTACAAATCCAGGTGTTCTCTTCTCTTTTTCTTCTTCCAATCTTCTTCTTCGTCCTATGTAATGATGAAAGAGTAATTATACTTAATATGATGAGGAACTGAGAATTGGAAACCATATGTTGATTTTATTCATTAGTATATTACTTTCTAGAACTTCTAACCTAGCTATCTGATTTTTTTATATTAATAATTTAATTTGGATCTTAATTTTTTATTTTTGTTTGGGGGAAATTAGCTTTTCGAGTAATGGTTATCGTATCACACAAACACAATTAATGAGTGAGCTGTCCCATTTTGCTTTAGATAGTGAATTATATATTAGTTTAATCGGTTGGTACTCTTATTATAAAGTTTTACTTATTTAACCAATCAGAAATCATAGTATCAGTAATTTTTAAGGTAGTTAGAACAAGAATCAAATATTTTTTATAATATGTTAATCACAGATTGATTGATAATGTAAAAAATCTTTGCACTATCAGTATATACCAATTAAGCTTTGCATATATAGATTGACAACAGTAGAACTTGATCAAGCTTTGCATATATAGATTGACAGCAGTAGAACTTCCACTGAAATAAACAGTTTCTGTCTATTATATTTGAAATGTATGGAAAAAAGAATGTCAGAAAACTTCTCAACGACCACCCATTTTCTATAGAAGTTATGAAATGTATGGATTTTGTCTATTTGAATGATTTCTACGCATTCCTATTAGTATCTACAGAGGTTAAGTTCCTAATTTGCAGGAAAATTACAATTTAAACTATACAGCAACTATTTGATAAGATAAAACTCCTAGTATCTTAGGATTTTGAAGTTGTTGGGAATATGTAGATTTCGAGAAAGCTTCTATAGTTTCTAGCAAGTTTTAGATTCTGCTGAGAAAGCTAAAAGATGTTAACTACGTATTGTTCCTTCTCATGTGCAAAAGCCAACAAAACAGGTTAGTCTCAAAGAGATGAAAATAAATTATCTTTGTCACAATCATTTAGCATTTGAACTATTATATAATTCCTTAAGCCCACTTGTGTTAAATCATGTCGAGGACATGCCGTTGATTATTATTTTTTATCTATATATATATATATATATATATATTCATTAAAGTTAACTAAGGTCTAGCTGCGGAGAATTAATATATTGTTCGGAGAAGTCACCAATTCTCTTTTGGGCATGTCAGTGGAAATTGTGGAATTTGCCACAGACCATGAGGAAATTGTTTCAATAAAGGTATAAAAATAAAGAAAGCAAAAATCATGTAGCTTTTATAAGTTGGAAGTGGCAGCTGCACTTTCTATCTTTTGCCTTGTGATGTATGGGCTCTTGAGTTGTTTATTATTGTCTGTGATGAATGAAGGATATATAATTTATGCTTCTTTTCTTTGAATAGGCCTAATTTATCATATTGATATGAGTGTAAAAAATGGCAATCTCTCTCCGCACTTGAGTTCAGAAATGCTTACTTTAATTGTTTCTCTTAGCTAACTAGTAATTTACCGGAAAAATATATATTAATAAGCCAATAAACAATCTAAGGGGAGCCTCTTGGAGGGATTTTCTTTTCTTATTTTCATGAGGGGAGCTTTTATAGCTATGTTTTCAACCTTCTAGCTTTAGATGTTGTAGGTTGAAGAAGTATCTTTAGATGTTTATCTTATATAATGTATCTATTGGCACTTTGTATTGGGGTTTGGATACCCCTTATACTCAATTCAATACAAATTTGACTTATAAAAAAAACCAATAAACAAATGTAAAATTGTTATCAGAATGTAGATTGTTATTTTTTTTGTGAGAAAAAATTTAGGATAAGAGGATGATATCCAAGTCCAATGTAAGAAAAATCTCCGTGTTTTAAAAGCACTTATAAGTGAGACTAGTGTGGGCCACCTGCGACTTTTAAGATACGCAACTCTGCTTGCTTTACTAAATTAGCTCATTGGGGTTAGAATGTAGATTGTGATGTAACTATGGAAACATTCTTTATAACATTTTTTTATGAATTCCTTCTATAGATAACTATCTGAAACGTATCAAAAATATCGTGTTGGAAAAATTGAAATTCTATTAATATGTTCGGAAGTATCTCAAATGGCATTGATTTGTTGCATCGGGTTTCCAAGTACACATGCTATTCTTATAGGTGGATCAAATTCCCACAGGCAAAGCGCTTCTTGGAATGAAAATTAACCAAAGTCCAATAAAACCACTCCATGTCATGTAGATTATATTGTTTCGTTTTCAGTTAGGGATGTCTGGAGGGTACTTTCATAAAGCCATCAATGTTTGGAATTATTAAAATACCTAATTTGGTATAGCTAGCCAAATAAATGGCAGACATATATAACCAATCAATCAGTCACACAAGCTTGTAAGGATATTGTAGGGATCGTCCAATGTGAAAATTAAAGAGTAAGGATTTAAATCATGCATGTGAGCCCCCTAATTAGGTATAGAAGGATGGGTTGGCTTTACAATATATGTCTACGTTCTGTCGGGGATATATGACAGTGCATGTCCTTGTTTGCCTAATTGCCTTTCTCATGCTCACTTTCTGTTGTTCATTTGGCGAATATTCTACAATGCAAGCTCATTAAAAGCATAAAAATCCCTTTATGAAGCCAAGCTCTACCACGTCCACTATTTCTATTATATATCATGAGAGAAGAAATAATGATAACCACATGCAATTAAGTCCAGTCGTAGTTCCTTTTTTCCTTTTACTTATTTCGCATGATCATGCTACTAACTTGAGAAAATTATTGTGAGAGCTGAACTTTGATGCTACTGCTACTAGACCTTTATAATCAAACTGGCAGGGCATGTTCAGATCCCATGCCTTTGAAAGGACAAGAGACCTCCAATATATAACACTGGGTTACAAAATGGAAAGGAAAACTTGGAATGGATTTAATTGATCCATTGTAAAGTTTGTCAATTAAATGCATAGCTTACATTTCAACTACATTATGAGTGTTGTCTAAGGTGTACCACCTACCAAAATGGTGCAGTAGTGCACCACCCAAGTGGCAAAATGTGGTTCATTCATTTTGCCACTTAGGTTAGTCAAAATGTCAAAAGTGAGGATTGGCACATAAGTTGAAAAGTCAACTAACCCAAGTGACAAAATGAATGAACCAGATTGTACCACTTGGATGGTGCACCACTTCACCACTTTGGTGAGTAGTGCACCATAGCCTTCACCACATTGTGGTTATATTTGTGGGTGAAATTGCGATTTTGATTATATTTTGTTTACCACAATCACAAATAATCACAAAACATTATGCCAATGTTTCAAATTTGGATTGGAAATTATAATAGAGGCCTCAACGTTGCAGATTTGGCATTCTATCATGTGGTGTATCTGGGAGATGAGAAATGTCATTATTTTTGGGAATGGGGAAGTAGATATGGTTTACATATTAGATACGATTAAAGCATGTTCTTGAAAATGGTTTAGTGCAAAAACACTGGGTATTTTGTGCAATTTTTCACATTGGTGTATAGATCCTAAAAAGTGTTTAGAACATGTATTGTCTTATTACTTGTTCTTTGTACTTTGTGACTGTAATTGTATACTGGTTCTGAGTGCCCCTAGCACTCGCTTTAATATACTTTTACTTTTTACAAAAAAAAAGTTACAGTTTGGGTGGTTTGTGAAATTGTATCGCGACAGCAATTACAACTGCATCAACAACATTTTCCTGCAATTATCCATAATAATGAAAAAAGCATCGTGACCGTTATCGAAATCTCCACCATAATTTAAAACCTTGATTGTTGTGATGACAATATTAGAATCTCAATTGCAATTGCATACTACATTAAAATGCATGCAATATGATTACCATTGAATATGATGACGATGAGGCTTTGCTTTCATTCTATATTGTTATACAATGCAAATGCTACCTGGAAATATACAAGAAACTAACTATTTATATAAGTGCGCGCGCCTGTGGAGGGGCCCTATTTTGGATGTTGGGCATGTATATATAATAGGACCTACGTTGAAGATGCCGCTTTCATGAATATTTGGACTATTTTCAAGCAAAATTTGTTTGATTCCCTCATCGCTTGCCGCAGTACGGAGATCCCATAATATACCAAGCAAATAGCACTAACTGCATGCGCTGCAGCATCGAAATGAGTCTTGCCAAAAAGAGCAAAAGCATGTCAGGAAGGAACTTCAAATTTGCAAGGTGATATGATCCCCACTTCTCCATGGAGGTTCGAACGACGAGCTTCGATTTTCTTTACCTTTAGATCGTGGAATAATTCTCACCCAAAAATAAAAATACTCCATAAATCTATAGGTTTCCTTTCAAAATTTGACATCTTGATATTTCTGTCACTACAATAATATCCAAATCATACCCGATTTGCCTCTGGTATTGATTACTTGCATTATTAGATACTCTATCCGGTTCTTATTATAAGAAACAAAACCCTAATGCACACAGATCAATGAAATGCATTGAAATAAAATAAATTTACAAAAATACCCCTTCTAATCTTAATTAGTATTTCACTTGTATGGAAAGTTGATACTATCTCGTAAATATAAATCCTATAATAAATGAGGGTAAAATTGGAAATTAACATTTAATATGTGTCAAAATTGATACATGTTTCTTATATTTTGGATTAAAAAAAGTACCATTTTGTTTCTTATAATAAGGACTAGAGGGAGTATATATGTTTGGAAAATAAGGTCTTTTCGGAAAAGGATGACTGATTGGAAAGAATTCATGAAGGAACTTGCAAGTGGTATTTCATAGATGGAATTTTAATTAAATCACATAAGAATTTATTGGATGCTCACTATGTCAAATTTGGGATTTAATTACACACACTTGATAGTGGTTTCGGGATGAAACACTCAAAATCAGTGCACGCAAGTGTTAATAGCGCTTCCAAGAGGAAATGCTATTAACATATTAACATGTAATAGCATTTTTCCTCAAATAAATGTTATCTTTACCCAATACCTTTTAAAAAAAAAAAAAAACATTCCACCTCTTACGGTGCTTCGTCGAAGACACGCTATTATATATTATAAATCTAATAATGTTTTATCAAGTAAAAATTATTAAAGGAATAACTGTAATAGTACTTGCTTGAGGAAACATTATCTTTCATCCGATTCAAAACCCTCTAGCTAGGTGACCAACCTTCTACATGTCAGTTGAAACAGTCTATGAAGTTAGTGAACAATAATATCTCTGCACACAAAACGGAATATTCAATGCACAATTTTCTCAATTCATCAATTACGTTTCTTTGTAACTCAATAATATCTCCCTATAAATAATTTTCCTATATGTTCTTATCATTCATACTCTAAATTTTATCAACTCTCGTTCTCAATATTCATCATGTTTTTCATCAAGGGAGTTCCCTTTCTCATGTGGGAAATGTAACATTCGTAATTTTATGTGTGATTTACGTATGAGGTTTAGGGTTAGGACTTGGAATACATAGTTGAGATGTTGTTTGAGGTTTAGAAACCCTTGCATGTTAAGTACGCGGCTTTTAGGATAAGTTTGAGGCATAGAGACTAATTAGGGTTTTCCCGGTGAGCGTCTTTGAGACGTCTGAGTATGACATAAGAATTTTGGACTTAGAGATGATATTAGGCCTTTTTGATGGTTTTAGGTTGTTTATTAGGTCCTAATGAGCCTATATCTCAAATTTGAGCGCAATCGGACGTCGAACGGACCCTGAACGCAAAGAGTTGACTTTTTGCCAGAAGTCAACGCTCGAGTGTGGGAGTATCCATGCTCAAGCGTCCAAGTCAACAGACAAGGGCCATGCTTTGACTTGCCACGTGTCAATTAGGGCTTACGTGGCAGCTCCTGATTGGTTGCATGGCACAGTGGTCCTCCAACGCTGGAACGCTCGAGCGTGGAAAAGCCAACGCTCAGCGTTGGGAACGCTCAGCCAGGCTTCCAACGCTCGGCGCTAGCAGCGAATTTCAGCAAAAATAAAAGATGACTTAAGTGACTTAAGTCACTTAAGTCACCAAACGAAAAACAGAGGAGAGAGAGAGAGAGGCCAGAGAACAAAGAGGGGAGTCTTAGAGAGAGAGGGAGAAAAGTTTTAGAGAGAGAAGAGCTTCTAGCTAAGAGTGTGAGAGTTTCGATCGTCCAATCATGAAACGGAGTACGTGGTTGTGAAAAGTGAAGGTAAATCATCCTCTTTTATGTCGAAACTCCGTTCGTTATGTTTCTCGTAATATCTTTCATTTGGTTTGTCGGAATTCAATTCCGTTTTCGAATATGAACTCCTAGTAACGTGTGCTTCGCGATGTGACACTTAGGTGAATTTTTGGAAGCTCCGTGGCCTGAGACTCGTGTAGGGTAGAATTGAGAAAGTGGGAGGAAGTCTCGTTTTGCTTCGTTTCGAGCATCGTACGACTTTCCAGGTGGGGGAAAGAAACTATTTAACGTCAGAAACGGCGTGTTACATTTAATTAGATAAGGGCGTAGGGCGACCCAAACCCTACACGAGAGCGAGTAACGGACAATGTCTATACCACATTGGGGACTACTCAGTGGTACCGATGATGATATAGAAATTGTGCGTTTATCGTCGTCACGCTATATATATATATATATATATATATATATATATATGATTATTTTATTATGTGATGATTGCCTGTTTGACTGGTTGACTTGAACTTGGTACTTGATGAATGATAACATGAATGGTGTAATTATTCTTTTGAAAGTGATTATATTTATTATTATTATATTTTGGTATTTATTATTTGGAAATGATATTATGACATGACGATGATTTTGGATGATATGATGAGTGTTATGATTGTGCTTATAGGTTGAGTAAGTTCCAAGTTATGTTGAGACATGAGGGTTTACTGGGGATTGCATATGATATATGATAGCAGTGCCTAACCGAGATTATTATCGTGACATGAGGATGAGATTGATGAGATGAGATTATTTTGAGGTTATCTATGAGGCTATGATGAGCGGTTAGGGCACTAGGGGGTGACCTGAAACATGGTCTGTGATATGAGGGACTTGAAACATGGTCGAGTGGACCTGAAACATGGTCGAGTAGGGTCTATGCCTCGGAGGGAGAATTCCTGGGGATAGGCTAACGGTGGACTGTTCAGAGATGATTTCATTTTAGTCGCAGCTATAGTTCATGCATTGCATGAGCATACTGGTTTGTGGTCCAGAGGTGTGCACCGGGTTGTGTAGCTATAGTGCCATTGCTTTGCGTGGGCACCCTCCATCCGCGGACGAGGGTGTGGGTCGGGGACTCTGGGAAGTGTCGATTATATTGTTGTGTTATCCGGATATGGTCGATACCTGAGGAGATTATTCATACATCATTTGCATTGCATCATGATGGAGGGTAGAGGAAAGATCCTAGATGTGGATTGAGGATGATTGTGTTACATATATTTATACTTGGGAGACGGATGTTTAGTGTGCCGTTATTTAATTAAATGTTGCTAAACCATTTCCACGTTTGATGTTATATGGTTTCTTATCCCTATCTTCTCTATATTGCATATATATATATATATATATATATATATATATATATATATATATATATTGTGATCGTGACGAGAAGATCCTTTGGGGGAGCCAGCTATGGAGGAGCTTGATGGGACCTTGTATCAGCCAGACGTTGGAGGACGAGTAGTGGGTCCTCATAGTTGAGTACAGAGTCTATAGCCAGTGCGTCCTGTCTCTTTAGGATGTTGTTTTTATTTCATGTTTGATTATCAGTTTGTACATTTTGGGATCCGACTGATGGGAATCCCTCTACTGTACTGTATCAGGCCTTGAGGTGTATATATATATATATATATATATATATATATATGTTGTGTATATTTTAAGTTTTTTTACTTTTTTTCCTGCTGTTTTAATATATCAGTTTAACGATAATAACGAAATTAGGTCTTAATATTTTTGGTTTTCTTTAATGGGACATCGGGGCGTCTCATTTGGTGGTATCAGAGCAGTTTGGTTCTGAAACGGGCTGTGAGCGCTGTGATTAGGGTGAACTGGCCATTTAGTTGAATCCACATCGGATAACAACTATGCTTAGAAGTTGGGTAGTGAGTCCGACGCGACATCTCTATGGCATGTAGTATTTATATTCCAGTTTAGTACTATATGTTATATTGATGTGGGCTACTGATTTATTTTAACAGGATCATGGATCGAGGCCGAGGACGTGGCAGACGTGGTGGTGGTAGAGTGATAGAAGGTGTAGAGGATGAGCCTCATCAGCCTGAGGCAGGGATTGGAGGTGGAGGAGAGTCCGTCGAGACTCTTCGAACTATCCCCGAGTTAGCATCCGTTCTGTTGTTGCAGGCGCAACAGAATGCTCAGAGGGTACAGAGGGAGGCAGAGTTACAGGAGCGACATGATGGGAGGAGAGCCGCTGAGGCCGAGGATGCAGGATTGGCTACCTTTCTCAAAGGTAAACCACCACAGTTCAATGGAGAGTATGATCTAGAGCAAGCAGAGTGGTGGATTCAGGAGCACGAGAAGATATTTGATACCATGATATGCAGAGATGATAGGAAGGTGACCTATGCCGCCTTCATGATGACTGGAGGGGCTGAGTCATGGTGGAGAGGCAAGAGGAGATTGCTAGAGCCTGAAGGCAGACTGATCAGTTGGGAGTTGTTCAGAGAGTGTGTCTTTGAGAAGTACTTCCCACGGTTAGTCAGACGCGAGAAGGAGTGAGAGTTCATGAGTCTCCAGCAGGGAGACAGGTCTGTTGGTGATTACGCGGCCAGATTCGAGGCCCTAATTCTATTTTGAGTTCTACCAGAGGTTTCCAGATGAGGACTGGATGTGCCAGAGATTCGAGGAGGGTTTACGGCATGAGTTGAGGAGGGCTATAGTGCCCTTGGATATCTTGAGTTTCCCAGAGCTTGTGGAGATGTACAGTGCCATTGAGAGTATGGACCAGAGTCAGGATGCAGAGCAGAGACAGCAGCGTAGTGGGGATCCTGCTAGAGCATGTCATCAGAGAAGAGGTGATAGAGGTTCTCAGTTGAGGAGAGGACCATACACTAGACCAGGACAGAGCACTCAGACATCTGCACTACCAACACCAGTTACCAGAGAGGGCCAACAGCAGAGGGCCCTAGTGTGTTTCAGATACGGAGGTCCGCATTATATCAGGGATTGCACACATAGATCTGGTTGCTACATCTATGGCAAATCAGGTCATTTTGCTAGGGATTGCCAACAGAGAGTGGTACAGCAGCAACCAGCTGCCGGTAGAGGAGCTAGTGGTTCTAGAGGAGGAGCCGTGAGAGGAGTTCCAGCAGCGGGACGACAGACGGCCAGACCTCAAGCCACGGGGAGGGTGTTTACAGTGAGGGGATCTGAGTCCTCTCAATCTGCAGATCTTATTCAAGTTATGTGTTTAATATCTGGAAGACTCTCGTTTGTGTTGTTTGATTCAGGCGCTACACATTCTTTTGTGTCCCATGAGTGTGTGGATCATTTACACTTGCCCGTTTCCCAGCTACCATATACTTTGACAGTATCTACCCCTACCAGTGATCGTTTGATCACTTTGTCTGTTTCCTTACAGTGTCCTATAGTTGTTGAAAATAGGACATTTCTGGTAGATCTAATCTGTTTGCCTATGCAGCAGATAGACGTTATCCTTGGCATGGATTGGCTTTCGGCTAACCATGTAGTGTTATACTGTTCCCAAAAGACCTTATCTTTTCTTGAGTCTTCTAGCATAGTATCTGCCAATGAAGGAACAGCTATGAGGAGTGACGAGTCTTAGTAGTATGTGATGCTTTTCTCTTTGGAAGCTAAGGAGACTCTGAGTATGGATTCTTTGCCTATCGTGAGAGAGTTTCCCGAGGTTTTCCCTCCTGATGTTCTAGGTTTGCCACCAGAGAGGGAGGTGGAGTTCGCTATAGATCTCATACCAGGGACCGGACCTATATCAGTAGCTCCTTATCGGATGTCACCAGTGGAGTTGGCGGAGTTGAAGAAACAGCTGGATGACATGATGAAGAAGGAATTCATCATACCGAGTGTTTCGCCTTGGGGAGCACCGGTATTGTTTGTCAAGAAAAAGGATGGAAGTTCTAGGTTGTGCACGGATTATAGGCAGTTGAATAAAGTTACAATCAAGAACAAATATTCGTTGCCTAGGATAGATGATCTGATGGATCAGTTGAAGGGAGCTTCGGTGTTTTCCAAGGTATATTTAAGATCAGGATACCATCAGATTAGGGTGAAGAAGGAGGATATACCTAAGACCGCTTTCAGGACAAGGTATGGACACTACGAGTACCTAGTTATGCCTTTTGGTGTAACTAATGCTCCAGTGGTGTTAATGGATTACATGAACATGATCTTTAGACCGTTCCTTGACAAGTTTGTTGTGGTGTTTATAGATGATATTCTTATCTAATTCCTTTAGTCGGGAAGAACACGAGGAACATCTGAGAGTGGTGTTACAGGTGTTGATAGATAGGCAGTTGTATGCTAAGCTATCCAAGTATGAATTTTGGTTAGAGGAAATACAGTTTCTAGGTCATGTAATCAACAATAAAGGGATAGCTGTTGATCCAGTTAAGGTAGAGACCGTGATTAAGTGGGAGAGGTCTAAGTCAGTGAGTGTGGTGAGGAGTTTCCTAGGATTAGGCGGGTATTACAGGAGGTTCATCGAGGGTTTCTCGAAGATTGCGTTGCCTATGATGCAGTTAATGAGAAAAGGTACGGCGTTTGTTTGGACAGAGAAATGTGAAGAGAGCTTTCAGAAGCTAAAGAAGTTGACTACATCTCCTGTGCTGACGTTACCAGATTCATTAGGACAATTTGACGTGTACTGTGACGCGTCATATCAAGGATTGGGTTGTGTTTTGATGAAAGAGGGAAGAGTTGTGGCTTATGCTTCCCGACAGTTGAGGGTTCATGAAAGGAATTACCCGACCCATAATCTGGAGTTAGCAGCCATAGTGTTCGCATTGAAGATATGACGACACTATCTCTACGGAGGTAAGTTTAATGTGTTCAGTGATCACAAGAATTTAAAGTATTTGTTTGATCAGAAGGAGCTGAACATGGGGCAATTTAGATGGATATAATTCATTAGGGACTATGAGTTTGATCTTCAATACCATCCAGGGAAGGGTAATGTTGTGGCGGATGCACTAAGTCAGAAATCCTTGCACGTATCCGCAATGATGGTGAAAGAGATGGAGTTGCTTGAACAGTTTAGAGATTTAAACCTAGGTATGGATTTGATTGAGGATATAATATGCTTAGGTATGATCACCATCAGTAGTGAGTTTTTGAGAGACCTTAAGGTTAAGCAGGGTCAGGATGAATATTTGGTGGATGTGAATCGAGGTATAGATGAGGGAAAGGTTTCAGAGTTTAGGAGAGGATCAGATGGAGTGTTAAGGTTTAAGGATCAAATATGTGTGCCAAAGGACTTAGAGATTAGGAAGATGATCTTAGAGGAGGCACATAAAAGTAAGCTGAGTTTCCACCCAAGAGCCACCAAGATGTACCAAGACTTGAAGAAGATGTTTTGGTGGCCAAAGATGAAGAAAGAAGTGGCGGAGTATGTTCTATCATGTTTGGTATGTCAGAAAGCTAAGATAGAGCATCAAAAGCCCACCAGGTTGTTGTAGTCCTTGGATATCCCAGAGTGGAAGTGGGATAGCATAGCGATGGACTTTGTGGTTGGATTACCACGAACTCTGAAGAGGTTTGATGCAATTTGGGTTATCATTGATAGGTTGACGAAGTGTGCTCACTTATTACCTATTGGTGAGAGTTATAGTCTTGAAAGGTTGACCCAAATCTACTTCAAGGAAGTAGTGAGGTTGCATGGTGTGCCGTCAAGTATTGTCTCAGACCGAGATCCCAGATTTACATCTAGATTTTGGAGACAGTTACACGATACTTTGGCAACAAATTTGAGGATGAGTTCTGCTTATCATCCTCAGGCGGATGGACAGTCGGAGAGAATAATTCAGTCATTGGAGGATCTTTTAAGAGCTTGTGTGTTGGAACAAGTTGGCAGTTGGGATGAGTTCCTACCTTTGATTGAGTTCACGTACAATAATAGTTTCCACAGTAGTATTGGGATGGCACCGTATGAGGCTCTGTATGGGAGAAAGTGCAGGACTCCGTTGTGTTGGTATGCGACTGGCGAGAGCCAAGTGTTGGGTCCTGATGTGGTACAACAAACTACGGAGCAAGTCAGGAAAATCAAAGAGAGAATGAAGGAATCATATGATAGGCAGAGAAGCTACAGTAACAAGAGGAGGAGGCCCTTGGAGTTCCAAGAAGGTGATCACGTGTTCTTGAGAGTCACTCCGAAGACCGGAATTGGCAGAGCTATAAAGTCTAGAAAGCTCACTTCCCGATTCATTGGACCATTTCAGATTCTTCGATGAATTGGTCCAGTAGCTTACCAGATGGCCTTACCGCCTAACCTTTCCAACCTTCACGATGTCTTCCATGTATCCCATTTGAGAAAATATTACCCTAATCCTTCTCATGTCATTGAGCCTGAGTTAATACAACTCCGAGAGAATCTGGAATATGAGGCTTTACCGTCTAAGATTGCGGATAGAAGGATTAAAGAACTCCGTGGTAAAAAAATTCCCCTGGTCAAGGTCATATGGGATAGTGTTACCGGAGATGCTACATGGGAGCATGAGGCGGACATTCAGCGGCAACACCCCCATCTGTTTTCAGGTATGTAAATTCCGAGGACAAAATTTCTTTTAAGGGGGGTAGAAATGTAACATCCGTAATTTTATGTGTGGTTTACGTATGAGGTTTAGGGCTAGGACTTGGAATACGTAGTTGAGATGTTGTTTGATGTTTAGAAACCCTTGCATGTTAAGTACGCGGCTTTTTCGGATAAGTTTGAGGCATAGAGATGATAAGCCTCTGGCTTCTCTAGTTTTATGACTAGATGAACTAGGGTTTATGTGTCTATTTATTCGAGTTCACTCTCGTTTTCGCCCAAATTTGCCTTGTTTTGTTCCAGAGTTGGTCTTTGACTCGGTTTGCGTCTTTTGTGTAGTTTTTAGCTTATTTTGGATAGAATTACGCTTGTGGGTGCTTTTGTTGTTTCAGGTTAAATAAGTGAAGCTCCGGGAGTCAAGGAAAGTCGAAAAGCAGTGGAAATTGCAAGTCTGGAGACACTCGCCTCGCGAGTGTATGCTCGCCCCGCGAGCCTGAAAGTCAACAAAGCTGCAAAAGTCATCACTTCAGTCTCGCCACGCGAGATGTGTCTCGCCCCGCGAATCATGAAGACCTGCAAGACAGAGAGCATCACGGCTTGGCCGTGATGAATACCACGCCCGTGGCAGTTTAAGGTTTGAAGACTCGCCCCGCGAGATGAAGCTCGCCCCGCGAGAGAATGAAGACTTGGAAGTCAGAGACCATCATGGCCCAGCCGTGATGAAGGTCACTGACCTAGAGGTGAAGACTCGCCCCGCGAGAGGCTGCTCGCCTCGCGAGAGTTTAAATTGAAAGCGCGCCAATTTTAATTCTCGCCTCGCGAGAGGCTGCTCGCCTCGCGAGAGAGCGCAGATCAGGATTACTATTTAAAGGCTGATGCATATCGAACTTTAGGAGGGGATCGAACTTTAGGAGGCAGTTTTCCACTTAGGCTAGGGCAGTAGTTACGAATCCTTATTTCTCCTTGGAGCTGCGTCTCCTTTTCTGGTTTCTTTTTATTTTACGATGGTGATTACGTCCGATCGCTTGTCTATGAGCATGAGGAACTAATCCCCGTCGTCCGAGGGAACGATGAAGCCACCCATGGCGATGTAAATCCGATATGATGTATGTTTTTCTCCTTTAATTCAATTCTTGTTTTCCGATTCTGATTTGAATGTTTGATCATATGTTTTGCGTGATTAATCAGTTAAACGTGTTTGAGGCCTAACGGCGATTCGCGTTTCAGAACTTGAATCGGGATCATAAATGTTTTCTAATTCTGATTTGATTGTGTTAATCATATGTGTTGCGTGATTGACTTGTTAACGTGATGAGGCTTAGTCAGCGATTCGCGTTTAGAACTTGAATTAGGATCATCGATCGAATATTGCACGAGAGTGGGTAGGAGATCGGTGCAACCTTATAGGGAACAAGAATTAACAGAATTCGAGATTAGGATTATGAGACCTAGTAAGTAATTAATCCAATCGTCGAATACGTCCTAATGAGCACGAGAGTGGATTTAGGAGAATTTAGGGATCCCGGTTGACATTGTAATTGAACTTAGGGAGGAATTCATCATCACTTGGGTGTACATTGTGACACCCTAAAATCCTGGCATCACATGGTTACTCATTTGCGGAAAGAAACTTATTTAAAACGCTGGTCTCCTTCGGAAATATAACCTTTGTTAGAAGGGTTACCGAAAAAGGGTACTTGTTTTTTTTTTTTTTTTGTGAGCGGTAGTTAAGAAATAATGATGAACACTCAGAACATGTGAATAAACATCAATCATATCATTAGATAGCCAACCCACCTGGGGTCTTAGGTTTCTTGGTTACACAACAGGCCTTATCGAACTGGCCAACTCACTTTGTTACAAAAACTGAAGAGGTAAGTAAAAGATTTCCATCACACTGGGACTGGGGAAAATCGGGCATAAGGATCAAAAGAAGGCTCTCGAAGCCAAGGGACCATCAGGTAAACTCAAAAAAACCAACGACAAACTATCCATATCTCCTGCACTCGGAGTGACCGCAGAAGCTACCCTCAGACGAGGAACCACTTGCCGGATCGATAACTTCGCCGCCATCATCGAGGATCATGTCGTCGTCGTCAGGATCTTGTGGGTGGTACTCGGGCTCCTCTTCCTCCTCCTCCTCAATCTCTACGAATTCGTCGGGGTAATCCTCCGGATCCTCTTGGGATCCTCCTCCTCCACTTGGATCTTCTTGAGTGGTGCGACCGGGTCAAAGTGCTCGTGAAGAAGTCCGGTGGCTGCAGAGTATGGAGGTAGAACCACGGAGGTGGAAGTGCCACGGTCCGAGACTCGATTGTGTGGATTCTCCGTATAGGCACTCCATTTGCATTAGTCTCCGTCGTCGTGATTGGTCCCTGGTAGGTCGCGATTGTTGCTCCTTCGTGAATGGTCCAACTCCCCGCTGCCCCAAGATGGTCGAAGACCTCATTCTTGAACTTCGTTGGTGCCGGAGGACTTCGGATCCATCTAAGAGTACGTGCGTTCCCGAAGCAAAGAGAAAAGAACAAGCATGCATTTGTGCAAGAGTGAGATACCGTCATAAGATATATCCCACAACAACCATACACATGATACATACATCACGGAATCATATACGCAGTTAAATCATGCATATTCGCAATATATCGAGTGTTATATCAAAGGGCATCAAACCCGCACAGACCAATCTTTCGAAAAAGATGCATGGCACTTCAATATCGAGGCTCTAACTTAATCTCATGAGATCACAACACCATATCATCACCGGAGAAGTTAGAGTTGGTCAAGCTCCTAGCCCACCTGGGCGAGTTACCCCCTTACCCTCATGCATTAAGGTCTCGGGGCGGGCAACGCGTCACATGTGCCTCTTAACTCGGTTTACATGGACAGACTCCCAGATACCACCTTGTATCTGATTCAATCATCAATAGCACGTCTGCTTGGGGAAATGCACATGATAAAACATTTTATTGAAAGGATTTCTTTGTGTTCATTCTTTTTCACATGCCGTTGCTCAAAGCTAACGACTAAATCATCATTTCCCCATCACTTGAGAACTCAGAAACATAGGACTCATAGTCCGAATGCTCAATCACAATGCCCAAGACCGTGGCCGCAGTCAAGGGTTGTGGTCGTAGAAAACAACCTTCACCTTTAATCATAATCATCACACGCGGTCAGAAGACACAGTCCAACACAACGTGATTAGGACCCAAGTTCCTAATATCATAACCAGGGCTCGTAGTCCCGGGTTAACACTGATCCAAGATCACGTGCACATCACTGAATACTAGAGGCGACGTCTCGCGTACTAGATTCGCTTTCATAAGTACTTATTTTTCGTTCAGTGAAAAACAAATCCAAAACCGAATCCTCGATAACCTATCCAGGTTATCGGAAAGTTTCTAAAATGTTTAGGAAAAACCTTTTCTTTGGAAATCCTTTATAAAGCATCTTTGAAATTCTTTTATCTTTGAAATATTTCCCCCAATAGGATATTGCCAAATAATTTTGAAAGTTTCCACTTGAAAGCACATAGTTCGAAAAGGATTTTCCTCTTGAATATAATAGTACACCAAAATCATTTCAACATTCAAAACAAGTACTTTAAGTTTAAAGAGCTTTTGGAAAAGAACACCAATCCCTCCATATTCCAAGCTTATTAAGGTTTTTAATCCTTATTATGGTTGAGCACAGACGCACGTCTGGCTTAGCAAACTTTCAATCAACAACAGTGTATATCATAAGTATAATGGCAATCTCACAGTTGAAAGCATTTCATCACATGTATGCATTTTATCATTTAGAACAAGTATAGTTCAATCATCAGATAATAGCACAACAGTTTAAGTACATAAAATAATCAAGTAAGCTCAATCATCATATAAGTATCCAGTTAAACACCTACACACATGCATACAGTCATTGAATATCTTTAGGAAATCCCCTCTTACCTTAAGAAGGTAAGGAAATTTTAAGAAAATAAACGGCTTCTCTGACGTTCTTCAAGGTTGGTTAGGAGTCAAGTCTAGGTTTCAAGACACAAGGTTCAAAGGATTAGAACTCAATCAAGAACTTAGGGTTTGAAGTTTCCAAAACACATGCAACTTAGGGATTTATGATCCGCAAGTGCTAAGAGTTTAAAACATGATTACTCAAAACAAAGTTGAACAAAAATCCCACCAAGTTACACCTTGATGGAGATTCGGCCTTGATCAATAAAATAGGCTAGGAATATTTAAAATTTCCAATCTCTTTGGTTTAGCATCCATTAATAGTAAGGAGCTCAAAACCTTGATCACTTTGGATAAATGAAAAACGAAACACCCTAGGTCCATAACCTTTAAGGTTCGGCCATCCTTGGGTTTTCCAATCTCTTAGACTCTTTTAGCATCCAAAAACTTATGGAGCTTGAGTCTTGATCATCTTGGAAACACCATATGATTATAAATAATGAAAGTATAATATCTTAAAGTAAATGGCGTAAATATAAATGGCATAAAGTAAATGGCATAATGTAAATAGCATAAATATAAATGGCATAAAGTAAATGACATAAGGTAAATGACATAAAGTAATTAGCATAAATATAAATGGCATAAGGTAAATGACTTAAAGTAAATGGCATAAATATAAATGACATAAAGTAAATGACTTTAAGTAAATGGCATGAATATAAATGACATAAAGTAAATGACTTTAAGTAAATGGCATGAATATAAATGACATAAAGTAAATGACTTTAAGTAAATGGCATAAATATAAATGACATAAAGTAAATGACTTTAAGTAAATGGCATAAACAAGAGTAAAATCTTTAAACTTTCCAATCACTTTAGACATAGCATCCTTTAACATAAAGGAGCCTTGGTCAATGATCATTTTGGGAAACAAATCTTGAAACTTTCCAATCACTTTAGACATAGCATCCTTTAACATAAAGGAGCCTTGGTCAATGATCATTTTGGAAAAACAAATCTTTAAATACAAACTCACACTTGTAAAAGTTGAAACAAAATCCATCAAAACCATAGGTATGGTTCGGCCTCATTAAGAAGTAGAGGTTAGGAATCTTTGTTTTACACAACCTTTTAGTATGTTAAACTACAAGTAAATACAAGGCCATAGAAATTGGTTTCAACTCAAAAGGAGTTTTCTACCATTTTTGAGAGATTTTTGAAGATAAAGCTCATAAATGACATGAAGAAGAAACTTTAGAAAAAGATGGAGTTTTTAAAGAAAAGAATACATGAGAGTATTACCCTAAACAAGAGGAACAACTTTAATGAACAACACTTGGTGAAAAGAAGAGTAAAAACAAGAGCTTTGGAAGCTTGAAGTGAAAAGATGAAAGCTTAAGATGAAGTAGAAGAAGAAAGTGTTTAAGTGAGTTTGATAAGTGCTATTTATAGAGGGATGGGAGGGAGTGCACGGCCTTGAAGGGGAAGGAAGGAGAAGGAAGTTGAGTTTCTTGAAGAATGGATTAAGAGTTAATGTGATGTGATGTGATTGGAGAGAGAAAGTGAAAAGTAAGATTATGAAGTGTAAGTAGGATTTTCTTTTCCATTAGGCATGTCATAACATTAAATGAGATTCCCATCAAGTCTTTTCTCCTTCTTTAGGGTTCATTTAACTGTGTAAATACGTAACCGGTTGCACATCCGATCGTATTTTCTGAAGGTTTTGCCCAGATAAAATATTATATTTTATTCCCGGACAACAAAATTTCGAGAATTTACCCATCCTCATAAAACATCATAAAAACACTAATTGTCTCGTTCACGAATTAAAATTTTGTTTCTGGCTCAGTGAACTTGTACCGGTAGTGAGAACTCAGACCGGTTTTTGTCTGAATTTTTGACTGAAAATTTTATTGGGGCTTCATATGGTAAAACAACACAAGGAAATGATTTTATTTTAAATAAAATCACCTTCTGGATTTTATCGAAAATAAATACATTAAAGCATTATTTACCGATAAAGAAGTATATGAAAAACAGGGTGTTACAACTCTACCCCTCTAAAAAGAATTTCGTCCTCGAAATTTCGTACCTTGAAATAACTCGAGTGGTACTGCAACTTCATCTTGTCCTCAGCCTCCCACGTTGCTTCTCCGGTTGTCTCATTCCAGATGACTTTGACCAAAGGAATTTGTTTACCTCCCGAGCTGCTTTGTCATCCTATCCACGATTCGTGTCGGCGAAGTCACAAAAGACGAGTTCTCTTTTAATTGTACTTTATCGGGCTTTATGATATGTGATGGATCGGGAATGTATTTTCTCAACGAGAGACATGAAAAACATCATGGATATTGGAAAGAAAGGGTGGTAAAGATATTTTATAAGCTACTGGACCTACACGACGAAGAATTTGGTAGGGTCCAATGAATTTGGGCGTAAGCTTTCTGGACTTTAGTACTCTGCCAATCCCAGTCGTTGGAGTGACTCTCAAGAATACATGTTCGCCTTCCTTAAACTCTAGAGGTCGTCGTCTCTTGTCCGCGTAGCTCTTTTGTCGGCTCACGAGTTGCCCTCATTTTCTCCTGGATCATCTTCACCTTTTCCGTTGTTTGTTGCACGAAGTCTGGACCTCATAGCAAACTTTCACCATCCTGGTACCAACACAAATGCGTTCGACATCGTCGAACGTACAGGGCCTCATAAGGTGCCATTCCAATGCTTGAATGGAAGCTATTATTGTAGGTAAATTCTATCAACGGTAGGGACTCATCCCAACTTCCGACATCATCCAAAACACAAGCCCTCAGCAAATCCTCGAGTGACTGGATTGTTCTTTCCGATTGCCCATCCGTTTGTGGATGATATGCGGAACTCAATCTGAGTTTCGTTCCAAGTGATTCTTGCAAACTCTGCCAAAACCTCGATGTAAATCGCGGGTCTCGGTCGGAGACAATGCTTGAAGGCACACCATGCAGCCTAACAATCTCTCCGATGTACAGTTGGGTTAACTTCTCCATAGAGTACCTCATATTGATTGGCAAAAAGTGAGCTGACTTAGTCAGTCGGTCCACTATTACCCATATAGCCTCGTGCCCCTTCTTAGTCCTTGGTAAACTGGTCACGAAATCCATTGAGATTCCATCCCATTTCCATTCTGGAATATCTAAGGACTGTAACATCCCTGCTGGTCTCTGGTGTTCCACTTTGGCTTTTTGACATATCAGACAAGAAGCGACGTACTCCATTACATCTCTCTTCATTCTATACCACCAATATAATTTCTTAAGATCTTGATACATCTTGGTGGCCCCTGGGTGCATACTCAACCTACTCTTGTGAGCCTCTTCTAAAATCAGCTTTCTTAGCTCAGCATCATCGGGTACACAGATTCTCTCGCCAAACCTCAAAATTCCATCTGTTCCTTCTCTAAATTTTGTGAGCTCCTTGGCGTACCAAGTCTCTTTCATCGTGTAGATACCGATCAGTCTCTTGCTTTTCCTTTATCTGCTCCATTAGTCCATTTGACACGGTGATCCTGTTCAGACACAATTTTCCCGGTGTACTTTCCACTAACAAACTTAAATCTCGGAATTTTTCCAGCAGTTCATGTTCTTTGACCATCATCGATCGATGCGTGAATTGTCTTTTCTGCTCAAAGCATCAGCCCACTACATTCGCCTTTCCGGGGTGATACTGTAGTTGAAAATCATAATCCTTCAGGAATTCTAACCAACGTCTCTGACGCATATTCAATTCCTTCTGATTAAACAGGTACTTCAAGCTTTTATGGTCACTGAACACATTAAAAGTAGCTCCATACAAGTAATGTCTCCAGATCTTTAAAGCGAAGACCACAGCAGCTAGTTCTAAATCGTGCGTCGGATAGTTCCTCTCATGAATCTTCAACTGCCTCGAAGCATAAGCCACCACTTTCCGATTTTGCATCAGTACACAGCCCAAACCCTGATGCGAAGCATCACAGTAAACTTCAAAAGATTCCTTGGGATCGGGTAGGATCAATACCGGTGAGGTGGTCAATCTCCTTTTTAGTTCTTGGAAGCTTTTCTCACAGGCTTCGGTCCACACGAACGTTTGGTCCTTACGCGTCAACTGAGTGAGAGGTCCCACAATCTTGGAAAATCCTTCAATGAATCTCCGGTAGTAGCCAGCCAAACCTACAAAACTACGGATTTCCGTTGCCGTTGTTGGCCTTTCCCATTCCAAAACAGCCTCGACCTTCGTTGGATCCACAGCGATTCCTTCGCGGGATATTACGTGCCCCAAGAATTGAACTTGCTCCAACCAAAATTCACACTTCTCTGGTTTCGCATAGAGCTGTTTCTCTCTCAGGATCTGAAGAACAATGCTAAGATGCTCAGCATGGGTCTCCTTGTCCGGGGAATAGATCAGTATGTCATCAATGAAGACGACTACGAACTGATCCAAAAAGGGACGAAAGATCCTATTCATATAGTCCATGAATATGGCAGGTGCATTCGTCACTCCAAATGGCATCACCAAATACTCATAATGCCCATAGCGTGTTCGAAACGCTGTCTTAGGAACATCTTCCGCTTTTACTCGTATCTGGTGGTATCCTGACCGCAGATCGATCTTTGAAAATATTTGCCGCTCCACGTAATCGATCCATAAGATCATCGATCCTTGGAAGAGGATATCTGTTTTTAATCGTGACTTTGTTTAGCTGACGAAAGTCCACGCACAGTCTAGCAGTTCCATCCTTCTTCCTTACTAGTAGGACTGGAGCTCCCCACGGTGACACACTAGGTCGTATAAACTCCTTCCTCATCAGCTCCTCAAGTTGATCCTTCAAGGTTTCTAATTCTGATGGCGACATACGATATGGCGCCATAGATATTGGTCCGGTGCCTGGAGTCAGATCAATCGCGAACTCGATCTCCCGAACAGGTGGCAATCCAGGTACATCCTCAGGAAAAACCTCCGGAAACTCTCGAACGACAGGTATGGAATCCAAGTCATACTCGCCTTCGACGTCCAAGGAAAACAGTAACATGTAACCTTGAGCTCCTTCTTTCAAAGAAGCCCTTACCTGACTAGCAGATAAAAATCCAGAAATCTCCTCCCTAAAGATTAAGGTTTTCTGAGCACAATCTATTAGGATGTGGTTGGAAGATAACCAATCCATGCCTAAAATTACATCTAAATGTACTAAAGGCAAACAGATCAAGTCTACAAGAAAATGTCTATTCTGAACAATGATAGGACAGTTTAAGCAAACCGAATTAACGGTCACAGGTTCAGCAGTTGGGGTAGAAACAATCAGATTATATGGTAAGGAAGAAACAGGCAAATTTAGAATTTTCACACGATCCATCGAGATAAAAGAATGAGTTGCGCCTGAATCGAAAAGTACAGTCAAAAGATTACCAGCAATGTCACACTTACCTTGCATGAGATCATCGGAGTTTGATGCCTCAGCACCACTCATGGTATACACTCTTCCCTTAACGGTTGGCTTGTTCATCCTAGTATGGTTGACATGATGCTCTCTCTTGGGTGCCCGACACACCTTCGCCAAGTGTCCCACAAGGCCACAGTTGTTACACTTGTGGTCCTTCTTTGGACAAGTATTTGCCATGTGGCTCGGATCTCCACACCTGTAACATCTCCTCTCTTGGCCTTGTTCGTTGTTTCTCTGGCCTCCACTTCCTGTCCCTAAAACATTGGGACGAGCTTGCGGTTTCTGGTTGTAGCTAGACGCCTGGTAATACGGCTTCCTCTGGTTCTGCTTCTGGCCTTGACTCTGGCCCTTAGGACGAACAGGTCCTCCTGCGCTTCCCTTGTTATCCCTTCCTCTGCGCATCATCTCAACTTTCCGGCACTTCTCCACTAGTGCTTGGAAGTTCCTGATCTCCAATGGCAATACCGATTCCTTAATCTCGAAGCGCAAACCGGCTTCAAATTGTTCACACTTCCATTCCTCATTGGGATTGTCTTGAAAGAAACGGAAATACTTGGCAAGGGATTCAAACCTTGCCGCATACTCCCCTACTGTCAGGTCTCGCTGACTCAGCCTCATGAATTCCTGCTCCTTCTCTTTTCTGGCACTCTGAGGAAAGTATTTGTCTAAAAACTTGCCACGAAATACTCCCCAGGTGATCGCCTGGTGCTCAGCCTCCAACAACTGCCTGGTGCCCCTCCACCAAGACTCAAAGATCTCCCACTAATCGGAACACGGAATAAGGTACCTTAGATTCCTCTGGGGGTGTGTACCAATTCGAAGATCTTTTCTAGCTCCTGAATCCAGGTCAGCCTTAATTTGGATCCACGTCTCCATCAAACTGCGACGGATTCTGACGTCGGAAAGCGTTCAGATGCCTTCCTTCTGCTGCTTGTTCTGCCCTCTGTTGCTCTTGTTGGTTCTGGGCAGCAGCATTTGCTGTTTGGAGAGCTATGGCCGCAGCCACGTCGGCCAGTGCTTGGGCAGCAAAATCCATTCCTCCGTCGCCTCGTCCACCTCCACGAACACCTCTTTGGTTCATACTGACCTATACCACATAAGCGATCGGATGTCATCCGAGAAAAAGGGGTGTGAACTACTGATTCATCACACATTACCTCAAGGAGGTAATTCAAACAATATCCAGTCAGAGAAAACACAACTTCAACACAACAGACCTAAACCCAAACATTCCCGAAGGACTCGACTAGCTCTGATACCAACTAATGTGACACCCTAAAATCCTGGCATCACATGGTTACTCATTTGCGGAAAGAAACTTATTTAAAACGCTGGTCTCCTTCGGAAATATAACCTTTGTTAGAAGGGTTACCGAAAAAGGGTACTTGTTTTTTTTTTTTTTTTTGTGAGCGGTAGTTAAGAAATAATGATGAACACTCAGAACATGTGAATAAACATCAATCATATCATTAGATAGCCAACCCACCTGGGGTCTTAGGTTTCTTGGTTACACAACAGGCCTTATCGAACTGGCCAACTCACTTTGTTACAAAAACTGAAGAGGTAAGTAAAAGATTTCCATCACACTGGGACTGGGGAAAATCGGGCATAAGGATCAAAAGAAGGCTCTCGAAGCCAAGGGACCATCAGGTAAACTCAAAAAAACCAACGACAAACTATCCATATCTCCTGCACTCGGAGTGACCGCAGAAGCTACCCTCAGACGAGGAACCACTTGCCGGATCGATAACTTCGCCGCCATCATCGAGGATCATGTCGCCGCCGCGTCGAGGATCTTGTGGGTGGTACTCGGGCTCCTCTTCCTCCTCCTCCTCAATCTCTACGAATTCGTCGGGGTAATCCTCCGGATCCTCTTCGGGATCCTCCTCCTCCACTGGATCTTCTTCGAGTGGTGCGACTGGGTCAAAGTGCTCGTGAAGAAGTCCGGTGGCCTGCAGAGTATGGAGGTAGAACCACGGAGGTGGAAGTGCCACGGTCCGAGACTCGACTGTGTGGATTCTCCGTATAGGCACTCCATTTGCATTAGTCTCCGTCGTCGTGATTGGTCCCTGGTAGGTCGCAGTTGTTGCTCCTTCGTGAATGGTCCAACTCCCCGATGCCCCAAAGATGGTCGAAGACCTCATTCTTGAACTCGTTGGTGCGGAGGGACTTCCGGATCCATCTAAGAGTACGTGCGTTCCCGAAGCAAAGAGAAAAGAACAAGCATGCATTTGTGCAAGAGTGAGATACCGTCATAAGATATATCCCACAACAACCATACACATGATACATACATCACAGAATCATATACGCAGTTAAATCATGCATATTCGCAATATATCAGTGTTATATCAAAGGGCATCAAACCCGCACAGCCAATCTTTCGAAAAGATGCATGGCACTTCAATATCAGGCTCTAACTTAATCTCATGAGATCACAACACCATATCATCACTGGAGAAGTTAGAGTTGGTCAAGCTCTAGCCCACCTGGGCAGTTACCCCCTTACCCTCATGCATTAAGGTCTCAGGACGGGCAACGTCACATGTGCCTCTTAACTCGGTTTACATGGACAGACTCCCAGATACCACCTTGTATCTGATTCAATCATCAATAGCACGTCTGCTTGGGGAAATGCACATGATAAAACATTTTATTGAAAGGATTTCTTTGTGTTCATTCTTTTCACTGTCGTTGCTCAAAGCTAACGACTAAATCATCATTTCCCCATCACTTGAGAACTCAGAAACATAGGACTCATAGTCCGAATGCTCAATCACAATGCCCAAGACCGAGGCCGCAGTCAAGGGTTGTGGTCGAGAAAACAACCTTCACCTTTAATCATAATCATCACGCGCGTCAGAAGACACGATCCCAACACAACGTGATTAGGACCCAAGTTCCTAATATCATAACCAGGGCTCGTAGTCCCGGGTTAACACTGATCCAAGATCACGTGCACATCACTGAATACTAGAGGCGACGTCTCGCGTACTAGATTCGCTTTCATAAGTACTTATTTTTCGTTCAGTGAAAAACAAATCCAAAACCGAATCCTCGATAACCTATCCAGGTTATCGGAAAGTTTCTAAAATGTTTAGGAAAAACCTTTTCTTTGGAAATCCTTTATAAAGCATCTTTGAAATTCTTTTATCTTTGAAATATTTCCCCCAATAGGATATTGCCAAATAATTTTGAAAGTTTCCACTTGAAAGCACATAGTTCGAAAAGGATTTTCCTCTTGAATATAATAGTACACCAAAATCATTTCAACATTCAAAACAAGTACTTTAAGTTTAAAGAGCTTTTGGAAAAGAACACCAATCCCTCCATATTCCAAGCTTATTAAGGTTTTTAATCCTTATTATGGTTGAGCACAGACGCACGTCTGGCTTAGCAAACTTTCAATCAACAACAGTGTATATCATAAGTATAATGGCAATCTCACAGTTGAAAGCATTTCATCACATGTATGCATTTTATCATTTAGAACAAGTATAGTTCAATCATCAGATAATAGCACAACAGTTTAAGTACATAAAATAATCAAGTAAGCTCAATCATCATATAAGTATCCAGTTAAACACCTACACACATGCATACAGTCATTGAATATCTTTAGGAAATCCCCTCTTACCTTAAGAAGGTAAGGAAATTTTAAGAAAATAAACGGCTTCTCTGACGTTCTTCAAGGTTGGTTAGGAGTCAAGTCTAGGTTTCAAGACACAAGGTTCAAAGGATTAGAACTCAATCAAGAACTTAGGGTTTGAAGTTTCCAAAACACATGCAACTTAGGGATTTATGATCCGCAAGTGCTAAGAGTTTAAAACATGATTACTCAAAACAAAGTTGAACAAAAATCCCACCAAGTTACACCTTGATGGAGATTCGGCCTTGATCAATAAAATAGGCTAGGAATATTTAAAATTTCCAATCTCTTTGGTTTAGCATCCATTAATAGTAAGGAGCTCAAAACCTTGATCACTTTGGATAAATGAAAAACGAAACACCCTAGGTCCATAACCTTTAAGGTTCGGCCATCCTTGGGTTTTCCAATCTCTTAGACTCTTTTAGCATCCAAAAACTTATGGAGCTTGAGTCTTGATCATCTTGGAAACACCATATGATTATAAATAATGAAAGTATAATATCTTAAAGTAAATGGCGTAAATATAAATGGCATAAAGTAAATGGCATAATGTAAATAGCATAAATATAAATGGCATAAAGTAAATGACATAAGGTAAATGACATAAAGTAATTAGCATAAATATAAATGGCATAAGGTAAATGACTTAAAGTAAATGGCATAAATATAAATGACATAAAGTAAATGACTTTAAGTAAATGGCATGAATATAAATGACATAAAGTAAATGACTTTAAGTAAATGGCATGAATATAAATGACATAAAGTAAATGACTTTAAGTAAATGGCATAAATATAAATGACATAAAGTAAATGACTTTAAGTAAATGGCATAAACAAGAGTAAAATCTTTAAACTTTCCAATCACTTTAGACATAGCATCCTTTAACATAAAGGAGCCTTGGTCAATGATCATTTTGGGAAACAAATCTTGAAACTTTCCAATCACTTTAGACATAGCATCCTTTAACATAAAGGAGCCTTGGTCAATGATCATTTTGGAAAAACAAATCTTTAAATACAAACTCACACTTGTAAAAGTTGAAACAAAATCCATCAAAACCATAGGTATGGTTCGGCCTCATTAAGAAGTAGAGGTTAGGAATCTTTGTTTTACACAACCTTTTAGTATGTTAAACTACAAGTAAATACAAGGCCATAGAAATTGGTTTCAACTCAAAAGGAGTTTTCTACCATTTTTGAGAGATTTTTGAAGATAAAGCTCATAAATGACATGAAGAAGAAACTTTAGAAAAAGATGGAGTTTTTAAAGAAAAGAATACATGAGAGTATTACCCTAAACAAGAGGAACAACTTTAATGAACAACACTTGGTGAAAAGAAGAGTAAAAACAAGAGCTTTGGAAGCTTGAAGTGAAAAGATGAAAGCTTAAGATGAAGTAGAAGAAGAAAGTGTTTAAGTGAGTTTGATAAGTGCTATTTATAGAGGGATGGGAGGGAGTGCACGGCCTTGAAGGGGAAGGAAGGAGAAGGAAGTTGAGTTTCTTGAAGAATGGATTAAGAGTTAATGTGATGTGATGTGATTGGAGAGAGAAAGTGAAAAGTAAGATTATGAAGTGTAAGTAGGATTTTCTTTTCCATTAGGCATGTCATAACATTAAATGAGATTCCCATCAAGTCTTTTCTCCTTCTTTAGGGTTCATTTAACTGTGTAAATACGTAACCTAGGTTGCACATCCGATCGTATTTTACGAAGGTTTTGCCGGATAAAATATTATATTTTATTCCCGGACAACAAAATTTCGAGAATTTACCCATCCTCATAAAACATCATAAAAACACTAATTGTCTCGTTCACGAATTAAAATTTTGTTTCTGGCTCAGTGAACTTGTACCGGTAGTGAGAACTCAGACCGGTTTTTGTCTGAATTTTTGACTGAAAATTTTATTGGGGCTTCATATGGTAAAACAACACAAGGAAATGATTTTATTTTAAATAAAATCACCTTCTGGATTTTATCGAAAATAAATACATTAAAGCATTATTTACCGATAAAGAAGTATATGAAAAACAGGGTGTTACATACATATTGGGTAGGTGGATTTGTGACCTTGGACATTTTAGTTTTCTGATTTTTAGTTAATTAGTTTATTAGATTCGTTAATTGAATTTCTTATATTAATCTCTCTCTCTCAACCTTCTTGATAGAATTTGACCGAACGTATCTGACTTCCCGCGGATTAGTCGAATTGGTATCCCAATCCTTGAGTTCGACCTCGGTAATTACTTACCGTGTTATTTTTATTACTTGCGACGACCCGGTACACTTGCCGGAGTCACAACAAGAGACTAATTAGGGTTTTACTGGTGAGCATCTTTGAGACGTCTGAGTGTGAAATAAGAATTTTGGACTTAGATGTGATATTAGACCTTTTTTATGGTTTTAGGTTGTTTATTAGGTCCTAATGAGCCTATATCTCAAATTTGAGTGCAATATGACGTCGAACGGACCCTGAACGCGAAGAGTTGACTTTTTGCTAGAAGTCAACGCTTGAGCGTGGGAGTATCCACAGTCAAGCATCTAAGTCAACAGACAAGGGCAATGATTTGACTTGCCACGTGTCAATCATGGCTTACGTGGCAACTCCTGATTGGTTGCATGGCACGGTGGTCCATCAACCCTCCAATGCTCGAGCGTGGAAAAGCCAACGCTCAAGCGTTGGAACGCTCGAGCGCTAGGCTTCCAACGCTCGAGTGCTAGCGCGAATTTTAGCAAAAATAAAAGATGAATTAAGTGACTTAAGTCACTGAAGTCACCAAATGAAAAACAGAGGCAGAGAGTAGAGAGAGGCCAGAGAACAGAGAGGGGAATCATAGAGAGAGATAGAAAGAGAAGTTTTAGAGAGAGAAGAGCTTCTAGCTAAGAGTGTGACAGTTTCGATCGTCCAATCGCGAAACGGAGTACATGGTTGTGATCGTAGCGAGGATATCTATCTTGTTCTCTTCTCCTTTTCTTCTAAAAGTGAAGGTAAATCATCCTGTTTTATATCGAAACTCCGTTCGTTATGTCTCTCATAATATCTTTCATTTCATTTTCGAAATTCAATTCCGTTTTCGAATATGAACTCCTACTAACGTGTGCTTCGCAATGTGACACTTAGGTGAATTTTTGGAAGCTCCGAGGCCCAAGAATAGCGTAGGGCAGAATTGAGAAAGTGGGAGGAAAGAAACTATTTAACGTTGGAAACGGCGCGTCATATTTAATTAGATAAGGGCGTAGGGCGACCCAAACCCTACACGAGAGCGGGTAATGGACAATGTCTATACCACATTGGGGACTACTCAGTGGTATCGATGATGATATAGAAATTGTGCGTTTATCGTCGTCACGCTATATATATATATATATATATATATATATATATATATATATATATATATATATATATATATATATATATATATATATATATATATATATATATATATATATATGATTATTTTATTACGTGATGATTGCCTGTTTGACTGGTTGACTTGAACTTGGTACTTGATGAATGATAACATGAATGTTATAATTATTCTTTTGAAAGTGATTATATTTATTATAATTATTATATTTTGGTATTTATTATTTGGAAATGATATTATGACATGATGATATATGATGATGATTTTGGATAACATGATGATGATTGTGTTGATATGATGAGTGTTATGATTGTGCTTAGAGGTTGTGTAAGTTCCAAGTTATGTTGAGACATGAGGATGTACTGGGGATTGCATATGATATGTGATAGCAGTGCCTAACTGAGATTATTATCGTGACATGAGGATGAGATTGATGAGATGAGATTATTTTGAGGTTATCTATGAGATTATGATGAGCAGTTAGGGCACTAGGGGGTGACTTGAAACATGATCTGTGATATGAGGGACCTAAAACATGGTCGAGTGGACCAGAAACATGGTCGAGTGGACCTGAAACATGGTCGAGTGGGGTCTATACCTCGGAGGGAGAATTCCCGGGGATAGGCTAACGGTGGACCGTCCAGAGATGATTTCATTTTAGTCGCAGCTATAGTTCATGCATTGCATGAGCATACTAGATTGTGATCCAGAGGTGTGCACTGGGTTGTGTAGGTATAGTGCCATTGCTTTGCGTGGGCGCCCTCCATCCACGGACGAGGGTGTGCGCCAGGGACTCTGGGACGTGTCAATTATATTGTTGTGATATCCGGATATGGCTGATACCTGAGGAGATTATTCATACAGCATTTGCATTGCATCATGATGGAGGGTAGAGGAAAGATCCTAGATGTGGATTGAGGATGATTGTGTTACATATATTTATACTTGGGAGACAGATGTTTAGTGTGTCGTTATTTAATTAAATGTTGCTAAACCCTTTCCGCGTTTGATGTTATATGGTTTCTTATCCCTGTCTTCTCTATATTGCATTTTTTTTGTGTTATCGTGATGAGAAGATCCTTCGGGGGAGCCAGCTATGGAGGAGCTTGATGGGACCTCGTTTGAGCCATACGTTGGAGGACGAGTAGTGGATCCCCATAGTTGAGTATAGAGTCTATGGCCAGTGTGTCTTGTCTCTTTAGGATGTTGTTTTTATTTTGTTTGATTATCAGTTTGTACATTTTGGGATCCGACTGATGGGATCTCCTCTACTGTACTTTATCAGGCCTTGAGGTGTATATGTTATGTATGTATATATATATGTTGTGTATATTTTATTTTTATTTTTTTTACTTTTTTTCCACTGTTTTAATATATCAGTTTAACGATAACAACGAAATTAGGTCTTAATATTTTTTGTTTTCTTTAAGGACGTCGGGGCGTCATAGGAAAGATAGTAGAAATCTAATTCAATATAACCCAGAAGAGAGGATGCGAGTCGTAATAAAACCCAACATGGGTTTGTGCTCCATCCTCACCAGAGAAGTGAAGTTGCTTCTCTTTGGATCTTTAGCCAAAATTTGGAGGGCATGATGATTTTGTAATACTTGTCCATCTCCCAACTGAATCATAATATTCCACAGCTCCCTTCCTTTCAACATCTCTTGGAAGATTCAACAAGCTCTTCTAACTAGAAATGAGATTATGTAATTTTGTATTGGAAGATTCAACTTTGTAACTCTATTATGTAATTTCTCATTGAAATATATATCTTTACTGCATATCTTATTAATGAAATGAACAGAAGAAAACATGATAAGGGGGTTGAATTGTGTTTTTTACTTAAACTTTTCGAAAACAAGTAACTTTTCGTAAAGAATAGGTATTAGATGCTTAGATGCTTCTGAGATAGAATGAAACAGAGAATATAAATGTTAAGGTTTAACAATTTTAACCCCTGTTAGCACATCAAATATATAAAGCAGATTTAAGGAGGATAGGGATAAGAAAGGTTAACACCGAGATTTATACTGGTTTACCCTAAACATTGGGCAACACCCAGTCCTTGGTTTCACCAAGTGTTCACGCTATAACTGATCATGTTACAGACAAGTATTATTTGAACACTTAGCCTCTTCATTATCCATCAAGTATTATTTGCACACCTAGCCTCTTCAGGCTCCTAATAAGTATTCTTTAAAACTAGCCTCTTCAGGCTGTACAAGAGATGCGATTTTTATGAAGTAGCAGCTTCAAGGTTATAGCTTTGCAAGTCAACCGAGTAACACTCAAAGAGTGAATATGAAATAGGGTTGGTGACTGTAGAAACAATATATCAATAAATACAATTGATTGAACAGAGAAGTATTCTTTTGAGAAGAATGAAAGAAATTAAGAGCTTTGAATGCATGGCTAGTGTTGAATGCTTTCAGTTGTTCTATCTGTATTGATTGTCTTCAAAACAGCCTTCAAAGTCCCCCTTTTATATTCATCGGCAATAAATTCGTTGAGAAACATTCATCAGATGAATAAGGTTTTTGTTCTTTCATTCATAAATGCTAAAGAGTCGTTCTGATCATCCATTTAATGTTTATGATCGTTGGAGAGCTTCAAGACAAGGTGAACGTACTTATTTCCATTTCTTTATCAGAGTACATGCACATTTCAGAGTAGGTGCAATTACTTTTCTGGCTTGGGCAACGTGACATTCCTTATCTATGCAACATTGGAATATGGCCGCGTAAAGTACCTTAGCTTGTTGCAACAAAAAGAATTTGTAGCAGGTGCTTTATGCTTTATGCTTTTTGTACTTTGGTCAGGATTTTTGATTTTGAATAGGCGAAGAGATTTGCTTGATTCTAGATGAAGATACTGAGATGTACTTTCAGACACTTTGATTGCTCAGACGCATGTAATGTATTGGGTTCTTGCTGAGTTGCCATTCAGACGCATGAATAGGTAAACTTAGACACATGATCTAATATCAGATGCTTATTTTACTTTAGGCTATCTGTTTTAAACATTTTATTTCCTGCACACTTAATACATTTGTTAGTAGATTTCAAATAGAACAATTAAAATCATTAAACACCAATGTTTGGATCCATCAAAATTAGAGATGACAAAGGTTTAGATGCTTTGAGACTTAGCAATCTCCCCCTTTTTGATGATGACAAATATTTTCTTATGATTTTAATGAACGTCATAAAAAGTAATATATATTAAAAGATTGAGTAGCTTTAGAGAAGTCATATTGATATTTAGATTAGATGCATATGAGATATGTAATGCTCATTCTCCCCCCAAACTTATGCATATATTTATCAGTGCATTAAGGCCATTTACTTTTTATGGTGAGTTATATATCATATTAGTCTGGTTCTATTAGTTCTCATGTTCTCCCCTTTTGTCATCAACAAAAAGATAAAAACATAAGGAGAGAAAACAACAGGAGTAAATGAGAAAGTCATTATTTGTTATAGAATATCATAGACAAATACATTGCGAGAGAAAGTAAAAACTTAAAACTACTTTGTCTGCTTAGCGAAATATTCTTTTAAGAGCATCTCTAGACCATCCAACTTCTTGTGAAGATCTGTAATCCCAGCACGGGAAACAGGATCCACAACAAGAGTTTCAGGTCCAACTGTGGCAGAAGAGAGGGTGCAAAAGAGGTGGAAGGACCAGACTCATTGGTATCCATGGTAGTCTGAGGAAGTTCATACAGAACAATCTCAAGACAGTGTCAAGGTAGAGAGAGTCCAGTGGAAAATATAAAGGTAAGATTAAAAGTAAAAGGAAAACGAGAAATATATAAAGGAAAAACGGAGTGTAAAGAACCATTTGGTAAAAGAAAAGGAATAGAAGAAGAGAGAAGTTAAAAAGTTTAAAGAGAAATTAAAAGACTAGAAAAGCGAGAAAAGAACCAAGTAAGATCACCTGAATGAACAGGTAAGCTAAGATTATAAAAACAAAAAGGCTTAAGGTAAAAACAAAAATGAAGAATAAAAAGATAAGGGGTGAAGATAAAGGTGAGCTAGAAAGGATATATCTGCCTTGTTTTCTGCCTTTGCGCACCAGGATATCCTACCCAAGGAATCCTATAGAAAGAGCTTATTTTCCCACAAGTAGCCGTCTGAAGTCTATCCTTTGTAGACCAGAGAAGTGAGCTAGGTCTTGAACAATTATTTTCTCAGGACAACTCTATAGCGAAGTAGTCTAGTGAGCAGACTTTAGCTTCACATCGGTTCTACTCAGCAGAGAGATCAGCTTCACACTTTCCATCTTTACAGACTTGGGTGGCTTCAGATAAGTTCCTCTGTCAAGACAAAACTTAAGCACAGTATCAGGCCCATGCAAGCAGTTGGATTAGGTTTCCATTTCCATGAGGAGCACATAGCTTCATTAAACCTTACTATTGTTTGTTCTCCAACCAGATTATTTATTGCTTTAAGGTCAGCAAGGGTCAAAGTGTTAGGATTTAGGTAGTGAATTGGTTGGAGAATGAGAGAGAGATATTTGAAAGGTGGGGCGTTGGTGTTTGGTATACTTTTGTGATGGATATTGAGAGAGGATGGGGATATTTTCCAGGAAATTTTGGGTTTCCAAGAGGTGGTGAGAGAGGAGAGAAGAGAATCAAAAACTTGTCCAACAGGTACAAGTGGTTGATTTTCCATGGATGTAGGAGTGTATGGGTGAGGAGTTTGGTAAGGTTTGTGTTTGTGGTTGTGGTAAGTTATTTTCTGGGGTGAGGTTAAGATTGAAGGTTCCGAGGGATTGAGACAGAAGATTGGTTGCAATAGAAATTTGGGCAAAAAAAGGGTAGTTATTTGCAATAGTTATTTTCTTGGTTGTTGTTTGATTGATTTGTTAAAAAAATGCCTAAAATGATTAATATAGGCCATTGCCATAACTGAGTAATGGGGTTCCATGTTGATTTAAATTGTTTGGATAATTTTTATATTGAAAGATATGAATTTATGAGTCCTTAGGGACTAATATGCAATTTCTGAGAATTTAAGTGGCTGTACTGAAATTTGTATTCTTATATGTTAGGATTGTAGTCCTTGATGAGTTAAAACCATGGAAATTGGTTTGACGTTAATTGGATTAATAGATAAAAATATATAAAGTTTTTAGTAAAGAAGGACCTTTTTGCAAATATTGTAAAATATGTGGGCAGAAACGTAATTTCTGGAAATTTGATGGTAACTGAATAATATTTCTATAGAAGTTGGTTTGATGTGATTTGAAGTTATAAATAAAAAGTTACATGTTTTTAAGTGAATAAGGACCTTTTGTAATTAATGAAAGTTTAGGGACTAAACTGCAATTTTCGAAAATTTATGTAACTGGACAGTTAGAAACTGTTTTTCATACCTATCTAACATTTCTAAAACTTCTAAATGAGTTTTGTACTATTGGAGTGTAAAATCGTTGAAAAGGGATTTACGCGATTTACAAACTTAACGACGTTCGGTCAAATTTTTAGGAATTTCGTATAAATGGAGAGTAAGATGTAAAACCAGTTTTTAAACAATTTCATATGATTATTATAACCTAGTAAAGTAATGTATTTGAGGTTAAGAACCATATTTTCAAAAGTATGAGTTTTGGGCCTAAATTCAGTAAAAAGCAGGAAACCGTCGTTAAGTTTTTTAAAGGATTTTCGAGAAAATGTGTTGAGAAACTGATACCTATGTATCTTTGAGGGAAATTATTCTTGAAAATTGATTTGATTTTATCTAAAGGTTTTGGTTTTAATCCAAAAGGATTTTAGTCTTCAAAGATGAGCTTTTGAGGTAAAACGCAAAAACCTAAGTCAAGAACGACTTAGTGAAAATACGAACATAATAATTTATGACATGGGGTGGAACACGACCTTATGTCATAAAGTATGGATAATTAATTATCCATATTCCATAAAATTTAATGGACTCAGAATGATTTTTTTTCTTGGTAGCCAAGAAAAAGGCTCAATTAGAAAAGTATAGAGAAATAAATAATTGGACTTGTGTTCCAATCTCATAAGTGCTATGATTTTAATCAAGTACTTTAAGAAATCTTTGAACAAAGATGAAAGGTTACTTGAGAACTTTAGCTTGATGTTAAGTACCGGTGATTCAGACTTAAAAAATCTAGCATCCGATAAAACACGTTGAAAGGATCCCGATGGAATCATGATGTCATCCGGTGGATGGACGAGAAGAACGCATTTCCAGAAAAGTTTGCCTAAACACATAGTGAAAATATGTTCTGTAAGGCCGTTGTGCCTAGGAGATTGAGTTAATACTTTAATACAGGTGCGAATTCCGTAGTGATGATCTGGGTGATGCTCGGGGGTGTCGGGGTATGAAATACTCATATAGGCCTAGTTGGTAGCTCCTCTGTGGTGTGGTGAACTTGAAATACACCAACATACTCGACTAGATGCTACATGTTTTATGGTAGTGTAGGATGTTCCCGAAAAAGTCTATGACTTGCACATTGCCTACTGTTGAAGCATTTTTTATTACCTAGGCTGGTACCTCCGGAACAATCCTCCTAACCACTCTCTCCAACTATTCATAAAACCCTGGTATAAGAATTCAGAGGTCATTCCTCAATTCTTAGATGTCTTCTATCTAGGAAAATGTTGTGCTGTGGTCATGTTTCTGTGAAACATAATTTTTCTGATATGAGTGATGATATGATTGTATATTATTAATTGTACGTACCTGAGAGTCGTACCACTGCATGTCTGCCTTATGTGTAAGATAAATGGAAATCTCACCTCTTTATTTTATATTGCTTATGTAGGTTGGCTATGTGCTGTTTGTATTCTTTTGAGAAGACCGAGACGTCAAGATGTCGCTTGACTGATTCATCGTAGAAATTGAGGTTCGAGTATGCGGATGATATGTTGGAGTTGCTAGTGGATATCTTCCAGCCTTCAGATGGTCCAAGACGACAGTGTTTGTTTTCTGTCATGCCTGACTTTTCTTTTCTTGAGATAGGCATGACCGTTGATGGTTCGTAGACCATGTTTTTCCTCTTGGAAGGGGAACGTGCTTAGTTTGAGAGTTACTAATGTAGTAGATCCAGTAATGTCTTTTATGACAACGTCGGTAGTGGACTCAAATAGAGTTTCCACTAGATCTCGTCAATGGGGTTTGTTCTTCTCATGATGTACGAGAATGGATTGTCTTTTCTATTTTAGTTTGGCCAGCTGGGTATGGTTGGGAGTTAATGTTACTGTTTATGGACCTGCGACTCCAAGTATCTTATATTTTAGGAGCTACGTCTCCATATCTTTATGAGGAGTCTGTATACTTTTATGATTTCTATTCATGAGTCGGGTTGGGTTTTATGTAAATCATTTACGTACTTATGACCCTAATTATGATAATGGAATATTTTATTGTACCTTCACTTGAATCAAAGTAGTTATATTTATGACTTGCGAAAAAGAAAAAAAATTACCCCATTCTTTTATAGCCAATTTTAATTAACCTACTTTTCGACCTTAAAATGTCACTTACAATGTAGCACCCGAGAAGGTTGTTACAATTTTGGTATCAGAGCTGACCGAGTCTTTTTGGGCTTGGGGTTTAGGTCTGTTGTCGTTTTTGTTGTGTCTTCTCTGGTTGCGTTTTGTGTTGTTTTGTATTTTTGGTTCAATGAAGAACCAATGTTTGGAAGGATAATGACGTTAGTCTATCCTTGGCTTTGTTTATGTTCTTTATAACGTTGTTCTGAAAGGATACAACATTATTTGTTAATCTTTTCATTATTGTTCCTAAGGAGGAATAATATTGGACAGACTTTGTTATATTGTTTTCTTCCTAGTTCCGACTAACGTGCTTTTATAGAAAAGCATGGTTAGTCCGGGAATGATTAGATCTGATTTTGCAATCAAGGATCCCGAAGATATGGTTGTAACTGAACAAGCCTTAAGGGAGCTAACATCAACTGTGGCACATCATGTTCTTTTGGCTTCAAAGACTCAAGAGGGGGGAGGGGGGGTGAATTGAGCTTTCAAAAACTTTACTTTTCAAATCAGAGTTACATCAGGATCTTTTACGAAAACAGTGAAGGACTTTTTATGAAATATTGAATAGAAGGTGGTGAGGAAAGAAAGATTAATTCAGAAAGATAAATCATTTCAGGGTCGTACATGTATTAGATACATACCTTAATCAGTCAAGAACTGATGTTACAATATATCAGTTTCAGTTTCAGTGATCAAGAATAGTCTTAATCAACTCAGTTTTGAACGATTAATAACTCAAGATTGATTGCAGTAATACTCTGATTTTATTTCATAATAAACAGACCAAGAACTGATACCAATTGAAAACCTAGAACATCAAGATCACAGTTATATGCACAAGACAAAAATTAAGGAGTTTGAGTTTAGAGATACCACACAACTAGATTTATCCTGGTTCAGTCACCACCATTGTGACCTACATCCAGTCCCCACTCCACCTGTGGGTTTTCACACACTAACACAACAAGCTTTAGCAAGGTAGCTTGAAAAACCCTTACACCACAGAGCACTCCTTCACCTTGAGATACCACACTCTTGTGAAGAGCTTCAATGTTCTTCCTTAGGGACACCTCACCCTAATCACACAGAGAGAATCCCTCTCTCTTTACAATCAAATAGAACGAAAAGATTGATTCCTAAACTCTCAATAGTCAGATATACAAATTGAAGTTCTTATGAGAATTGAAGCACTCTTTTTCACAATGAAGCTCAAGTAAGAAGATGAATGATTTTCACAATTGATCTCTCAAATTGATTTTGTAAAATTTCTGATATCTTTTAAAAGTGTTCCTTTGATCCCTCTATATATGGGAAACAAGTTACAGTCGTTGGGATCAATTAAAATAGATTTGGGTCTGATAACAAAATCTGTTTTCTTGATCCTGGTTCTTGAACAAGGGTTGAGTACAGGGCTGTATAAACCAATTTCATACTGATAGTTCTAATAGTTTCTCAAAATCTTGAACTTGGTTAATCCATCAGTACATCCATTCAGTACATCTATGTATTAATGAACATCAGATTTTCCTGAAACTTGAATACACGCGTACATAGCATATCTACAGGGCTGTATTCAGTTAACCATTTATAACTGATCTGATTTCACTTTGTGCATAGGTGTTACTGAATCAAGAACCTGAAATTCATTTGTCGATTCTGATGAGCACATACATCCATTGATTACATGGCTGTATGCACGACAAATAATTTTCTTATTTCCAAAAATCATTTTCATTAAAAAAAACTTATTCCTTTTAATGTAGGATATGAAAATTGATTTTCTTCATGCATCTTTTTAGTTGAGCTATCTTGTGACTAAGAGATTTCTTTCTCTTAGAAATCATCTAAGACTTAAATCTAAAATTCTCCTTTAAGCTTGGTCTTGATGATCCTTTGATATTTGACTTTGCTCTTTTGATTTCTTCATGCAGCTCCTTGATTCCTTCAAGTTCTTCCTTGAATATTTTCCTTGAATTTGCTTAATGAACATGTTGATCATTGCTTGATACTTGTCTTTGCAATTTGACACTAAAGCACTTGCGCACACATTAAATTGTATTTGTCATATATCAAAATCTCTAAGTCATTCAGTCTTACAAACTCCCCATTTTTGATTATGACAAATCTTCTAACAAATTATAAGATCAGAGTATAAGTGCAGCACAAGCTAAATGTTTTTGATAGATTTATATCATGGTATCAAAGCAGAAGTATATCAAAGCAAAAAAAAATTATCAGAGCAGAGTTTGATTTACTCCCCCTTAATCATGTAAGCTCATAAGCTTCCCCTCAACATATGCATGTATAATTTGTTATTATCTCCTTTCTCTATATCATACTTTTTCCTCCCCCTTTTGACATTATAAAAAAGGTAAATAAAAGAAACATTCAAAGCAATAGAGAAGGCAAGCAATTAACCATTCAAACATATCATATAAAATTGTTCATGATAGAGGGATAGGTGCAGGGACAAATCAAAAAGAATAGAAACCATCAGCCAAAATTACAAACTAAGGCATTTTACCTTTCAAAAACTAAGTTCTAATTCCTATGAATTCCTCAAACTAGTTCTTCCCTTTTGATTTTCTTTTGTTTCAGTCTTTAGGTGATGGTTCAGCAGGGGTGTGCTCAGCTTCCTTCACAGTAGCTCTTGTAATGTTTGCAACATTAACATCTTCTTCTATTTGAGCTGGAGATGCAGGGAAATGAAAGTCCACTCCTAGGTCATCCTTGAGTTTATCAATGTCCTTTTTTGCCCTTTTTATACTTTCATTCAATTTAGCAATTGCAGCCATTTCAATTTCATGATTTTTCTTCTGATTTTCCTAAACATTTTCCAGCATTTTCATCAGTTTCTGCAGGAGATCAGAAGGTGCATTTTCTTATCCAGTTGAAGTATTGGCTGTAGTAGCACTAGTGCAATAAGTGCTTTTTACGTCAGTTAAAATTGATTTTTTACGTCAGAATACTGACTGACGTAAATACAGCTGACGTTAATAGTTAATATTTTAACGTCAGTTGAGAACTGACGTTAAATATAACACTATTAACGTCAGTTCCTTAACAAAACCGACGTTAATTTTGTAAAAATTAACGTCGGTTTTTTAAACAACTGACGTTAAACTAAAACTATTAACGTCAGTTCTTTAATACAACGGACGTTGATTTTGTTAAAACTAACGTCATTTGTTATAAAGAACTGACGTTAAAGTTTTAATTTTAACGTCAGTTGTAATAAACAACTGACGTTAATAGTGTATTTGTATATTTTATAAAATACTATTAACGTCGGTTGTTTGATACAAGCCCAGCGTTAATAGGTTTTTTTTTTAAATTCAGTTTTAAAATATCACTCCCCTCAGTTATCCCTGCATTCAGCCCCAGTAACACAATATCACACACATTACAGAATTGCAAAGGAAAATTGAACAATGGGGAGACTTAAAACCAAAACCCATGTATATATATAAATAAATTTTAGTTCCAATGTCTAAAAAACAAAACTATCTAAGAATATATATATACATGTTATTAATTAGTTTCTAAAGTCTAACAAAAAAACTATTTATCTAAGTAGTGCGGAGGTATGTTGGCAATTCCTTTTTCAGCCGCATACTTGAAGAAGAATTCAGCGAAGCGCATCCTCAAGTCTCTTAACTCATCTTCTTCAATAGGCGATTGGTCGATAAATGCCTAGACACGTTCAAATAATATCAATAACATCAATGCAAGTCATCTTCAAAACTATAATATATAATTTAACAAGTTGTTTAAATATTACCTTCTTCCATCCATCCGTAATAGATGCGGTGACTATGTTCAGCATATGAAGCATCACATAATAGCCGCACGACCAATTGTCGGTTTGAAATCGAGACTACCAACAAAATTAATTTCAACGTCAGTTGAATATACACATAAATTAGTAATTATAATATTAATTATTTGATAAATAAACTACCAAACCTTGAGTATGTTCCATACAGGATTTGCTTTAGCCTTAGAAGTCCTACTTCTCCCGTTGGCGCAACTTATGCTACTGGCCTTCAGCGCGCTATCATAAACAAATAATCATGTCGATTAATTAACAAACTCATATATCATGTGTGTAATAAACTAAAAACAACTGATATTAAAACTTAAATTAAATTTAAGATTAGTTACTTACATATTTACAGCTTCCACCACCTTCGGTGGCGGATCATGGTGGAGAGAGCAGAAGAATATGACAGTATGCCTAGACGGGTGAAGTACGAACAACTGCCAATGGCGATCCATACAGGAGTTCCCGAGATCGTCACCAACGAAGGAAAATATCCTCTGTTGATCTGGGCGTGCCACCCATCCATCGTGATCCAATGGACATTCAAAAATCTCAAACGCATAATCCTCACCAAGTGGGAACAAACGAGTGATAGGTGACAGCGACACCGACGTCGACTTGGCCTTCAGTTTAGGAAAAATAAAATATATAAGTTTTTGATAATTAAAAAAAACACAAGTAATTATTTGACTAATTTGGACATTAATAATGAATAAATACCTTTGCTAACATTTCGAGCTCATGTCGTTTGGAGTCCAACTCAAGCTCACGCCTTTTCATTTCCAACTCATGCTCATGGCGCTGGACTTCCAACTCCCGCTCCCTAGTTGCCAACTCATCGTCCTCCACATGTACCATACTAAAACTCTCTTTTGTGCTCACATGTGAAGCGTTGGCAAGCCTTGCGGTGTCCTGGGATGTACCGACGGAGGAAAGCTCTCTGGCAAGCGCCTGCTTGAATTCTGGGTTGGCTATTAAGCCTTCCATCAGATGTGTTGTAATATCTGGGTTGGACATGAGGTGCTGAGTAATGTCAGCCAAAATCGATGCTTCATTGACCACCCGCTTTCGTGAAGCAGACTTGCCATAATATTGTTTGATGGTCACGTTCCCAGGAACACCGAGAACCCGACCAGGATGGTCTTTCTTGCCTAGAGCAGTCATCAAGACGTCCTGCCGTCCAGAAGGGACGAATGCGCCCTGGGAGGATTTTGCTTTAAGATCCATCTATAATGAAAAAAAATGAAAAAACGTGCAAGTGAAAAGTGTTGCAAATATCTATACAAATATCAATTGAAATCAAGTTAATTATTTACTTACAATCTTATCTGCCACTTCGCGAGTGGCATCAACTTTAAAAGATCCCGCCTTTGTCATGCGGCCGGCTAACCAGACATCCTCGCTGTCGATGTCCGACGGAGGACTTGATGGTGTGCCCTCAGGCACCTCTCCTCTTTCAATCCTAGCAGAGTGCTCTTCCTGCTTCGCCCTCAGCCTATCCGCCATCATCTTCTGGATCCGAGTATGGTACCCACCCTGAGACATGGTGTGGCGGTGGACGTTCTTCGCCTGATTCTGCTGACCCTTATTTTCCTTAGCCTATTCAAACAAAAACACATAATTAAATACAGTTAAATGATCTATAATAAGCATACAAAATAAACTTAATCAACCAACCTGAAATTCCTCATCCTGTCGACTCCTGGCAAACATATCCCAAGTATCCTGATCAATCCAGGGATAATCCGAGAACATCTTATCAAGCTGCTTCTTACCAGATACATAGTACCTGGTAAGATCATGCTTGAACCCATTCCAACGCTTTGATGCCATTTTCATACATTTATGACGATGATCCTCGTCATTTGGCACAATCCAAGCTACCTACACATTAGATACATATATAACAACTGGATGGATTATAACTCGGATAATTATCTAATAATGTAAATCAAACGAATGTAAAGGTAAAATACCATGATAGCCTCCCAAATCTGATCCTTAACGTTCTGTGGAACGTCATTCCAGTGGTTGTAGTTGATGCTTACGTGCTGCTTCGCTTGTAGAAACACCCACTTATTAAATTCTTTAGCACGGGGTCCCTGGGCATTTAGATTAGCATCGAAGGACACCTCAAGCTTCTGTCCGCTCTGCCTGTCCTTCTCTAGTTTCTTCAACGAGGTGGCTCCTCTACCCCGTTTCCTATGAGCCTGTGATGTTTGTATGGACAAAAAAATGATAAAATAGAGGGTTGTAACATTATAAACTTACATTAACAATAAGGACTAAAGATAGTATATAACATGTAAACCTACACTAGAATCAGGCGTAGGCGTGATCGGGTCCTGCGAAACCCCCACAGTGTCCTCCCGTGCATGTGGGCTATCCGACCGATCCATATGTAATGCTGTTCAGAAACAATATATATGTATTAACATAGGTTATAACTCAAAATAAATATAGAAGTATAAATAAAAATAACTAGATAGGTCCTGTAGATATACAAAACATCTATATATCCAATATAAGGACAATACGGGAGATTGAAAACTATAGTTTTTGAAGATTGCCTAGCACTGGTCACGGCCTGGCCGTGATGTCCATCACGGCCGTAACGTGCCAATCGAACCCAGACCCTCATAGGCGCGGGCGATCACGGCCTAGCCGTGATGAGCATCACGGCCGTGACGGATCAACCAATGAGAGCAATATGAACTCAAAAACAATAATAGAGACATTCCAAACAACTCAATCTCACTGTTTAAATTTACAAATACTGAGAATACTGTTTCAACATACACTCAAAACCAAATATAGAGACATTCGATACAACTCTAACTCAGAGTTTCAAGTTTCAACTCACCGAGACTACGAGTTTCAAACCAGCAGAGCAACATGCATGCACTCAAAACCGTGAATAAAAAAATGTGCCCTAATTAAAGACTCACCAGAAATAGGCGCTCGCGTGGTGGTGGGGGGGGAAGCTCGAGTGGTGGCCAACGTTCGATGTGGTTACTAAAGCAGAGGGACAAGGAGAGTTAGTGCACAGGAAGGCCAGGGGAAAGATATATGTCAAGTTATTGCAAAGAATGAGCGGGAAAGACAGAGTTAGGGGTTAAGAGTGTACCTCACGGTGGTGGCGAAGAAGCCCTCGCGGTGGTTGCGGTGGAGATGAGCTCGCGATTAGGGCAGAGTGAGAGCGAGAGTGAGGGTTGAGCGTGATGAAAAGAGAAAAGACATACAGAGAAGTGGAGAAGGCGCGTGGGGGTAAACGTTATAATTAAAATAAAACAACATTTTACGTCAGTTTTTGGTAAAACCTGACGTTGAAGATCATATATTTAACGTCAGTTGTCTTAATAAACGGACGTTAAAAACTCTCACACTTATTACGTCAGTTGTTAGTAATAACTGACGTTAAAGGTCATATATTTAACGTAAGTTGTATTAAAAAACTGACGTTAAAAACACTCACAACTTCTTACGTCAGTTGTATTACACAACGGACGTTAAAGGTTTATTAGTTTCTACAAAAACATTCATTCCCTTGACTACTGTGCTACTTACCCATTCACCTTTGTACCTAATCCTCTTAATGAGCATTAAGTTTATAGATAAGTTTTCAAGAAAATCATAATAACTTAGTAACTTCATCCACTGCTCCTATAAATAGCTTCCTTCCATCCTTTTAATTAATTTTATGCTTCACAACATGGCTCTGCCGTGGAGATTAACTTCATCACTCTTTCTTCCTATTCCTAGACTCAAAGGTCTTTGTCTTAATGGTCAAACAACTTCTGAGTTTGAGTAAATTACATTTTATGGATATTAAGGTTGGGTGAATCACGTAATGTGATTCTCTCACTTTATTTCATCCCCATCATCCCTTTCACTTTCCTTTGGAAGCAAGTGATTGTGGATTCAATATGATGCATCAAGGAACTCCACTGAAGAAGAAAGATGCAAAGATCCATTTCACTTTGCTTTCGCTGCTAGTGACTGAGGATTTACTTTGCATCTTGGAATTCAAGTGAGGGAGGTGATGCATCCATTGGAGTTTCTGATGACAGGACTGAGAAGAAAATGATGTTGATGCAGACACTTTTTTATATTTTAGGGCTATGTTGCAGAAATTTTTTATCTTTTAATCATGTAATTTTAACTTATGAATCGCTTCAATGTCATACGATTTGATTATGCATATAACTTGTTTTATGTTAAGTGTTTATTTATTTTAATTTGCACAATAATTTGTTTACTAATTCAAGCTAATTAATAAAAATTAAAAATAAACTTGTATAAAAAAAGGTTTAGAAATAAACTGCAGTACTATATGGAGTGATCTGCGTTAAGAGGGACAACATGGACATGACAACCAATGAAATGAGTTTCATAATTATTTACGTCAGTTATTTATAGAACTGGCGCAAATAGTTTACCCACCACCTCATTTTTAACGTCAACTTAATTGATGACTGCCAAGTTCCCGTATATTAATTACATTATTTCCAATATTCATTCTGCACGTTTATAACATATAGGATTATTTACGTCAGCTATTTATTTAACTGAAGTAAAAATCAAACTTTTAACGTCAGTTGTATAAAAAACTGACGTTAACAATTAATATTTTTTATTTGAAAAACACTTTTAACGTCGGTTTTTTAAAAAGCGGCGTTAAAAGTGTATAGATATCTGCAAAAACATTCATTCCTTTGGTATCTTGTGCTACTTACCCATGCACCTTGTAACTCAATCCTCTTAATGAGCATTAAGTTTATAGGTAAGTTTTCAACAAAATCAGAATAGCTTAGTAACTTCATCCCCTGCTCCTATAAATAGCTTCCTTCCATCCTTTTAATTTTCTGCTTCACAATATGGCTCTACCGTGGAGATTAACTTCATCACTCTTTCTTCCTATTCCTAGACTCAAAGGTCTTTGTCTTAATGGTCAAACAACTTCTGAGTTTGATTACATTACATGGGTGATAAGTCTGAGTAAATTACATTATGTGAGTTGCTCACCTTATCACCTTCCGGAGAATCAGCTGCTGGAGGGCTAATCAGGTGCTCGGGGGTCACAGTTCCAAAACCTCAGCTTTGGCAGCAAGTGACCATCTTGGAAGTCTCTGGAACCACTGCCTTTGCTTGAAACAGATCTAGTGCACCTGTTTTTGCCTCTCTCTTGAGCTCTCTCATGCCCCCCAGTTTTCTGAGGTCTTCGGAGTATAGTTTTCCCTTTGGCATATTTCATAAAACTCTCTGATGGGATGTAGCTTTAATGTTTAGGATTTTAAACCCTTTCAATGTAACTTTGTATAGGATTTTAAACCCTTTCAATGTAACTTTTTATAGGATTTTAAACCCTTTCAATCTTCTGTATCAGTCTGTATTACAGTACTTCATGAATGAGATCCGGTTTGGGTTATTGATTCAACTTATAGTTTTCAAAAACAGAAACACAAAACATCAAAGCAATTCATGTGAAACTGAAACTTTGAGGAAGGCAATGCGGAAGGGATCGTATACTAGATAAAAAATATTATTAAAATAACATTTAACGTCTGTTGATGTAAGGACTGACGTTAAAAGTGAAGTGACTTACTTTTAACGTCAGTTCTTTATAGAACTGACGTTAAAATGTTCACTGTTAACATCAGTTTTTTATTGAACTGACGTTAAAAGTGAGTCACTTCACTTTTAACGTCAGTCATTAAAACAACTGACGTTAAAATTGAATTAATGAACTCTGATATTTACAAAACTGCCACCGCTTCCTTTTTAACGTCTAGCTTTTGGTTAACTGACGTAAACCTTTACCGTCTAATGTATATTTTCCACTAGTGTAGTTTCCTTGTTTCCAGATTTCCTTATCCATCTTCCATCTTATTTCTTCAGTTTCATTTTGCTCACAATTTCTTCACCAAACTTGTGAGTTATTCTTCTTGCAAGCTTCTTTTCTTCTCCATCAAAAGGAACATTAAAATGAGCTAGGATTATGCAGACCGGTGTAGGGTAGGCAAGCATCATCTTTATGTTCTTGCATTCTATCATGTGTGCAGCAACACAATACCCCCAGCTGATTTGCTTCTCATTCAGTATAGCCCACATAAGCATTAAATCATAGTTTTGCAGAATAAAGTGATTTCCTCCTATTGGAATTATAATTTTGCAGACAACATAACACAGAAGTCTATCCCCTACACTCATTATACTGGTATAAGTAACTCTACCTTCTAGTTCATTAGAGGTAACTAAATCTGGTCTAGCCAGTTCTTTATCATACTCATTATACCACTCAGATTTGGGACCATTTCCAGCAATGCTAGGTCCATAATAAGGTAGGTTAGCAAGATTGTTGAATTCCTCTAATGACATTTTTATCTTAATTCCCTTAACTTCAGAGCTAATTCCATTAGCATTCATTTCCAAATTTGAGTAAAATACTTTGACCAGTAGTGGGTGATAGTCAAACTGAGTTTGTACAAACTCAATGAGCTTTTGACAGACTATAAATTCAGGAAAGTTAAACTCATTATCCTCAAAATATTTTACATCCATTTCCCAAGGTTCAAGAATTTCTCTATATCTGAAGTTTTGATTAAAGTATTCCTTTTGTTCATCAAAAGAAAAATACCTTTGAAGAAAAGCATCATTGTCCATGTATGAAGTTGGAGCAGCACTTTCTGTGACTTCCTTTTCTTTGGAAGATTCCACTTCCTTTCCTTTGTTCCACTTTTTTCTCAGGAGCCTTTGAAGTCTAATTAACTCCTTTCTTCTTCTCAGCTGATTTAGAAGTTTTCATTTCCTTCCTCTTCTTCTCAGCAGCTTTTGAGGGTGAAGATCCAGTATTTTTGGTTCTTGCCATATTAGGGTTGGTTTGGGTACAAGAAGGATTAATCTTAGCTCTGCTAGGGTTGCGTATTATGTGAAGAAAGAGTGGGTTTTAGAAGATTTGAAGTTTTGAATTAAGATTTTACATCAGTTCTTATAGCATTCGCGTACAGGGGTGTAGTTTTGAAAATAAGCGCGTCCATCTTGTCACGTCAGTAGACGGAAGTACTAAAACACAAAGTAACCTAGTAGACCAGCTCCATATGCCACGTCATTGAATGGAGCTTATCATTAAGGACTTAGCAAGTCCAAAGACTTGTGTGAACGAGTGCTTCTGTCACTTGTGTGGACAAGCGCTTCTGTCACTTTAGTGGACGATCGCTTCTACCACTTCAGTGGATGAGCAGAATTAAAATCTTGTGTATTCTGAGTTTATCAGACTAAAAACACAGGGGATCCATTCCTGAACCTCTATACAGCTATTGATCACATCCATGTTTAAAAAAAATTCCAGTTTTTACACATGTACATAGGTTAGGTACATAGGTGTTCCTGATCAAATCCATTTCTTCTGAAACTCTCTTCTAATCATTCATTGATATTCCAAATCAAATCATACAGGAACCAGAGCATATTTACACATAGATAGAGTCATATAAAAAGTTTCTTTAGAGATTAGATATAGGATTGATCAATTATGCCCAATTCTCTTCTAATGAAAAGAATCTTTCTTTGTTCAAGGGCTTGGTAAAAATATCAGCAAGTTGTTTAGTTATATCAACATATTCAATCTCAATTTCTCTACTTCGAACATGATCTCTAATGAAATGATGTCTAATTTCTATGTGTTTAGTTCTAGAGTGCATTATGGGATTCTTAGTTAGGTTAATTGCACTTGTATTGTCACATCTAATAGGAACTTGGTTTAGTTGCACACCATAATCAACTAATTGTTGTTTCATCCATAAAACCTGTGCACAACAACTACCAGCTGCTACATATTCAGCCTCTGCAGTGGATAAAGCCACACTAGATTGTTTCTTACTAAACCATGATACTATTGAGTTTCCTAGTAAATGGCTAGTTCCACTAGTACTCTTTCTATCTAGTTTACAACCAGCAAAATCAGAGTCTGAATAGATAATTAAAGTACATGCAGCTCCCTTAGGATACCATAATCCCATGTCTTTTGTTCATAACAGATACTTAATTATCCTTTTAACTGCTGTTAAGTGTGATTCTTTTCGATTTGCTTGATACCTAGCACACATGCATACACTAAACATGATATCTGGCCTACTAGCAGTAATATAAAGTAGTGAGCCTATCATACCTCTGAATTAAGAAACATCAACAGGTTTACCTTGCTCATCCTTGTCCAGATAACAGGAGGCACTCATTGGAGTAGCCATTTCCTTAGAATTTTCCATGCCAAACTTCTTGATCAACTCATTGTAGTACTTGGTTTGGCTAACAAAGATTCCATTTTTAGTTTGCTTTATTTGCAGTCCAAGGAAAAAGTTCAGCTCACCCATCATTGACATTTCAAATGCACTCAGCATAAGACTTGCAAACTCATTGCACAAATGCTCATTAGTGGCACCAAAAATTATATCATCCACATATATTTGTACAAGTAAAATGTTGTGTGCCTTTTTATTAGTGAACAAAGTTGTGTCAACTTTACCTCTTTTAAATCCTTTTTCAATGAAAAAATTACTTAACCTTTCATACCATGCTCTAGGAGCTTGCTTTAAGCATATAGTGCTTTAGACAGTTTACAAACATGGTTAGGCAATTCATTACTCCCAAACCAGGTGGTTGACCAACATACACTTCCTCTTGTATAAATCCATTTAAGAAAGTACTCTTAACATCCATTTGATACAATTTAAATCCCATTATGCAAGCATAAGCAAATAGCATTCTTATAGCTTCTAATCTTGCTACTGGTGCATATGTTTCATCATAATCTATGCCTTCTTCTTGGTTATACCATTTGGCTACCAATCTAGCCTTGTTTCTTACAATTATACCATTTTCATCTAGTTTATTCCTAAAAACCCATTTTGTAACTATTACTTGACAGTTCTTGGGTTTAGGCACTAGTTTCCAAACTTGGTTTCTTTCAAACTAGTTAACTCATCTTGCATAGACATCATCCAATGTTCATCAATTATATCATCATCTATGCTCTTAGGTTCTACTTGAGACACAAATGCCATATGATTACAAGCATTTCTAAGAGATTGTCTAGTAGTTACCCCCTTTGTAATTTCACCAATGATGTTATCAATTGGATGATTTCTGACAGTCCTCTATTCCTTTGATATGTCAGGCTGTTGTTTTGTTTCCTCCTGCTGCATCAATTCATTCTTTAAGCTTTCATCTTCTTCAGTGTCCTGTTTCTCTTCTAGGAGATTTTTCTCAATTGAATCTGCAAGATCATCAATAATAGAATCCTTTCCCAACCATTTGGGGTTAGACTCATCAAATGTCACATGCACAGATTCCTCAATAGTTTGTGTTCTCTTATTATATATTCTAAATGCTTTACTATATAGAGAGTAACCTAGGAAAATTCCTTCATCAGCCTTTGCATCAAATTTTCCAAGATTATTCTTTCCATTGTTAAGAACAAAGCATTTGCAACCAAAAACATGAAAATGTGCTATATTTTGTTTTCTTCCTTTGTAAGCTCATAAGGGGTTTTCTTTAAGATTGGTCTTATCAAGACACTATTTAGCACATAGCAGGCTGTATTGACAGCATCTGCCCAAAAATGTTTTGGCAAGCTAGAGTCGTTCAACATAGTTCTTGCTATCTCCTCTAATGATATATTCTTCCTTTCCACTACTCCATTTTGTTGTGGAGTTCTAGGAGCAGAAAAATTATGTTGAATGCCATGCTCATCACAAAAGTTTTCAAACACTTCATTTTGAAATTCTCCCCGATGATCACTTCTTATAGAAACAATGTTCATGTCCTTTTCATTTTGCACAATTTTTGCCATTTTCTTAAATGCAGCAAATGAATCACTCTTATGAGATAGAAAATATGTCCATGTATATCTAGAGTAATCATCTACTATTACCAATGCATACAAGGTACCACCAAAGCTTTTGGTTTTAGATGGACCAAATAAATCCATGTGTAAAAGTTGCAAGGGTCTAGTTGTTGAAACAATGTTCTTTGGTTTAAAAGAGACCTTAACTTGCTTTCCTTTTTGACATGCATCACATAGTCCATCTTTCACAAATTTCAGTTTAGGAAAACCAACTACAAGATCTTCACAAATCAGTTTATTCAAGTGGTTCATGAATGTGTGCAATTCTTCTATGCCAAAGCCAATTCTCTTCTTCTTTTGAAATAAGACAACATGAAGTATTTGATGAGATATTATCTAAATCAAGCATATAGATGTTATCTGTCCTATGACCAATTAATTTCAAATTTTCATCATGCTGATTTTCTATTAAGCAACTATTGGAATTGTATTTTACCTTGAAGCCTTTGTCACATAGTTGACTGATACTTAATAGGTTGTGTTTCAGTCCTTCAACATATAGTACATTGACAGGCGGCGCGCGAGCGCGCGTGCGATTCCGGCAAGTGTACCGGATTGTCGCCAAGTAATAAAAGATATCGATCCCACATAGACTGTGATCCCGAATCACAGTTAATTATCAAATTGAGTAAATCTGGACTGTGTAAAAAGGATTTTTATATTTTAAAATGGTTTTGAATTTAGAGATAGATAAAACAGAATCAAATAAAACAGAAAACAAATCTTTTTGGTTTTTCAGATCTAAATGGGTTCCTAGGGATTTGGGTTACCTACGAGGTCGTTTACATTGCTAACTTGATTACCCCTGTTAATTATCGAAATTGCCTTGAAGGCGAGTTTATCCTCTAATAGCTTAAGCTCCCTCTCGGGTTACAAAAGCCGTGCCCAATTGACCCAACCCCTACTCTCATGGTAGTCGAACTCAGATTGGACCCTTTTCGTTTCGTGACAACTCGTTGATCCTCGAGGGACGGCTTCTAACTCTCGTGATTTCAGTCCCAAGTCTGACTCTATAGATCCGACACCTAAGTTCACCGCTAGGTTCCTCCTTAGAATGTCTAAGTCATGCAAATAAACCTAAGTTCACCGCTAGGTTCCTCCTTAGAATATCTACGTCTCGTAAATAAGCAGCCGCCGAATTTACGAGTGATTAGAACACTAGAAATCAGATCTAAAGCAAATCGAATTTAACAAAGATATTACATCAAATTTACAATATATTCAAACCTCGGGCATAGCCCCAATCCCTAGAAACTAAGCTACTACTCCAGCCTTGCCATGGAGATGACAGGCTTGATTACAAATAACATGAAAGTAACCTAAGAGAAGAGAGGAGGAAGAAGAAGATAGATCCTAAAATGTAGCCTAAGTAGTAGCCAAAAGTCTATGTGTGTCTCTATGTGTTGTTGTTATTGTCATCTGTTGTTTTCTGCCTCTGCCTGGTCCTTATTTATAGATGTGGGAAGTTTGAATCCCAATCTAACTCAAATTTTGATCCAATTCGGTTTCTTCAGGTCCAAGTAATGCGCGTCACGGCCGTGAGGCGTATCACGGGCAGGCCGTGATGGCTTCTACCTCGAGCACTTCAATGGATTTAAGATCCTTCACGACGCGAACTCCTGCTCGCGACGCGAACCTTCATTTTACAGTCATGATAGGAATCACGGCTAGGCCGTGATGGATTCTGACTTGTTGGGGTTTAGGTCACGGCCGTGATGGTCATCACGGCCAGGCCGTGACAGACTCTGACTTTAGCCTTGCTTCCTTTTCAGTTTTGCTCGATCATGGCCGTGATGGGCATCACGGCTAGGCCGTGATGGGCTCTGTTTGGCTCATTTTCTTCACTTCTCAAGCCCTATTTTCATCCAAACTCCATTATGGTTGATCTTGAGCATTTTACCCTTGATTTTTGCAAAACAACACCACGAAAACCGCCTAACCCGTTCCAAAGGAAAATTAACCAAAAATCAAATTAAATATGCCTAAACTACATGAAAATGCATGCAAAATGATAGAGAAAGATGATGTGAAATCACACTCATCAAATCACCGCAAGCTTAAGATTTTGCTTGTCCTCAAGCAATTACCTAGGCCATAAGATATAAATCAATCAAAGCATGGATAGTGAACCCAGAACCCTAGCAACTAATCCAAGTAATAGGCATATTCAAATAAATCCCCAAGAGATAATCGACTTCAAGTCCAATTAGAAGCTTAGGTTCATCACATTCATATTCTCACTGATTCGGGCACTCTTCTCACCTCACTCAAATGTTCCAGGGTATATGACATTTCGCTCAGTTTCCTCAAGGAAGGTATTCTACCATAGGCTTGACTATTAACCAAATCTCTACTTTATTAATGAAAACACATAAGAATCAAGAGGTCTTTTACTTTGGTTGTAATGTGGCCATGGGATTAATTGTTAGGTGGGAAAAATCAAGAAAAGGGAAATTCAAGAAGGCTAGACAGATTATCAAACATTGCAAAGCATGACACCTTCTAAAATACCTTTTAGGGGCTATGATTTACTTTTCCACCTTTCTTTTTTTTTTTATTTCTCACTTTCTTTTGTCATCCCCTTCTCCATTTTTTTTGTGTTTATTTCATTTTATTTATTTGGAGAAGGGGAGATTTTTCTAGCTTAAGAGAAATATTTTCTAATTTTCTTATCCCATAATTTTTCAAACTACCTTTTTACCCTTTTTGTAATACTTTAAAAGGTGCCATACCAAGCATTATTCATCAAAGTAATTCAAGGTACCAAGAAAAGTATTTTATTCTTTTAGGCTCAAAATTGGGCAACTAAGGGGTAGCATTTAATCAATCAAAGCTCGGGAGGCCGGAAAAATACCTAGTGCCTCAATCATTTTCAAAAATGTTTTCAAAATTTTTTGAAGTTTCGAAACGGTTTCAAGTCAAGTTCTAGAGAATACAATCCAAGAGGAATTAAAACACTCTATCACAAGGAATGGGGTAGATTTAGTGAGTACCCCCTTTTGGCTCAAAATCTTACATTTAGTAGTTCAAAAATCAGTGAGAAATACAAACATAAGGAACCATATGCTAATTATTAACTATCAAAAGATTATCTCAAGAATTTTTATTTTTAGCCTTGTCACCAGAAATAAAAAAAAATTGGGTTCAAAAATTCACTGTCTCAATTCATTTGGCACCAAGTTCTCACAATTGGATGCATGTTCTAAGTGAGGGGCAATCTAGAGAATGTGATCATGCCAAACTATGCCTATGTGAATGCAATATGAATGCAACAATGCAAATGCAAAAATACCCCTACCCCAAGCTTAACACTTACATTGTCTCCAATGTAAATAATCAAGTCGGAGAGAGGAGAAAAATTGGAACAACTTACCGAGTTGGTAGCGGGTGTTGGCTCACATTCCAGTCAAAACTTGGGTGGAAATAACATCACGACCGTGAGGCGTATCACGGGCAGGCCGTGATCAATTCTGTGCTCTTGTATTAGTTCATCACGGCCGTGACCATTGTCACGGCCAGGGCGTGATGGCCTCTGACTTTATTTTTTTCTTGATCTTCTTCCCTTCCTTCCTTCTCAACCTGAAAACACTACACAAATCTATTAATTTATGATTTTTGCCTCTTGATCTTCTCTAATTATTCAAGAGCTAATATTCAAAAACAAAAGGAAAAGGGAAAGAAAACATGGGTTGCCTCCCAAGAAGCGCTTATTTACGGTCATAAGCTTGACCAAACTTCCTCCAATCAACCGGGGGCGGCTGGGCGTAGATGTGCAGGAACACTTCTATTCCATGGAACTCCTTCGAAAAGCCGATTCTGCTCATACAGCCAATTACGCTTCCGCTTTGCTCTTTTCTCTCGGAGCTTCCTGACCTTCCTTCCTCTTTGCGGAAGTTCTGTTTCCGCATGATCAGCCACTCCAACTTCGTCACTGTAGGGTGCATCATCTTCCATGCATATCTTTGGAGTGGCTTCCATGCTAAGTTCTTTCTTTACCACTGGAGACGTTACGTCAATTCTGCACACATGGCTCTCAAAAGGAGGGTTGTTATAAGAGTTAGTCAACTGAAAATCTACCCTACCTTCCTCTACATTTAGAGTGAGTTTACCATTCCTTACGTCTATTACTGCTCCAGCGGTGGCCAAGAATGGCCTTCCTAAAATGATGGGGAATTCAGAATTCCCTTTCATATCCAATACCAGGAAGTCGGTAGGGATGAAGAATTTCCCTACCTTTACAGGAACGTTCTCTAGTATGCCTAGAGGAGTCCTAGTTGAGCCATCCACAAATTGTAAGGAGAATTTGAACGGTCTCAACTCTTTCGTTCCCAACCTTTCCAAGATAGTGAGCGGCATCAAGCTCGCACTAGCCCCTAAGTCACATAAGGCTTGGTCGATTTGCACTTGTTTAATTGAGCAAGCGATAGAGAAACTACCTGGGTCTTTCAGTTTAGGAGGCATATTAGATTTTTTCATGACATTTGGCTCCTCAGTTAAGCTCTTAGTTTCTACTTCCACTTGCTTTCTCTTGACCAACCTTTGTGGGAAAGGTATCGGGGGTTGGTACGGTGGTGGAGGGACATACTTTGGTTCTGGCTCTTCCTTTTTGCCCGTGTCCTCCTCAGGTTCCACGTCCTTTTCCCCCACCCCAAGCTTATCATCCTCAAGTGTATGGCATTACAATGCTCAACGGGATTAGCTTCGGGTTGACCCGGGAACGTACCCTTAGGTCTAGTGTAGGTGCTGGCTTGTTGGGCAATTTGTATTTCTAGCATCTTGTTGTGGATGGCTAAGTTGTCTACCTTGGATGCTAGCTCTTTTATTGCCTCGTTCACTGCCCTGCCTTGTTGTCTAAACTCCTCATTTTGTTTTGTCTGAGTTTCAACAAAACTTTCAAATAAAGTCTCGAGTTTAGATATCTGCACTTGAGGATACCCCGGTGCGGCTCGCTTATTACCTTGGCCCTTTTGGAACTCATGGTTGAGCGTATTGCTGTAGTTGCCGTAAGAGAGGTAAGGGCTGTTCTTCCTTTGGTTGTAGGGATTTGGGGGAGCATAATTGGGCAACTTCGGGTTGGTGTCGTAGAAGTTGTGACAAGAGTTCACATGTTCCCCCGAAGCGCCAGATCCATGAGCAATTCCACGTGGGCACTCCATGATGTCGTGTCCCTGCATTCCACAAATCTCACAAACAATGTTAGTAGCACCTATTGCACTCACATTAGCCCTTTCAAGTCGATCAAAACGTTTATTCAGTGAGTCTATTTTTGACATTATAAGATCAGTTCTATTTACTTCAAACTTACCCCCCGAAATCTTGTTCGGGTTATTACCTCTTTCTGAACCCCATTGGTGGTAGTTGGTGGCCACGTTTTCAATGATGTTGAATGCCTCAGTCAGAGGCCTATTCATAAATGCCCCACCAGCTGCAGAATCAAGTGACACCTTCGAAGAGTAGTCCAATCCGTTGTAGAAGGTGTGCACTAATAACCACCTCTCGAGTCCATGGTGTGGGCAAGACTCCAACAGTCCCTTGTAGCGATCCCAAGCTTCCGATAAGGATTCTCCGTCTTTTTGGAAGAAGCCGGTGATCTGGGTTCGTATATAGGCCATCTTGGATGGAGGGAAGAATTTCTCCAAGAACGCCTGCTCCAGTTGGTCCCAAGTAGTCAAGGTGTTGGCGGGCAGTTGCTTTAGCCAAGACTTTGCTTTTCCAGTCAGAGATGAAGGGAACAACCTCAAGCGAATAGCATCGATCGGGGCACCATGAATCCTAATTGCATCGGTGAACTCCAAGAATATTTCTACGTGATCAGTCGGGTCCTCCGAGGGCAATCCTCCGAATTGGTGCTGCCTAATCATGTTGATTAGCATAGGCAGTATAGTGTAGTTCTCCGCCTCAATCTCTGGCCTGGCAATCCCAGTTCGCAAGCCCCTAGCATTTGGGGCTGCGTAGTCCTTCAAAGGTTTCGTATCCGGTTGATTCGTCATGAGTGGAATGGGGGTCAACCTCTCTCTCTCACTTTGTAGTCTCCTACGTCTATGGAAGGTCCTCTCGATTTCTGGATCAACCTCACTAAGGCTCCCAAGACTTAGGGATCTTTGCATAAAACACACAGAGAGATGGATACACTAGAAGGAAAGAAATTTATACTTTTTTTTTTCAAATATAAAAATTAAATAAAAAGAAAAGGTCCAGAAAAATCAATTTAAAAATTAAATTGAGATTCAAAAACGCACAGTCCCCGGCAACGACGCCAAAAACTTGACAGGCGGCGCGCGAGCGCGCGTGCGATTCCGGCAAGTGTACCGAATTGTCGCCAAGTAATAAAAGATATCGATCCCACATAGACTGTGATCCCGAATCGCAGTTAATTATCAAATTGAGTAAATCTGGACTGTGTAAAAAGGATTTTTATATTTTGAAATGGTTTTGAATTTAGAGATAGATAAAACAGAATCAAATAAAACAGAAAACAAATCTTTTTGGTTTTTCAGATCTAAATGGGTTCCTAGGGATTTGGGTTACCTACGAGGTTGTTTACGTTACTAACTTGATTACCCCTGTTAATTATCGAAATTGCCTTGAAGGCGAGTTTATCCTCTAATAGCTTAAGCTCCCTCTCGGGTTACAAAAGTCGTGCCCAATTGACCCAACCCCTACTCTCGTGGTAGTCGAACTCAGATTGGACCCTTTGCGTTTCGTGACAACTGGTTGATCCTCGAGGTACGGCTTCTAACTCTCGTGATTTCAGTCCCAAGTCTGACTCTATAGATCCGACACCTAAGTTAACCGCTAGGTTCCTCCTTAGAATGTCTAAGTCATGCAAATAAACCTAAGTTCACTGCTAGGTTCCTCCTTAGAATATCTACGTCTCGCAAATAAGCAGCCGCCGAATTTACGAGTGATTAGAACACTAGAAATCAGATCTAAAGCAAATCGAATTTAACAAAGATATTACATCAAATTAACAACATATTCAAACCTCGGGCATAGCCCCAATCCCTAGAAACTAAGCTACTACTCCAGCCTTACCATGGAGATGACAGGCTTGATTACAAATAACATGAAAGTAACCTAAGAGAAGAGAGGAGGAAGAAGAAGATAGATCCTAAAATGTAGCCTAAGTAGTAGCCAAAAGTCTATGTGTGTCTCTATGTGTTTTTGTTATTTTCATCTGTTGTTTTCTGCCTCTGCCTGGTCCTTATTTATAGATGTGGGAAGTTTGAATCCTAATCTAACTCAAATTCTGATCCAATTCGGTTTCTTCAGGTCCAAGTAATGCGCGTCACGGCCGTGAGGCGTATCACGGGCTGGCCGTGACGGCTTCTGCCTCGAGCACTTCAATGGATTTAAGATCCTTCGCGACGCGAACTCCTGCTCGCGACGTAGCCTTCATTTTACAGCCATGATAGAAATCACGGCTAGGCCGTGATGGATTCTGATTTGTGGGGGTTTAGGTCACGGCCGTGATGGTCATCACGGCCAGGCCATGACAGACTCTGACTTCAGCCTTGCTTCCTTTTCAGTTTTGCTCGATCATGGCCGTGATGGGCATCACGGCTAGGCCGTGATGGGCTCTGTTTGGCTCATTTTCTTCACTTCTCAAGCCCTATTTTCATCCAAACTCCATCATGGTTGATCTTGAGTATTTTACCCTTGATTTCTGCAAAACAACACCACGAAAACCGCCTTACCCGTTCCAAAGGAAAATTAACCAAAAGTCAAATTAAATATGCCTAAACTACATGAAAATGCATGCAAAATGATAGACAAAGATGATGTGAAATCACACTCATCATACATCCTCAATGATTGTTGTTGACTCACTTCCAATGTTGCCAATGGAAAGTATTCTCCCTTTATTGTTGTCTCCATAGGTAACACTACCACTTGACTTAGGGGTAAAGGAAATGAACTTGGTTTTGTCTCCAGTCATGTGCTTGGAACAACCACTGTCAAGGTACCATTTCACATTCTTGGCTTTCCAATACACTTCACTATCTAAATCATTGTTATTACTGGCCATCAAGCACAAGTTTGCCTCCTCAGATTCAGATTCTTCAGTGGAATCTACATCATTATCATCCCAAGCAATGTAGGCCTTTCTTGGCTTTCTCCACTTCTTGTCCTTTGAGTCAAACTTTTCTGTTTTGTCCTTCTTTTCCAGTTTTGGATAGTCAAGCTTCATATGGCCAATCTTTCCACATTCATAGCATGTGATGTTGTTGGAAGAGTTGTCACCTTTTCTAAAATTTCTCCTTTGAAAAGTGGATGGCTTTCTTTTGAAGTTGCCTTTCTTCTTTAGAAACTTCTTGAATTTTCTAACTAGCATTTCCATCTCTTCTTCAGATTCTGCCTCTTGTGCTGAATCATTATCGCCACGGTCTTCTACTTCTCTGACTTGTGATTTCAGAGCCAATCCCTTTTTCTTTTTTGTCAGTTTCTTCATTCTCATTCAGTCTGTTCAACTCCAATTCATGCTCTTGCAGTTTTCCAAACAATGTGGCAATGGTCATTGATGAGAGGTCTCTAGATTCTGAGACTGCAGTGACTTTAGGATGTCATTCCCTGCTCAAGCATCTCATTACTTTGTTAATTGATCCTTATTTGATATAGCTTTTCCAAGGCCAGCAAGTTGGTTGACAATGTGAGTGAATCTCTATTGCATTTCAGTCATCGGTTCTCCTTGCTTCATTCTGAGCAGCTTATACTCATGTGTGAGGGTGTTCATTCTTGTTCTTTTGACATCTGTGGTTCTTTCATGTGTTACTTGCAATGTATCCCACATCTCCTTTATTGATTTGCAATTTGAAACCGTGAAAAACTTATCACGACTTAAAGCAGATGTTATCATATTCTTAGCACATGCATTATATTGAACTCTTTTCTTATCATCCTCTTTCCATTCAGTTTTAGGCTTATTTCTTGGAGCACCATTAGCATCTATAGTAGAGGGGACAAATGGTCCATTTTCTACTGCATCCCATATGTCAACACCTGCAGCCTCAAGAAAGATTATCATCCTTTCCTTCCAATAGATATACTCAGATCTATTGAAGGCAGGAGGGCGTGATAGGGAAGCCCCTTCATTGAAACAGTCATTGTAAGCCATACTCTTATAGCTGTTAAGCCAAACTTAAGATTTTAGCTCTGATGCCAATTGTTGTTTTGTCAAAGACTCGGGGGGGGGGGGGGGGGATATTGAGCTTTCAAAAAGCTTTTCAAAAACTTTATTTTTCAAAAGAGGCTGCCTCAGGATGTTTTACAAAACAATGAAGGACTTTTTATGAAATCTTGAATAGAAGGTGGTGAGGAAAGAAAGATTAATTCAGAAAGATAAATCAGTTCAGGGTCGTACAGGTATTGGATATAGGCCTTAATCAGTCAAGAACTGAAGTTACAATATATCAGTTTCAGTGATCAAGAACAGTCTTAATCAACTTAGTTTTGAACGATTAATAACTCAAGATTGATTACAGTAATACTCTGGTATTATTTCATATTAATCAGATCAAGAACTAATATCAATTGAAAACTTAGAACATCAAGATCACAGTAATATGCGCAAGACAGAAATTAAGGAGTTTGAGTTTAGAGATACCACACAACCAGATTTATCCCGGTTCAGTCACCACTACGGTGACCTACATCGAGTCCCCACTCCACCTGTGGATTTTCACACACTAACACAACAAGCTTTAGCTAGGTATCTTGAAAAACCTTTACACCACAGAGCACTCCTTCACCTTGAGATACCACACTCTTGTGAAGAGCCTTAATGTTCTTCCTTAGGGATTTCTCACCCTAATCACACAGAGAGACTCCCTCTCTCTTTACAATCAAATAGAAAGAAAAGATTGATTCCAAAACTCTCAATAGTCAGATATACAATTTGATGTTCTTATGAGAATTGAAACACTATTTTTCACAATGAAGCTCAAGCAAGAAGATGAATGAATTTCAAAATTGATCTCACAAATTGATTTTGTAAAATTTTTGATATCTTTTAAAAGTGTTTCTTTGATCCCTCTATATATAGGAAACAAGTTATAGTCGTTGGGATCAATTAAAATAGATTTGGGTATGATAACAGAATCTGTTTTCTTGATTTTGGTTCTTGAATAGGGGTTGAGTACAAGACTGTATTAACCAATTTCACACTGATAGTTCTGATAGTTTCTCAAAATCTTGAGCTTGGTTAATCCATCAGTACATCCATTCAGTACATCTATGTATTAATGAACATCAGATTTTCCTGAAACTTGAATACACACGTACATAGCATATCTACAGGGCTGTATTCAGTTAACTATTTATAACTGATCTAATTTCACATTGTGCATAGGAGTTACTGAATCAAGAACCTTAAATTCATTTTTCAGTTACAGTAGCAGACATACATCCATTGATTACATGGTTGTACCTGACAAATAATTTTCTTATTTCCAAAAATCATTTTCATAAAAAAAAAGCTTATTCCTTTTAATGCAGGTTAAGAAAATTGATTTTCTTCATGCATCTTTTTAGTTAAGCTATCTTGTGACTAAGAGATTTATTTCTCTTAGAAATCATCTAAGACTTAAATCTAAAATTCTCCTTTAAGCTTGGTCTTGATGTTCATTTGATCTTTGACTTTGCTCTTTTGATTTCTTCATGCTGTTCCTGGATTCCTTCAAGTTCTTCCTTGAATATTTTTCTTGAATTTGCTTAATGAACTTGTTGATCACCGCTTGATACTTTTCTTTGAAATTTGACACTAAAACACTTGCACACACATTAAATTGTATTTGTCATTTATCAAAATCTCTAAGTCATTGAGTTTTACACGTCATAACGAAGAAATTGCTAAGAGACGAGGACTAGTTGAGTTCTGCTAATATGAGCATGGACACACAAAGCCAATGACCTAGAATTGAAGACCTACATGGTCCCATGACGAGGGCAAGGCTTAGAAGAGTACAAGACACATTGAAAAAGGTGGTAGTCAATCACTTGACTCATAAGCAACCTTATGAAGATGGCTTCATCTTGAACCTCTTATGCATTGAGCCATTGACCACCTAGTTAGGGATAGGACCTATGACCCTTGTTTATAATAGAGTTCATGTAATAAAGGTAGGAACTAGGAACCTTGTATACAGTAGAGTTCATGTAATAAAAGTGCATATTCAAAAAGCACCTAAGACTAGTGTAGGAATTGGGCCTATCGGGCCATAGAATAAGAGTAGGAGGCATTAGGCCCAAAACAAAGCCCACACTTGGGTAGCTTCCATTTCAAGTTAGACTAGCTTGCACTTCAAGTTAGACTACTTGCACCTTAAGTAAGAGTAGCTTGCACTTCAAGTTAGACTAGCTTGCACCTTAAGTAGGATGAGCCTATAAATAGGCTTCATGTAAATCATTTTATAAGTTTGAATACAATTGAGTTTTCTCACACTTGATATTTCTAGAGAGAGTTGATAATTCTCCTCTTCTTCGTTCATAAGTTGAACCATTGATTCTTATCTTGAATTTCCATATTCAAGTGGTGAATCTTTCCTTGGCTTATCAAATTCACTCTTTTTCTCAAAGATGATTCAATTTATGGTGCCTTCCTTTCATCTTCTTCCTATTCCATTTTCTATTTTTGTTCTTTAAATTCTTGAAATTTACTTCATGCAATTTACTTCCTAGTTCATATATAGATTGTTCTTCTCTTCTACTTCTTTTGGTTTCACTTGTTTCTTCACTTGAAGATCAAGTTTATTCTATTGTTCTTGTTTGTGTTTGATCTTGAATTTTTAGCAATTGAAATCAAATAAAGATCCTAAAATGTTAGTGATCTATGTCTTGATCACATCATGTGGTATCTATAGCTAGATCTTTGATCTTCAATTGTTTTGAATTTTTGATCAATTTTTTTTTCAAATTCTATGACGATCTTTGAGTTGGAGCCAATTTTATGATGAAAATTTTATCCATAGTGGCGCCATTAATCACTTAAATCTGGATGATGAAATTCAATTTGAATCCAAATGTGATCATGGATCTAGAATTTGAAATGAGTTTGAATTGATCTTGCTTGAATTTTTGGTGAAATTTTTTTTCCCTCCACATGTGTTCTTCGATCACATGTGATTTTGGTTGCTTCTTGAAAATTCAAGCATATATCTATTTTTCTTAATTTGTGAATTGGAACAAATTCAAAATTCAAATTCAAATTTCAATTCACTATAGTAAGATTGATTCAAATTTTAATCAAAAATGCTTCAATGATTTCAAATTTTTAGAACCTAATAGATCTTCATGAAATTCAAATGGTGGAAATTATGTGTTTATCATCCACTTGAATGAAAGATATAGGTCTCTAATTAATTGATTTGTGCTCCTTCACTTGGAAATTATTCTAGACTACTTGAATTGTTCGTATTTTCAAGTATTACACCAATTATGTTCAAATTTGTTCATGATTGAAGGATCTTTTTTTAAATTCTAAAATTAAGTGTAATTGCTGTGAAATTGTAATTAGCAAAAGTCAAGTGGCTGTAGTTTAAAAAAAAGTGGTTTAAAAAGAAAAAAAGTGGGCCAAAATCGTAAATATGCAAAGTTTTGGGGTAAAAGTGCAAATTCTGGAACATTCCCGCAAAAGGTAAAAGACTTGACACCATTTCACATTCTTGTATTTGTAAAGATCCTTCACAAATTGGTGTAGCACATTTCACATTGATCATTAATTGTTTACCAACACTTTGATTAAATTTGAATTACACTTTGTTGAACTATTTCAACTTGTCTTCTTCATATCAATTTGAGTGTGCAATTCTTGATCTTGAACCTTTTCTTGCTTATATTATAAACTCCATTAGTTTTGTATTAGTTGTTTCCAAAATTCTTGACCTCTTTAAATTGATTGCCTATTGGTTGATTTGTCATTTGTTTAATGGAGACTAATTGATTGAGAATCTTGTTTCAATTTGTAGATCCCTTGAAGAGGAAACTCTTGAGTGGAAAGAGACAAGAGAGAAAAATCATCTTGTAAAAGTCTACATTGAGTGATATACATGAGTGGAAATCTTTGAGTGAATGGTGAGTGAGTGGTGAGGTCCTTGAACTATTCATTTTTTGACTTGTAATTCTTTTCTTTCACTTGTTCTTTAAGTGCACTTGTTCCTTGTTGGATTGTACTTAATTCTTTTGATTTTTGGTGGTGTAGTTGTTCTTATTGGTGTAATCTTCATTTGATTTGTGTACTTTTCATTTCTCTGGAATTTGTATGTAATTTCTCAAATTGTAAGTGCACCATGGCTTCACTACATGAAGAAGACATTGAAGACTCCCATAGAGGTTCATCAAATTCCGAAGACAACTATAAGGATGGACCTAGATTTGGTAGATGGAGACCTAGACATGACAATAGAGGAAGAAGGCATGAGAGGGATGACAAGTTACATAATATGAAGGTAAAAATCCCTAGCTTCCATAGGAAGAGTGACCCCGATGCTTACTTGGAATGAGAGACCAAATTAGAACACATATTTTCTTGTTACAACTATAGTGAAGATAAAAAAGTAAAAGTAACAAGTCCAGAATTTCATGATTATGCTTTAATTTGGTGTGATCAATTATGTAAAGAGAGAAGAAAGTATGACGAGGAACCAATATGTGCCTTCAAGCTACACTAGAGACCTACACCATAGGCTTCAAAGGTTAAGACAAGGAACTATAAGTGTAGAAGAATATTACAAAGAGTTGGAGGTCATCTTGATTAGAGCAAACATAGAAGAAGATAGAGAGGAAACTATGTCTAGGTTCTTGGGAGGATTCAACCAATAAATCTAAGATGTGGCAGACCTTTACAACTATGTTGAGTTAGATGACTTGGTGCACCATGCAATCAAGGTTGAAGCTCAAGTCAAGAGAAAGAAATCTTTCAAGAAACCATTCTTCAACAACAACAACTCATCTTGGAAGGATCATTCCAAGAAGGAGGGTGACTCATCAAAACAACTTGAAGTTGTTGGTAAAAGTGGATCAAAGGCCACATTCCCTAACTCCAAACCATCCACCTCCACTCCTTCTTCAAATATATATATATATATATATATATATATATATATATATATATATATATATATATATATATATATATATATATATTAAATGCTTTAAATGTTTGGTTAAGGGACATATTGCTTCTCAATGTCCCAACAAAAGAACAATGATCTCTAGAACTAATGAGGATATAGAGGTAACAAGTGCCTCTTCTAGTGAGAGTGGGGAAGATGAAGTTCTCCCACTCGAAGGAGACTTATTAATGGTGAGATGACTCTTAGGAGTCAAGGTTAAAGAAGAAGATGAGGGCCAAAGAGAGAATATTTTTCAGACTAGGTGCATGGTGCATGGAAAGTTGTGTGCATTAATCATAGATGGAGGATCTTGCACCAATGTGGCTAGTCAAAGATTGGTGACCAAACTTGGTCTCAAAACCAATCCACACCCTAGGCCATACAAGTTACAATGGCTAAGTGAAAAGGGTGAAATCTTGGTGAACCAACAAGTCTTGTTGATTTTTTCCATTGGCTCTTATCTTGATGAAGTTATGTGTGATATGGTGCCAATGGAGGCGGGGCATGTATTGCTAGGAAGGCTATGGCAATTTGATAGGAAAGTCATACATGATGGCCTTTCCAATAAATTTACTTTCATGCACCATAACAAAAATATTACTCTTGTACCCCTCTCTCCTAAAGAAATTTGTGAGGATCAAAAGAAAATGAGAGAGAAAAGGGAGCTTGAGAGAAAAGGTTAGAGTGGAAAAGAAATAAATAAAGAAAATAATGTGCCACAAAAGAATATGAAAAAGGAAAATGGCACAAGTGATCAAAATGTTTTTGAAAAAAGAAAAGGTAAAGAAATGGATGGCAAAGAATGCTTATTTATAAAAGAAAAGGAAGTAAAGAAAATATTATTGGCCAATAAACCAATATATTTACTTTAAACAAAAAATAATGATGAAAATTCTACTCCATCTCTTTCTTTGCCAAAACCCTTTGAGTTTCTTTTGGATGATTTCAAAGATATTTTTCCAAAAGAGCTTCCTAAAGGTTTGCCATCTATGAGGGGGATTGAGCATCACATGGACTTAATTACTAGTGCTTCTCTTCCTAATAGGCTGGCCTATAGGAGCAATCCATAAGAAACAAAAGAAATTCAAAGGCAAGTGTTGAGACGAATCTAGGCAAGTATACCTAGTCGTACAAGTAATACGGTGGTGAGACCATTTTATCGTTCCCACGAGGACTGTGACAAGTACTAGCACGTACCGAATCAATTACTATCTAAGCGGATATTTGGATTGAAAGGGGCTCAATACTAAATACCAAGCCAAATCAGATTCAAAACCTAAGATAAACAAATTAAAAAGAAAAGTTCTTTGAGAATTTCTGTCGAACACTTGGAAGGCAGTTAAAAGAATTCTTCAAATCTATGAACGATGTTGGGATTAGGTTCACTAAACTTCATCCCCATGCAATGAAATGACTAATAAACAGTTTCTACTTCACTTATGACAATCAATCCACTAGATTACTCAAGCCCCAATTCCTCGGATGACAAGAGCCTAAATCCACTAATAGACCCTAATTCCTTAGGTGGCCTAGATTAATGAATTTGCATGATGATTAGGGATTACATGATTGCTAATAAACCTAAATCCATTCCTAGATACAAGGTTTACTAGGTGGTTGATTTCAGTTCTCGTTCTAATATGAATTTTCCAATTGCATATCAAAACAATAATCAAGCCATGGGAGTGCTAGCCACAACAAGCATTAGGCATAGAAATCAATCACTCATAAGGAAGCAAAAACTGTATTACAAGATCAAATCAAATACATGGATAATTCAGAAATAGCTACACCTAACCCCAACAATGGGGGTTTAGCTACTCATGATCATAGCCAAAACCACAGAAATAGAGATGAAAAGGAGGAGGAACTCCATGGAATCCTTGTGCAACTGCCCCTGGTTCAGAGAGAGTGTTTGAGGGCTTCAAAACTGTTTTCTTCTGTTCTGCTCGTGCCTCTTTATGGATCAGGATTCGCCTCACGACCGTGATGGCCATCACGGCTAGGCCGTGACGCTTTCTGCCTTGGGCGCGCTTTCAAAATATGTTTGTCACGGCCGTGACACTCATCACGGCTAGGCCGTGATAGCTTCTGCCTTCACCAATTGGTCTGTCACGGCCGTGATGAGTATCACGGCTAGGCCATGACAGATTCTGCCTAGGAGGGTTCTGACTCAATTAACATGTCACGGTCGTGATGGGCATCACGGCTAGGCCGTGACAGCTTCTGCCTTCTGCCTTCTTCTTCTTCAGTTTTGCTCGATCATGACCGTGATGGTCATCACGGCTAGGCCGTTATGGTCATCACGGCTAGGCCGTGATGGGTTCTGGTTGGGTCATTTTCTTCACTTTTCAAGCTCTGTCTTCATCCAAGCTCCATCATGGCAAATCTTGAGTATTTTTCCTTAAATTCTTGCAAAACAACACCAAGAAACCGGCTCACCCGTTCCAAGGTAAAAACTAATAAAAATCAATTTAAATATATGCCCAAACTATATGAAAATGCATGCAGAATTGTACAAGAATTATGATGTGAAATCACACTATCAAATCACCCCAAGCTTATTCATTTGCTCGTTTTCAAGCAATCACTAAGGCCAGTAGAGATGAATAATCAAAGCATGGATAGTGAACCAAGAACCCGAGTGATGACTAATCCAAGTAACAGGCATTTTCCAATAATTCAGCAAGAAACAATCAGTTTCAAGTCCAATTAGAAGCTTAGGTTTCTTAGACTCATATTCTCACTGATTCGGGCACTCTTTCTCACCTGAAAATCACCCCAAGCTTGTTCATTTGCTTGGCACTCTTTCTCACCTCACTCAAGTATTTTAGGGGTATATGACAATTCACTCCATTTTCCTCAAGGACTGCGTTCTACCATAGGCTTGACTATCAACCAAATCTCTACTTTATTAATGAAAACAATTAAGAATCAAGAGGTCTTTTGCTTTGGTTGTAACGGGGCCATGGGATTAATCATTAGGTGGGGAAATCAAGAAAATGACATTTCAAAAGGCTACACAAAACATCAAGCATTGCAAATCATGACACCTTCTAAAATACCTTTTTTTTGGTTTTGATTTATTTTTCCACCTTTCTTTCTTTCTTTTTCTTTTATTTCTCACTTTTCTTGTTGTCATCCCCTTCTCTATTTATATTTATTTTTCTCATATTTTTATTTTATTTGGAGAAGGGGAGAATTTTCAGCTCAAGAGAAACATTTTTCTGATTTTCTCATCCCATACTTTTTCAACTACCTTTTTACCCTTTTGTACAATACTTTAGAAGCTGCCCTATCAAGCATCATTTATCAAAATGTTTTAGGGTACCAAGAAAAGTATTTTATTCTTTTAGGCTCAAAATTGGGCAACTAAGGGGTAGCATTTAGTCAATCAAAGCTCAGTAGGCCGGAAAAATACCTAGTGCCTCAATCATTTTCAAAAAATGTTTTCAAAAATTTTTAAGCCTTAAAGCGGTTTCAAGTCAAGTTCTAGAGAAATACAATCCAAGAGGAATAACACTCTAACACAAGGAATGGGGTAGATTTAGTGAGTATCCCTTTTTGGCTCAATATCTCACATTTTAGTAGTTCAAAAATCAGTGAGAAACACAAATCTACGAAACCACATACTAGTTATCAACTATCACAGATCATCTCAAGAATTTTTATTTGTAGCCATATCACAAGAATAGGAAATTGGGTTCAACAATTCACTATCTCAATTATTTGGCACTCAGTTCTCACAATCGGATGCAAAAATCTAAGCAAGGGGCAATCGAATCATGTGATCATGCAAAGCTATGCCTATGTGAATGCAACATGCAAAATGCAAATGCAAAATACCCCTACCCCAAGCTTAAAAATTTACATTGTCCCCAATGTAAACAATCAAGCTGGAGAGAGGAAATAAAAATTGGAACGACTTACCGAGGTGGTAGCGGGTGCTGCCTCACATGCCTAGTCAGAAGGAATTGCATGAAAATTGGGTCACGGCCGTGATGCTTATCAAGGGCAGGCCATGATGCATTCTGGTCCATAGGGGTAGCCTGTCACGGCCGTGACCTCCATCACGTCTAGGCCGTGATGCTCTCTGATCTTCAGGGTCCTCCCATCACGCTCGTGATGGGCCGTGATCCTTTATGATCTTCATAACTGGCCCACCACAGCCGTGACCAGTGTCACGGCCTGGGCGTGATGGCTGCTGACTGTGCTTGTCCTTGCCCTTTTTTCATCTTGATCTGTCTCTGGCTCATCTAGTTTTATGACTAGTATGACCGTGGTTTTGTGCAAATTATATCTCGTTTCCGCCCAAATTAGACTTGATTGTCCTCAAGCAAGGTTTTGAGTCTCTAAAGTAGTTTTATGTTATCTTAGTTGATTTTGAGTCAAATAAAGCACTTATTACTATTTCATGTTTTCAGGTTCAAAGGGAAGCATTTAGAGCCAAAGGAATGAAGAAAACAATGGAAAAATGCAATTCTGGAAGATTCGCCTCGCGAGAGGCTACTAGCCTCGCGATCCCGAAGACCAGCATGAGCAGAAACAGTCACCCTCTCTGGCTCGCCTCGCGAATCATGTCTCGCCTCGCGAGATGTCCAAACATTGAAGGACTGTTCATAAGATTCGCCTCGTGAAACATGTTTCGCCTCGCGATCGACCGTAACCCAGAATCTGTATTTATAGTCTGTTTTAGGGTAGAACTGATATTTATCTTCTTTTTCTTCTTCTTTTTGGTTGACGGCTGCGAATTAGGTTTAGGGTTTATGTTTGTAATGGAGAACTAGTCTCCTTTGATTAATCTACTGCGATTGGTTTCCATTACCACTTGAGGTTATGTAATTCCCATTCATATTGCTTTTCTCTTTCAATATTTAATATATATGTTCTGTTTGCTTAATTCAGAATTGTTTAGAATAAGTATTGGTTTATGTCGATGATTGTGTGTTCCTATACTTAATCGCGTTTGCTTAGTTCGCGTGTGTTCATTCGTGTTTGCTTAATTCACGAGAGCTTCATTCGTTTGCTTAATTTGGAATTAGGAACATATATCTCGTAGTGTCAATTTCGCTTGTTAATTGATGCTAAAATCGAAAAGGGATTAGAATCCGCTTAGGGCTTGGAATTTATATTAACCGATGATAGTTGGGAAATCGAGAACAGTTGATTAATCATTTTTAGCTTATTCGATAATTACTTAGTTTGCACTGCTTTTCTTTACTATTTTCTTAATTAGATTTCAGTCCAAACCCCCCCTAAAAACTGACTTTTCTGTTAACAACAATCCAAGAGTCCTTGTGAGACGATACTCGAGTTGTCGCTCCCTAACTGCATATTTTTTAAGCCACTCGCTTTTTGACGCGTGCGTGACAAGGTGTCAAAATTGATGCCGTTGCCGGGGACTCTTATTGTTATTAACAGAAAATAAAATTTCAATAAATAAAAATAATTTGCTGAATTGGTATGGTTATGAATCGTAGTACTTCCCATGGATAACTATATGCAAGATTATGTACCTTATGTTGATTATGAGCCATGCATATATTATCCTAACTTTGCTGGAGGTTATGAGCTTAGTAGTGAATTTGGCATGTTTGGAATGAATGATTATTCTAGCCAACGTAGTGGAGGACAGGGCATCTTGGATGAGATAGCTTCTCTGGTGCAACAACAGATGACAGAACAAAATCTTCATTTCCAAGCAAGTCTTCAACAAATGGCAGAACAAAATCTTGAATTCCAACAGAGGATGGAAGCAAGTAATCTTGAATTTCAACAGAGGATGGAGGCAAGTCGTCAGGATTTTGCCACTCAAAATGCTCTCATCATTTCCTCCTTAGCTACACTGCAAACTCCGCATCCCCTTGAAGAACATACAGATTCACAAATAGTTGTTCTTGACAATACTTCCTCTGAGGATAATTTTGATAATGATGTGAAGAATACTTCTATTGATGAACTGTGTGTTGAATCTCCAGATATTTACACCTTTCCTGATTCTATCTATTATACCTCATGTGCTGATTGTAATGACTTTGCTTATTGTGTAGCATGTTTTGAAAGCTCATCCTTTTTAGGTTATGAGGAGCAAACCGTCCATATGGAACACGAGACGCATGAGGTTGAGGGTCCTGTTCATATAGAAAGTGAGGATCAGGAGGACATCTGCTTCACAATGCTTGAGGATGATGAAGAAATTCTGGAATTACATAATTCCATTGGTTCATATGCATGTGTTGAATGTGATGGGATTGATGAACTGTGTGTTGAATTTCCAGACATTCAAGCCTTTTCTGATTCAGTTTGTTGTACTATATATAATGACTGTACTAACTCTAACCTTTGTATGGTGTGTGCTGAGATTTCTGCATGTATAGTATGTGATGAATTTGTTAGTGCAGTGAATGGAGCTCGTGCAGAAGTTGAAGCAGCACCAGTAACACTCTCTACCCGTTTGCCACCTCCCACTGTGGAACCACCGGTGATGGAGTTCAAGCCTCTGTATTTTGCACCCTTGGATATGAAGACACTACGGCCAGTCTGAGACACCCCGTGGTGCCCCATTGTATTATTACATTAAAACCTTAATATTTATTTACTTAATCGCTCGCTTATCGTTGAAAATACGTAAAAATTTAAAACTTAATTAATGATCATATACCTTATACAAATATAAAACACACCAAAGTTGTAATATATAATTACACACATGTTTATTTATTACAAAACCAAAACACTGTTAAGGGTACCCTCTCAGTAGGATCCCTCACAGGTATAGACTTCACTACAGACATACTTAGCGGAAATATAAATACTCCTTAGACACACTGGCCATACTGTCTATACTCTAATCGCCTTGAATCACAGCTCGACCTCCAGCATCTGGTTCGTAAGGAGTTCCATCTAACTCCTCAGCAATTGGTTCCTCCATCGGGTCTTCTCGTACGATCACATCAGAAATAAAATACAACATACATAAAGATATAGGGAATAAGAAACAGTTCTATCATCAAAAAGAGGAAAAGAGTAATAGTAAATTATACAGTAATTGTCACAGACATGCATCACTCAAAATCAACAATCATCCTCAATTCACTATATCATCCTCTACCCTCAGCTCATGTAGTCTAAACACTTATACTGTCATAACTGTCTCTATTCCTTTCACATTCGTTAGTAGTCCAGAGTAGTCTGATGCAAAGAACTCAGTATAGTACACTTCTATCTTTTGATAGAATAAGACTCAACATAGTGCCCTTCTATCTTTCGATAGGATAAGACTCAACATAGTGCTCTTCTATCTTTCGATAGGATGAAACTTATCATAGTGCCCTTCTATCTTTCGATAGGATAAAACTCAACATAGTGCTCTTCTATCTTTCGATAGGATAAAACTCAACATAGTGCCCTTCTATCTTTCGATAGGATAAAACTCATCATAGTGCCCTTCTATCTTTCGATAGGATAAAACTCAACATAGTGCCCTTCTATCTTTAGATAGGATACATCAGATCTACACGTCATGGACTGAAAAAGTATTTGCATCAAAGCCTCTATATGAATCTCACTATCTCAAATCAATAACAGCCTTGTACCTCAAACTCCCATCATAACCTCAACTCGCATTCTTTGTCACATCTCATCCTTTAGATAACTTAATTAAGCTAGGCACCTCTAAGTCAATTCATTCTCTCACCCAAACAATCATCTCCCGAACAACATATATCCTTACTTAAAATCAACTAGGCATAGTATTAAAAACCAGGCAGATCATGCATAACACAACATCAGAAAATATTCAAATATCTCAATCTCATATAAATATTCAAACACCGAAATAATACGTCACATGCAGATGGAATACCACAACCAGCGTATCACAGTAAATTTGATAACATAAAATCAAACATCCTCAAATACTTAAAATCAACTTAATGTCGATAAACCTACAATCCCCGAATCACCATTGGTTTTACAGAAAAGGTTTCCGATGGGATTTTTGTCTTGTCGATTACTCGACTACTAGTAGGGTTTAGGTCACCCTACACAATTATCATATAATCTACTACTTATCGATTCCGACGATAGGTTGATTCTTTTCCCCACCCGAGTTTCCGGAAACACGTACACAACGATCCTCGTTATCCCGCCACGAGTTAACACAACCACCTTCAACCAAACAACATACTTATAATTAATCAACTAACACCCATCTATGACACTTTAGAGCTAGGTTCGACCAAGACTTAGAAAATAGGTTTAGGATTATCTTCTTAATGTCATCTTTTGGATCCTAATTACTAGAGTCTTAACTATCATAGATTACTTATTACAAAACTAAAATTTGAAACAAAATCCTCTAACATTTATGGTTAGGGTTTCGGCTTCAACCAATTATCTAGGTTAGGAAGTTGGAAATTTGATTAACTTAAGGATTAATGATCCATAAGTTACTTAAGCATGATTACTCACTTTAACCAAGATTATGAATCGAGAACATGAACTAAAACTCAACTAGTTCTAAGAACTAGGGTTTCGGACAAGGGCTGAGTTTGGGGTTAGAAATCTCTAAAATTTCTAAACTCTTTGATTTAATCAACATACAAAACCTAGAGTTGGATTCAAGTGTCACAAACAACTTTTGAATCACAAAACCATTAAGTGCTCATTCCTAGGGTTTCGGTTTTGATGAGATCAAATAGGCTTAAGTTTGATTTTTGATCTTCTATATACTTGAATACAAGAACTATCAAGATATAATCATGAATTAGGACATGGAAATGAAACAAAACCTAAGAACACAACTTTACCCTAGGTTCGGCCATGACCAGAAATCAAGGAAAGAAATTTCTCATGATCTTATGCTTTTAGATGATGAAAATAGAGATGATTATAAGATCATAGCAATTGGTTTCATGTCAAAAGGATTTTTCTAGAATTAGTTATGAATTTTTGAATCTAGCTTCAAGAACTTTAAACAACATGTTGATCAAAGGCATAAACTCAAGAATCTTATGAAGAGAAAAGATTAGAATAGCAAGATTAAGAGAGACTACCTCTTGATGATCAAAGAAAATGATGATTTGGATGATGTTCTTCAAGGTTTTCTTATGGTGTTCTTAAGAAACTTAAGGGAGAAGATGAACATAGTTAGGGTTTTAGAACAGTTTTGGTATTTTGGGTGGATCTCTCAACATACTTATCCGTTTTGGATGATCTTTATGTCGTTGGAAAGAGGAGAGAAAGATGAACAACTTTCATGTTGAAAGTTTTTCGATATTCAAAACAGAAACTGATAAGAATTGCTATGCAAAATCGGACGAATTATGAACTTTTTGGAGCAAAGATCATGAAAATGGAAAAATGGCTTAAGGAAGAAGACAACTTATTTAAAGGAAGAAGAATCCAAACTTAAGGAAGAAGAAATCAAAACTTAATGAAGAAGAAATCAAAACTTGGTGAAGAAGAATTCAAAACTTGGTGAAGAAGAAATGAATACTTGGTGAAGAAGAAATGAATACTTGGTGAAGAAGAATTCAAAACTTAAGGAAGAAGGTGTTGGAGCCGTGAGGATGAGGCAAGAGTTTTGGGTCAATTTGTCAAATGGTATTTTGTAGAAATTGTCATAAAAAGACAAGGGTATTTTGGTCATTTCATAACAAAATTAAATGTTGCCATAAATGTACCATTTATTGCCATTTATGGTAGGATAAACTCGTCATAAATGCTCGTCAAGTTGGTCAATCCAATGTATCTGCTACTTTGCCGACTTCCCGATTCATCTGACTCAGGCTCTGCCTAGAGACATCTCTTCGTATAGGCCCGCAACAAACATAATATTTTAATTTTTTTACCAAAATTTCCAAAACTTCCAATATCGTAGTAAATACGATAAAAATATTTTTCATCTCGTTCACGACTCAAAATTAGGTCTTCTGAGCAGTAAACTTTTACTGTCAGTGAAAACACAGAAAACAACAGACCGGCTTCCGTCTGAGTTTTCAACCAAAAACTTCCGCGTAACCTTATAAAAATAAGTATAACAAGGAAATGACCTTGGTTTATCGAAAATCATTTTCTAAGTCTCGGATAAATATATATATTTATATATTTATTACCGATATTACAAAGCAGCGAAAATCGGGGTGTTACACAGTCCAAGAGGTTGAACCCCATTTTTATTGGGAGGACTTTATTGACAAGGAGGTCACCATAATTGTCAAGCGTTCACTGTCGTATTCATACTGCAATTTATGGGACCATGGAATGAACTCCCACTCTTTGTCCATCACTTGGGCCTTATGCTACAAGCAATGGGATCCAGGTGGAAGCCCCTCAATGAGTTTTCCTATCTCTTTCTCTTTAGTTTATTTTCATTTTCTTGTTAGTTTTTGATTTTATTTGTTTTTCTTTTGTTTTCCTTTAGCTCTTGAATAATTTGAGAAGCTCAAGAAATTGTTTGAGAGTCTTGTGTCAGCAAGCTTGCTGGAATTTGATTGAATTTTGCATAGATTGATTGCATGACATGTGTTGACTGTAGATGATTTTCCCCCTAGGATTTGAAATTGAAATTTGATCCCCATTTGAAAAATTGAAAACTGAACTTTGAGATATTCTATTATGATTGCATGATTTATGATAAGTTTGGGGTGAAGGGATGCACACACAAGGGATAGAATCTCGGTCAAACAATTTGAGAAAAATGTCCAGGTGAGGATTTGAGCCTCCAACATGTTTTTAATTGTGTGAATCACTTTTGAGCTTGACTTTCCCGAATTTACTTGAATCTATTCATGGTTTGCATGTCTATGTGTTTGCATCAAATGATTTAGGCAGATTTTCTTTGAATTAACTACTTGGCCTGAAAAGAACCATCCCTAATGCATGTTCCCTAGTTAGCCCATTGAGCTTGATTAGCCTGTTGATCTTGATAACTTCATGTTATAAGCCAAATTCTGGAAAAACCATGTTAACCCGATCTCGGGATTAGGAGAGCATGGAAGCTTAGCAAGAGAAGGTTTGTAAGAAACTAAGTTTGGGGTGGCTACAAGGATGTGACATGTCATTCTGGGGTGAGAAAAAGAAAAAAAAAGAAAAGAATAATAAAAAGGTTGGAGCCAAAGGGCTTAAAAAAAAGAAAAAAAGAAAAAAAGGAAAAAAAAAACAAAAATGTCAAAAAAAAGGGGTATTAAAGGAAAAGGCTGTAGTCGCCCAAAAGCATAAAGAAAAATGGAAAAAGGAATTTGAGTGGAAATTCAAAGTGTAAAATGTTTCATGCTCTCTTAGTTCCTAGAGACTTAAGCCTAGTACCTTTGAATATCCTACCCTTAGCCAGGCCCCATTATAACCTTGAAAAGACCTTTTGATGTTGCATGCATGTTTTCGTGGGAACCATTTTGAGATGAAAATCAAATTCACGGGAAGTGCTCTTAAAAGTGAAATTGAGTGAAATGTTGTTAGCCTAGACAAACTGAGCGAATGAGAGAAACATTAAATGCCCTTGTGAGGAAGGCGATTGTTTGAATTTGGTGATCTCCCTTTTGTGTGTAACTTGGATCCCTAACTTAGATTACTGACTGCATGAATGGTAGAATTCTCAAATGTTTAGAGTAAATGAATGTGGGGATTGCATTGTTGAAAAAGGGGGGGAAACATTGAAGAGAAATTGTTTTGTTGAAGTTGCATGAAATTTGTACGAATTTGATTGAAACCTTCAAGCTTGCCAAGTTTGAGTCCTTTTTGAGTTTTAGTTTGCTTGGGGACAAGCAAAGTTTAAGTTTGGGGTATTTTGATCAGCCTCTGGCTCATCTAGTTTTATGACTAGTATGACCGTGGTTTTGTGCAAATTATATCTCGTTTTCGCCCAAATTAGACTTGATTGTCCTCAAGCAAGGTTTTGAGTCTCAAAAGTAGTTTTATGTTATTTTGGTTGATTTTGAGTCAAATAAAGCACTTATTTCTATTTCATGTTTTCAGGTTCAAAGGGAAGCATTTAGAGCCAAGGGAATGAAGAAAACAATGGAAAAATGCAATTATGGAAGATTCGCCTCGCGATCCCGAAGACCAGCATGAGCAGAAACAGTCACCCTCTCTGGCTCGCCTCGCGAATCATGTCTCGCCTCGCGAGAAATCCAAACATTGAAGGACTGTTCATAAGATTCGCCTCGCGAAACATGTTTCGCCTCGCGATCGACCGCAACCCAGAATCTGCATTTATAGTCTATTTTAGGGCAAAACTGATATCTATCTTCTTTTTCTTCTTCTTTTTGGTTGACGGCTGCGAATTAGGTTTAGGGTTTATGTTTGTAATGGAGAACTAGTCTCCTTTGATTAATCTACTGCGATTGGTTTCCATTACCACTTGAGGTTATGTAATTCCCATTCATATTGCTTTTCTCTTTCAATATTTAATCTATATGTTCTGTTTGCTTAATTCAGAATTGTGTAGAATAAGTATTGGTTTATGTCGATGATTGTGTGTTCCTATACTTAATCGCGTTTGCTTAATTCGCGTGTGTTCATTCGTGTTTGCTTAATTCACGAGAGCTTTATTCGTTTGCTTAATTTGGAATTAGGAAAATATATCTCGTAGTGTCAATTTCGCTTGTTAATTGATGCTTAAATCGAAAAGGGATTAGAATCCGCTTAGGGCTTGGAATTTATATTAACCGACGATAGCTGGGAAACCGAGAACAGTTGATTAATCGTTTTTAGCTTATTCGATAATTACTTAGTTTGCACTGCTTTTCTTTACTGTTTTCTTAATTAGATTTCAGTCCAAACCCCCCCTAAAAACTGACTTTTCTGTTAACAACAATCCAAGAGTCCTTGTGAGACAATACTCGAGTTGTCGCTCCCGTACTGCATATTTTTTAAGCCACTCGCTTTTTGACGCATGCGCGACAAGGTGTCAAAATTGACGCCGTTGCCGGGGACTCTTGTTGTTATTAACAGAAAATAAAATTTAAATAAAAAAAAATAATTTGCTGAATTGGTATGGTTATGAATCGTAGTACTTCCCATGGATAACTATATGCAAGATTATGTACCTTATGTTGATTATGAGCCATGCATATATTATCCTAACTTTGCTGGAGGTTATGAGCTTAGTAGTGAATTTGGCGTGTTTGGAATGAATGATTATTCTAGCCAACGTAGTGGAGGACAGGGTATCTTGGATGAGATAGCTTCTCTGGTGCAACAACAGATGACAGAACAAAATCTTCATTTCCAAGCAAGTCTTCAACAAATGGCAGAACAAAATCTTGAATTCCAACAGAGGATGGAAGCAAGTAATCTTGAATTTCAACAGAGGATGGAGGCAACTCGTCAGGATTTTGCCACTCAAAATGCTCTCATCGTTTCCTCCTTAGCTACACTGCAAACTCCGCATCCCCTTGAAGAACATACAGATTCACAAATAGTTGATCTTGACAATACTTCCTCTGAGGATAATTTTGATAATGATGTCAAGAATACTTCTATTGATGAACTGTGTGTTGAATCTCCAGATATTTACACCTTTCCTGATTCTATCTATTATACCTCATGTGCTGATTGTAATGACTTTGCTTATTGTGTAGCATGTTTTGAAAGCTCATCCTTTTTAGGTTATGAGGAGCAAACCGTCCATATGGAACACGAGACGCATGAGGTTGAGGGTCCTGTTCATATAGAAAGTGAGGATCAGGAGGACATCTGCTTCACAATGCTTGAGGATGATGAAGAAATTCTGGAATTACATAATTCCATTGGTTCATATGCATGTGTTGAATGTGATGGGATTGATGAACTGTGTGTTGAATTTCCAGACATTCAAGCCTTTTCTGATTCAGTTTGTTGTACTATATATAATGACTATACTAACTCTAACCTTTGTATGGTGTGTGCTGAGATTTCTGCATGTATAGCATGTGATGAATTTGTTAGTGCAGTGAATGGAGCTCGTGCAGAAGTTGAAGCAGCACCAGTAACACTCTCTACCCGTTTGCCACCTCCCACTGTGGAACCACCGACGATGGAGTTCAAGCCTCTGGATTTTGCACCCTTGGATATGAAGACACTATGGCCAGTCCAAGAGGTTGAACCCCATTTTTATTGGGAGGACTTTATTGACATGGATGTCACCATAATTGTCAAGCGCTCACTGTCGTATTCATACTGCAAGTTATGGGACCATGGAATGAACTCCCACTTTGTCCATCACTTGGGCCTTATGCTACAAGCAATGGGATCCAGGCAGAAGCCCCTCAATGAGTTTTCCTATCCCTTTCTCTTTAGTTTATTTTCATTTTCTTGTTAGTTTTTGCTTTTCTTTGTTTTTCTTTTGTTTTCCTTTAGCTCTTGAATAATTTGAGAAGCTCAATAGCTTGTGTGAGAGTCTTGTGTCGGCAAGCTTGCTGGAATTTGATTGAATTTTGCATAGATTGATTGCATGACATGTGTTGACTGTAGATGATTTTCCCCCTAGGATTTGAAATTGAAATTTGATCCCTATTTGAAAAATTGAAAACTGAACTTTGAGATATTCTGTTATGATTGCATGATTTATGATAAGTTTGGGGTGAAGGGATGCACACACTAGGGATAGAATCTCGATCAAACAATTTGCTAAAAATGTCCAGGTGAGGATTTGAGCCTCCAACTTGTTTTTAATTGTGTGAATCACTTTTGAGCTGCACTTTCCCGAATTTGCTTGAATCTCTTCATGGTTTGCATGTCTATGTGTTTGCATCAAATGATTTAGGCAGATTTTCTTTGAATTAACTACTTGGCCTGAAAAGAACCATCCCTAATGCATGTTCCCTAGATAGCCCATTGAGCTTGATTAGCCTGTTGATCTTGATAACCTCATGTTATAAGCCAAATTCTGGAAAAACCATGTTAACCCGATCTCAGGATTAGGACAGCATGGAAGCTTAGCAAGAGAAGGTTTGTAAGAAACTAAGTTTAGGGTGGCTACAAGCATGTGACATGTCATTCTGGGGTGAGAAAAAGAAAAAAAGAAAAAATTAATAAAAAGGTTGGAGCCAAAGGGCTTAAAAAAAAAGAAAAAAAAGAAAAAAAAGAAAAAAAAAACAAAAATGTCAAAAAAAAGGGGTATTAAAGGAAAATGCTGTAGTCGCCCAAAAGCATAAAGAAAAATGGAAAAAGGAATTTGAGTGGAAATTCAAAGTGTAAAAAGTTTCATGCTCTATTAGTTCCTAGGGACTTAAGCCTAGTACCTTTGAATATCCTACCCTTAGCCAGGCCCCATTATAACCTTGAAAAGACCTTTTGATGTTGCATGCATGTTTTCGTGGAAACCATTTTGAGATGAAAATCAAATTCACGGGAAGTGCTCTTAAAAGTGAAATTGAGTGAAATGTTGTTAGCCTAGACAAACTGAGCGAATGAGTGAAACATTAAATGCCCTTGTGAGGAAGGCGATTGTTTGAATTTGGTGATGTCCCTTTTGTGTGTAACTTGGATCCCTAACTTAGATTACTGACTGCATGAATGGTAGAATTCTCAAATGTTTAGTGTAAATGAATGTGGGGATTGCATTGTTGAAAAGGGGGGGGGGGGGGGGGGCAACATTGAAGAGAAATTGTTTTGTTGAAGTTGCATGAAATTTGTGCGAATTTGATTGAAACCTTCAAGCTTGCCAAGTTTGAGTCCTTTTTGAGTTTTAGTTTGCTTGGGGACAAGCAAAGTTTAAGTTTGGGGTATTTTGATCAGCCTCTGGCTCATCTAGTTTTATGACTGGTATGACCGTGGTTTTGTGCAAATTATATCTCGTTTTCACCCAAATTAGACTTGATTGTCCTCAAGCAAAGTTTTGAGTCTCTAAAGTAGTTTTATGTTATTTTAGTTGATTTTGAATCAAATAAAGCACTTATTTCTATTTCACGTTTTCAGGTTCAAAGGGAAGCATTTAGAGCCAAGGGAATGAAGAAAACAATGGAAAAATGCAATTCTGGAAGATTCGCCTCGCGAGAGGCTACTCGCCTCGCGATCCCGAAGACCAGCATGAGCAGAAACAGTCACCCTCTCTGGCTCGCCTCGCGAATCATGTCTCGCCTCGCGATAAATCCAAACATTGAAGGACTGTTCATAAGATTTGCCTCGCGAAACATGTTTCGCCTCGCGATCGACCGCAACCCAGAATCTGCATTTATAGTCTATTTTAGGGCAAAACTGATAAATATCTTCTTTTTCTTCTTCTTTTTGGTTGACGGCTGCGAATTAGGTTTAGGGTTTATGTTTGTAATGGAGAACTAGTCTGCTTTGATTAATCTACTGCGATTGGTTTCCATTACCACTTGAGGTTATGTAATTCCCATTCATATTGCTTTTCTCTTTCAATATTTAATCTATATGTTCTGTTTGCTTAATTCAGAATTGTGTAGAATAAGTATTGATTTATTTCGATGATTGTGTGTTCCTATACTTAATCGCGTTTGCTTATTTCGCGTGTGTTCATTCGTGTTTTCTTAATTCACGAGAGCTTTATCCGTTTGCTTAATTCGGAATTAGGAACATATATCTCGTAGTGTCAATTTCGCTTGTTAATTGATGCTACAATCGAAAAGGGATTAGAATCCGCTTAGGACTTGGAATTTATATTAACCGATGATAGTTGAGAAACCGAGAACAATAGATTAATCGTTTTTAACTTATTCGATAATTACTTAGTTTGCACTGCTTTTCTTTACTGTTTTCTTAATTAGATTTCAGTCCAAACCCCCCCTAAAAACTGAATTTTCTGTTAACAACAATCCAAGAGTCCTTGTGAGACGATACTCGAGTTGTCGCTCCCAAACTGCATATTTTTTAAGCCACTCGCTTTTTGACGCGTGCGCGACAAGGTGTCAAAATTGACGCCGTTGCCGGGGACTCTTGTTGTTATTAACAGAAAATAAAATTTAAATAAAAAAATAATTTGCTGAATTGGTCTGGTTATGAATCGTAGTACTTCCCATGGATAACTATAAGCAAGATTATGTAACTTATGTTGATTATGAGCCATGCATATATTATCCTAACTTTACTGGAGGTTATGAGCTTAGTAGTGAATTTGGCGTGTTTGGAATGAATGATTATTCTATCCAACATAGTGGAGGACATGACATCTTGGATGAGATAGCTTCTCTGGTGCAACAACAGATGACAGAACAATATCTTCATTTCCAGGCAAGTCTTCAACAAATGGCAGAACAAAATCTTGAATTCCGACAGAGGATGGAAGCAAGTAATCTTGAATTTCAACAGAGGATGGAGGCAAGTCGTCAGGATTTTGCCACTCAAAATGCTCTCATCGTTTCCTCCTTCGCTACACTGTAAACTCCACATCCCCTTGAAGAACATATAGATTCACAAATAGTTGTTCTTGACAATACTTCCTCTGAGGATAATTTTGATAATGATGTCAAGAATATTTCTATTGATGAACTGTGTGTTGAATCTCCAGATATTTACACCTTTCCTGATTCTATCTATTATAACCTCATGTGCTGATTGTAATGACTTTGCTACTTGTGTAGCATGTTTTCAAAGCTCATCCTTTTTAGGTTATGAGGAGCAAACCGTCCATATGGAACACAAGACGCATGAGGTTGAGGGTCCTGTTCATATAGAAAGTGAGGATCAGGAGGACATCTGCTTTACCATGCTTGAGGATGATGTAGAAATTATGGAATTAGATAATTCCATTGGTTCATATGCATGTGTTGAATGTGATGGGATTGATGAACTGTGTGTTGAATTTCCAGACATTCAAGCCTTTTCTGATTCAGTTTGTTGTACTATATATACTGACTGTACTAACTCTAACCTTTGTATGGTGTGTGCTGAGATTTATGCATGTATAACAGGTGATGAATTTGTTAGTACAGTGAATGGAGCTCGTGCAGAAGTTGAAGCATCACCAGTAACACTCTCTACCCGTTTGCCACCTCCCACTGTGGAACCACCGACGATGGAGTTCAAGCCTCTGGATTTTGCACCCTTGGATATGAAGACACCATGGCCAGTCCAAGAGGTTGAACCCCATTTTTATTGGGAGGACTTTATTGACATGGAGGTCACCATAATTGTCAAGCGCTCACTGTCGTATTCATACTGCAAGTTATGGGACCATGGAATGAACTCCCACTCTTTGTCCATCACTTGAACCTTATGCTACAAGCAATGGGATCCAGGCGGAAGTCCCTCAATGAGTTTTCCTATCCCTTTCTCTTTAGTTTATTTTCATTTTCTTGTTAGTTTTTGCTTTTCATTATTTTTCTTTTGTTTTCCTTTAGCTCTTGAATAATTTGAGAAGCTCGAGATCTTGTGTGAGAGTCTTGTGTCGGCAAGCTTGCTGGAATTTGATTGAATTTTGCATAGATTGAATGCATGACATGTGTTGACTGTAGATGATTTTCCCCCTAGGATTTGAAATTGAAATTTGATCCCCATTTCAAAAATTGAAAACTGAACTTTGAGATATTCTGTTATGATTGAATGATTTATGATAAGTTTGGGGTGAAGGGATGCACACACTAGGGATAGAATCTCGGTCAAACAATTTGCTAAAAATGTCCAGGTGAGGATTTGAGCCTCCAACTTGTTTTTAATTGTGTGAATCACTTTTGAGCTGCACTTTCCCGAATTTGCTTGAATCTCTTCATGGTTTGCATGTCTATGTGTTTGCATCAAATGATTTAGGCATATTTTCTTTGAATTAACTACTTGGCCTGAAAAGAACCCTCCCTAATGCATGTTCCCTAGTTAGCCCATTGAGCTTGATTAGCCTGTTGATCTTGATAACCTCATGTTAAAAGCCAAATTCTGGAAAAACCATGTTAACCCGATCTCAGGAGTAGGAGAGCATGGAAGCTTAGCAAGAGAAGGTTTGTAAGAAACTAAGTTTAGGGTGGCCACAAGGATGTGACATGTCATTATGGGGTGAGAAAAAGAAAAAAAGAAAAAATTAATAAAAAGGTTGGAGCCAAAGGGCTTAAAAAAAAGAGAAAAAAGAAAAAAAAAGAAAAAAAACAAAAATGTAAACAAAAAGGGGGTATTAAAGGAAAAGGCTGTAGTCGCCCAAAAGCATAAAGAAAAATGGAAAAAGGAATTTGAGTGGAAATTCAAAGTGTAAAAAGTTTCATGCTCTCTTAGTTCCTAGGGACTTAAGCCTGGTACCTTTTAATATCCTACCCTTAGCCAGGCCCCATTATAACCTTGAAAAGACCTTTTGATGTTGCATGCATGTTTTCGTGGAAACCATTTTGAGATGAAAATCAAATTCACGGGAAGTGCTCTTAAAAGTTAAATTGAGTGAATTGTTGTTAGCCTAGACAAACTGAGCGAATGAGTGAAACATTAAATGCCCTTGTGAGGAAGGCGATTGTTTGAATTTGGTGATCTCCCTTTTGTGTGTAACTTGGATCCCTATCTTAGATTACTGACTGCATGAATGGTAGAATTCTCAAATGTTTAGAGTAAATGAATGTGGGGATTGCATTGTTGAAAAAGGGGGGGAAACAATGAAGAGAAATTCTTTTGTTGAAGTTGCATGAAATTTGTGCGAATTTGATTGAAACCTTCAAGCTTGCCAAGTTTGAGTCCTTTTTGAGTTTTAGTTTGCTTGGGGATAAGCAAATTTTAAGTTTGGGGTATTTCGATCAGCCTCTGGCTCATCTAGTTTTATGACTAGTATGACCGTGGTTTTGTGCAAATTATATCTCGTTTTCGCCCAAATTAGACTTGATTGTCCTCAAGCAAGGTTTTGAGTCTCTAAAGTAGTTTTATGTTATTTTAGTTGATTTTGAATCAAATAAAGCACTTATTTCTATTTCATGTTTTCAGGTTCAAAGGGAAGCATTTAGAGCCAAGGGAATGAAGAAAACAATGGAAAAATGCAATTCTGGAAGATTCGCCTCGCGAGTGGCTACTCGCCTCGCGATCCCGAAGACCAGCATGAGCAGAAACAGTCACCCTCTCTGGCTCGCCTCGCGAATCATGTCTCGCCTCGCGAGAAATCCAAACATTGAAGGACTGTTCATAAGATTCGCCTCGCGAAACATGTTTCGCCTCGCGATCGACCGCAACCCCGAATCTGCATTTATAGTCTATTTTAGGGTAAAACTGGTATCTATCTTCTTTTTCTTCTTCTTTTTGGTTGACGGCTGCGAATTAGGTTTAGGGTTTATGTTTGTAATGGAGAACTAGTCTCCTTTGATTAATCTACTGCGATTGGTTTCCATTACCACACTAGTGCATGAAAGGGATTCCACGAAGGTTATTTTTGGCTTTCCACATCGGTTTTCAAACTGATGTGGAAACGACCGATGTGGTTTATTGCCACTTTACACATCGGTTAAAAAACCGACGTGTAAAGTATATTTTAAACATCAGTTTTCTATTAACCGATGTGGAAAATTAATTTAGCAATTGATAAGCAGTTGGAAATTTAACTTTCTACATCGGTTTTGACTAAAACCGATGTGTAAATTTAACTTTCTACATCGGTTTTAATTAGAACCGATGTGTAAAGTGAAATTTACACATCGGTTCTACTGAAAACCGATGTAGAAAGTTAAATTTACACATCGGTTTTTAAGGAACCGATGTGTAAAATCTCTTTTTTTTTTAATCTGTTATTTACATTTCAATCATTCCTTTCCCCTGTTTCAGTAATGCAGATCAATAAACAAACCAGCAGTACCCTGATCAAACAAGAAACAACAACAGAACACCAAACCAGTTTTGACACAATCATTCAAAAGCAAAACATACTTCATTCAATTTTCTTAGCACAAACAATCAGCTCTTACACATATGGTTAAAAATACTGACATTTCATCAAATGACTAGTGAGCACAGAATCTGAAAATAGAGGGCATCAGGCCTAATTAATTTCGAATGAATGAAAACAACACTTTATCAAGGCTACATCAAAACACAAGAGAAGAAGAATTGAACCAGACCTGAGCACTAATACATATCATCAGTCAAAGGTACACTATAGCTAGTACATGATAAGTTTTTAAACTAACTACATATATACAAACTATGGGTGGTACACTTCAAGAAAGAAAGTTGCCCAACGCCTCTTTATGATGTTGATGTCAGAATCAGATAATGGAGTTGGATTGTTGAATATCTGCAAGTTTAATTGGACAAAAGATTATATCTTTTAAGTAATAAACTAACATAAAACATATAACGAATCTATACTATTACTTCTAATTGTGTCAATTAACATTTACCTCACTCCATCTTTCAGTGATCCCGGAGGAGATAATTTCCAACATCCACTGCATCACATAGTAGCCACATTCCCATGACCCACGTTGTATACGTGACTACGTACAAATGAAACCCAATTAGAATATGAGGAATTAAATAAAATAGAAATCAATTATTGTACCCACTGCATTTGATGCATTTGAACTAATAAATATCTTACGCTGGGAATAATCCATCTGATAGCTCGAGTACGCCTTTCACCATGCAACATGTGGGATGCATTAATAGACCTATCATGACAAAAACATTAATTAAAGTATATATAATAGATTTCAGATAATTAAAACAACTGCATTACTGATTATAAAGTATTTTAATGCTTACGTTTCGATGATCGTCTTGATTGATTCGCCGGCTTATTTCCCAATGAGCGTAAGAAGACCACGACGTTCATTCTTGGGTACAAGAGCAACAGATTGCCAATGCCGGCTGTATTTTTGCGAACAGATTAGTGACTAAGTCATATATAGTTATACTTAAATAACCGGTACTTACTTATTGAGATAAGGCGCAAGATAGAATTGATGATTGTCTCGGGCAAGTATATCACGTATGGTAGTGACCGGGTCTTCCGATGCTACGAGAACATCACCCTGAATGAACATGGGGTCAATGAACCCATAAAGGGCGAGGTTACCCTGATCGACTAACATACGATGCAGATACCTAATATATTGGAAAAACATGTTAATTATCATAGTATTTAAAAATTAATTACGTACTTAACTTATAAATAAAATGTACTTACGTGCACCAAAACGATATGTGTGCAGAACTGGCCATTTCTTTATTGAGTGCCATTTCCATAAGTTCCTTCTTTGGTATATACAGTTCACCAGGGCTGGCATCATGTTCCAACGTTACCAAGGCTGCATCATCCTCCATGGTGACAACCTCAGTATAGCCGATAACTTTAAAAACATCACCATGGCCAGGTGCCCCTTTGTCGATCCCCTAAACAACATAGATATATATTAGTAATCACGGATAATTAAGTTATTTAATTCGTTATTAACTAAATGGTCAAATGAATACCTTGGCAGGAGCAGACATCTCTGGTCTTCCTAGATCCGACCTTTTAGGCACAATATCATTTCCAACATCCTATAACGAATAAAAATAAAGCATTATCTTTAAACAATAATAAATATATTTCAACTATGAAGATAGAAAAAACACAACTAACCGAATACCTCAGATGCAACAAGAAAGTTGACCAGTCTTCTTGGCCAGAGGATGAAGTTACCGGGGGCCTGACCCACTGTTTGAACCTCCTCAGTGGGCACAGGGACTCGAGCATCAGCATCTCGAATAATCTCAACAAACACCCTCAGCTGATCATCCGGTAATAACCGATGGTGTATGATATTACCTAACTTATTATATGCCCTACCCAATGCCACTAAGCGGCGATGATGATGATCATCAACATACAGCTCACACCTATCAGGGTCGTCATCATCATCATCATCATCGTCATCATCATCATCATCAGCAGCAAAGAAGAAGATCACCATCATCATCATTTTCGGGATGATGAGGAGGATCACATGAGCCCTTAGTGCTCACATGGACGAGAGGGTTGGACACCTATTGTCATCTCTGCTGGGACAGAGAAGTGAATATTGCCATCTCTTTGGGCAAACTGCTCGGCCATCTCCTGTCGAAGCTCAGCTGCAATCTCCTATTTTAGCCGTGCTCTATCTGCACCAACATCCCTGTGGCATTGGTGTGAAGATGAACCATGGTATTGGCGAATGCCGACTCCCCATCCAACACCAATGACACGACCCGGGTGGTCTGGTTTACCGATGGCAGTAGATAAGATATCCATGCGTCCTCTAGGAACAAAGGTTCCTTGGGTTAGCTGATCATCCAAGGCATCCTATCACATAAAAATATCAGGTCACATTACAATTCGGTAACAATCTTAAAATGACAATTACAACAAACTATACTTACAATCCTCTCAGCTACTTGGCGGGCCTCCTCGGATGTATATTGTCCCGTTTTTCTTTGTCGGCCCCTCTTCCATGAACGATGGCATGGGGGTGGAGGTGGATCAACAACCTCTGGAAGATTTTCAGCATTAGGATCCGCTTTGAGATGTCGCCTTTTGACGTGCTTTCTTTTCCTCTTCAACCATTTTCTTAACAAGCTTTTTATATCCCCCACGAGACATGACATGGGGGTAGAGATTCTTGCTTTGGTTTTCCTGCCCCTTTTTCCTCTTCTCCTGTTATAAATAAAAGACAATTAAATTACATAAGTAAATGAAATTAATGCAATTACATAAATTTAGAGACAAATCAAATAAGTTAACCTGAAAGCTGGGATCACGTCGGCTCTGAACAAAGCGATCCAACGTCGCCTTGTCAAGAAACGGATACACCTCAAGTGAGTTCTTTTTACTTGTTGGATTGAATATATAGTATATGCCCAGGTCGGCCTTAAAACCCCTCCAACGCTCTCCAGCATACTTCAGCAAACGCTTCTTCATAGCGTATGTATCCGGTATGTCAAATGTCAACTACATTAAGACCAAAAGAATCAACGAATTACTGTATGATATTATTAAGATAAAAAAAAAGTAGATACAGACAAACACAGGACGTAGAAGTATAGATACCAGAATACTCTCCCATATCTGCTCCTTCACGTCCGCCGGTACATCTCTCCACCTATCAATGAGTATACTGGGCCTGTTCCTAGCAAGGGTCGCCACAAAACTGGTAAACTGATCTTCCATTGGCCCAATAGGTTTGAGGTTATCATCAAAATCTACTCTTATCCTTTGATTTGACCCACGGTTGGCAGTCAAATTCCTCATCCGTGTGGCACGTCTACCCTTTCTACCGGTAGACGGGGTCTCTGACCCGCTGCATGAAGGAGGTATATCCTCATGATCAGCCATGTATACCTGTTTAAACACAAAACAAAAAAAAACTTGTTAGTATGTCAAAGGATATATCATTAATCGACACTCCATATGAATCAAAGGATATATCAACAAGAAACAACATTCATAGTATCCCTTATCCTTCTATAGCTTTATCAATGGTGCCACCAGATAGTAAATTATAATTATATTATAATAGTAAAACAAAGTAGAGTTATACCATGCTGTACATAAGTACCAAAATATGTCTAAATGTTAAAGAAACTGTAACAAGCTGCTCCATGTACAAAGAGAAAACCTAACAAATAAAAACAAACAAACAAACAAAAATATATTTTGAAGCAAAATTTGAAAACAAGTGAAAAGAGAATAAGAGGTTCTTAGAGGGTTTGGAGAGATTCTTGAACTCATGTCTAATCACAAAGTTCCTCAAGAGGATCACCAAAACTATGGCTTACAAAGTTTACACTAAAAATAGTAAGAACTCAGAACTCATGGTTAAACTCAAAATATAAAATAGTCAAAATTCCGGGAACCCCGTGCCAAAAGAAAAGGGTGTTGCAAAAAGTCTACTTTGCGGTGCAACAAGAATCCAATCAGATCTCTGTAGCTTTTCATCAACACGGAATACATATTGAAATAGGAAAAGAAAAGCAATATTTCTTAGTAAAAAAAGGTATAAAATCATAAATTTAAAATAAAGGTGATGTGTGTGGAAGCAACTAGAAGATGTCCAACAGTTCTAAGGAAAATGGGCATTAATAGAAGGCACTAAAAAGCATCAAACAGAAGTTTTGGGCTATGATATGTATTCCATGTACTGAAGATGTAGCTAACCAAGACCAACCAAAAACTCAAGACCAACCAATGTAGCTAAATGCATCAGTTAAGCTCATCAATTCTAAATTATAAGGCAAATGCAAAAGTCCATTGTTCGTCAAACTTAACATTCACGGGCAAAATGCAGAAAAAGAAAAATGGGTTATAAAAAAGAGTGTGTGTGGAGAGAACAACTCAAACTTTATTTCTCTTATAACCAAAGGAGCATGGAGCATGGAGCATGGAGCATGGGATTACGGTCTAACAGTGAAAGCATACCCAAAAAAAAAGGAATGGGTCACAGAGAACCAAAACCTTAAACTCAATGCTTCTTTTCCTCAAAGACTTACAACCAAAACCCTAAACAACCAACAAAAAAATAGGTCACAGAGAAGAATAAAGAAAGAAAAAAAATATAAGAGAAGGGGTTTTTTACCAAAACAGAGAGAAGGCAGAGGTTTTTGTTCACTCACGAGGGCGCCGGAGGAGAGGACAGTGGTGGCTTCCTTGGTGGTTCTTGTGAAGAGGAGAGGGCTGAGTTTTAGAGAAAATGACAAACAATAAGAGAAGAATGAGAAGGGAAGTTTGGAAAGGAAGAGAGACAATGACAGGAGCTTACCTTTGTTTGATGTTGAGAGGGTCAGCTGTGGAGAGACAATGCAGAGCGATGGAGAGCTGTGGAGAGCAGTGGAGAGCGGTGGAGAACGTAGGTCAACAAAAGGGAAAGGGATAGTTGGAGACTGAGAGCAGCTATTTGTGTATTAGGGCAAGGGAAAAGAAGAATGAGACTTGGGAGGGAGAGAGCTCAGATGAATTCTCAGTGCCAAAATGAAAAGGGAGGAAGTAATAATACACATCGGTTAATTTAGAACCGATGTGGTAAACTTTCACACATCGGTTAATAACAAAACCGATGTTTAAAAATAAAATTTTAATTTCTAATTTTTTTATAGTTTTATACATCGGTTATTAGAAACCGATGTGGTTAATGACAGTTTTACACATCGGTTCTAATACAACCGATGTTAAATGTTAAAAATTTCTGACTTTAAGTTTTTTTTATTTTAATTTTAAACATCGGTTAGAAATAACCGATGTGGAAAGGTTTTACACATCGGTTATTCTTCAACCGATGTGTAATACTTTGATTTTAATTTCAAAAATGCCACCGCCTCCTTTTATACATCGGTTTAATAGAAACCGATGTGTAAACTCCGATGTAGAATCCCTTTTCTGCACTAGTGCCACTTGAGGTTATGTAATTCCCATTCATATTGCTTTTCTCTTTCAATATTTAATCTATATGTTCTGTTTGCTTAATTCAGAATTGTGTAGAATAAGTATTGGTTTATTTCGATGATTGTGTGTTCCTATACTTAATCGCGTTTGCTTAATTCGCGTGTGTTCATTCATGTTTGCTTAATTCACGAGAGCTTCATCCGTTTGCTTAATTCGGAATTAGGAACATATATCTCGTAGTGTCAATTTCGCTTGTTAATTGATGCTACAATCGGAAAGGGATTAGAATCCGCTTAGGGCTTGGAATTTATATTAACCGATGATAGTTGGGAAACCGAGAACAGTTGATTAATCGTTTTTAGCTTATTCGATAATTACTTAGTTTGCACTGCTTTTCTTTACTGTTTTCTTAATTAGATTTCAGTCCAAACCCCCCCTAAAAACTGACTTTTCTGTTAACAACAATCCAAGAGTCCTTGTGAGACGATACTAGAGTTGTCGCTCCCTAACTGCATATTTTTTAAGCCACTCGCTTTTTGACGCGTGCGCGACAAGGTGTCAAAATTGACGCCATTGCCGAGGACTCTTGTTGTTATTAACAGAAAATAAAATTTAAATAAAAAAAAATAATTTGCTGAATTGGTCTGGTTATGAATTGTAGTACTTCCCATGGATAACTATATGCAAGATTATGTACCTTATGTTGATTATGAGCCATGCATATATTATCCTAACTTTCTTTGGAGGTTATGAGCTTAGTAGTGAATTTGGCGTGTTTGGAATGAATGATTATTCTAGCCAACATAGTGGAGGACATGACATCTTGGATGAGATAGCTTCTCTGGTGCAACAACAGATGACAGAACAAAATCTTCATTTCCAAGCAAGTCTTCTACAGAGGATGGAAGCAAGTAATCTTGAATTTCAACAGAGGATGGAGGCAAGTCGTCAGGATTTTGCCACTCAAAATGCCCTCATCGTTTCCTCCTTAGCTACACTGCAAACTCCGCATCCCCTTGAAGAACATATAGATTCACAAATAGTTGTTCTTGACAATACATCCTCTGAGGATAATTTTGATAATGATGTCAAGAATACTTCTATTGATGAACTGTGTGTTGAATCTCCAGATATTTACACCTTTCCTGATTCTATCTATTATACCTCATGTGCTGATTGTAATGACTTTGCTTATTGTGTAGCATGTTTTGAAAGCTCATCCTTTTTAGGTTATGAGGAGCAAACCGTCCATATGGAACACGAGACACATGAGGTTGAGGGTCCTGTTCATATAGAAAGTGAGGATCAGGAGGACATCTGCTTCACCATGCTTGAGGATGATGAAGAAATTCTGGAATTACACAATTCCATTGGTTCATATGCATGTGTTGAATGTGATGGGATTGATGAATTGTGTGTTGAATTTCCAGACATTCAAGCCTTTTCTGATTCAGTTTGTTGTACTATATATACTGACTATACTAACTCTAACCTTTGTATGGTGTGTGCTGAGATTTATGCATGTATAGCATGTATTGAATTTGTTAGTGCAGTGAATGGAGCTCGTGCAGAAGTTGAAGCAGCACCAGTAACACTCTCTACCCATTTGCCACCTCCCACTGTGGACCACCGGTGATGGAGTTCAAGCCTCTAGATTTTGCACCCTTGGATATGAAGACACTATGGCCAGTCCAAGAGGTTGAACCCCATTTTTATTGGGAGGATTTTATTGACAAGGAGGTCACCATAATTGTCAAGCGCTCACTGTCGTATTCATACTGCAAGTTATGGGACCATGGAATGAACTCCCACTCTTTGTCCATCACTTGGGCCTTATGCTACAAGCAATGGGATCCAGGTGGAAGCCCCTCAATGAGTTTTCCTATCCCTTTCTCTTTAGTTTATTTTCATTTTCTTGTTAGTTTTTGATTTTATTTGTGTTTCTTTTGTTTTCCTTTAGCTCTTGAATAATTTGAGAAGCTCAAGAGCTTGTGTGAGAGTCTTGTGTCGGCAAGCTTGCTGGAATTTGATTGAATTTTGCATAGATTGATTGCATGACATGTGTTGACTGTAGATGATTTTCCCCCTTGGATTTGAAATTGAAATTTGATCCCCATTTGAAAAATTGAAAACTGAACTTTGAGATATTCCGTTATGATTGCATGATTTATGATAAGTTTGGGGTGAAGGGATGCACACACTAGGGATAGAATCTCGGTCAAACAATTTGCGAAAAATGTCCAGGTGAGGATTTGAGCCTCCAACTTGTTTTTAATTGTGTGAATCACTTTTGAGCTTGACTTTCCCGAATTTACTTGAATCTCTTCATGGTTTGCATGTCTATGTGTTTGCATCAAATGATTTAGGCAGATTTTCTTTGAATTAACTACTTGACCTGAAAAGAACCATCCCTAATGCATGTTCCCTAGTTAGCCCATTGAGCCTGATTAGCCTTTTGATCTTGATAACCTCATGTTATAAGCCAAATTCTGGAAAAACCATGTTAACTCGATCTCAGGATTAGGATAGCGTGGAAGATTTGTAAGAAACTATGTTTGGGGTGGCTACAAGGATGTGACATGTCATTCTGGGGTGAGAAAAAGAAAAAAAGAAAAGAATAATAAAAAGGTTGGAGCCAAAGGGCTTAAAAAAAGAAAAAAAGAAAAAAAAAGGAAAAAAAAAACAAAAATGTCAAAAAAAAAGGGGTATTAAAGGAAAAGGCTGTAGTCACCCAAAAGCATAAAGAAAAATGGAAAAAGGAATTTGAGTGGAAATTCAAAGTGTAAAAAGTTTCATGCTCTCTTAGTTCCTAGGGACTTAAGCCTAGTACCTTTGAATATCCCACCCTTAGCCAGGCCCCATTATAACCTTGAAAAGACCTTCTGATGTTGCATGCATGTTTTCGTGGGAACCATTTTGAGATGAAAATCAAATTCACGGGAAGTGCTCTTAAAAGTGAAATTGAGTGAAATGTTGTTAGCCTAGACAAACTGAGCGAATGAGTGAAACATTAAATGCCCTTGTGAGGAAGACGATTGTTTGAATTTGGTGATCTCCCTTTTGTGTGTAACTTGGATCCCTAACTTAGATTACTGACTGCATGAATGGTAGAATTCTCAAATGTTTAGAATAAATGAATGTGGGGATTGCATTGTTGAAAAAGGGGGGGAAACATTGAAGAGAAATTGTTTTATTGAAGTTGCATGAAATTTGTGCGAATTTGATTGAAACCTTCAAGCTTTCTAAGTTTGAGTCCTTTTTGAGTTTTAGTTTACTTGGGGAGAAGCAAAGTTTAAGTTTGGGGTATTTTGATCAGCCTCTGGCTCATCTAGTTTTATGACTAGTATGACCGTGGTTTTGTGCAAATTATATCTCGTTTTCGCCCAAATTAGACTTGATTGTCCTCAAGCAAGGTTTTGAGTCTCTAAAGTAGTTTATGTTATTTTAGTTGATTTTGAGTCAAATAAAGCACTTATTTCTATTTCATGTTTTCAGGTTCAAAGGGAAGCATTTAGAGCCAAGGGAATGAAGAAAACAATGGAAAAATGCAATTCTGGAAGATTCGCCTCGCGAGAGGCTACTCGCCTCGCGATCCCGAAGACCAGCATGAGCAGAAACAGTCACCCTCTCTGGCTCGCCTCGTGAATCATGTCTCGCCTCACGAGAAATCCAAACATTGAAGGACTGTTCATAAGATTCGCCTCGCGAAACATGTTTCGCCTCGCGAGCGACCGCAACCCAGAATCTGCATTTATAGTCTATTTTGGGCAAAACTGATATCTATCTTCTTTTTCTTCTTCTTTTTGGTTGATGACTGCGAATTAGGTTTAGGGTTTATGTTTGTAATGGAGAACTAGTTTCCTTTGATTAATCTACTGCGATTGGTTTCCATTACCACTTGAGGTTATGTAATTCCCATTCATATTGCTTTTCTCTTTCAATATTTAATCTATATGTTCAGTTTGCTTAATTCAAAATTGTGTAGAATAAGTATTGGTTTATTTCGATGATTGTGTGTTCCTATACTTAATCGCGTTTGCTTAATTCGCATGTGTTCATTCGTGTTTGCTTAATTCACGAGTGCATCATCCGTTTGCTTAATTCGGAATTAGGAACATATATCTCGTAGTGTCAATTTCGCTTGTTAATTGATGCTACAATCGAAAAGGGATTAGAATCCGCTTAGGGCTTGGAATTTATATTAACCGATGATAGTTGGGAAACCGAGAACAGTTGATTAATCGTTTTTAGCTTATTCGATAATTACTTAGTTTGCACTGCTTTTCTTTACTGTTTTCTTAATTAGATTTCAGTCCAAACCCCCCCTAAAAACTGACTTTTCTGTTGACAACAATCCAAGAGTCCTTGTGAGACGATACTCGAGTTGTCGCTCCCTAACTGCATATTTTTTAAGCCACTCGCTTTTTGACGCGTGCGCGACAAGGTGTCAAAATTGACGCCGTTGCCGAAGACTCTTGTTGTTATTAACAGAAAATAAAATTTAAATAAAAAAAATAATTTGCTGAATTGGTCTGGTTATGAATCGTAGTACTTCCCATGGATAACTATATGCAAGTTTATGTACCTTATGTTGATTATGAGCCATGCATATATTATCCTAACTTTGCTGGAGGTTATGAGCTTAGTAGTGAATTTGGCGTGTTTGGAATGAATGATTATTCTAGCCAACATAGTGGAGGACAGGACATCTTGGATGGGATAACTTCTCTGGTGCAACAACAGATGACAGAACAAAATCTTCATTTCCAAGCAAGTCTTCAACAAATGGCAGAACAAAATCTTGAATTCCAACAGAGGATGGAAGCAAGTAATCTTGAATTTCAACAGAGGATGGAGGTAAGTCGTCAGGATTTTGCCACTCAAAATGCTATCATCGTTTCCTCCTTAGCTACTCTGCAAACTCCACATCCCCTTGAAGAACATACAGATTCACAAATAGTTGTTCTTGACAATATTTCCTCTGAGGATAATTTTGATAATGATGTCAAGAATATTTCTATTGATGAATTGTGTGTTGAATCTCCAGATATTTACACCTTTCCTGATTCGATCTATTATAACCTCATGTGCTGATTGTAATGACTTTGCTTCTTGTGTAGCATGTTTTGAAAGCTCATCCTTTTTAGGTTATGAGGAGCAAACCGTCCATATGGAACACGAGACGCATGAGGTTGAGGGTCCTGTTCATATAGAAAGTGAGGATCAGGAGGACATCTGCTTCACCATGCATGAGGAAGATGAAGAAATTATGGAATTAGATAATTCCATTGGTTCATATGCATGTGTTGAATGTGATGGGATTGATGAACTGTGTGTTGAATTTCCAGACATTCAAGCCTTTTCTGATTCAGTTTGTTGTACTATATATACTGACTGTACTAACTCTAACCTTTGTATGGTGTGTGCTGAGATTTCTGCATGTATAGCAGGTGATGAATTTGTTAGTGCAGGGAATGGAGGACATTATTGACATGGAGGTCACCATAATTGTCAAGCGCTCACTGTCGTATTCATACTGCAAGTTATGGGACCATGGAATGAACTCCCACTCTTTGTCCATCACTTGGGCCTTATGCTACAAGCAATGGGATCCAGGCGGAAGCCCCTCAATGAGTTTTCCTATCCCTTTCTCTTTAGTTTATTTTCATTTTCTTGCTAGTTTTTGCTTTTCTTTATATTTCTTTTGTTTTCCTTTAGCTCATGAATAATTTGAGAAGCTCAAGAGCTTGTGTGAGAGTCTTGTGTCGGCAAGCTTGCTGGAATTTGATTTAATTTTGCATAGATTGAATGCATGACATGTGTTGACTGTTGATGATTTCCCCCTAGGATTTGAAATTGAAATTTGATCCCCATTTGAAAAATTGAAAACTGAACTTTGAGATATTCTGTTATGATTGCATAATTTATGATAAGTTTGGCGTGAAGGGATGCACACACTAGGGATAGAATCTCGATCAAACAATTTGCTAAAAATGTCCAGGTGAGGATTTGAGCCTCCAACTTGTTTTTAATTGTGCGAATCACTTTTGAGCTGCACTTTCCCGAATTTCGTTGAATCTCTTCATGGTTAGCATGTCTATGTGTTTGCATCAAATGATTTAGGCAGATTTTCTTTGAGTTAACTACTTGGCCTGAAAAGAACCATCCCTAATGCATGTTCCCTAGTTAGCCCATTGAGCTTGATTAGCCTGTTGATCTTGATAACCTCATGTTATAAGCCAAATTCTGGAAAAACCATGTTAACCCGATCTCAGGATTAGGAGAGCATGGAAGCTTAGCAAGAGAAGGTTTGTAAGAAACTAAATTTAGGGTGGCTACAAGGATGTGACATGTCATTCTGGGGTGAGAAAAAGAAAAAAAGAAAAAATTAATAAAAAGGTTGGAGCCAAAGGGCTTAAAAAAAAGAAAAAAAAGGAAAAAAAAACAAAAATGTCAAAAAAAAAAAGGGGTATTAAAGGAAAAGGCTGTAGTCGCCCAAAAGCATAAAGAAAAATGGAAAAAGGAATTTGAGTGGAAATTCAAAGTGTAAAAAGTTTCATGCTCTCTTAGTTCCTAGGGACTTAAGCCTAGTACCTTTGAATATCCTACCCTTAGCCAGGCCCCATTATAACCTTGAAAAGACCTTTTGATGTTGCATGCATGTTTTCGTGGAAACCATTTTGAGATGAAAATCAAATTCATGGGAAGTTCTCTTAAAAGTGAAATTGAGTGAAATGTTGTTAGCCTAGACAAACTGAGCGAATGAGTGAAACATTAAATGCCCTTGTGAGGAAGGCGATTGTTTGAATTTGGTGATCTCCCTTTTGTGTGTAACTTGGATCCCTAACTTAGATTACTGACTGCATGAATGGTAGAATTCTCAAATGTTTAGAGTAAATGAATGTGGGGATTGTATTGTTGAAAAAGGGGGGGAAACATTGAAGAGAAATTGTTTTGTTGAAGTTGCATGAAATTTGTGCGAATTTGATTGAAACCTTCAAGCTTGCCAAGTTTGAGTCCTTTTTGAGTTTTAGTTTGCTTGGGGACAAGCAAAGTTTAAGTTTGGGGGTATTTTGATCAGCCTCTGGCTCATCTAGTTTTATGACTAGTATGACCGTGGTTTTGTGCAAATTATATCTCGTTTTCGCCCAAATTAGACTTGATTGTCCTCAAGCAAGGTTTTGAGTCTCTAAAGTAGTTTTATGTTATTTTAGTTGATTTTGAATCAAATAAAGGACTTATTTCTATTTCATGTTTTCAGGTTCAAAGGGAAGCATTTAGAGCCAAGGGAATGAAGAAAACAATGGAAAAATGCAATTCTGGAAGATTCGCCTCGCGAGAGGCTATTCGCCTCACGATCCCGAAGACCAGCATGAGCAGAAACAGTCACCCTCTCTGGCTCGCCTCGCGAATCATGTCTCGCCTCGCGAGATGTCCAAACATTGAAAGACTGTTCATAAGATTCGCCTCGCGAAACATGTTTCGCCTCGCGATAGACTGCAACCCAGAATCTGCATTTATAGTCTATTTTAGGGCAAAACTGATATCTATCTTCTTTTTCTTCTTCTTTTTGGTTGACGGCTGCGAATTAGGTTTAGGGTTTATGTTTGTAATGGAGAACTAGTCTCCTTTGATTAATCTACTGCGATTGGTTTCCATTACCACTTGAGGTTATGTAATTCCCATTCATATTGCTTTTCTCTTTCAATATTTAATCTATATGTTCTGTTTGCTTAATTCAGAATTGTGTAGAATAAGTATTGGTTTATTTCGATGATTGTGTGTTCATCGCGTTTGCTTAATTCGCGTGTGTTCATTCGTGTTTCCTTAATTCACGAGAGCTTCATCCGTTTGCTTAATTCGGAATTAGGAACATATATCTCGTAGTGTCAATTTCGCTTGTTAATTGATGCTACAATCGAAAAGGGATTTGAATCAGCTTAGGGCTTGGAATTTATATTAACCGATGATAGTTGGGAAACCGAGAACAATAGATTAATCGTTTTTAGCTTATTCGATAATTACTTAGTTTGCACTGCTTTTCTTTACTGTTTTCTTAATTAGATTTCAGTCCAACCCCCCCTAAAAACTGACTTTTCTGTTAACAACAATCCAAGAGTCCTTGTGAGACGATACTCGAGTTGTCGCTCCCTAACTGCATATTTTTTAAGCCACTCGCTTTTTGACGCGTGCGCGACAGCTTGTCAAAATTGGCGCCGTTGCCGAGGACTCTTGTTGTTATTAAATGAAAATAAAATTTAAATAAATAAAAAATAATAATTTGCTGAATTGATCTGGTTATGAATCGTAGTACTTCCCAAGGATAACTATATGCAAGATTATGTACCTTATGTTGATTTTGAGCCATGCATATATTATCCTAACTTTGCTGGAGGTTATGAGCTTAGTAGTGAATTTGGCGTGTTTGGAATGAATGATTATTCTAGCCAACATAGTGGAGGACAGGGCATCTTGGATGAGATAGCTTCTCTGGTGCAACAAGGGATGACAGGACAAAATCTTCATTTCCAAGTAAGTCTTCTACAAATGGCAGAACAAAATCTTGAATTCCAACAGAGGATGGAAGCAAGTAATCTTGAATTTCAACAGAGGATGGAGGCAAGTCGTCAGGATTTTGCAACTCAAAATGCTCTCATCGTTTCCTCCATAGCTACACTGCAAACTCCACATCCCCTTGAAGAACATACAGATTCTCAAATAGTTGTTCTTGACAATACTTCCTCTGAGGATAATTTTGATAATGATGTCAAGAATACTTCTATTGATGAACTGTGTGTTGAATCTCCAGATATTTACACCTTTCCTGATTCTATCTTTTATACCTCATGTGCTGATTGTGATGACTTTGCTTCTTGTGTAGCATGTTTTGAAAGCTCATCCTTTTTAGGTTATGAGGAGCAAACCGTCCATATTGAACACGAGACACATGAGGTTGAGGGTCCTGTTCATATAGAAAGTGAGGATCAGGAGGACATCTGCTTCACCATGCTTGATGATGATGAAGAAATTCTGGAATTAGATAATTCCATTGGTTCATATGCATGTGTTGAATGTGATGGGATTGATCAACTACGTGTTGAATTTCCAGACATTCAAGCATTTTCTGATTCAGTTTGTTGTACTATATATACTGACTGTACTAACTCTAACCTTTGTATGGTGTGTGCAGAGATTTCTGCATGTATAGCAGGTGGTGAATTTGTTAGTGCAGTGAATGGAGCTCGTGCAGAAGTTGAAGCGGCACCAGTAACACTCTCTACCAGTTTGCCACCTCCCACTGTGGAACCACCGGCGATGGAGTTCAAGCCTCTGGATTTTGCACCCTTGGATATGAAGACACTATGGCCAGTCCAAGAGGTTGAACCCTATTTTTATTGGGAGGACTTTATTGACAAGGAGGTCACCATAATTGTCAAGCGCTCACTGTCGTATTCATACTGCAAGTTATGGGACCATGGAATGAACTCCCACTCTTTGTCCATCACTTGGGCCTTATGCTACAAGGAATGGGATCCAGGCGGGAGCCCCTCAATGAGTTTTCTTATCCCTTTCTCTTTAGTTTATTTTCATTTTCTTGTTAGTTTTTGCTTTTCTTTGTTTTTCATTTGTTTTCATTTAGCTCTTGAATAATTTGAGAAGGTCAAGAGCTTGTGTGGGAGTCTTGTGTCGGCAAGCTTGCTGGAATTTGATTGAATTTTGCATAGATTGATTGCATGACATGTGTTGACTGTAGATGATTTTCCCCCTAGGATTTGAAATTGAAATTTGATCCCCATTTGAAAAATTGAAAAGTGAACTTTGAGATATTCTGTTATGATTGCATGATTTATGATAAGTTTGGGGTGAAGGGATGCACACACTAGGGATAGAATCTCGGTCAAATAATTTGCGAAAAATGTCCAGGTGAGGATTTGAGCCTCCAACATGTTTTTAATTGTGTGAATCACTTTTGAGCTGCACTTTCCCGAATTTGTTTGAATCTCTTCATGGTTTGCATGTCTATGTGTTTGCATCAAATGATTTAGGCAGATTTTCTTTGAATTAACTACTTGGCACGAAAAGAACCATCCCTAATGCATGTTCCCTAGTTAGCCCATTGAGCCTGATTAGCCTGTTGATCTTGATAACCTCATGTTATAAGCCAAATTCTGGAAAAACCATGTTAACCCGATCTCAGGATTAGGAGAGCATGGAAGCTTAGCAAGAGAAGGTTTGTAAGAAACTAAGTTTGGGGTGGCTACAAGGATGTGACATGTCATTCTGGGGTGAGAAAAAGAAAAAAATAATAAAAAGGTTGGAGCCAAAGGGCTTAAAAAAAAGAAAAAAAGAAAAAATAAGGAAAAAAAAAACAAAAATGTCAAAAAAAAGGGGTATTAAAGGAAAAGGCTGTAGTCGCCCAAAAGCATAAAGAAAAATGGAAAAAGGAATTTGAGTGGAAATTCAAAGTGTAAAAAGTTTCATGCTCTCTTAGTTCCTAGGGACTTATGCCTAGTACCTTTGAATAACATACCTTTAGCCAGGCCCCATTATAACCTTGAAAAGACCTTTTGATGTTGCATGCATGTTTTCGTGGGAACCATTTTGAGATGAAAATCAAATTCATGGGAAGTGCTCTTAAAATTGAAATTACGTGAAATGTTTTTAGCCTAGACGAACTGAGCGAATGAGTGAAACATTAAATGCCCTTGTCAGGAAGGCGATTGTTTGAATTTGGTGATCTCCCTTTTGTGTGTAACTTGGATCCCTAACTTAGATTACTGACTGCGTGAATGGTAGAATTCTCAAATGTTTAGAGTAAATGAATGTGGGGATTGCATTGTTGAAAAAGTGGGGGGGGGACATTGAAGAGAAATTGTTTTGTTGAAGTTGCATGAAATTTGTGTGAATTTGATCGAAACCTTCAAGCTTGCCAAGTTTGAGTCCTTTTTGAGTTTTAGTTTGCTTGGGGACAAGCAAAGTTTAAGTTTGTGGTATTTTGATCAGCCTCTGGCTCATCTAGTTTTATGACTAGTATGACCGTGGTTTTGTGCAAATTATATCTCGTTTCCGCCCAAATTAGACTTGATTGTCCTCAATCAAGGTTTTGAGTATCTAAAGTAGTTTTATGTTATTTTAGTTGATTTTGAGTCAAATAAAGCACTTATTGCTATTTCATGTTTTCCGGTTCAAAGGGAAGCATTTAGAGACAAGGGAATGAAGAAAACAATGGAAAAATGCAATTCTGGAAGATTCGCCTCGCGAGAGGCTACTCTACTCGCGATCCCGAAGACCAGCATGAGCAGAAACAGTCACCCTCTCTGGCTCGCCTCTCGAATCATGTCTCGCCTCGCGAGAAATCCAAACATTGAAGGACTGTTCATAAGATTAGCCTCGCGAAACATGTTTCGCCTCGCGATCGATCGCAACCCAGAATCTGTATTTATAGTCTGTTTTAGGGCAGAACTGATATATATCTTCTTTTTCTTCTTCTGTTTGGTTGACGACTGCGAATTAGGTTTAGGGTTTATGTTTGTAATGGAGAACTAGTCTCCTTTGATTAATCTACTGCGATTGGTTTCCATTACCACTTGAGGTTATGTAATTCCCATTCATATTGCTTTTCTCTTTCAATATTTAATCTATATATTATGTTTGCTTAATTCAGAATTGTGTAGAATAAGTATTGGTTTATTTCGATGATTGTGTGTTCCTATACTTAATCGCGTTTTCTTAATTCGCGTGTGTTCATTCGTGTTTGCTTAATTCACGACTGCTTCATCCGTTTGCTTAATTCGTAATTAGGAACATATATCTCGTAGTGTCAATTTCGCTTGTTAATTGATGCTACAATCGAAAAGGGATTAGAATCCGCTTAGGGCTTGGAATTTATATAAACCGATGATAGTTGAGAAACCGAGAACAGTAGATTATTCGTTTTTAGCTTATTCGATAATTACTTAGTTTGTACTGCTTTTCTTTACTGTTTTCTTAATTAGATTTCAGTCCAAACCCCCCCTAAAAACTGACTTTTCTGTTAAAAACAATCCAAGAGTCCTTGTGAGACGATACTCGAGTTGTCGCTCCCTAACTGCATATTTTTTAGACCACCCGCTTTTTGACGCGTGCGCGACAGCGTGTCAAAATTGGCGCCGTTGCCGGGGACTCTTGTTGTTATTAACAGAAAATAAAATATAAATAAATAAAAAAATTTGCTGAATTGGTCTGGTTATGAATCGTAGTACTTCCCATGGATAACTATATGCAAGATTATGTACCTTATGTTGATTATGAGCCATGCATATATTATCCTAACTTTGCTGGAGGTTATGAGCTTAGTAGTGAATTTGGCGTGTTAGGAATGAATGATTATTCTAGCCAACATAGTGGAGGACAGGGCATCTTGGATGAGATAGCTTCTCTGGTGCAACAACAGATGACAGAACAAAATCTTCATTTCCAAGCAAGTCTTCAACAAATGGCAGAACAAAATCTTGAATTCCAACAGAGGATGGAAGCAAGTAATCTTGAATTTCAACAGAGGATGGAGGTAAGTCGACAGGATTTTGCCACTCAAAATGCTATCATCGTTTCCTCCTTAGCTACTCTGCAAACTCCACATCCCTTGAAGAACATACAGATTCACAAATAGTTGTTCTTGACAATACCTCCTCTGAGGTTAATTTTGATAACGATGTCAAGAATACTTCTATTGATGAACTGTGTGTTGAATCTCCAGATATTTACACCTTTCCTGATTCTATCTATTATACCTCATGTGCTGATTGTAATGACTTTGCTTCTTGTGTAGCATGTTTTGAAAGCTCATCCTTTTTAGGTTATGAGGAGCAAACCGTCCATATGGAACACGAGACGCATGAGGTTGAGGGTCCTGTTCATATAGAAAGTGAGGATCAGGAGGACATCTGCTTCACCATGCTTGAGGATGATGAAGAAATTCTGGAATTAGATAATTCCATTGGTTCATATGCATGTGTTGAATGTGATGGGATTGATGAACTGTGTGTTGAATTTCCAGACATTCAAGCCTTTTCTGATTCAGTTTGTTGTACTAAATATACTGACTGTACTAACTCTAACCTTTGTATGGTGTGTACTGAGATTTCTGCATGTATAGCAGGTGATGAATTTGTTAGTGCAGTGAATGGAGCTCGTGTAGAAGTTGAAGCAGAACCAGTAACACTCTCTACCCGTTTGCCACCTCCCACTGTGGAACCACCGACGATGGAGTTCAAGCCTTTGGATTTTGCACCCTTGGATATGAAGACACTATGGCCAGTCCAAGAAGTTGAACCCTATTTTTATTGGGAGGACTTTATTGACAAGGAGGTCACCATAATTGTCAAGCGCTCACTGTCGTATTCATACTGCAAGTTATGGGACCATGGAATGAACTCCCATTCTTTGTCCATCACTTGGGTCTTATGCTACAAGCAATGGGATCCAGGCGGAAGCCCCTCAATGAGTTTTCTTATCCCTTTCTCTTTAGTTTATTTTCATTTTCTTGTTAGTTTTTGCTTTTCTTTGTTTTTCTTTTGTTTTCCTTTAGCTCTTGAATAATTTGAGAAGCTCAAGAGCTTGTGTGAGAGTCTTGTGTCGGCAAGCTTACTGGAATTTGATTGAATTTTGCATAGGTTGATTGCATGACATGTGTTGACTGTAGATGATTTTCCCCCAAGGATTTGAAATTGAAATTTGATCCCCATTTGAAAAATTGAAACCTGAAATTTGAGATATTCCGTTATGATTGCATGATTTATGATAAGTTTGGGGTGAAGGGATGCACACACTAGGGATAGAATCTCGGTCAAACAATTTGCGAAAAATGTCCAGGTGAGGATTTGAGCCTCCAACATGTTTTTAATTGTGTGAATCACTTTTGAGCTGCACTTTCTCGAATTTGCTTGAATCTCTTCATGGTTTGCATGTCTATGTGTTTGCATCAAATGATTTAGGCAGATTTTCTTTGAATTAACTACTTGACCTGAAAAGAACCATCCCTAATGCATGTTCCCTAGTTAGCCCATTGAGCCTGATTAGCCTGTTGATCTTGATAACCTCATGTTATAAGCCAAATTCTGGAAAAACCATGTTAACCCGATCTCAGGATTAGGAGAGCATGGAAGCTTACCAAGAGAAGGTTTGTTAGAAACTAAGTTTGGGGTGGCTACAAGGATGTGACATGTCATTCTGGGGTGAGAAAAAGAAAAAAAGAAAAAAATAATAAAAAGGTAGGAGCCAAAGGGCTTAAAAAAAAGAAAAAAAGAAAAAAAAAGGAAAAAAAAAGTAAAAATGTAAAAAAAAAAGGGTGTATTAAAGGAAAAGGCTGTAGTCGCCCAAAAGCATAAAGAAAAATGGAAAAAGGAATTTGAGTGGCAATTAAAAGTGTAAAAAGTTTCATGCTCTCTTAGTTCCTAGGGACTTAAGCCTAGTACCTTTGAATATCCTACCCTTAGACAGGCCCCATTATAACCTTGAAAAGACCTTTTGATGTTGCATGCATGTTTTCGTGGGAACCATTTTGAGAAGAAAATCAAATTCATGGGAAGTGCTCTTAAAAGTGAAATTGAGTGAAATGTTGTTAGCCTAGACAAACTAAGCGAATGAGTGAAACATTAAATGCCCTTTTGAGGAAGGCGATTGTTTGAATTTGGTGATCTCCCTTTTGTGTGTAACTTGGATCCCTAACTTAGATTACTGACTGCATGAATGGTAGAATTCTCAAATGTTTAGAGTAAATGAATGTGGGGATTGCATTGTTGAAAAGGGGGGAAACATTGAAGAGAAATTGTTTTGTTGAAGTTGCATGAAATTTGTGCGAATTTGATTGAAACCTTCAAGCTTGCCAAGTTTGAGTCCTTTTTGAGTTTTAGTTTGCTTGGGGACAAGCAAAGTTTAAGTTTGCGGTATTTTGATCAGCATCTGGCTCATCTAGTTTTATTACTAGTATGAGCGTGGTTTTGTGCAAATTATATCTCGTTTCCGCCCAAATTAGACTTGATTGTCCTCAAGCAAGGTTTTGAGTCTCTAAAGTAGTTTTATGTTATTTTAGTTGATTTTGAGTCAAATAAAGCACTTATTGATATTTCATGTTTTCAGGTTCAAAGGGAAGCATTTAGAGACAAGGGAATGAAGAAAACAATGGAAAAATGTAATTCTGGAAGATTCGCCTCGCGAGAGGCTACTCGCCTCGCGATCCCGAAGACCAGCATGAGCAGAAACAATCACCCTCTCTGGCTTGCCTCACGAATCATGTCTCGCCTCGCGAGAAATCCAAACATTGAAGTACTGTTCATAAGATTCGCCTTGCGATCGACCGCAACCTTAATCTGTATTTATAGTCTGTTTTAGGGCAGAACTGTTGTCTATCTTCCTTTTCTTCTTCTTTTTGGTTGACGGCTGCGAATTAGGTTTAGGGTTTATGTTTGTAATGGAGAACTAGTCTCCTTTGATTAATCTACTGCGATTGGTTTCCATTACCACTTGAGGTTATGTAATTCCCATTCATATTGCTTTTCTCTTTCAATATTTAATCTATATGTTCTGTTTGCTTAATTCAGAATTGTGTAGAATAAGTATTGGTTTATTTCGATGATTGTGTGTTCCTATACTTAATCGCGTTTGCTTAATTCGCGTGTGTTCATTCGTGTTTGCTTAATTCACGAGAGCTTCATCAGTTTGCTTAATTCGTAATTAGGAGCATATATCTCGTAGTGTCAATTTCGCTTGTTAATTGATGATACAATCGAAAAGGGATTGGAATCCGCTTAGGGCTTGGAATTTATATTAACCGATGATAGTTGGGAAACCGAGAAACAGAGATTAATCGTTTTTAGCTTATTCGATAATTACTTAGTTTGCACTGCTTTTCTTTACTGTTTTCTTAATAACATTTCAGTCCAAACCCCCCCTAAAAACTGACTTTCCTGTTAACAACAATCCAAGAGTCCTTGTGAGACGATACTCGAGTTGTCGCTCCCTAACTGCATATTTTTTAAGCCACTCGCTTTTTGACGCGTGCGCAACAGCGTGTCACATCTCCTTCTTCTTACCCTGAAAACACTTAACAAACCTATTAATCTATAATATTTTTCCTCTTGATCTTCTCAAATTATTCAAGAGTCAAATTCAAAAACGAAAAGAAAAGGGAAAGAGAATTTGGGTTGCCTCCCAATAAGCGCTTCTTTAACGTCACTAGCTTGACGGGTAGGTGATCTCAAGGATCATGAAGGCGCACAGCTGAGACCAATCTCTCGATGTCACCACCCAAGTAGGCCTTGAGCCTTTGGCCATTGACTTTGAAGGTCCTTTTTGAAGTAGGATCCTCCACTTCTACAGCTCCATGAGGTGAGACTTCCTTGACAATGAACGGTCCCGACCACTTAGATTTCAACTTGCCCGGAAACAATCTCAGGCAGGAATTGAATAATAGAACTTGTTGTCCCGGCTGAAATGTTTTCATCATGATCTTCTTGTCATGGTAGGTCTTGACTCGTTGCTTGTAAATGGCTGCATTCTCATATGCATTACGGCGCATTTCCTCTAATTCATGCAGCTGATTGACTCTTTTCTCACCCGCCAGGGTGGCATCAAAATTCAAGAACTTCAATGCCCAAAAGGCTCGATGCTCCAACTCTACGGGTAGATGACATGCCTTCCCATAGACCATTTGAAACGGAGATAACCCCACAGAAGTTTTCAGTGCAGTCCGGTAAGCCCACAAGGCATCGTCAAGCTTCCTTGCCCAATCTCTTCTTGAAATGGTCACAGTCTTTTCCAGAATTTTCTTAATCTCCCGGTTGAAGACCTCCGCTTGCCCATATGTTTGCGGATGATATGGGGATGCCACCTTATGCCTCACATCATATTTGGTCAACACATTTCTCAATTGTGAGTTGCAAAAGTGAGATCCCCCATCACTTATAAGGACCCTTGGGACACCGAACCGGGCAAAGATGTTCTTCTTGATGAATTTAATCACTGTCTGGGCATCATTCTTTGGTGTTGCAATGACCTCCACCCATTTGGAAACATAGTCCACCGCCACCAAGATATATTGATTGGAGAATGAAGGTGGAAGTGGACCCATAAAGTCTATGCCCCAGCAATCAAATATCTCAACCTCCAATATTTTTGCAAGTGGCATCTCATCCCTTTTTGAAATGTTCCCGATCCTTTGGCACTTGTCACAGCTCTTCACATGATTGAAAGAGTCCTTTAAGATTGAGGGCCAAAAGAGCCCAGATTGGAGGACCTTTGCAGCTGTCCTATCCCCATTGTAATGTCCACCATATGGAGAGTTATGGCAATGCCACAAAATTTTCCTTGCTTCCTCTTGACTAACGCACCTCCTCCATAAGCCATCCGGTCCAACCTTGAACAGAAATGGGCCATCCCACATGAAATGGTTGGCATCCCGGAAGAATTTCTTGTTTTGTTGCCAAGTGAGGTGCTCTGGAACAATATTGGATGCCTTGAAATTTGCCATGTCGGCAAACCATGGTCTTTCATGCACCAGAAGTAAAGCTTCATCTGGGAACTCATCCCGAATGTCCTTCTCTTTTGCAGCCACCTCTTCATTCACCAACCGGGACAAGTGGTCACCACCACATTCTCGCTGCACTTTTTGTCCTTGATGACTAAGTCAAACTCCTGCAACAACAGAATCCACCTTATGAGTCTTGGTTTAGAGTAAAACTTAGTCAACAAATATTTAATTGCAGCATGATCAGTAAAAACAGTGACTTGTGAACCAATTAAGTAGGAACGAAATTTTTCCAATGCAAACACTATGGCTAGCAACTCTTTTTCAGTTGTTGCATAATTTACTTGGTTCTCATTGAGAACCTTGCTAGCATAGTGAATGACATCGAAAATTTTTACCCTCCGCTGTCCCAAAACTTCCCCAACTGCATAGTCACCGGCATCACACATTAATTCAAATGGTGACTCCCAGTTGGGTGCAACAAGAATGAGAGCAGTGATCAACTTGTCTTTCAAAATCTGGAAAGAGGTAAGACAAGCAATATCAAACACAAATGGAGTGTCCTTGTTCAAAAGGCCACACAACGGCTTGGCTATCTTTGAGAAGTCCTTGATGAACCGGCGGTAAAAGCCTGCATGCCCAAGAAAACTCCTCACACCCTTGACATTCACTGGTGGAGGTAGTTTCTCAATCACATCAATCTTGGATTTATCCACTTCGATCCCCTTAGCTGAAATTTTGTGCCCAAGCACAATGCCTTCCTGCACCATAAAATGACACATCTCCCAATTTAAGACTAAATTGGTGTCCATGCACCTCTTTAACACAGCATCAAGGTTAGACAAACAATTATCATAAGAGGAACCGAAAACAGAAAAATCATCCATGAAAACTTCAATGTATTTTTCTACCATATCAGAGAAAATGGAAAGCATGCACCTTTGAAATGTCGCAGGCGCATTACAAAGTCCGAAAGGCATATTCCGATTGGCAAAAACTCCAAAAGGGCATGTGAATGCAGTTTTCTCTTGGTCTTCCGGGTTAACCGCAATTTGGTTATAACCCGAATAACCATCCAAGAAACAATAATACGCTTGCCCGGCTAACCTCTCCAACATCTGGTCCATGAATGGAAGTGAGAAGTGATCCTTCCTAGTAGCTTGGTTTAGCTTCCGGTAATCTATACACATTCGCCAACCGGTAACCGTTCTAGTTGGGATCAACTCATTCTTCTCGTTGTGCACGACGGTCATTCCACCTTTCTTTGGAACCACTTGTACCAGACTCGCCCAAGCACTATCGGAAATCGGATAGATCATTCCAACTTCAAGGAGTTTCAGCACCTCCTTCCTTACCACATCTTTCATTGTAGGATTGAGCCTCCTTTTCGGTTGGACCATCGGTTTAAATTTAGCCTCCATCATGATCTTGTGCATACAAAACGTGGGGCTAATACCTTTCAAATTTGAGATGGACCATCCAATAGCTGTTTTATGCTCTCGAAGCACCCTTACAAGTTTCTCCTCTTCCAATTTGGACAATACATTGCTCACTATGACAGGGTCTTCATCATTCTCACCAAGATAGACATACTTCAAGTGGGGAGGTAGAGGCTTAAGCTCTAACTTGAGCTTCTCTTAGATTTCATCATTTTTGAGCTCTTCCTTCTTAATGTTGACAGCAAGTTGAGCTTCCAGATCACACAAACAGTCTTCTATTTCCTTCTCCTCTTCCTCATCAAGATTTTCAATAGAATTCACAATCACCTTCTCAAGAGTAGAGGAATGGTGCTGCTGTGCAAAGGCTTCTTTAGCTACTACTTCCACAAGGTCCATGCGGAAAAAATTCTCTTCATCACTCGGGTGATTCATAGCTTCAAATACATTAAAAGTGACCTCTTCATCTTGCACTCTGAGTCGAAGTTGGCCCTTTTGTACATCTATCAAAGCACGACCAGTTACTAGAAAAGGTCTCCCCAATATAAGTGGAACTTCTGCATCCTCCTCCATGTCTAGTATCACAAAATCCGCTGGGAAGATAAACTTGTCCACTTTAACCAAGACATCTTCCAAAATACCATAAGGACGCTTGATTGATCTATCGGCTAGTTGTAATGCCATCCTTGTTGGTTTCACCTCACCATCTCCAAGCTTGTTCAAAATTGAAAGCGGCATCAAATTGATACTCGCTCCCAATTCACACAAGGCCTTCCCAATAGCAACACTCCCAATAGTGCAAGGGATTGTAAAACTACCAGGATCTTTAAGCTTTGGAGGTAGCTTCCTTTGAAGTATCGCACTACACTCTTCTGTCAAGGCAATAGTCTCACCTTCTTTGAACCTTCTTTTCTTCGTGAGCAACTCCTTCATGAACTTTGCATAAGTGGGCATCTGCTCTAGTGCTTCAGCAAAGGGTATGTTAATTTGTAACCTCTTGAAGATGTCAAGAAACTTGGCAAACTGTTCTTCCTTCTCCTGTTTCTTGCTCAAATGAGGATACGACAACTTCACATAAGAGGGGATCTCTTGAGGCTTGTCTCCATCTTTCAAAATCTGACTTTTAGTCCTCCTCAAAATTGAATTATCATCCACTAGCTTTTCCCTCTTGTCTTTTTCACTGTCTTTTTCTTCCTCCTCTACTACAACCTCTTTGCCTTTTTCCTCTTTTTTTCCAGCACTCGACTCTGTTTTTTCATCAACTCTCTGATTTTTCGCCAAAGGCTCACCACCTTCCTCCTCAAGACTTTTACCACTCCTCAAAACAATAGCCTTACAATGCTCTTTAGGATTAGTTTGAGTATTACCTGAAAAACTGCCGCTAGATTGCTCCGCTAGTTGCTTTGCAATCTGTCCAACTTGAACCTCCAAGTTCTTTATAGAAGCATCGGTGTTTTTCTAGTTTGATATGGACATTTGCATGAACTGATTGAGAGTGTTCTCCAAGATAGAAGTCCGGTCTTGAGGTGGTTGTGTAGGAAGAGGCTTGCTTGCTTGTCCGGCATCTTGTTTCCAACCAAAATTTGCTTGATTCCTCCACTCTTGGTTGTAGTTGTTAGGGTATTGGTTGTTGCCTTGACGCCCATAGTTCCCCATATAATTAGCTTCCTCATTGGAACTAGCTGGTGCCTCACATCTGCCATTATCATGATCTCCTCCACAAAAATCGCATCTCATTACCTGTTGAGGTGGCATTGTTGTCTGATCAGCCTCTGACTCGACTAGTTTTTAACTAGTAAGACCATAGGTTTTATTCGAGTTTAACCTCGTTTTCGCCCAAATTAGATTAAATTGTCCTCAAGCACAATTTTGAGTCTCTTAAGTAGTTTTAGTGTAATTTAGCTGATTTTGAGTCAAATAAAGCACTTACTGCTATTTCTTGTTTTCAGGTTAATAAAGAGAAGCAATTCTGGAATTACTCGCCTGGCGATCTTGAAGACCAGCCTGTGCCATAAATTAAATGTCATCTTCTCTGCCTCACCCCACAAACCATGTCTCGTCTCGTGAGCCTGAGGACCATAAGCCATCACACCCAGACCCTGATACTCATCACGGGCGTAATGAGAAGATCCTTTTCTGTCTCGCCTCTCGAACTGCTCTCTCACCTCGCGAGAACCCAATTTGAACTCGCGCCATAATTAATATTCGCGTCGTGAGAGGCTGTTCGCCTCGCGAGCGCGCGGAGTCTGATGCTATAAGTTACTGTTTTAGGGCAGATTGCAGGGAATCTTTTAATCCTCTTATTTTCTTTTCATAGGACGGCTGCGAATTAGTTCTTAGGATTTGTGTGATGTATTTAATGGAGAACTAACCGCCAGTGATTGATCTGCTGTAATCGGTTTCTTTTGTCACTTAAGGTTATGTAATTCCCATTTGATTTGCTATTCTCTTTCAATATTGTTATATGTTCTGTTTGCTTAATTCAGGATTGTATAGAATGTGTATTGATTTGTTTCGATGATTGTGTGTTCCTATACTTAATCGCGTTTGCTTAATTCGCGTGTGTTCATTCATGTTTACTTAATTCACGAGAGCTTCATCCGTTTACTTAATTCGGAATTGGGAAATATATCTCGTAGTGTCAATTTCGCTTGTTAATTGTTGCTACAATCGAAAAGGGTTTAGAATTCGCTTAGGGCATGGAATTGTATGAACCAATGATAGTGGGAAATCGAGAACAACAGGTTAATCGTTTTTAGCCTATTTGTTAATCATTTAGTTGCACTTGTTTTCTTAACTTTTTCTTAATTTAATCTTTAATTCTAAACCCCCCTCAAAACTGATTTTTCTGCTAATAACAAGCCAAGAGTCCTTGTGAGACGATACTCGAGTTGTCGCGCCCTAACTACATATTTTTACAAACCGCTCGCTTTTTGACACACGTGCGACAGCGTGTCATTGTCCCTTGAACAGTTTGGAGTTGGTTTGGGAGTTGAGCTAGTTGCTTCACTAGTGGATAATATACATTAGACGGTAAAGGTTTACGTCAGTTAACCAAAAGCTAGACGTTAAAAAGGGGACGGTGGCAGTTTTGTAAATATCAGACTTCATTAATTCAATTTTAACGTCAGTTGTTTTAATGACTGACGTTAAAAGTGAAGTGACTGACTTTTAACGTCAGTTCAATAAACAACTGACGTTAACAGTGAACATTTTAACGTCAGTTCTTTATCGAACTGACGTTAAAAGTGAGTCACTTCACTTTTAACGTCATTCCTTACATCAACTGACGTTAAAGGTTATTTTAATAATTTTTTTATCTAGTATACGTACCCTTCCTCATTGCCTTCCTCAAAGTTTCAGTTTCACATGAATTGCTTTGATGTTTTGTGTTTCTATTTTGAAAACTAAAATATGTGCGAAGTATAAGTTGAATCAATAACCCAAACTGGATCTAATTCATGAAGTGTAATACAGACTGATACAGAAGATTGAAAGGGTTTAAAATCCTATAAAAAGTTACATTGAAAGGGTTTAAAATCCTAAACATTAAAGCTACATCCCATCAGAGAGTTTTATGAAATATGCCAAAGGGAAAACTATACTCCGAAGACCTCAGAAAACTGGGGGGCATAAGAGAGCTCAAGAGAGGCAAAAACAGGTGCACTAGATCTGTTTCAAGCAAAGGCAGTGGTTCCAGAGACTTCCATGACGGTCATTTGATGCCAAAGCTGAGGTTTTGGAACTGTGACGCCCGAGCACCTGATTTGCCCTCCAGCAGCTGATTCTCCGGAAGGATGATAAGGTGAGCAACTCACATAATGTGGTTTACACAAACTTATCACCCATGTAATGTGATTTACACAAACTCAGAAGTTGTTTGACCATTAAGACAAAGATCTTTGAGTCTAGGAATAGGAAGAAAGAGTGATGAAGTTAATCTCCATGGCAGAGCCATATTGTGAAGCCGAAAATTAAAAGGATGGAAGGAAGCTATTTATAGGAGCAGGGGATGAAGTTACTAAGCTATTATGATTTTCTTGAAAACTTATCTATAAACTTAATGCTCATTAAGAGGATTAAGTTACAAGGTGCATGGGTAAGTAGCACAGTAGTCAAAGGAATGAATGTTTTTGCAGATATCTATACACTTTTAACGTCAGTTGTTTAAAAAAACTGACGTTAAAAGTGTTTTTCAAATAAAAAATATTTATTGTTAACGTCAGTTTTTTATACAACTGACGTTAAAAGTTTGATTTTTACTTCAGTTAAATAAATAGCTGACGTAAATAATCCTATATATTATAAACTTGCGGAATGAATATTGGAAATAATGTAATTAATATACGGGAACTTGGCAGTCATAAATTAAGTTGACGTTAAAAATGAGGTGGTGGCAGTTTGTAAATATTAAATCACTATTTGCGTCAGTTCTATAAATAACTGACGTAAATAATTATGAAACTCATTTCATTGGTTGTCATGTCCCTGTTGTCCCTCTTAACGCAGATCACTCCATATAGTACTGCAGTTTATTTCTAAACCTTTTTTTATACAAGTTTATTTTTAATTTTTATTAATTAGCTTTAATTAGTAAACAAATTCTTGTGCAAATTAAAATAAATAAACACTTAACATAAAACAAGTTATATGTATAATCAAATCGTATGTCATTGAAGCGATTCATAAGTTAAAATTACATGATTAAAAGATAAAAAATTTCTGCAACATAGACCTAAAATATAAAAAAGTTTATGCATCAATATCATTTTCTTCTCAGTCCTGTCATCAGAAACTCCAATGGATGCATCACCTCCCTCACTTGAATTCCATGATGCAAAGTAAATCCTCAGTCACTAGCAGCGAAAGCAAAGTGAAATGGATCTTTGCATCTTTTTTCTTCAATGGAATTCCTTGATGCATCGTCTTGAATCCATAGTCACTTGCTTCCAAAGCAAAGTGAAAGGGATGACGGGGATGAAATAAAGTGAGAGAATCATTACGTGATTCACCCAACCTTACCATCCATGTAATGTGATTTACACAACCTCGGAAATTGTTTGACCATTAAGACAAAGATCTTTGAGTCTAGGCATATGAAGAAAGAGTGATGAAGTTAATCTCCATGGCAGAGCCATATTGTGAAGTAGAAAAAATTAAAAGGATGGAAGGAAGCTATTTATAGGAGCAGTGGATGAAGTTACTAAGCTATTATGATTTTCTTGAAAACTTATCTATAAACTTAATGCTCATTAAGAGGATTAGGTACAAGGTGAATGAGTAAATAGCACAGTAGTCAAAGGAATGAATGTTTTTGCAAAAACTAATAAACTTTTAACGTCCGTTGTGTAATACAACTGACGTAAGAAGTGTGAGTGTTTTTAACGTCAGTTTCTTAATACAACTGAGGTTAAATATATGACCTTTAACGTCAGTTTTTACTAACAACTGACGTAATAAGTCTGATGTTTTTAACGTCAGTTTCTTAAGAAAACTGACGTTAAATATATGACATTTAACGTCAGGTTTTACTAACAACTGAGTAAAATGTTGTTTTATTTTAATTATAACGTTTACACCCGCGCGCCTTCTGTACTTCTCTGTACGTCTCTTTTCTCTTTTCATCACGCTCAACCCTCACTCTCAACCCTCACTCTCACTCTCACTCTGCCCTAATCGCGAGCTCATCTCCACCACAACCACCGCGAGGGCTTCTTCGCTATCACCGTGAGGTACACTCTTAACCCCTAACTCTGTCTTTCCCGCTCATTCTTTGCAATAACTTGACATCTCTCTTTCCCCTTCCCGCGCACTAACTCTCCTTGTCCCTCTGCTCTCAGTAACCACATCGAACGTTGGCCACCACTCGAGCTTCCCCCCCACCACCACGCGAGCGCCTATTTCTGGTGAGTCTTTAGGGCACATTTTTTATTTTTGGGTTTGAGTGTATGCATGTTGCTCTGCTGGTTGAAACTGTAGTCTCAGTAGTTGAAGCTTGAAACTATGAGTTTGAGTTGTTTGGAATGTCTCTATTTTTGGTTTTGAGTGTATGTTGAAACTGTAGTCTCAGTAGTTGTAACTTTAAACCGTGAGTTTGAGTTGTTTGGAATGTCTCTATTTTTGGTTTTGAGTGCATGTTGCTCTGCTGGTTGATCTGTCACGGCCGTGAAGCTCATCACGGCTAGGCCGTGATCAGTTCTGCCTATGAGGGTCTGGTTCAGTTGGCACGTTACGGCCGTGACCAGTGCTTGGCAATCTTCAAAAACTATAGTTTTCAATCTCCCGTATTGTCCTTATATTGGATATATAGATGTTTTGTATATCTACAGGACCTATCTAGTTATTTTTATTTATACCTCTATATTTATTTTGAGTTATAACCTATGTTAATACATATATATTGTTTCTGAACAGGCATACATATGGATCAGTCGGATAGCCCACATGCACGGGAGGACACTGTGGGGTTTCCTGAGACCCGATCATGCATAAGCCTGATTCTAGTGTAAGTTTACATGTTATATACTATCTTTATTCCTTCTTTTTAATGTAAGTTTATAATGTTACAACCCTCTATTTTATCATTTTTTTTGTCCATACAGACATCACATGCTCATAGGAAACGGGGTAGAGGAGCCACCTCGTTGAAGAAACTAGAGAAGGACAGGCAATGCGGACAGAAGCTTGAGGTGTCCTTCGATGCTAATCTAAATGCCCAGGGACCCCGTGCTAAAGAATTTAATAAGTGGGTTTTTCTACAAGCCGCGCAAAGACGTAAGCATCAACTACAACCATCGGAATGACGTTCCCACGTAACGTTAAGGATCAGATTTGGGAGGCTATCATGGTATTTTACCTTTGCATTCGTTTGATTTACATTATTAGATAATTATCCGAGTTATAATCCATCCAGTTGTTATGTATTTAATGTGTAGGTAGCTTGGACTGTGCCAAATGACGAGGATCATCGTCATAAATGTATGAAAATGGCATCAAAGCGTTGGAATGGGTTCAAGCATGATCTTACCAGGTACTATGTATCTGGGAAGAAGCGGCTTGATAAAATGTTCTCGGATTATCCCTGGATTGATCAGGATACTTGGGATATGTTTGCCAGGAGTCGACAGGATGTAGAATTTCAGGTTGGTTGATTAAGTTAATTTTGTATGCTTATTATAGATCATTTAACTGTATTTAATTATGTGTTTTTGTTTGAATAGGCTAAGGCAAATAAGGGTCGTCAGAATCAGGCGAAGAACGTCCACCGCCACACCATGTCTCAGGGTGGGTACCAGACTCGGATCGAGCATATGATGGCGGATAGGCTGAGGGCGAAGCAGGAAGAGCACTCTGCTAGGATTGAAAGAGGAGAGGTGCCTGAGGGCACACCATCAAGTCCTCCGTCGGACATCGACCGCGAGGATGTCTGGTTAGCCGCCCGCATGACAAAGACGGGATCTTTTAAAGTTGATGTCACTCGCGAAGTGGCGGATAAGATTGTAAGTAAATAATTAACTTGATTTCAATTGATATTTTTATAGATATTTGCAACACTTTTCACTTGCACGTTTTTTCAATTTTTTTAATTGTAGATGGATCTTAAAGAAAAATCCTCCCAGGGCGCATTCGTCCCTTCTGGACCGGCAGGACGTCTTGATGATCGCTCTAGGCAAGAAAGACCATCCCGGTCGGGTTCTCGATGTTCCCGGGAACGTGACCATCAAAGAATATTATGGCAAGTCTGCTTCACGAAAGCGGGTGGTCAATGAAGCATCAATTTTGGCTGACATTACTCAAGCACCTCATGTCCAACCCAAACTATTACAACACATCTCGATGCAAGGCTTAATATCCAACCTGTAATTCAAGCAGCGCTTGCCAGAGAGCTTTCCTACGTCGGTACATCCCAGGACACCGCAGGGCATGCCAACCCTTCACATGTGAGCACAAAAGAGAGTTTTAGTAGGGCACATGTGGAGGACGATGAGTTGGCGGCTAGGGAGGCGGGAGTTGGAAGTCCCGGCGCCATGAGCATGAGTTGGAAATGAAAAGGCGTGAGCTTGAGTTGGACTCTAAACGACGTGAGCTCGAAATGTTAACAAAGGTATTTATTCATTATTAATGTCCAAATTAGTCAAATAATTACTTGTGTTTTTTTAATTATCAAAAACTTATCTATTTTATTTTTCCTAAACTGAAGGCCAAGTCGACGTCGGTGTCGTTGTCACCTATCACTCGTTTGTTCTCACTTGGTGAGGATTATGCGTTTGAGATTTTTGAATGTCCATTGGAGCACGATGGATGAGTGGCACGCCCAGATCAACGAAGGATATTTACCTTCAGTGGTGACGATCTCGGGAACGCCTGCAGAAATAACGTCTGGATGAACAGCAATGTTTTCAGTCTCTGGTGCACGTAAGTTAATTTTAATTCTATAACTTATTTATTTTTGGTATTTTTCTATTTAATAATTTATTTTAATTTAATATATATATATTATGTAATTAACATCCACACCTTTTCATATCTTAGGTATTTCCATCGTCTTCAGCTTGATAAGGGCGTTGCATCAGTTTACGGTTTCTTAGATCCGTCAATCCTTCTGCCCGATTTCTTTGCTGGCAATGCATTGAGTAAATACTTAGGGAACTTGTTGGGAGACAATCCGAAAGAATTATATCTAGCTCCCTACTGTATGAAAAGCCATTGGCAGTTGTTCGTACTTCACCCGTCTAGGCATAGAGTCATATTCTTTTGCTCTCTCCACTAAGATCCACCACCGAAGGTGGTGGAAGCTGTAAATAAGTAAGTAACTAATCTTAAATTTAATTTAAGTTCTAATATCAGTTGGTTTTAGTTTATTACACACATGATATATGAATTTGTTAATTGATCGACATGATTATTTGTTTATGATAGCATACAAGGCGAGTAGCATAGGTTGCGCCAACGGGAGAAGTAGGACTTCTAAGGCTAAAGAAAATCATGTATGGAACATCCTCAAGGTTTGGTAGTTTATTTATCAAATAATTAATATTATAATTACTAATTTATATGTATATTCAACTGACGTTGAAATTAATTTTGTTGGTAGTCTCAATTTCAAATTGATGGGTGGTCGTGCGGCTATTATGTGATGCTTCATATGCTGAACATAGTCTCCACATCTATTACGGATGGATGGATTAAGTTAATATTTAAACAACTTGTTAAATTATCTATTATAGTTTTGAAGATGACTTGCATTGATGTTATTGTTATTATTTGAACGTGTGTAGGCATTTAACGACCAATCGCCTATTCAAGAAGATGAGTTAAGAGACTTGAGGATGCGCTTCGCTGAATTCTTCTTCAAGTATGCGGCTGAAAAATGAATTGACAATATACCTCCGCAATACTTAGATAAATAGTTTTTTTGTTAGACTTTAGAAACTAATTAATAACATGTATATATATATATATATATATATATATATATATATATATATATATATATATATATATATATCCTTAGATTGGTAGTTTTGTTCTTTAGACATTGGAACTAAAATTTATTAATATATATACATGGGTTTTGGTTTTAAGTCCCCCCATTGTTCCATTTTTCCTTTGCAATTCTGTAATGTGTGTGATATTCTGTGTTACTGGGATATTTACTGAATGCAGGGATAGCTGGGGGGAGTGATATTTTAAAACTGAATTTAAAAAAAAACCTATTAACGTCAGTTGTATCAAACAACTGACGTTAATAGTATTTTATAAAATATACAGTACACTATTAACGTCAGTTGTTTATTAAAACTGACGTTAAAATTAAACCTTTAACGTCAGTTCTTTATAACCACTGACGTTAGTTTTAACAAAATTAACGTCCGTTGTCTTAAAGAACTGACGTTAATAGTTTTATGTTTAACGTCAGTTGTTTAAAAAATTGACGTTAATTTTTACAAAATTAACGTCAGTTTTGTTAAGGAACTGACGTTAATAGTTTTATATTTAACGTCAGTTCTCAATTGATGTTAAAATATTAACTATTAACGTCAGCTGTATTTACGTCAGTCAGTATTCTGACGTAAAAAATCAATTTTAACTGACGTAAAAAGCACTTATTGCACTAGTGCTTGGTGATGGACTCAAGTTGTTGTGTCATAATCTTATTCTGAGCCAAAAGTGCAGATTGTGAATCTAACTCCAACACTCCCCTTCTTGATGTGGGATCCCGATCATGATGCATCAAATAGTCATTAGATGCCATAGCCTCTATCAAAATCAGTGCTTCCTCCGCTGTCTTTGTGTTCATGGATCCTCCAGCTGAGGCATCCATCATATACCTGGTTGACGGCCTCAATCCATTACAGAATGTTTGCATTTGGGTATGATCATCAAACCCATGATTTGGGCATCTTCGGAGTAATTCCTTGAACCTTTCCCAGGTGTCATGAAGGGTCTCACCCTCTTGTTGAGCAAAGCTTATGATATCACCCCTTGTCTTCACAAATCTTGAGGCAGGAAAGAACCTTGCAAGAAATTTTGCCTCTACGTCCTCCCATGTAGTGATGCTCCCCCTTGGTTGAGATTGGAGTCAAGCCTTGGCCCTATCTCTTAGAGAGAAGGGAAACAACCTTAAGCGAAGTGCATCATCTGAAACACCGTTGTGCTTACTCGTATCACATAACTCCAGGAAGTAGGAGACATGACTATTAGGATCTTCCTTCTCCAACCCAGCAAATTGATTCTTTGAAACCATATTGATGAGAGCTGGCTTGATTTCAAAATTTGTGCAGTTCACTGGAGGCCTCACTATGCTGGTGGCATGCCGATTGACATTTGTATTGGCATAGTCCCCAAGTGTCCTCCGTGGTGGAGCACCTTCACCATTGCCTGCCATCCTGAGTCTTTCTTGATGAACTTCAGAGGTGGAATTCTCTTGTTCTTCTTCTTCTTTGTTTCTAACAGCCGCTTCTCTTGCTTGCCTCTGATTCTCCCTAGCTGTTCTTTCTATTTCAGGATCGTAGAGGAGTTGGTCAGCCGGGATAGTACCTCGCATGCACAAACAGTCTAGCAACCTGCAGTGTTAGCAAGAAATGACAAAGACACAAACAAAGAACTAAAACAGAAAAACCTATGATAGCAAAACAGAAGAAAAATGACAGCAAACAGAAACAGATAACAGAATTTTTTTTTGTGCTTAAAATCATAATCGAGATGGGTATGCTAATATTAAAACACAGTCCCCGGCAACGGCGCCAAAAACCTGTTGAGACGAATCTAGGCAAGTATACCTAGTCGTACAAGTAATACGGTGGTGAGACCGTTTTATCGTTCCCACGAGGACTGTGACAAGTACTAGCACGTACCGAATCAATTACTATCTAAGCGGATATTTGGATTGAAGGGGGATCAATACTAAATACCAAGCCAAATCAGATTCAAAACCTAAGATAAACAAATTAAAAAGAAAAGTTCTTTGAGAATTTATGTCGAACAATTGGAAGGCAATTAAAAGAATTCTTCAAATCTATGAATGATGTTGGGATTACGTTCACTAAACTTCATCCCCATGCAATGAAATGACTAATAAACAGTTTCTACTTCACTTATGACAATCAATCCACTAGATTACTCAAGCCCCGATTCCTCGGATGACAAGAGCCTAAATCCACTAATAGACCCTAATTCCTTAGGTGGCCTAGATTAATGAATTTGCATGATGATTAGGGATTACACGATTGCTAATAAACCTAAATCCATTCCTAGATACAAGGTTTACTAGGTGGTTGATTTCAGTTCTCGTTCTAATACGAATTTTCCAATTGCATATCAAAACAATAATCAACCATGGGGGTGCTAGCCACAACAAGCATTAGGCATAGAAATCAATCACTCATAAAGAAGCAAAAACTGTATTACAAGATCAAATCAAATACATGGATAATTCAGAAATAGCTACACCTAACCCCAACAATGGGGGTTTAGCTACTCATGATCATAGCCAAAACCACAGAAATAGAGATGAAAAGGAGGAACTCCATGGAATCCTTGTGCAACTGCCCCTGGTTCAGAGATAGTGTTTGAGGGTTTCAAAATTGTTTTCTTCTGTTCTGCTCGTGCCTCTTTATAGATCAGGATTCGCGTCACGGCCGTGATGGCCATCACGGCCAGACCGTGATGCTTTCTGCCTTGGGCGCGCTTTCAAAATATGTTTGTCACGGTCGTGACACTCATCACGGCTAGGCCGTGATAGCTTATGTCTTCACCAATTGGTCTGTCACGGACGTGATGAGAATCACGGCTAGGCCGTGACTCTGACTCAATTAACATGTCATGGTCGTGATGGGCATCACAGCTAGGCCGTGACAGCTTCTGACTTCTGCCTTCTTTTTCTTGATTTTGCTCGATCATGGGCGTGATGGTCATCACGGCCAGGCCGTGATGGGTTCCCGCTTGGGTCATTTTTTTCACTTTTCAAGCTCTGTCTTCATCCATGCTCCATCATGGCTAATCTTGAGCATTTTTCCTTAAATTCCTGCAAAACAACACCAAGAAACCGCCTCACCCGTTCCAAGGTAAAAACTAATAAACATCAATTTAAATATGTCTAAACTATATGAAAATGCATGCATAATTGTACAAGAATTATGATGTGAAATCACACTATCAGCAAGTTGAAAAATTGTTGGAAAAGGAATGGATAAGAGAATCATTTTCTCCATGTGCAATACCCGTTATTTTAGTACCTAAAAAAGGTGGTATATGGAGAATGTTCACTGATTGTAGATCCATCAATAACATAACCATCAAATATAGACCTCCAATCACAAGGTTAGATGACTTGTTGGATGAGCTACATGGGTCACAAATCTTTTCAAAAATTGACCTAAGAAGTGGCTATAATCAAAGAAGAATAAGAGAATGGGATGAATAGAAAACCGCTTTTAAAACCAAGTATGGACTTGATGAATGGCTTGTGAAGCCCTTTGGACTCTCTAATGCACCAAGCACATTCATGAGGCTCATGAATCATGTCCTTAGGGAATTCCTTGGTAAATTTATGGTTGTCTATTTTGATGATATCTTAATATATAGCAAAACACTTGATAAACATCATGAACATTTGAAATGGGTTTTGTTAGTATTAAGAAAAGAAAAACTATTTGGCAACCTTGAGAAATGAACATTTTGCATCGCCAAAGTGGTATTCTTGGGCTATGTTATTAGTGCACAAGGTGTGCATGTAGATGAAGAGAAAATTAAGGCCATCCAAAGTTGTCCAACACCTAAAAATGTTGGAGATATTAGGAGTTTCCATGGATTGGCAAGTTTTTATAGAAGATTTGTCAAAGACTTTAGCACTTTGGCAAGTCTTCTAAATGAGGTTTTAAAGAAAATGTGTCATTTCATTGGGGCCAAAGCTAAGAAAACTCATTCAATATACTCAATGAAAAATTGACCAATGCACCAATTCTCACACTTCCAAATTTTGTGAAATCTTTTGAGATAGAGTGCGATGCTTCTAATGTAGGCATTGGGGCCGTTTTGCTTCAAGAAGGACACCCCATTACTTACTTTAGTGAGAAACTTGTCGAGGCACATTTGAACTATTCAACTTATGATAAAGAACTTTATGCCCTAGTAAGGAGTCTCAAAGTTTGGAAACACTATCTCTTGCCCAAGGAATTTGTCATTCATAGTGATCATGAATCATTAAAACACTTACATGAATCATTAAAACACTTAAAGGGGCAAGGAAAATTAACCAAGAGACATGCCAAACGGGTGGAATTCATAGAACAATTCCCTTATGTGATTAAACATAAACAAGGCAAATGCAATGTTATGGCGGATGCACTTTCACGTCGATATGCTTACTATCAACTCTTGAAACAAAACTTCTTGGGTTTGATCACATAAAGGAATTGTATGTAAATGATCCGGACATCTCTACAATTTACACTCAAATAGGGTCCATGAAACATAAAGGATTTTTCATAAGTGAAGGGTTCCTTTTTATAGACAATAGACTTTGTGTGCCAAGACATTCTATTAGAGAGTTGTTGGTAACAGAAGCACATCAAGGGGGACTTAATGAGGCGCTTCGGTGTTCACAAGACTTTAGAGGTATTGCATGGACATTTCTTTTGGCCAAACATGAAAAGTCAAGTCCAAAAGTTATGTCAGAGATGCATTGCGTGTTTGTGAGAAAAGTCAAAGAGTAAGCCTCATGGGTTGTACACTCCCTTACCTAGTCCTTCTTCTCCTTGGATTGATATCTCTATGGATTTTGTATTGGGATTACTGTAACAACTTGTTTTAAATACTCTATCTTATGGTAGAGGGTTACGGTGAAATTTTGGGTTTAAAACTCAGACGAAAACATGTCTGTGTTTTTACTGACAATATAATTTTATACCGGTAGAAAACCCTAAATTGACCCGAAATTGAAAATTTGTAGATTTTTATATTATGTCTGTGAGGAATTCTACATTCCAATTTTCTGGTCAAAAATAAAATATTATTCTGGCGTAAAACTCTAATCGAGAAACCGATGGAGTCAAGAACAGAGGTGCAGAGACAAAATCGGACATCGGAGGAGCTGAGTCATGGGGTGAGTCACCATCATGACTCACCCAGCATTTATGAAGCATTAAATGCAATTTTAGGTGAAATGACCAAAATGCCCTTAATCGTAACCTAACCTATCCTAGTTAGTTTTTAACCATGGTTAAGGCAAGTCAAGGCCAATTTGGCTTCTTCCTCCTCATTTGTGGCCCAAAATCAGCCACACCACTCCTTCATTCTTCACCACACAATTTTCCTATGTCATGATTATATTAGGAGTTAAATTACTTATATGTCCCTAAACTTTTCTTAAATGCAAATTTGGTCCTTAAGTGCAATTACTCATATGTCCTTAAGTGAAACCATTTTGACCCTTTTGCCCTTGAAAAACTACGGTCCTAAGTCCCCCACACTTAACCATTTCATTCATTTTCTTCACTTACACTTCATCTTCTTCATTTCTCTCAAAATTTTCAAGAACTTCATTAACAAATTTGTCAAGAACTTGCTTGATTTCTTTCAATTTCTTGACAACCAAGAGGTATACCTTACTATCCTTGATCAATAAACATCATGTTCTTCAAAGATTTCTTTGTTTCAAGCCATGATCATCAAGTTTTCATTAATTTCCATTCTTAGATCTAGAACTTCAAATAATTCTAGAAAATTGTAGAAAAGTCATTTTAATGTGAAACCAATTGCTATGATCTCTAAGTGACTTCTACTTTAATCATACAGGAGCATGTAAGCAAAATAAATTTCTTCCCCTATTTTCTTAGTATGGCCGAAACCCCCTTTGAAAATGGGTTTGATGTTTTTGTTCAATTTTTAAAACCTAATACTTGATTTGAATTCTCTAATACCTATATGATCTATATCCAAGAGCTTAAATCCAACTAAATTTCCTAACCTAGTTTTCTAATTTGGGCCGAAACCCTAGAGTAAAGTAGTGGAAATATTTTTGTTCAATCTTTGATCAATGATGATTAATCTTGTTTCTACCATGATTGGTGATCACAAATCCAAGAGTTTGAACTCAAAAGAATTCTCTAACCTATTTTACCCATTGAGGCCGAAACCCTAATCTAGTTGATTAGAGGATTTTTGTTTCATATTTTTAACTAGTAACACTTAATTTATGTTAGTTAATACTCTACGAACTAGTACCTAAAAGATTGAATTGAGAAAATAACCCTAGCCCTATGTTTGAGTCATGGCCGAAACTAACCTAGGGTTATCATGATTGGATTTTGTTTGATTAACTAGTGGTTATGTTGTTTTGGTTGAAGGTTAACCATTAACCATGGTAGAGTAACGAGGATCAGAAAGTTCGGGACTTCGATGATAAGTTCAGGTGGGGGAAAGATTCAACCTATTGTCGGAATGGATAAGTAGTTTATAATATAATAATTGTTTAGGGCGATCTAAACCCTACAAGTGGTCGTGTAATCGAAAAGACCAAAATCGTATTGGAATCTCTTCCGTAATACCAACGATGATTTGGGAATTATAAGTTTATCGACGTTAGGATAATTTTAGAATATTTGAGGATGTCTGACTTTAATATTATTGACTGTTTGTGATCTGTTGGTTGAGGTATTCTACTGCATGTGATGTTTTATTTTGTTGTTTGAAAATTTTATGAGTATTGTATTATGCAAGATCTGTCTGGTTTGATAATATGCTTAGTTGACTTTTAGGTAAGGATATGTGTTGTTTGGAGATGTTTTTTCTGGGTGAGAGATTGAATGTGACTTAGAGGTGCCTAGCCTAAATGTATTATTTTTGAGATGTGACATATAAGTCAAGTTGAGGCTATGCTGGAAGCTTGAGGCACTAGGTTGTTATTGATGCGAGTTAGTGAGATTCATATAGTTGCATTGTTGTTCACAACCGTGTGTTGGGAACACACGAGGTCCGAAGTTCTCACGGGATTGTCCCAACTTAGATTTAGGTGGTGCAGCTATAGTGTCATCGCTTTGTGTGAGCACCCTTGAACCAGGGTGTGCACCGACTGTGCTGTGCAGCTATAGTGTCATTGCTTTGCGTGAGCATTCTAACCATGGATGAGGTTGTGCACCGACTGTGCTGTGCAGCTATAGTGTCATTGCTATTCATGAGCACCCTTGAACCAGGGTGTGCACCGACTATACCGTGCAGTTATAGTGTCATTGCTTTGCATGAGCATTCTCCTATGGATGAGGTTGTGCACCAGTTAATGGGGATGCGTCACTTGGATGACTGACTAACACCCCTCAGTGGGCAAAGGATGTGTGATAGGATTGGTGGTGGCCACGTCAGCATCAAGGTTAGATTGCATGAGTTTGAGGGAAGAGGATGATATCGTAAAGTATGGATGATGGTTGATTTTGAGTGATGTGATTTGTGGATTGTTATTATATTATATGCTACGAGTTCTTTCTGCTTTTGATGATAAAACTATTTCTTATCCCCTATTCTTTTATATTATGTATGTTGTATTTTATTTCTAATGTGATCGTACGAGAAGACCCTATGGAGGAGACTGTCACTGAGGAATTGGATGGAACTCCTTATGAGCCAGAAGCTGAAGGACGAGCTGTGGACCCGAGTGGTAGAATTTAGAGAGTTAAGGCCAATGCGTCTTGTGAGATTCTTTATATTTTCCGCTGAGTATAATAGGTTGTATAAGTATGCATCTGCACAGGATCCTACTGTTAGGATACCCTAGATAGTGTTTTAGTACTCTGATGCTTTAACAGATGGTGTGTATGTATCTTATATATATATATATATATATATATATATATATATATATATATATATATATATATGGTGTGATGCTTTAAATTTCATACGCTGTATGTTTACATTTAAGTTTTAACTTTTACGTATTTTCGGAATATACATTTAACGTTAAGCGTGCTATTTAAATAATCAATTAATAAGGTTTTAATTTAATAATACAATGGGGAACAATGGGGTGTCTCATTTGGTGGTATCAGAGCAGTTCGATTCTAATCGGTTGTCGTGAGGTTTGATGGCTAAGTGGTTAGTGTAAACCACTACTTTTGTACCAACCAGATAGGATCTAAACTTCTCAAAGGCAAATTGATAAACCTTTGGTTCATCTAGTTTTATGACTGGAAAGACCTCAACCAGATACCAATTTTGATAAACCTTTGGTTCATCTAGTTCCATGTCAGCAGACGCTTCATCGGAGAGCAGACGCATTATTCATTTATGAAATACATGTTTAGATTATCTTTAATATAGGTGAATCTATCTTCAGCTATGGGTTTAGTTAATATATCAGCCCACTGATTTTCAGTTTTAACAAACTTAATATCAAAAACACCTTTTTGAGCATAGTCTCTTATGAAATGATGCTTAATTTCTATGTGCTTAGCCTTAGAATGCTGAATGGGAATCTTAGATAAACAGATAAAACTAGAATTATCACACCAAACAGATATATTATGTTCAAAGATAGAATAATCTTCAAGTTGATGTTTTACCCATAAGAGTTGTGAACAACAGCTTGCAGCTGAAATGTATTCTGCTTCTGCACTGGATAGAGCAATTGTAGTTTGTCCTTTGCTTGTCTAAAAGCCAAAGCCTGCTCAAATGAATTGACATCCTCCAGTTGTGCTTTTTCTTTCTACTATGTCTCCAACATAATCAAAATCACATAATCCTACTAATCTGTATTCTTGTGTTCTTAAATACATCAAACCAAGATTAGTGGTTCCAAGCAAATATCTAAATATTCTTTTCACAGCCTTGAGATGTGATTCTCTTGGATCTGATTGGAATCTTGCACACATACATACACTGAATTGAATATCAGGTCTACTTGAAGTTAAGCACAAGAGAGACCAATCATACTTATGTATTACTTAATTTTGCATTTGCTTCCATGGGAGTTTTCATTGGTTTAGCTTTATCCAGCTTGTATTTCTTTAAGATCTCCTTGGTATATTTTTGTTGGTGAATGTAGATTCCATCATGATTCCATCATCTGTAAGGAAGAAATTCAATTCTCCCATCATGCTCATCTCAAATTCATTCTACATAAGCTTGGAGAACTCCTTGCAGAGCTTTTCATTAGTAGCACCGATTATAATTTGATTAACATAGATTTGTACTATAATGAAATCCTTTTTATAACTTTTTCTAAATAGAGTTGTATCTACTTTTCCTCTAATGAAATCATTTTTCATTAGAAAGAAACCAAGCTCTAGGTGCTTGTTTTAATCCCTAGAGAGCTTTCTTAAACTTATAGACATGATTTGGTTTGTCACTATCCTCAAATCCAGGTGGTTGCTTAACATATACTTCTTCTTCCATAATTCCATTAAGAAATGCACTTTTAACATCCATTTGAAAAAAGGTGATTTGATGTTGTGCTGCATATGACATAAGTATACGAATTGCTTCTATTCTAGCTACTAGTGCAAAAGTTTCAGTGTAGTCAATATCTTCTTGTTGATTATAGCCTTGAGCTATTAACCTTACTTTTTTTTCTGACTACCTTTCCATCATCATCAAGCTTGTTTCTGGATACCCATCTCGTTCCAATAACTGACTTTCCTTTTTCATTCGGAACTAAGAACCAAACGTCATCCCTTTTGAACTGATATAGCTCATCTTGCGTAGCTAAAATCCAGCTTTTATCTTCAAGAGCTTATTTGATGTTCTTTGGTTCGATCTCAGATAGGAATGCCATGTTGTTTGAATCTTTGAATGTTGACCTGGTTCTAACTCCTTGAGAGGGATTACCAATGATCAACTTTTAAGGGTGATTAGTCTTGAACTTCCAATCTCGTCTGAATTCAGTTTCAGATGGTTGTTGAGTAGGTGGATCAGACCCTTGAATATGTTTTTCTGGATCTTCATTTTTCAAGCTATCATCAGTCTGATTGCTTTGTCTTCCGAGATATAATCCTACAAGATCATCTTCTAGATCTGATAGTTTCCTATCACTCTTTAAACCATCATTAAATTCAACATGAATAGATTCCTCAACAACTTTTGTTCTAGAAATGTAAACTCTAAAAGCTTTAGAAGTGTCTGAATATCCGAGAAATATAGCCTTATCTACTTTTGAATCAAACTTTCCAAGTTTATCTCTAGTATTCAAAATAAAGCATTCACATCCAAAATCATGGAAATAATAAATGTTGGGTTTTCTACCTTTCCACAATTCATAGGGAGTTTTATTCAGGAAGGGTCTTATCAATATTCTGTTCTGTACATAACAAGCAGTGTTTACTGTCTCAGCCCATAAGTACTTTGGGAGTTTTCTTTCATTGATCATTGTTCGAGCCATCTCTTGTAGAGATTTGTTCTTCCTTTCTACTACTCCATTCTGCTGAGGAGTTCTAGGAGCAGAAAAATTGTGAGAGATACCATTCTTTTCACAAAATGTATTGAAGTGCTCATTTTCAAAATTTTCCCAATGGTCACTTCTGATAGCTGAGATACATATTCCCTGCTTATTTTGAACTTTCTTACAGAATATAGAGAACATCTTGAATGACTTATCTTTGTGGGTTAAGAAGAGTACCCATGTATATCTAGAATAATCTTCGACTAAGACAAAACCATATTTCTTTCCTTCCTTACTAGCAACACTAACTGGACCAAACAGATCCATATGCAACAATTGTAAAGGTCTAAAGGAAGATACCATATTCTTGGATTGAAAGCTAGATTTAACTTGTTTTCCACATCGGCAAGAGTCAAATAAGACATCCTTTCTGAAACTTATATCAGGTAGACCTTTCACAAGTCTATACTTTTGAAGCTTAGTTATCTGTTTCATACTTGTATGTCCTAGCTTCTTATGCCATACCCATCTTTCATCTTCTCTTGGCACAAAACAAGTCACATTTTGATTAGTCAATTCAGTTGGATCAATCTTATAAAGATTTTTTTGCCAGTTTGCTGAAAAGAGAACTTTGCCATTAGTGTCTTTGACTATGCATGCATTCTTAGTAAAGGAAACATTATATCCATTATCACATAATTGACTTATGCTTAACAGATTATGTCTTAATCATTCAACTAAAAAAATATTAGAGATAGATGGTAAAGGTGATTTCCCACCAATTTTACCTATCCCGACCACCGGCCTAAGCATAACGCGATTCGTCCTCGCCATGGTTGCGCGACGCTCGCGTCCGGTCGTCGAGGGTAGGACACACCTGCACCGCCACCGGTTCGGACCACCTCACGCATCTGGCTCCTGGCTGTACGTCATCGTCCAACAGCGAGCACTTGCTATCCTCGCCGGAGTCACCGTCGTACCACCGCCGCTGCCTCTCTGTTTGGTCGTGGTATCCTTACCTATTGAATTTGGGTGAGTGTTTTACCCTAATCTCTCCTAGTTGTAAAAGCCCCAAATTGATTTTGAAACCCTAACCCTAGCCTTTTAAATTCAAAGTTTAATTTTTAAATTGAAACTTGTTTTTATACAATTGGGACTATGAATTAGTGTTTTCCTAAACTAATTTCATTGTTATTGGGTTAGATTGATTTTCCCCAAATTATGTAAAGAACCCTAAAAACCCCAAATCTGTTTTCATTTAAATCAATGATGTTTTTGAGAAATTAAGTATGTTAGTGAGTTAAATTTATAGTGTGGATGTTCAGAAATTAATTTAGTATTTTATCTGGTTGTTTCAATGCTTGGATCGTCTCTCTGGGATGTTTTTCACGTTCCTGCTTGCTTTGGAGAAGTAGGAATTTCTTTTTGGGAACTCATTGGAGCTGACTGCATGGATGTGAAGTTCCAGAAAAACCTCCGAGCGCCTTAAAAGGTGGGGGAAAGAAGCCATCTAAATTCGAAAACGGCGAAGTGGCATTTATTTCGATAATGGCGTAGGGCGACCTAAACCCTACTAGGCAGCGAGTAACAGACAATGTCAGTATCACATTGGGGACTAAATAATGGTACCAATGATGATATTGGAATTGTATGTTTATCGCCGGTGCGTATTAAAAATATATTATTTTTATTAATGAGGTTGACTGTTTGACTATTTGACTGTCTTTGATGTGCTACTTGATATGTGATTAGAGATTTTATGAGTATTGATACATGATAAGTAGGGTGATGTATGCGGGGGTTCATGATATTTGAGTTTAGAAGTGCCTAATCAAGATGATTATTGTGATAGAGTGATGAGACTGATGACATGTGATTATTGTTGAGGTTATTTATGAAATAGTGATGAGAGGTTATGGCACTAAGGGGTGACCTACAATATGGTCTGTGATATTTTCACACGGTAGACTTGAAAAATAGTCTTGTTGACTTGAAACATAGTCTTGTTGACTTGAAACATAGTCTGGTTAACTTGAGATGGATATCCCAGGATAGTGACAAAGACTGATTATACATACTTCGCATTGCATTGCATCATGATAGAGGGTAGAGGAAAATAATAGACGTTGTTGAGGATGGTTGTGTTTATATATATATATATATATATATATATATATATATATATATATATATATATATATATATATATATATATATATATATACAGAGATATATGGAGACGTATGTTTAGTGTACTGTTATGGATTTAAATGTTGCTAAACCCTTTCCACGTTTGACTTTAAACTGTTTCTTATCCCCTATCTTTTTCTGTATGTCGTATTTTTATTTATGATGTGATCATACGAGAAGACCCTATAGATGATCTTGATGATGAGGAGTTGGATGGAACTCCCTATGAATCGGAAGCTGGAGGTCGAGCTGTGAACCACGGTGATAGAGTTTAGGATGTATGGCCAGTGCGTCTTGTGAGACGTTTTATATTTTTCCACTAAGTATAACTTTTGTTTAAGTATATGCCTGTGAGGGATCCTACTGAGAGGATACCCTCAACAGGGTTTTGTATTATGTATAAAACATATGTCTGTATTCGCAACATAATTATGGTATGAAGTTTTAATTAATTGAAGTTTGTATTCTTATTAACTTAAGTTTTAATTTTTACGTATTTTCAGGTTAAGAGTGCGATTAAGTAATTAAATAATGAGGTTTTAATTTAAAAACACTGTTGTTTTGGCTTCACGACTCAGGAGGGGGAGGTGTGAATTGAGTTTTCTTAAAATATTTCACTCTTAAAAACTTTTCACAAAACTTTAGTTTTCAGATTTGTGACCTCAGGATCTTTTACAAAATCAATGAAGGGTTTATATAAAATATTGAATTGGAAGATGATGAAGATAAGAAAGATTAATTCAGAAAGATAGATCACAGAATAGGTTCGGGTTCAAAAATCAATAATAACAAAATACAGAAACTGATTAAGCCTTTAAAGATTAAGAACAAGTTATGCAAGTTTCAGATACAAGCATTAACAATCAAGAACAAACTTGCAGGTTTCAGTTTCAGTATATGATGCAATTCAAATATTGATTCTTGAGAATAGAATTGAATACACAATTATTATTTCAGTTTACTCAAGGTTCAATACTGACTGTGCAGTTCAATAACTGATATCAATTGAATACTTAGAACATCAAGATCACAGTTATATATGCAAGACAAATTAAAGAGTTTGAGTTTAGATATACCATACAACCAGATTTATCCTGGTTCAGTCACCACCACTGTGACCTACATCCAGTCCCCACTCCACCTGTGGGTTTTCACACACTAACACAACAAGCTTTAGCCAGGTAGCTTGAAAAACCTTTACACCATAAAGCACTCCTTCACCTCGAGATACCACACTCTTGTGAAGAGCCTTAATGTTCTTTCTTAGGGATACCTCACCCTAATCACTTAGAGAGACTCCTCCTCTCTTTACAATCAAGTAAAACGAAAAATTGATTCCTAACTCTCAATAGTCAGATAAACAAATTGAAGCACTTATAAGAATGAAATACTCTTTTCACAATCAGCTCAAGAAATATGATGAATGATCACAATTGATTTCTCAAATTGATTTCGTGTAATTCTGATGTGTTTTTGATCTTGATTTTTTTAAGTGTTCCTTTGATCCCTCTTTATATAGAAAACAAGTTATAGACGTTGGGATAAATTAAAATAGATTTTGGGTCTTGATAACAGAATCTGTTTTCTTGATTCTGGTTCTTGTAATAAGATTTTGCATCATCGTCGTCTTCAATCCTCACGGCTCGTTGTTGATAGTAGACGAGCTCCATATTCCAAGTCATTGGACGGATACTCCTTTAACTGGTTGAACATAACCTAGTACACGAGCTCCATATGCCATGTCATTGGACGGGGCTTCTCAATAAGGACTTAGCATGTCCAAAGAATTGTGTGGACGAGCGCTTCTGTCACTTGTGTGGACGAGCACTTCTGTCACTTTAGTGGATGAGCACTTCTGTCACTTTAGTGGATGAGCACTTTTGTCACTTTAGTGGACGAGTGCTTCTCACTTTAGTGGATGAGCGCTTGTATCACTTTAGTGGACACGTACTTCTGCCACTTTAGTGGATGATCGCTTGTATCACTTTAGTGGACGAGCGCTTGTATCACTTTAGTGGACGAGCGCTTATATCACTTTAGTGGATGAGCGCTTCTGTCACTTGTGTTGGATGAGCACTTCTATTACTTGCGTTGGACGAGCGCTTCTTATTTCCAAAAATAATTTTCATTAACGAAAACTTATTCCTTTTAATGCAGGTTATGAAAATTGATTTTCTTCATGCATCTTTTCAAATGAGCTATTTGTCAATAAGAGATTGCATCTCTTACAAATCATCTAACACTTAAATATAATTTCTCATTTAATCTCTTTTCTTGATGATTCCTTGATCTTTGTCTTTGTTCTTTGATTCCTCCATGTAGCTCTTTTGATTTCTTCAATTTCTTCCTTGAATATTCTCCTTTAATTGCTCACTGAACTTGTTGATCACTGCTTGATACCTGTCTTTGTAATTTGACACTAAAACACTTTCACACACATTAAATTGTATTTGTCATTTATCAAAATCTCTAAGTCATTGAGTCTAACGAACTCCCCCTTTTTGATTATGACAAATCTTTTAACAAATTATAAGATCATAGTATAAGTGTAGCAGAAGCTAGGTATTTTTTATAGATTTATATCATCGTATCAAAGCAGAAGTATACCAGAGCAAAAAAAAATTATCATAGTAGAATTTGATTTACTCCCCCTTAATCATGTAAGCTGATAAGCTCCCCCTCAACATATGCATGTATAATTTGTTACTATCCCCTTTCTCTATATCATACTTTTTCCTCCCCCTTTTGGCATTATAAAAAAGGTAAAGAAAAGAAACATTCAAAGAAATAGAGAAGGCAAGCATTTAAACATTCAAACATATCATATAAAATTTTTCATGATAGAGGGATAGGTGCAGGGATAAATCAAAAAGTGTTTCTTTAGAGATTAGATATAGGATTGATCAATTATGCCCAATTATCTTCTAATGAAAAAGAAACTTTCCTTGTTCAAGGGCTTGGTAAAAATATTAGCAAGTTGTTTACTTGTATTAACATATTCAATCTCAATTTCTCTACTTTGAATAAAAGTTCTTATGATAGAGATCATGTTCAAAGTTAATTGTTGCATAGCAAACAAAACAAATCATTCAAGGCTTCATCAATTTTCTTAGATTCAATTTGTGAAACAAAAGCCATATGATTATTCCAAGATTCATCAAATAACTTTAATACAACAATGTAGATATACTATACAATGATATATAAGTCAACATAGAAATATTCACAATCATACATTAATAATGATAATTAGAAAATATATTCAATCAATATTATTTCTTTATTGTTACCCATTTTGTGTCTGGAGAAGGCTCTATATCATGATTCCAATTTTTGCCCTTGACCTTCCACCACACCTACAAAACAGAATTTCATGTTTTTGCTATAGGTACCCAACTTTTCTTGGGTCCTTCATGGTTAGTTGCAGCAATAGTTCCTTTAGGAACCCATATATACTTAGATTTATTGTATGCTGATTTTCTGTATTGACATGTAGAAGCTGTATGACTTTTTCTAGCACAAAAATTGCATTTAACAAATGGTGTGTTCGATGTCATAGGTGCAGCAAAAAGTTTCTTGAAAAATTTCTCATGTATCTTAGGTTCATAGCCTATTCCAGTCTTATCATGAACACACTTTAGCTGTCCTAACAAACCATTCAAGTTATCTCTACCATTTGTGAAATTGGCTAAGTCATTTTTCAGTTTTTCAACTTCTTTAGTCAATGTACAACACTTAGAACAATTAGAGCTGGATGCAATCAAGATCTTATTCCTAGCTTCTAGTTCTCTTTCTTTCATTTCTTTTTGTTGTCCAAGTAATGCATTCAAGTTTTCTTTATAACTAGTAATTCTTGATAGATCACCATTCCAATGATTTATATGTTTCTCCAACTTAGGACAATTATCACATATAGGTGGTTCCAAAACAGTAGCCAATCTTTCTTTTACAACACAATTTTCTGTTTTTAATTCATCTAGCTCTTTGTTTAAAACAAAGTTTTTCTTTTCTAGGCAACTGATGGTTTTCTTAGATTTAATTTGAATTCTAGAAAGTATAATGGATTCTTTATGAAGTTCTTCAAAAGAATTTTGCAATTCATCATAAGAAGGTTGATAATTAGAACGAACTTCACTTTCTGAATCACTATGATTACTGGCCATCAAACACAGGTTTGCCTCCTCAAATTCAAATTCTTCAGTGGATTCTAGATCATTATCATCCCAAGCAATGTAGGACTTTCTTGGCTTTTTCCACTTCTTGTCCTTTGAGTCAAACTTTTCTGTTTTGTCCTTCTTTTACAGTTTTGGACAGTCAACCTTCATATGGCCAATATTTCCACATTCATAGCATGTGATGTTGTTGGAAGGGTTGTCACCTTTGCTGAAATTTCTCCTTTGAAAAGTGGATGGCTTTCTTTTAAAGTTGCCTTTCTTTTTTAGGAATTTCTTGAATTTTCTAACTAGCATTCCCATCTCTTCTTCAGATTCTGCCTCTTGTGCTAAATCATCATCATCACTCTCTTCTACTTCTCTGACTTGTGATTTCAGAGCCAATCCCTTTTTCTTTTTGTTAATTTGTTCATTCTCATTCAGTCTGTTCAACTCCAATTCATGTTCTTGCAGTTTTCCAAACAATGTGGCAATGGTCATTGATGAGAGGTTTCTAGATTCTGAGATTGCAGTGACCTTAGGCTGTCATTCCCTGCTCAAGCATCTCATTACTTTGTTAATTTGATCTTCATTGGAGATTGTCTTTCCAAGTGCAGCCAATTGATTCACAATGTGTGAGAATCGCATTTGCATAACCTCCATTAGTTCTCCTCGATTCATGCGAAATAACTCATATTCATGTGCCAATGTGTTCATTCTTGCCCTTTTCACATCAGTTGTTCCTTCATGTGTTACTTGCAATGTATCCCACATCTCCGTTGCTGATTTACAATTTGAAACCCTGAAAAACTCATCACGGCTTAAAGCAGATGTTATAATATTCTTAGCACGTGCATTATATTGAACTCTTTTCTTATCATCTTCATTCCATTCAGTTTTAGGCTTATTTCTTGGAGCACCATTAGCATCTACAATGGAGGGGACAAATGGTCCATTCTCTACTGCATCCCATTTGTCAACACCTACTGGCTCAAGAAAGATTACCATTCTTTCCTTCCAATAGATATACTCAGATCCATTGAAGGCAGGAGGACGTGCAAGGGAAGCCCCTTCATTCAAACAGTCATTGGAAGCCATACTCTTATAGCTGTTAAGCCAAACTTAAGAGTTTATCTCTGATGCCAATTGTTGTTTTGGCTTCACGACTCAAGAGGGGGGGGGGGGGGTGAATTGAGTTTTCTTAAAATATTTCCCACTTAAAAAATTTTCACAAAACTTTAGTTTCAGATTTGTGGCCTCATGATTTTTTTCAAAATCAATGAAGGGTTTATATAAAATCTTGAATTGGAAGACGATGAAGATAAGAAAGACTAATTCATAAAGATTAATTCAAAAAGATAGATCACAAATAGGTTCGGGTTCAAAACTCAATAATAACAAAATACAGAAACAGATTAAGCCTTTAAAGATTAAGAACAAGTTATGCAAGTTTCGGATACAAGCATTAACAATCAAGAACAAACTTGCAGGTTTCAGTTTTAGTATATGATGCAAGATTCAATTCAAATATTTATCCTTGAGAATAGAATTGAATACGCAGTTATTATAACATTTTACTCAAGGTTCAATACTGATTGTGCAGTTCAAGAACTGATATCAATTGAATACTTAGAACATCAAGATCACAGTTATATGCACAAGACAGAAATTAAAGAGTTTGAGTTTAGAGATACCACACAACCAGATTTATCCTAGTTCAGTCACCACCACTGTGACCTACATCCAGTCCCCACTCCACCTATGGGTTTTCACACACTAACACAACAAGCTTTAGCCAGGTAGCTTGAAAAACCTTTACACCACAGAGCACTCCTTCACCTCAATATACCACACTCTTGTGAAGAGCCTCAATGTTCTTCCTTAGGGAAACCTCACCCTAATCACTCAGAGAGACTCCCTCTCTCTTTACAGTTATATGCACAAGACAGAAATTAAAGAGTTTGAGTTTAGAGATACCACACAACCAGATTTATCCTAGTTCAGTCACCACCACCGTGACCTACATCCATCCCCCCACTCCACCTGTGGGTTTTAACACACTAACACCACAGAGCACTCCTTCACCTCAAGATACCACACTCTTGTGAAGAGCCTCATTGTTCTTTCTTAGGGATACCTCACCCTAATCACTCAGAGAGACTCCCTCTCTCTTTACAATCAAGTAAAACGAAAAATTGATTCCTAACTCTCAATAGTCAGATAAACAAATTGAAGCACTTATAAGAATGAAACACTCTTTTCACAATAAACTCAAGAAAGATGATGAATGATTTTCACAATTGATTTCTCAAATTGATTTCGTGTAATTCTAATGTGTTTGTGATCTTGATTTTTTTTAAGTGTTCAATTGATCCCTCTTTATATAGAAAACAAGTTATAGAAGTTGGGATCAATTAAAACAGATTTTGGGTCTTGATAACAGAATCTGTTTTCTTGATCCCGATTCTTGAAATAAGATTTTGCATCGTCGTTGTCTTCAATCCTCAGGGCTCGTAGTAGATAGTAGACGAGCTCCATATTCTAAGTCATTGGACGGATACTCCTTTAACTGGTTGAACGTAACCTAGTAGACGAGCTCCATATGCCACGTCATTGGACGGAGCTTCTCATTAAGGACTTACCAATTCCAAAGACTTGTGTGGACGATCGCTTCTGTTACTTGTGTGAACGAGCACTTTTGTCCCTTTAGTGGACGATCACTTTTGTCACTTTAGTGGACGAGCACTTCTGCCACTTTAGTGGATGAGCGCTTGTCACTTTAGTGGACGAGCGCTTGTATCACTTTAGTGGATGAGCGCTTCTGTCACTTGTGTTGGGCGAGCACTTCTATTACTTGCATTGGACGAGCGCTTCTTATTTCCAAAAATCATTTTCATTAAAGAAAACTTATTCATTTTAATGCAGGTTATGAAAATTGATTTTCTTCATGCATCTTTTCAAATGAGCTATTTGTGAATAAGAGATTTCATTTCTTTCAAATCATCTAAGACTTAAATCAAATTTCTCCTTTAAGCTCTTGTCTTGATGATTCCTTGATATTTGTCTTTGCTTTTTGATTCCTCCGTGTAGCTCTTTTGATTTCTTCAAGTTCTTCCTTGAATATTCCCCTTTAATTACTCACTGAACTTGTTGATCACTGCTTGATACCTGTCTTTGTAATTTGACACAAAAATACTTGCACACACATTAAATTGTATTTGTCATATATCAAAGTCTCTAAGTTATTGAGTCTAACATACACAACGGGGCACAACGGGGTGTCTCATTTATAACTCACTCCCTGAAAGAAATATGGAGTTTACCATAGATTTAGTGTCATGAACGGGACCCATATCCATAGCACCTTATAGGATGTCTCCTCTAGAACTAGTTGAGTTGAAGAAACAGTTGGAGGAAGTATTCAGAAACAGTTCATTTGGTCTAGCGTGACCCCTTGGGGAGTGTAACATTCGTGCTTCTATGATTTTGTTATACGTATGATGATTAGGTTTAAAACTTGGATTATATGTTTAATATGTTGATTAAGGTGTAGGAACCATTTCATGGAAAGTACGCGATCAGCCGGTGTTGAGTAGAACGTAGATGTAACCTAGGATTTTATGGTATCACTTAGAACGCTCGAGAGTGCCTAATAAAAAAAATAAGTTTAACAAAGAGTTTGGTCATAATACGGGGCTTGAGATTGTTCCTTAGGTATGGAAGAGTCTATATCTAATATTAGAGGTCAATCGGACTTCAAACAGACTCAGAATGCGACGAATCGTAGAATCAGGGTTTCAGGTCAATGGTTAATGCTCAAGCGTGACATACTCCACGCTCAAGCGTGGATGTCAACTAGACAAGTTATGGCGTTGACTCCACGTGGCACAATGGGATTGGTTGCATGGGGCTGTGAAGAGGTGTTATTCGTGATGCAGAAACCTCTACACGCTCAAGCACCGAGGATCCCACGCTCAAGCGTGGGCACGCTCAAGCATGACTCATCCCACACGCAAGCGTGGGCAGACTGATGATGAAAAATAAATAGGGGCTTAAATGAGATAGAAGCTCACTTTCACCCTTTCGTGATATACAGAATGAAGATAGTGTAGAGAGATAGAGAGAGACTAGTGAGATAGAGGAACTTCAGGTTGAGAGTTCGAGCAATATGATAGTCGTAATGCAATTCCAACTACGTCATTGTGATCGTGGCAACGACGTCTTCTAAACCCTAGTTTCCCTTTCTTCTCTAAGCTAAGGTAATCTATACCCTCTTTATGCCGAAATGCCGTCGGTGGCGGTATTGAGGATATCTTTATATCCATCAATAAGTTTCCAATTCCATCTTAAGATTAGGGTTACCCGTAATGTATGCTTTGTAATGATGTATTCAGGTAAATTTTTGGAGACCCAGTAACTCTTGTTCTGCGCAAGGCAGCAGCTAGGAGAGTTGAGCGAGGGTTCATTCGTTGCTTTAAGTTTAGCCTACGACTCATCAGGTAGGAGAAAGAAGCCATCTAACATCGGAAATGGCTCAGTAGTATTTTATTCAATAATGGCGTAGGGCGACCTAAACCCTACTAGTAGGCGCATAATTGACAATGTCAATGTCACATTGGGGATTACTTAGTGTTATCAATGTTGATATGGAGATTGTAGATTTATCGCCATTAGGTTGATTTAATGACATTTGAGATTGCCAGGCTTTACCTGTTAAATTAATTGTTGTGTGTGGTTTGTCTTAACATGATATTCTGATTTAATTGTGTTTATTTGATTATTTTGCTATTTAGATTATTAAATGCATATTTTAATATGGTTGATATGACAAGATGACTGAGTGCTATAACATGACTAGTGTTTTCTAGGTATTAATATATGATGATTTTTATGGTGATGTATGTTGGGGATATATGACACATGTTTTAGAGGTTGCTAACCTATTGCATTATGATGGGATGAACGACACATATTATTGAGGTATCTTATGAGATAGTGATGAGAGGTTCAGGAACTGGGATATAATTTGATAGATGTCGGTGAGACTCATTCATATGCATGTTGTGGATTACATTTGTGTGTTGGGAATGTAAAAGTCTGATTTTTAATTACGTTGTTTAACCGGTTAAAATGTAATTAATTATATTTTAATCTGAGAGTTATAAAGTTATTTTAAATAAAATAAAATCATATTCATAGTCTATCTTATGGTAGAAGGTTACGGTGAAAGTTTGGGTTGAAAATTCAGACGGAACCTAGTTTGCGTTTTCAATGACAGTAAGATTTTATTGATCAGAAACCATAATTTTGACTAATGAACAAAACCATTAGGTTTTATATTTTGTCTCTGACAATTTTCCAACTGTTGAAAAAATTCGTTAGGAGATGAAATTAATATTATTTTATTCGGGTGTAATCGTTAAAGAAACGCGTAAAACCTAAGTTGGGGGATAAGTCGGGTAAACGAAGAAGTCGATTATGGATTTGAGGTATTAGGAGGGATTAATGTATCAGATAGGACGAGGAGTACGACCTTAAATTTTAGTAATCGGGAATTTTCAAGTGAAATGACCAAAATACCCCTAAGCTTAACCTAACTGACGTTGAGTTAAATTTTAACCATGGTTATGGAACCAAGGTTAATTCTTGTGGACCAAAATGAGCCACACCCTTCATAAAATCTTGGCCACATGATTTTAACCATAGTTAGCAAAGTAACCCTAGTTAAGTTAATTATTAACTATAGTTAACTATTATATTAATTAAATAATCACAAAACTCATTAATCTAAAAGCTAAGAACCAAAGATGACCTAAGATCTAGCCTATAAATACCCATCCAAACCGTGCCCCCCCCTCTCCCCCCCCACTTCTTCATCGCTTACTTTTTCTTCTTCATTTTCTTCAAAAACTCCATTTTCTTATTCAAGAGGTCCAAGTGCTTTCATAGTGAACTTGCCAAGATCATCATCCTTTTTTCATCTACTTCACACTGTTGAGGTAACAAGATCATCTCCTCTCTTTTTTTAAGTTGTTCTTCTTCATATTTCATGGTTTTCCATTTCTAGATCTAGAACTTTAAATAATTCTAGAAAATTGTAGAAAAATCATAAAAATGTGAAACCAATTTATATGATCCAGTTATGATCTCTACTTTCATTATCCAAGAGTATTTAATCAAAAACATTTTCCTTCCCTAATATCTATTGTTGACCGAAACCCTATAGGAAAATGGGTTTGATGTTTTGTTTCTTTTTTTGAAAGTTAGTACTTGATTTAAGTTTTATAATACTTGTATAGACTATATCGAAGAGATTAAGTCCAACTAAGTTGTCTAACCTATTTTTCTATACAAGGCCGAAACCTAACTAAAATAAGATTGGAATATTTTGTTCATTTATCAAGTTATGACAATTTATCTAAGTCGTCTAAGACTATAGAAACTAGAATCCAAAAGCTTGGAATGAGAAAAGAATCCTAACCCTATTTTGAATTACGAGGCCGAAACCTATCTATTTATGTTAAGAGTGAGCTTGTTGATTAATTTGTGGTTATGCTATTTGGTTTAAGGTGAAACTGTTAAGCGGTGGTGTGATACCGAGGAACGTCGAATTCAGGATTCCGGTGATAACTAAGGTGGGGGAAAGAATCAATCTACTATCGAAATCGATAAGTAGTATATTATATAATAATTGTGTAGGGCGACCTAAACCCTACTAGTAGTCGAGTAATCGCCAAGACCAAAATCACCTTGGAAACCTTTTCTATAAAACTAATGGTGATTCGGGGATTGTAGGTTTATCGACATTAGGTTGATTTAAAGTATTTGATGATGTCTGAGTTTATGTTGTTGAACTTACTGTGATACGTTGGTTGAGGTATTCAACTGCATGTGACGTATTATTTTTGGTGTTTGAATATTTTCTGATATTGTGTTATGCATGATCTGCCTAGTTTTTAATATTGTGCTTAGTGGATTTTAGGCAAAGATATATGTTGTTTGGGAGATAATTGTTTGGGTGTGAGGATAAATGGTGACTTAGAGGTGCCTAGCCTAATCTAATTATTTCAAAGAGGAGTAGTGACATAGAACATGTGTTGAGATTTTGATGGAAGGTTAAGGCACTAGGTTGTTATTAATATGGATCGGTGAGGTTTGTTTATTTGCATTGTTGTTCACGATAGTGTGTTGGTAACACGTGAGGTCAGAGTATCCGATCATGGATACAGGATGTCACGGGTCAGTTCTCTAATGGGAATGGGGAAAACTACCGTGATACCCTTATAGTTCTGGGTGAGTCGTCCCGTATCCTAACGGGAATGAGGATACTTTTGTATTGTGCAACTATTATCTAACGGGAATGAGGGAATAATGTCATTCTTTGAATAAGCGTCCTAACAGGAAAAAGGGTGTGTGTCATTCACTGGATGAACAACCTAACAAGAATGAGGATGTGCACTAGGTGGAACACCCTAACGGGAATTGAGAGTGTGTATCGATGCAAATAAGGGATGCGACAGGATCAGGTGGTGGTCATGTTAGCATAAAGTTGTAGTTGTATTTGAGTAAGGGTAGAGGAAGATATCGTAATTAAGGATGATTGTTAGTTATGTGCGATGTTTTGCCTGTGACATTTATTGAATTATATACTATGACTCTTTTCCGCTTTTTGATAATAGAACTGTTTCTTATCCCTTATATGTTTGTCTATTGTATTTTGCTTTCTGATGTGATTGTTGAAAAAGACCCTATGGAAGAGCTTGACACTGAGGAGTTGGATGGAACTCCCTATGAACCAAAAGCCGGAGGTCGAGCTGTGATCCATGGTAATTAGATTATACATAGTATGGCCAGTGTGTCTAGGAAATATTTTTATATTTTTCCGCTAAGTATAACAGTTTGTTTAAGTATATTCCTGTGAGGGAACCTACTAAGAGGACACCCTCAACAATGTTTTGTAATGTGTATAAGACATATGACTGTATTTCGCAATATAATTATGATATGAAGTTTTAAGTAATTGAAGTTTGTATGCTCAGTAACTTAATTTTTAATTTTTACGTATTTTCATGTTAAGCGCGCAATTAAGTAATTAAAGAACGTGGTTTTAATCTAATAACACAACAGGGTACAACAGGGTGTCTCAGGGAACACATGAACTCCAGAGTCCTCGTGGGACCGTCCCAACTTAGAGTTAGGTTGTGCATCTATAGCTTCATTGTGATGCACGAGCACCCTCGAGAGAGAACCAGGCTGTGCACCGGAGCGAGATGTGCATCTATAGTGTCATTGCTTTGCATGGGCATTCTCATTGCGGATGAGGGTGTGTGACGGGCTCTAGCAAGTGTACCAGATCGAAGCAAGTAATAATTAAAATGGTAAGCAATTACCGTGTATCGATCACAAGGATTGGGTGACCAATTTATCTAAATTTGAAGAAGATAACCAATATTTGACCAAGTCAAAGATGAGAGAGAAAGTTGTTGTGATAAAAAGTGTTATCTAAACAATTATCTATTATATAAATTAAATCAAAATTAAGATGTTATCTAATCAATTATCTAGATTATGCTAGTGAGATCTAAGTTCACGTATATACATACCCAATTAAGAAATAGATCCATGCGATTATCTTCTTATTCCTAAGTTCAATTACATGCCAACTAGGAACCCGAAATTATCCTAATGCCTCGGTTAAGCATAAGAGAAAATACCTAAACATGCCAATCAACGATATCTCTATGATGACAAACATGAAAGATTCATTAAGTTCTTGGTTCCCTATAACGATAGCACCAATCGCCTACTCTATCTCTAGAAATACTCAATCGGTGTTCCAAATTCAAGTCCTAAAGCACGAATCTCCGGTTGGACTCATCACACTTGACTAGTTAACCATGCATGCTTTTGATTAACGCAATCAAATAAGAATTAAGAAGCAAGAATTAAAATAAGGAGAAGAAAACATCACATTGAACTATGATGTCATGAGCGGCTTCATCGATCCCTCGGAAAAGAGGATTATCTCCCCATCACGTTCATAATCAACAACCAATAATTGAAAAGAAAACAGAAAACAATCCTAAAACTAAGGGAGACGCAGCTCCAAAGAAACTAGGATTGGGTTTCTATCCAAAACTACCTACTTAAGTTCTCCTTCAATTCACACTGAACAAGCTATATATAGGCAAACTGTGCTGCGCTCGCTTGCGAGGTTCGCGAGCCCATAAATTGGCTCCAATTCAAATTTGAATTTCGCGGGGAGAAGGATGTCTCGCGAGGCGAGACAGAAAGATTGCAACTTCTCTGTTGTCTGCTTTTCACGGGGCAAACAATTGGGTTCGCGGGGCGAGCATGAAGAGTTGCCTTTTCTTGCTCAGTCTGATGCTCTGGCTTGCAAGGCTAACACTATCTCGCGGGGCGAGACCTTAAAATTCTACTTTTTTATTTTTTTATTCAATTTTCCAAGTTTCATTGAGCTTCACTTTTAACCTGAAAATAAAAGAAGTATTAAATGCTTTATTTGACTCAAAATTACCCAAAATATACTAAAGACTACTTAAAAGACTCAAAATGTTGCTCGAGGACAATTAAATCCAAATTTGGGGGAAAACGAGATTAAACTCGAATAATTAGCACAAAAACCGTGACCTTACTAGCTATAAAACTAGATAAGCCAAAGGCTTATCAAAATACCCCAAACTTAAACTTTGCTTGTCCCCAAGCAAACTAAAACTCAAAAAGACTCAAACTGGTAAGCTCAATGGACTCAATTATTTTCGCACAAATTTAATGCAATTTTAACAATTCAATTTTCTAATTCAATGTTTCCCCCTTTTCATCAATGTAATACCCACATTCATTTACTTCAAACAATTGATAATTCAATCATTCATGCAATCATTAATCTAAGCAAAGGATCCAAGTTACCCATAAAAGGGAGATCACCAATTTCAAACAATTGCTTTCCTCACAAGGACATTTAGTAATTCACTCATTCTCTCAATATGCCTAGGATAACAACTTTCATTCAATTTCACAATTTAAGAGCACTTTCCATGAATTTGATTTTCATCTCAAAAATAGTTCCCACGAAAACATGTATGCATCATCAAAAGGTCTTTTAAAGGTTGTAATGTGACCTGGCTAAAGGTAGGATATACAAAGGTACTAGGCTTTACATCCTTGGGAATAAAGAGAGCATGAAACTTTTTACCTTTATATTTTCACTCAATTCCTTTTTCCATTTTTCTTTTTCTTTTTTTTCTCCATTTTTTCACTTTGGGTGGCTACAACCTTTTCCTTTTAATACCCTTTTTGGCATTATTATACTTTTCTTATTTTTCTTTTTGCCTTTGGCTTCAACCTTTATTTTTCTTTTTCTCAGACCACAACAACATAATAAACCCTTGTAGCCACCCCAAACTTAGTTTCCCACAACCCTTATCTTGCTAAGCATCCATGCTCTCCTAAATCCTAAGATTGGGTTAACATGGTTTTTCCGTATTTTTGACTTATAACATAAGGTCATCAAGAAACAATAGGCTTATTAGGCTCAATGTGTCTAACTAGGGAATATTTATTAAGTTTGGTTCTTTTATAGGCCAAGTAGTGATTGCAAAGAAAATTGCCTAAATCATTTGATGTAAACATATAACATGAAAACTATGAAGAGATTCAAGCAAATCCGTGAAAGTGCAACTTAAAAGTGTTTCACACAATTTAAAAACAATGTTGGAGGCTCAAATTCCTCACCTAGACATTTTTAGCAAATTATTTGACAGAGATACACCCCTTCATCTTCCACCACAACTTCATCTTCATTGAAGCCCATACTCACAACAATATTCTCTTCAATTTGAGTCTCGTGAAATTTGGAAAGTTCACTAGCTTGCTCTTCTAACTTCTGAAAGTTATTGCTTAGTGATGCCCGAAACTCTTTAACAAGTTCCCCATCCCGCTTTTCAATCCTCTGAAATAATTCGCTTATTTCTTCCTTGTTACGCTCTATGCTCAGGCTCAAAAGACAAGCATCTATATCCCAAAGAATCTCTAGTAAATCGGGGTTCAAGTCGAAGTGTGGTGGTGGTTGCAAAGATGATAAGTAGGATTTCCATTCTTCCTTGGAGTATATCTTCACATGCTTGTTGACAATCCCATCAAACATGATTCATTCAATTTGATATTTCCATCTTGGATAGTAATGATGGTCCATGTGTTGCTTCACTTATTTATTTTTTTGGTCATATGACTTTCAGGGTTGTATAGTAAATATTCCGAATAGAACGGTACCTTGCATGCAAAAAAACTCACAAGACCAAGTGAAATCAAAGAATTTAAATAAAAAATAACAACAAAAATTAAAAAGAATAAATTTGACTTGTTCAAAAATAATTGTTGTCTTCAAATAAAGAAAATTGGTTAAGCAATTCCCCGGAAACGGCGCCAAAAACTTGATAGGCTCCGCAAGTGTACCTGAGACACCCCGTTGTGTCCCTTTATGTCATTTAGTTTAAAACCTCATTATTTAATTACTTAATCGCACGCTTAACGTGAAAATTACGTAAAAATTGAAACTTAATTTCTTAAGCAAATAGATTCATATAGAACAGAATATGAAAACATAAATATATTAAACATACTTAAAGCATCAGAGTTATCAAAACACTGTTTCAGGGCATCCCATCAATAGGATCCTGAATTGGTGCATAGTTATACAAAACATAAGCGGAAAGATAAAGCTTCACGACACAGACGCACTGGCCATAACTAACTAGACCCTAATCACCATGGGTCACAGCTCATCCTCCGGCATCTGATTCGTAGGGAGTTCCATCCAACTCCTCCTGGTTACGTTCATCCACAGGGTCTTCTCGTATGGTTCCACAAGGAGACAAAATACAACATACAGAAATATACAGGGGATAAGAAACAGTTCTATCATCAAAAGCGGAAAAGACTCATAGTAAACTATACAGTAATTATCACAGACACAACATCAGTTAAGTCATCCGTCTTCCATAAAATTCTTATATCCATCCTACCCTCACTCCTGCAACTAAAACTTGATACTGAAAATGGCTATGGTTTCCCTATCATAGTTATGGTTATCGGTCGGTCGTCCAAGTGACACGTCCCATTCCCGGTGCACATCCTTGGTCATGGTGAGAGTGCTCATGCAAAGCAATGACACTATAGCTGCACATTCAACCCAGTGCACACCCCAGACCGTGGGTGCTCATGCAAAGAAATGACACTATAGCTGCATGATTATCCCGGTGCACACCTTCACCATGGTAAGAACGCTCACGCAAATCGTGACACTACAGCTGCACGATGATCCCGGTGCACACCTCGTCCACTCCCAGAGGTGCTCATGCAAAGCAATGACACTCGTAGCTGCACAAGTTAAGTTTACCCTTTGGACGGTCCCACAAGGACTTCGGGTCTTGTATGTGTCCCACATACGGTTATAGAAATAACACAACTTATGAACCTCGAAGAATCCTATGGTCATAACCTAGTGCCTTAACCTCTCATCAAGACCTCAACACATGCTCTATTTCACAACACCTCTTTAACATATTTCATGTAGGTTAGGCACCTCTAAAAATCATCATGATCCTCATGCCCAAAACAACTCATCTCTTAGACCACAGATATATCTTCGCTTAATCCACTAAGCATAAAGTAAATACCACACAGATCATGAATAACATCAAGTCAATCAAAGATATTTCAAAACATCAACATAGCACTAAATCAGTTCAATAAATGTAATAAAACTCAAATCAACCATCAACAGTATAAACATCAACCTAATATCGATCAACCTACAATCCCCGAATCACCATGGATGTTTTATAAAAGCAATTTAAAGCGATTCTGATCTTGTCGATTATTCGACTTCTAGTAAGGTTTAGGTCGCCCTACATAATTACTACATAATCTACTACTTATCGATTCCGACGATAGGTTGATTCTTTCCCCCACCTGAGTTATCACCGAAAGCTCGAATTCCCAGCTCCTCGTTATCCGACCACGAGGTGTTAACACCACCTTCAACCAAACAACATAAAAACAACTAAATCAAATAAGCTCATCTATGTTCTCATTAGGTAGGTTCGGCCATTTAAATCTAATGAGAATTAGGTTTCATTTCACACTCTAAGATTTTAGATTCTTAACTCTTAGGTTCTAAGATAATTTGTTATAACTTGAAAATATTGAATAAAATCATCCAAACTCTTAGGTTAGGCTTCGGCCTTGTATAGTAAAATAGGTTAGAAAACTTTAAACCTTCCAATCTCTTAGATTTTGCATCCCAATGTATTTAGGAGCTCAAATCCATGATCATATTGAAAATAAAATAAAACAAAATATCCTAGGTCCATAAACCTCATAGGTTCGGTCATCATAAGATAATTAGGTTAGAAGTCTCTAAACTTTCCAATCTTTTAGACTTAGCATCCTAATGTCTTAAGGATCTTCAAGTCCATGATCATTTTGGAAAATGAAAACTCAAACATCCTAGCTCCAAAACATTGAGTTTCGTCCTAGCCTAGGAGATTGAGGAAAAGCCTTTTGTTTGATGAAAACTCTTAGGCTTGGCATCATAAAGTATTAAGAGGTCTAAATCCATGATCATAGTTAGAAAGTTGAACTCAAGCATCCTAGGTCCCAAACCATATAGGTTTGTCCATCCTTGGATAAGTAAGCTAGAGATTTTAAAACCTTTCAAGACTTTAGATTTAAGATCAAGAGGGATTTAGAAGCTCAAATACATGAACATCTTTCAAAAAGTTGAAACAAAACTTCCTAGGCCACCATGTATAGGTTTTGACCATCCTTGGAAATAAGAGGTAGAAATTTTTGTTTTATACAAACTCTTAGTATGTGAAAATATAAGTTAACACAAGACTATAGAAAGTGGTTTCAACTCAAAAGGATTTTTCTATAATTTTCCAGAGATTTTAGAAGTTGAAAACCCATTAAACACACTTAAAGAAAAGTAGAGTAAACCATAAGGTAAAAGAAGAAAATTGCAAAAAGATTGAAATAAGAGTATTACCCTTGATAAAAGGAACAACTTTTGTGAAGAACTTGAGTTGAAAAGATGAATAAAAATGCAAGCTTTATGAGTATGAAGTTTGAATAGAAAGGAAGAAGATGAAGAAATAGTGTTTTTGGAGAAGAAAATGAAAGTGTGATATATAGGGAGAGAGAGAGAGCCACGGTTTTGAGGGAGAGAAATGAGTGCTTGGAGGCCAAGTTTTGAGTTATGTCATGTTTGGTTGGCAAAAGTTGAAAGGAATGTCTTAATTGATTATAAAATAGTAAATTTTGAAAAAAAAATAATTATGGTACTTTTATGGATGTGACATAAAGCTTTTATAACCATGACTCCTTTCCCTAACAAGTCACCTCATCTCTTTTGTGTCCCCCAGTCTGCTCCATTTCATACCCGGTGACAGTTCCGATCGTATATTCCCGACGTGTTCACCCTAATAAAATATTTTATTTTATTTTTGAACGAAAATTTTTAAAATAACCAAAGTTGAAGGAAACATGATAAAAACACTAACCGTCTCGTTCACGGGTCAAAATTAGGTTTTCTGCTCAGTAAACTTACACTGGCAGTGAAACGCAGACCGACTTTCATCTGAATTTTCAACCGAAAATTTGACGGTGACTTCATATGATAAGGTAGATTAGGAATATGATTTTATTTTATTAAAAAAAATATTTTCTACTTTCATATTAAAATATAATTACTTATATGTTAATTGATTAAACAGTATAATGAAAATCAGGCTGTTACATTACTACCCCTCTTAAAAGAAAATTCCATCCTTCGAATTTACATACGTCAGAAAAGATGTGGATATTGTTGTTGCATATCCGCCTCACGTTCCCAAGTTGCGTCTCCAGTAGTTTCATCCCATATGACCTTAACCAAATGAATCTGTCTACCATGAAGCTCCTTAATCCGTCTATCTGCGATCCTCACAGGTAAGGCCTCATGCTCTAGGTTCTCTTGTAGTTGTATCGACTCAGACTCAATCACATGATATGGATTAGGATAGTACTTTCTCAACTGAGAAACATGAAAGACGTCATGAATGTTGGAAAGATTTGGTGGCAAGGCAATTTGGTAAGCTCTTTGGACCAATTCGTCGAAGAATCTGAAAAGGTCCCATGAAACGAGGAGTAAGTTTTCTAGATTTGATAGCTCTGTCAATTCCAGTTTTTCGAGTAACTCTCAAGAATACATGATCACCTTCCTGGAATTCTAATGGTCTCCTCCTCTTGTCACTGTAGCTCATTTGCCTATCCTGTGCTTCCTTCATCTTTTCCCTTATCTTCCTGACTTGTTCCATAGTCTGTTGTACCACATCCGGACCCAAAACTTGGTTCTCACCAGTCTCATACCAACATAATGGGGTCCTACACTTTCTGTCGTACAGAGCCTTATATGGTGCCATTCCGATACTACTGTGGAAACTGTTGTTATAAGTAAATTCAATCAATGGCAAGCACTCATCCCAACTGCCAGTGTGTTCCAACACACAAGCTCTCAATAGATCCTTCAATGATTGAATTGTCCTCTCTGATTGCCCATCGGTTTGGGGATGATAGGTAGAACTCATTCTTAATTTTGTTCCCAAGGCATGTTGCAATTGTTTCCAAAATTGAGAGGTAAATCTAGGATCTCGATCTGAGACAATGCTTGATTGCACACCATGCAATCTAACCACTTCACTGATGTAAATATGGGTTAACTTTTCTAATTTATCACCTTCTCTAATAGGTAAGAAGTGAGCACACTTCGTCAACCTATCAATGATAACCCAAATCGCATCATGATTTTTAGGAGTTCGTGGTAATCCGACCACGAAATCCATAGCTACACTATCCCATTTCTATTCTGGGATATCTAAAGATTGTAATAATCCTGCTGGTTTCTGATGTTCAATCTTCGCCTTTTGACACACCAAGCAAGATAAAACATACTCTGCTACTTCCTTCTTCATTCTGGTCCACCAAAACATTTTCCTCAAATCTTGATACATCTTTGTGGATCTAGGATAAAAACTCAACTTACTCTTGTGTGCTTCTTCAAAAATCATCTTCCAAAGTTTTGCATCCTCTGGCACACATATCCTATCCTTAAACCTTAACACACCATCTGCTCCCCTAGTGAACTCAGAAACTTTACCCCCGTCTATCCCCTTACTAATCTCCCGAAGGTATAGATCCTGAACTTGCTTATCTTTAAGATCTTTCAAGAAATCACTACTAATAGTGACCATACTTAAGAAAACTTTATCTTTCCGTAATTCCATTCCTAAGCTCAGATCTCTGAATTGTTCAAGCAATTCTAACTCCTTAACCATCATTGCGGATACATGCAAGGACTTCCTACTTAATGTATCCATTCACAGTCTTAGATCCTTGTAGCGTATTCCACTATTCCAGATTATATCAAAATCACACATCTTAATCCTCAAAAGAACATTATTGCACCTCTTAATGCAATTAAAACCAAAAGAAGTTATCTTTCCTGCTCATATTCATCTTAGGTAAAACTACTATAGGTACTTTTCCTTTAATCTTCCAAATTCATACCATCCATACTAACTACGAGTATTTGATCATTACCTTAGATTCTCTTAGTAATATTATGCCTCGATCAACATTTTACGTATAGTAATTGTCTCACTCACTGATATTGATCTTAAGGGTTCACATCCTACCAGTCACAACTATACCTCAACAAAATCTCATCACTTTCTTGTCTATCATTCTACTTAGACACACAAACAAAGTCTACCAGATATCAAATACATACCTCGTATAAGATCCCCAGATTGAGAGGATTCAGCTCCCCTCACAGTAAACACTTTCCCAGTGGCCTGGGGTCTAGTCATCTGCAGTCCTGCGGCTGGAACTCCTTTTTCCAGCTCCTCCTCTCTCAACACTGGCTCCTCTATCATCAGCTACCGACTGTTGTATACCAATGTTAGTTATCATGTTCGGACTCACTACCCAACTTCTAAGCATAGTCAATATCCGACGTGGATTCAACTAGACAAGGCCAGTAACAACATCCTAAACCTCGCAGTCCTTGATTCTAATCGGACATAACCCACAGTCCGTTTTGGAACCAAACTGCTCTGATACCAAATGAGACACCCCGTTGTGTCCCTTTATGTCATTTAGTTTAAAACCTTATTATTTAATTACCTAATCGCACCTTAACGTGAAAATTACGTAAAAATTGAAACTTAATTTCTTAAGCAAATAGATTCATATAGAACAGAATATGAAAACATAAATATATTAAACATACTTAAAGCATTAGAGTTATCATAACACTGTTTCAGGGTATCCTATCAATAGGATCCCGAACTGGTGCATAGTTATACAAAACATAAACGGAAAGATAAAGCTTCACGACACCGACGCATTGGCCATAACTAACTAGACCCTAATCACCATGGGTCACAGCTTGTCCTCCGGCATCTGGTTCTTAGGGAGTTCCATCCAACTCCTCCTGGTTACGTTCATCCACGGGGTCTTCTTGTATGGTTCCACAAGGAGACAAAATACAACATACAAAAATACACAGGGGATAAGAAACAGTTCTATCATCAAAAGTAGAAAAGAGTCATAGTAAACTATACAGTAATTATCACAGACAAAACATCAGTCAAGTCATCCATCTTCCATAAAACTCTTATATCCATCCTACCCTCACTCCTGCAACTAAAACTTGATACTGAAAATGGCTATGGTTTCCCTATCATAGTTATGGTTATCGCTCAGTCGTCCAAGCGACACGTCCCATTCCCGGTGCACATCCTTGGTCATTGTGAGAATGCTCATGCAAAGCAATGACACTATAGATGCACATTAAACCCAGTACACACCCCGGACCGTGTGTGCTCATGCAAAGCAATGACACTATAACTGCACGATTATCCTAGTGCACATCTTCACCATGGTAAGAACGCTCAGGCAAAGCGTGACACTACAGCTGAACGATGATCCCGGTGTACACCTCGTCCACTCCCAAAGGTGCTCATGCAAAGCAAGGACACTAGTAGCTGCACAAGTTAAGTTTACCCTTTGGACAGTCCCACGAGGACTTCGGGTCTAGTATGTGTCCCACGTACGGTTATAGAAACAACACAACTTATGAACCTCGCAGACTCCTATGGTCATAACCTAGTGCCTTAACCTCTCATCAAGACCTCAACACATGCTCTATGTCATAACACCTCTTTAACATATTTCATGTAGGTTAGGCACCTCTAAAAATAATCATGATTCTCACGCCCAAAACAACTCATCTCTTAGACCACATATATATCTTCGCTTAATCCACTAAGCATAAAGTAAATACCACACAGATCATGCATAACATCAAGTCAATCAAAGATATTTCAAAACATCAACATAGCACTAAATCAGTTCAATAAAGGTAATAAAACTCAAATCAACAGTATAAACATCAACCTAATATCGATTCTGGTCTTGTCGATTATTCGACTTCTAGTAAGGTTTACGTCGCCCTACATAATTGCTACATAATCTACTACTTATCGATTTCGATGATAGGTTGATTCTTTCCCCCACCTGAGTTATCACCGAAAGCTCGAATTCCCAGCTCCTCGTTATCCGACCACGAGGCGTTAACACCACCTTCAACCAAACAACATAAAAACAACTAAATCAAATAAACTCATCTATGTTCTCATTAGGTAGGTTTGGCCATTTAAATCTAATGAGAGTTAGGTTTCATTTCACACTCTAAGATTTTAGATACTTAACTCTTAGGTTCTAGGTGACTTAGATAATTTGTTATAACTTGAAAATATTGAATAAAATCATCCAAACTCTTAGGTTAGGTTTCGGTCTTGTATAGTAAAATAGGTTAGAAAACTTTAAACCTTCCAATCTCTTAGATTTTGCATCCCAATGTATTTAGGAGCTCAAATCCATGATCATATTGAAAATAAAAGAAAACAAAATATCCTAGGTCCATAAACCTCATAGGTTCGGCCATCATAAGATAACTAGGTTAGAAATCTCTAAAATTACCAATATTTTAGACTTAGCATCCTAATGTCTTAAGGATCTTCAAGTCCATGATCATTTTGGAAAATAAAAACTCAAACATCCTATCTCCAAAACATTGAGTTTTGGCCTAGCCTAAGAGAATGAGGAAAAGCCTTTTGTTTGATGAAAACTCTTAGGTTTGGCATCACAAAGTATTAAGAGGTCTAAATTAATCCATGATCATAGTTAGAAAGTTGAACTCAAGCATCCTAGGTCCAAAACCATATCGGTTTGTCCATCCTTGGATAAATAAGCTAGAGATTTTCAAACCTTTCAAGACTTTAGATTTAAGATCAAGAGGTATCTAGAAGCTCAAATACATGATCATCTTTCAAAAAGTTGAAACAAACTTCCTAGGCCACCATGTATAGGTTTTGGCCATCCTTGGAAATAAGAGGTAGAAATTTTTGTTGTATACAAACTCTCAGTATGTGAAAACATAAGTTAATACCAGACTATAGAAAGTGGTTTCAACTCAAAAGGATTTTTCTATAATTTTCCAGAGATTTTAGAAGTTGAAAACCCATTAAACACACTTAAAGAAAAGTAGAGTAAGCCATAAGGTAAAATAAGAAACTTGAAAAAATATTGACATAAGAGTATTACCCTTGATACAAGGATCAACTTTTGTGAAGAACTTGAGTTGAAAAGATGAATAAAAATGCAAGCTTTATGAGTATGAAGTTTGAAGAGAAAGGAAGAAGATGAAGAAATAGTGTTTTTGGAGAAGAAAAAGTGAGTTGAAGAAAATGAAAGTGTGATATATAGGGAGAGAGAGAGACACGGTTTTGAGGGAGAGAAATGAGTGCTTGGAGGCGAAGTTTTGAGTTATGTCATGTTTGGTTGGCAAAAGTTGAAAGGAATGGCTTAATTGATTATAAAATAGTAAATTTTGAAAAAAAATGTAATGATTGTACTTTTATGGATGTGACATAAAGCTTCTTCAACCATGCCTCCTTTCCCTAACAAGTCACCTCATCTCTTTTGTGTCCCCTAGTCTGCTCCATTTCGTACCCGATTACAGTTCCGATCGTATATTCCCGACGTGTTCACCCGAATAAAATATTTTATTTTATTTTATTTTATTTTTGAACAAAAATTTTTAATATAACCAAAGTTGAAGGAAAAATGATAAAAACACTAACCGTCTCGTTCACAGGTCAAAATTAAGTTTTATGCTAAGTAAACTTACACTGGCAGTGAAACGCAGACCAACTTTCGTCTGAATTTTCAACCGAAAATTTTACTGTGACTTCATATGATAAGGTGGATTAGGAATATGATTTAATTTTATTAAAACAAAATATTTTCTACTTTCATATTAAAATATAATTACTTATATTTTAATTGATTAAATAGTATAATAAAAATCAGGTTGTTACAGTACCGGATCGAAGCAACTAATAATTAAAACGGTAAGTAATTACCGAGTATCTAACACAAGGATTGTGTGACCAATTTATCTAAATTTGAAGAAGATAACCAATATTTGTCCAAGTCACAGATGAGAGAGAAAGTTGTTGGGATAAAAAGTGTTATATAATCAATTATCTATTATCTAAATTAAATCAAAATAAAGATGTTATCTAATAAATTATCTAGATTATGATAGTGAGATCTAAGTTTACGAATCTACCTTCCCAATTAAGCAATAGATCCAAGTGATTATCTTCTTATTCCTAAGTTCAATTACATGCCAACCAGAAACACGAAATTATCCTAATGCCTCGGTTGAGCACAAGAGAAAATACCTCAACATGCCAATCAACGATATCTCTATGATGACAAACATGCAAGATTCATTAAGTTCTTGGTTCCCTTTAATGATTGCACCTATCTCCTACTCTATCTCTAGAAATACTCAATCGGTGTTCCGAATTCAAGTTCTAAAGCACGAATCTCCGGTTGGACTCATCGCGCTTGACTAGTTAACCACGCATGCTTTTGATTAACACAATCAAATCAGAATTAAGAAGCAAGAATTAAAGTAAGGAGAAGAAAACATCACATTGAACTATGCCGTCATGAGCGGCTTCATCGATCCCTCGAAAAAGAGGATTAGCTCCTCATAATGTTCATAATTAACTACCAATAATTGAAAAGAACACAGAAAACAATCCTAAAACTAAGGGAGACGCATCTCCAAAGAAACTAGGATTAGGTTGTTATCCTTCAATTCGCACTGAACAAGCTATATATAGGAAAACTAGGATGCGCTCGCTTGCAGGGCGAGCTTGGGATCGTGAGGCGAGCCCATAAATTGGCTCCAATTAAAATTTTGAATTTCACGGGGAGAAGGATATCTCGCGAGGTGAGACAGAAAGATTTCAGCTTCTCTGTTGTCTGCTCCGCGGGGCGTGCCTGAAGAGTTGCCTTTTCCTGCTCGATCGCTACTACGGCTCATGAGGCTAGGCACAGTCTCGCGGGCGAGACCTTGAAATTCTCCTTTTGCTTATTTTCTTCAATTTTCCAAGTTTCATTGAGCTTCACTTTTAACCTGAAAATAAAAGAAGCATTAAATGCTTTATTTGACTCAAAATTACCCAAAATATACTAAAGACTACTTAAAAGAATCAAAATGTTGCTCGAGGACAATTAAAGCCAAATTTGGGTGAAAACGAGATTAAAATCGAATAATTAGCACAAAAATCATGACCTTACTAGATATAAAACTAGATAAGTCAAAGGATAATCAGTGTGCAATGGGATTTGGGGATACGTCGCGTGGACGACTAACTATGTAGGTGAGGGATGTGTGACGAGATTAGTGGTGGCCACGTCCAAGATACATAATCACTTCCATACATACGGAGGGTAGTGTAAAATAATGTGCCTCGAGGATGCTTGTGTATATATATTGTTTTGCATGTCTGTGTGCTTTTATTGATTAAATGTTACGTATCGTTTTCCATGTTTTGATGCTAGATAGTTTATTATCTCATTTTCTTTTCTTTAGCATTTTTTTCTATCGTGTTACGTACTGACCCAGCTTTTACGGATGGCACACTGGGATCATCCGTGGATGGAGGCTACGATAGGGTTCCCCCTGACAGGGACTTTTGAGTAGGAGTTTGTTGATGAGAACGGGTGGCTTAGGGACCCAGTCACTCACTACGCGGTTTATATGGGTCCTGTATCGAAGACCACGGGGCTAGGGAATGGAGCACCCTTCGGTTGGGTCGGAACATTTAGAGTTGGCCAGACCTTCCCATTTCCTATTGATTTTCCATCAGCACCGATTCCGCCGATGCCCAAATTGATGTACATACTAGTTCCTATGCCTGTAGACATTCCAGTACTAGTACCTGACCATGCAACAACACCTGACGATCAGGTTGTACCTGATATTGATCACCTGCTAGCATCAGAGATTCCGGAGGTTTCCGATGTGATACCAGCCCCATCTGAGTCCTCTCAATTGTCTTGTTGGAGCAGTTTGGCATACCGACGCTTATTCCAGCAGCACCTTAGAAGGAGCTCTTCTAGCAGCAGGAGAGGAGCGTCGGGACCATCCACGCTCAGAAGAGGTAGAGGTGAGAGTGCGGGTAGCAGTAGTCGTCCCTGATAGGTGTGTGGGGTGGTCTTTTTGATGTATTTTGAGAGGGGACTGGGTGTAGAGCGGCAGCAAGGCATCTTTTGTTTAGACTCTTTTAATGTATTTTATTTTATTATAAGTTGTATCTTTATATGGGATCCTACTGATGGGATTTCCTTTACTGTATTTCATGATAGTATATGTATATCAGTATGAAGTTATGTTGGCCTTGAATGGTTGTTTAAAATTTTATTTCCATCATTTTTTTTATATATATGCTTAACGTTAATATTACGATTAAGTTTTAAATATATTATGGTTTTCTTTAATGGGACAATGGGGCGTGTCATTTGGTGGTATCAAAGCGGATTGATTTTGTTCACATTGTGAGGTTAGGGTGTAATGGCCAATTTAGTTGAATCCACATCGGATGTTGACTATGTTTAGAAGTTGGGTGGTGAGTCCGAACGTGATAATTAACATTTTTTTGGCATATAGTATTTATATTCCAGTTTCATGTAGTATCATATGTCATATGAATGTGAGCTAATGATTTCTTTGACAGGATCATGGCTAGAGGTAGAGGTCGAGGAAGTTGGGGACGGGTTGGTAGAACCCCAGAGAGAGTTGATGGTGAAATTTCTCACACTGGAGGAGGAACTGGAGGTGGAGGAGAGTCATCTGAGACTCTTCAGCCTATTCGTGAGCTGGCTACTGCACTGTTGCAGCAAACACAACAGAATGCTCAGATGATGCAGAGAGACAGAGAGCAGCAGGAGCAACAGAATCAGAGGAGAGCTGCAGATGTAGAGGATGCAGGGATGGCTACCTTCCTGAAAGGGAACCACCACAATTCAGAGGTGACAATGATCTAGAACGGGCAGAGTGGTGGATCCAAGAGTTAGAAAAGATCTTTGATACTATGAGATGCAGAGATGACGGGGAGGTGACTTATGCTGCTTTCAAGTTAACTGGAGGAGCAGAGGCATGGTGGAGAGGTAAGAGAAGACTGTTGGAGGCTGAGGGCCTGATTAGCTGGGAAATATTCAGAGAGTGCTTCTTCGAGAAGTACTTTCTGCGGTTCATTCGTCGCGAGAAAGAGAGGGAGTTCATGAGTCTCTGATAGGGTAACATATCTGTTGGTGACTATGCAGCTAGATTCAAGGCCTTGTTACAGTTTTGAGTTTTATCAGAGGCTCCCTGATGAGGATTGGCAGTGCCAGAGATTTGAGGAGGGGTTACGACATGAGCTGCGGAGGGCTATAGTGCCCTTAGACATTCAGAGTTTCCCAGAGTTGGTTGAGAGATGCATTGCCATAGAGGGAATAGATCAAAGGCAGGCTACTAAGCAGAGACAACAGGGGAATGGAGGCCCTATCAGATCAGGTGTTCATAGGAGGGCAGGCAGTGGCTCCCAGTAGAGATGGGGACCCTATAGCAGACCAGTTTAGAGTGTTCATACATTTGCACCGATGCAGTTCCTATAGTACCCGATTAGTGGAGCGGGCAGCCAGATGAGAGAGGCCTAGTCGCTTCATATGCAGAGGTCCGCATTATGTTAGAGATTACATGGAGAGACCTAGTTCTTTCCATTGTGGGAATCCAGTCAAATGGCTCGGGGCTGCAGGCAGAGAGGGATGTAGCAGTAGACAACTGCTGGTAGAGAAGTTTCAGGTTACAGAGGTGGAGCTAGGAGACGATTTTCCACAGCAGGACAACAGATGACCAGACCTCAGGCCACAGGGAGAGTGTTTACCGTAAGAGGGGCTGAATCCTCTCAATTGGCAGATCTTATCCAGGTTTGCATTTGATATTTGGTAGACTCTCGTCTATGTTGTTTGACTCAGGTGCTTTACATTCATTTATTTCGCATGAGTGTGTGGATCATTTACAGTTACCTGCTTCTCAGTTACCTTATACCCTTACAGTATCTACCCCGACAAATGATTCCTTGACTACTATGTCTGTTTGTTTACAGTGTCCTATAGTTGTTGAGAATAGGACATTCCTTGTGGATCTTATCTGCTTGCCTATGCAGCAGATAAATGTTATCCTTGGCATGGATTGGCTTTCGGCCAACCATGTATTGTTAGATTGTTCTAGCAAGACCTTGTCATTTCTTAAGCCTTCTAGCATAGTATCTACCAATGAAGGAGTATCTATGAGGAGTGATGATTCTCGACTGTATGTGATGCTTTTCTCAGTGGAAGCTAAGGAGAATTTGAGTGTAGATTCTATTCCTATCGTTAGAGAATTTTCCTGAGGTTTTCCCTCCCGATGTTCTGGGTTTACCACCAGAGAGGGAAGTAGAGTTCACCATAGATCTCATACCAGGGACTGGACCTATATCTATAGCACCTTATTGGATGTCACCCAAGAGTTAGCCGAGTTAAAGAAACAATTGGATGATATGTTGAAAAAGGAATTCATCAGACCCAATGTTTCACCGTGGGGAGCTCCAGTGTTGTTTGTTAAGAAGAAGGATGGAAGTTCTAGGTTGTGTACAGATTATAGGCAGCCGAATAAAGTGATGATCACGAATAAGTATCTGTTACATAGGATAGATTATGAGGTCCGGGTATCATCAGATTAGAGTCAAGAAGGAGGATATACCCAAGACAACTTTCAGAACGAGGTACGGACACTACGAGTGTTTAGTAATGAGTTTTGGTGTTACTAATGCTCCAGCAGTGTTTATGTATTACATGAACATGATCTTTAGACCGTTCCTAGATAAGTTTGTGGTGGCGTTTATAGATGATATCCTTATCCATTCCCATACACTTGAAGAGCATGAGGATCATCTAAGAATAGGGTTGCAGGTGTTGAAGGATAGACAGTTGAATGCCAAGCTTTCTAAGTGCGAATTTTGGATGGAAGAAGTTTAGTTCTTAGGTCATGTGATTAACAAAGAAGGAGTAGCAGTAGATCCTGCCAAAGTGGAAGCAGTGCTTAAGTGGGAGCGACCTAAGTCAGTGAGTGAGGTGAGGAGTTTCTTGGGATTGGCTGGATATTATCGGAGGTTCATCGAGGGTTTCTCGAAGATTGTGTTGCCTATGATGCAGTTAACGAGAAAATGTACATCATTTGTTTGGATAGAGAAATATGATGAGAGTTTCCAGAAATTGAAGGAAAAGCTTACCACATCACCAGTGCTAACTTTACCAAATCCTTTAGGGCAGTTTGAAGTGTATTGTGATGAGTCATATCAAGGGTTAGGCTGTGTGTTGATACAAGAGGGAAGAATGGTAGCTTATGCTTCCCGGCAGTTGAGAATTCATGAGAGGAACTATCCGACCCATGATCTGGAATTGGCATCTATAGTGTTCGTATTGAAGATATAGCGACACTATTTGTATGGAGCCAAGTTTAATGTAAACAGCGACCATAATAGTTTAAAGTATTTATTTAATCAAAATGAGCTGAATATGAGACAACGTAGATGGTTGGAGTTTATCAAAGAATACGAGTTTGATCTACAATACCATCCTGGAAAGGGGAATGTGGTGGTGAATCCCTTAAGTAGGAAATATTTACATGTGTCCGCGATGATGATAAAGGAAATGGAGTTGATTGAGCAATTTATGGATTTGAACTTAGCTACGGAGTAGGTTGAGGATAGAATATGCTTAGGTATGATCACCATTAGTAGTGAGTTTCTCAAAGATCTTAAGAATAATCAAGTTCAGGATCCATATCTGCAAGAGGTGAGAGGCATAGATAAGGGTAAGATTTCAGAGTTTAGTAGAGGGCCAGATGGTATATTGAGGTTTAGGGACAAGATATGTGTGCCAGAGGATTTAGAGTTTAGGAAGATGATTTTAGAAGAGGCACATAAGAGTAAGATGAGTTTTCACCCCGGAGCCACGAAGATGTATCAAGACCTAAAGAAGATGTTTTCGTGGCCGAGGATGAAGAAGGAAGTGGCAGAATATGTTTTATCCTGTCTGGTTTGTCAGAAGGCTAAGATAGAACATCAAAAGCCTGCTAGTTTGTTACAATCCTTAGATCCCAGAGTGGAAATGGGATAGCATATCTATGTATTTTGTGGTGGGATTGCCATGAACTTCGAAGAGGCTTGATACGATTTGGGTTATCATTGATAGGTTGACGAAGTGTTCTCACTTATTACCTATTGGTGAGAGTTATAGATTAGAGAAGTTGACCCAGATTTATATCAAGGAAGTTGTTAGGTTACACGGTGTACCGTCGAGCATTCTCTCTGATCGAGATCCTAGATTCACATCTAGATTTTGGAGACAGTTCCATAGTCCTTTGGGGACGAAATTGAGGATGAGTTCTACTTATCATCCTCAGATGGATGGACAGTCTGAGAGGACGATTCCATCCTTAGAGGACCTTTTGAGGGCTTATGTTTTAGAGCACATTGGCAGTTGGGATGAGTTCTTGCCGTGGATTGAGTTTACATATAACAACAGTTTCCATAGAAGTATCGGGATGGTACCATATGAGGCTTTGTATGGAAGGAGATGTAGGACCCCTTTGTGTTTGTATGAGACTGGTGAGAATCAAGTGTTGGGTCCTGATGTGCTACAATAGACAACAGAACAGGTTAGGAAGATATGGGAAAGATGAAGGAAACACAGGATAGGCAATGGTCAATGCTCAAGCGTGGAGGTCAACCAGACAAGCTCTGGTGTTGACTCCATGTGGCACAAGGGGGTGGATTGCATGGGGTGGTGAAGCAGCATTTTTCGTGGTGCAGAAACCTCCACACGTTCAAGCATGGAGGATCACACGCTCAAGCGTGGGCACGCTCAAGCGTGGGCAGACTAATGATGAAAAATAAATAGGGGCTTAAGTGAGATAGAAGCTCACTTTCACCCCTTTGTCTAAATGCGAGTTTTGGTTAGAAGAGGTGAGCTTCTTAGGACATGTCATCTCTAAAGGAGGGATAGCCGTGGATCCGGCTAGGGTAGAGACTGTGCTCCACTGGGAAGCACCAAAGTCAATGACTGAGATTAGGAGTTTCTTGGGTTTAGTAGGGTACCATAGGAGGTTAATAGAAGGTTTCTCTAAGACAGCTTTACCTTTAACCCTCTCACTAAGAAAGGTTAGCTCTTTGTGTGGGTCTCTAAGTATGAGGAGAGTTTCCAAACCTTGAAGGAAAAGTTAACATCCGCACCGGTGTTAGTTTTGCCTAAACCTAGTGAGCCTTTCATAGTATACTGTGATGCGTCTAAGTAGGTTTTGTGTTCATGCAGGATGGTATGGTAGTAGTCTATGCCTCTAGGCAGTTGAAAACCCATGAGAAGAATTACCCTACCAATGATTTGGAATTAGGAGCAGTAGTGTTTGCCTTAAAAATTTGGAGGCATTACCTTTATGGGGCAAGGTTTGAGGTCTTAATGATTGTAAGAGTTTGAAATATTTGTTTGACCAGAAAGAGCTAAATATGAGGCAGCGTAGGTGGATGGAGTTTCTCAAGGATTATGATTATGATTTGGGTTACCACATAGGAACAACTAATGTAGTGGCAGATGCTTTAAGCAGGAAGACCCTGTATGTTTCGACCTTGATGGTTAGAGAAACGGATTTGATTGAGGAATTTAGAGACTTAAGCTTGGCATGGAATGTTACCCCTAAGAGTATTTGGCTTAGAACATTGAGGATTACCAAAAGTTTAATGGATCAGATTAGAGAGGGTCAGAAGATAGATGTATACCTCTTAAGTCAAAGAGAGTTTCTTGCTCAGGTTAGAAACCTTAGTTTTAAGGAAGGAGCTGATGGAGTTTTGAGGTTTCAGGATAGAATTTGCATACCTAATGTTCCGAAGCTTAGGAAGGTTATCCTTGAGGAAGGACATAGGAGTGGTTTAAGTGTTACCCAGGTGCCACTAAGATGTATCCGGATATGAAGTGCATGTTTTGTTGCCTAGGATGAATAAGGATGTAGCTGAGTTTGTTTATGCCTTCTTAGTGTGCCAAAAGGCTAAGATAGAACACCAGAAACCTTCAGGTAAGATGCAACCTTTGAGTATCCCAGGGTAGAAGTAGGATAGTATCTCTATGGATTTTATGTCTGGACTCCCTAGGACTCCAGCTGGTTGTAATGCTATATGGGTTGTTATATAGGTTGACTAAATCTGCTTACTTCATCCCTATGGACATGGAGTATCCATTAGAGAAGTTGACTAGGTTGTATATCAGGGAGATGGTTAGGTTATATGGTGTGCCCTCTAGCATAGAGTCAGATAGAGGCCCTACATTTACCTCTAGGTTTTGGAATAGCTTGCATGAGGCTTTATGAACTAAGCTTAGATTGAGTTCAGCTTACCACCCACAGACTGACGTTCAGTCCAAGAGAACCATCCAGTCCTTAGAGGACTTGTTGAGAGCTTGTATGCTAGAGCAGTTAGGTAGTTGGGACCAGTTTTTACCCGTGGTAGAGTTAACCTACAACAAAAGCTTCAAATTCCAGTATTGGGATGGCACCCTATGATGCGTTGTATGGAAGGAGATGTAGTACACCTTTGTGTTGTAACGAACCTGGTGAGAATGTTATGCTAAGACCGGAGATAGTGCAAGAGACTACCGAGAAAGTGAGGATGATCCAGGACAAGATGAGAGTGGCACAAAGTAGACAAAAGAGTTACCATGATAAGAGATGGAAGGTCCTCGAATTCCAGGAAAGCGATCATGTGTTCGTGCGAGTTACTCCAACAATTGGGGTTTGTAGAGTGATGAAAGTACATAAACTTGCTCCTAGATTCATTGGCCCTTACCAAATTCTAAAAAGAGTCGGTGAAGTTGCTTACCAAATAGCCTTACCCCCTTTCCTATCCAACCTTCACAACATGTTCCATGTGTCACATCTTCAAAAGTATATTCATGATCCTATCCATGTGATAGTACGCGATACAATTCAGTTGAAAGAGAACTTGACTTTTGAGGTACTACTGCTTCGGGTTGAGGATTGAAGGATTAAGCAGTAAGAGGGAAGGAAATTCATTTGGCCAAGGTTGTTTGGAGTAGGGCTACTGAGGAAAGTGCTACGTGGGAGCTTGAGTGCAAGGTGAAGGAAGCGTACCCTCACCTTTTTACCTGAGGTGAGTAAAAATTTCGACGTTCAAATTTTTATAAGCCAGTGGATTATTAACACCCCATTTTCCGTAGTAAAGCCTTGATGTGTTAAGATGCGTTTATTCATGTTTTATGTGCGGCTTTATGTTATGCCTTAGGAATGTAAAAATGGGGTCAAGTGGGACTTTATGGTGAGAAATCCCTTTCTGATGCATAACCACGGTCGTACTCTGTTAGACTCAATGATTTAGAGATTTTGATATAGGACAAATACAACTTAATGTGTATGCAAGTGTTTTAGTATCAAATAGCAAAGACAGGTATCAAGCCGTGATCAACAATTTCAGTGAGCAATCAAAGGAGAATATTCAAGGAAGAACTTGGAGGAATCAAAGAGCAAAGACGAAGATCAAGGAATCAACAAGACAAGAGCTTAAAGGAGAAATTAGATTTAAGTCTTATATGATTTGTAGGAGATGAAATCTCTTATTCACAAAATGCTCAATTAAAAAGATGCATGAAGAAAATCATTTTTCATAACATGCATTAAAAGGAATAAGTTTTCGTTAATGAAAATGATTTTTGGAAATAAGATTTTTTAATCCAAGCACTCGTCCAACACATGTGATACAAGCGCCCGTCCACTAAAGTGACAGAAGTGCTCGTCAACTAAAGTGATACAAGCGCTCGTCCACTAAAGTGATACAAGCGCCCGTCCACTATAGTGACACAAGTGCTCGTCCACTAAAGTGACACAAGTTCTCGTCCACAAAAGACTTTGAACCTGCTAAATTCTTAATGAGAAGCTCCATCCAATGATGTGGTATATGGAGCTCGTCTACCATATGAAGCTCATCTACTAAATGGAGCTCGTCTACTAGTTGGAGCTCGTCCAATTACTTTGTGTTTTAGTACTCCCGTCTGCTGACGTGGCATATGGAGCTCGTCTACTAGCCCGTCCGAATGTAAAATCTTAATGGCTAGATGGACGCGATTATTTTCAAGATGGACGCGAATTCTAAAAGAACTATCAAAATCTTATTTCAAGAACGAGAATCAAGAAAATAGATTCTGTTAAATCAGATCCAAATCTATTTTGATTGATCCCAACGACTATAACTTGTTTTCTATATAAAGAGGGATCAAAGGAACACTTTTATAACATATACGAATATCATAATATATCACAATTTTAAGAAATCATTTTTGAGAAATCAATTGCGAGAATCATCCATCATCTTTCTTGAGCTTACTATGAAAAGAGTGTTTCGTTCTCATAAATGCTTCAATTTGTTTATCTGACTATTGAGAGTTAGGAATCAACTTTTGTTTTACATTTCGATTGTAAAGAGAGAAGGAGTCTCTCTGAGTGATTAGGGTAAGGTATCCCTAAGTTTGAACATTAAGGCTCTTCACAAGAGTGTGGTATCTCGAGGTGAAGGAGTGCTCTGTGGTGTAAAGGTTTTTCAAGCTACCTGGCAAAGCTTGTGTGTTAGTGTGTGAAATTCCACAAGTGGAGTGGGGACTGGATGTAGGTCACAGTGGAGGTAACTGAACTAGGATAAATCTGGTTGTGTGGTATCCCTAAACTCAAACTCCTTTACTTTCTGTTTATGTTCAAGAACCTGCAACTTTGATGTTTAAAGTTTATAAACTATATTGAAACCTGAGTTCGATTGTAATCAAGACTGTGTTATCTGTGTTTAAAACTGAGTCGATCCAAACCATTCTTGATTACTAAAACTAAATGATTACTAAAACTGAACTATTACTGAAACTGAAACCTGCAAGTTCGTTCTTGATTGTTAATGCTTGTATCTGAAACTTGCATAACTTGTTCTTAATCTTTAAAGGGTTAATCAGTTTCTCTTTTTGGTTATTACTGAGTTTTGAACCTGAATCTATTCTCTATTAATTCTGAATTAATCTTTCTTATCCCCACCTTCTATTTAAGATTTTATATAAACCCTTCATTGATCTTGTAAAAGATCCTGAGGCCACAAATCCACAACTCTGAATTTGAAAAGTTTTTTGAAAAAGTTTTAAGAGGGAAATATTTTAAAGAATACTCAATTCACCCCCCCCCTCTTGAGTCGTTGAAGCCAAAACAACAATTGGCATCAAAACTAAACTCTTAAGTTTAGCCTAACAGCTATAAGAGTATGGCTTACAATGACTGTTTAAATGGAAGGGCTTCCCTTGTACGCCCTCCTGCCTTCAATGGATTTGAGTATATATATTGGAAGGAAAGAATGGTAGTCTTTCTTGAGGCAGCAGGTGTTGACATATGGGATGCAGTAGAAAATGGACTATTTGTCCCCTCTACTGTAGATGCTAATGGTGCTCCAAGAAATAAGCCTAAAACTGAATGGAATGAGGATGATAAGAAAAGAGTTCAACATAATACACGCGCTAAGAATATTATAACATCTGCTTTAAGCCGTGATGAGTTTTTCAGGGTTTCAAATTGCAAATCAGCAACAGAGATGTGGGATACATTGCAAGTAACGCATGAAGGAACCTCAGATGTCAAAAGAGCAAGAATGAACACCCTCACACATGAGTATGAGCTATTCAGAATGAATCGAGGAGAACCTATGACTGAAATGCAAAAGCGATTCACACACATTGTAAATCAATTGACTGATCTTTGAAAAGCAATCTCCAATGAGGATCAAATTAACAAAGTAATGAGATGCTTGAGCAGGGAATGGCAACCTAAAGTCATTGCAATCCACAGAATCCAGAGATCTCTCATCAATGACCATTGCCACACTGTTTGGAAAATTGCAAGAACATGAATTGGAGTTGAATAGACTGAATGAGAGTGAAGAAACTGATAAAAGGAAGAAATGATTGGCTCTGAAATCACAAGTCAAAGAAGTAGAAGACAGTGTTGATGATTCAAAACGAGAGGCTGAATCTCTAGAAGTGATGGGAATGCTAGTTAGAAATTTCAAGAAGTTTCTAAAGAAGAAAGGCAACTTCAAAAGAAAGGCATCCACTTTTCAAAGGAGAAATTTCAGTAAAGGTGACAACTCTTCCAACAACATCACATGCTATGAATGTGGAAAGATTGGCCACATGAAGCTTGACTGTCCAAAGCTACAAAAGAAAGACAAAACTGAAAAGTTTGACTCAAAGGATAAGAAGTGGAGAAAGCCAAGAAAGACCTACATTGCTTGGGATGATAATGATCTAGATTCCACTGAAGAATCTGAATCTTAGGAGGCAAACTTGTGCTTGATGGCCAGCAATGACAGTGATTCAGAAAGTGAAGTAAGTTATAATTATCAACCTTCTTATGATGAATTGCAAAATGCTTTTGAAGAACTTCACAAAGAATCCATTAGACTTGCTAGATGGCTAAATAAGTCTAAGAAAACCATCACATGCCAAGAAAAGAAAACTTCTGTTTTAAACAAAGAGGTAGATCAATTAAAGACAAAAAATTGTGCTTTAAAAGAAAAACTAGCTACTGTTTTAGATGCATCTATATGTGATAAATGTCCTAATTTGGAGAAACATATAAATCATTTGAATGGTGATCTCTCTAGAATTACTAGTGATAAAGAAATCTGGAATGCATCTAGTTGTACATTGACTAAAAAGGTTGAAAAACTGAAAAATGACCTAGCAAGATTCACAAATGGTAGAGATAACTTGAATGCTTTGTTAGGACAGTAAAAGTGTGTTTATGATAAGGCTGAAATAGGCTATAAACCTAAGATACATGAGAAATCTTTCAAGAAAATTTTTACTGCATCTAGGACATCAAACACACCATTTGTTAAATGCAATTTTTGTGCTAGAAAATGTCACACAGCTTCTACATGTCATTACAGAAAATCTACTTATAATGAGTCTAAGTATATATGGGTTCCTAAAGGAACTATTGCTGCAACTAACTCAAAAGGAACCAAACAGATTTGGGTTCTTAAAGCAAAAACATGATTCTGTTTTGTAGGTGTGTCAGAAAGCCAAGAATGTGAAATGGTATCTTGACAGTGGCTATTCCAAGCACATGACTGGAGACAAAAGAAAGTTCATTTCCTTTACCCCTAAGTCGAGTGGTAGTGTTACCTATGGAGACAATAATAAAAGGAGAATACTTGGCATTGGCAACATTGGAAGTGACTCAACAACAATCATTGAGGATGTACTATATGTTGAGGGACTGAAACACAACCTATTAAGTATCAGTCAACTATGTGACAAAGGCTTCAAGGTAAAATTCAATTCCAATAGTTGCTTAATAGAAAATCAACATGAAGAAAATTTGAAATTAATTGGACATAAGGACAGATAACATCTATATGCTTGATTTAGATAATATCTCTTCAAATATGGCATGCTGTCTTATTTTAAAAGAAGAAGAGAATTGGCTTTGGCATAGAAGAATTGCACACATTCACATGAACCACTTGAATAAACTGATTCGTAAAGATCTTGTAGTTGGCTTGCCTAAACTGAAATTTGTGAAAGATGGACTATGTGATGCCTGTCAAAAAGGAAAGCAAGTTAATGTCTCTTTTAAACCAAAGAACATTGTTTCAACAACTGGACCCTAGCAACTTTTACACGAATTTATTTGGTCCATCTAGAACCAAAAGCTTTGGTGGTAACTCGTATGCATTGGTAATAGTAGATGACTACTCTAGATATACATGGACATATTTTCTATCTCATAAGAGTGATTCATTTGCTTCATTTAAGATAATGGCAAAAATTGTGCAAAATGAAAAGGACATGAAAATTGTTTTTATAAGAAGTGATCACGGGGGAGAATTTCAAAATGAAGTGTTTGAAAACTTTTGTGATGAGCGTGGCATTCAACATAATTTTTCTGCTCCTGGAACTCCACAACAAAATTGAGTAGTGGAAAGAAAGAATAGATCATTAGAAGAGATAGAAAAAACTATGTTGAACGACTCTAGCTTACCAAAACAACAATTGGTATGTGATAAATAGAGCATTTATATGTTTTTGGTTGCAAATGCTTTGTTCTTAACAATGGAAAGAATAATCTTGGAAAATTTGATGCAAAGACTGATGAAGGAATTTTCCTAGGTTACTCTCTATCTAGTAAAGCATTTAGAATATATAATAAGAGAACACAAACTATTGAGGAATCCGTGCATGTGACATTTGATGAGTCTAACCCCAAAAGGTTAGGAAAGGATTCGGTTATTGATGATCTTGCAGATTCAATTGAGAAAAATCTCCTAGAAGAGAAACAGGACAATGAAGAAGATGAAAGCTTAAAGAACAAATTGCTGCAGCAGGAGCAAACAGAACATAGAAGGAATGGAGGACTGTCAGAAATCATATAATTGATAACATCATTGGTGAAATTATAAAGGGGGTAACTACTAGACAATCTCTTAGAAATGTTTGTAATCATATGGCATTTGTGTCTCAAGTAGAACCTAAGAACATAGATGATGCTATAATTGATGAACATTGGATGATGGCTATGCAAGATGAGTTAAACCAGTTTGAAAGAAACCAAGTTTGGAAACTAGTGCCTAAACCCAAGAATTGTCAAGTAATAGGTACAAAATGGGTTTTTAGGAATAAAATAGATGAAAATGGTATAATAATAAGAAACAAGGCTAGATTAGTAGCCAAAGGGTAGAACCAAGAAGAAGGCATAGATTACGATGAAACATATGCACCAGTAGCAAGATTAGAAGCTATAAGAATGCTAGTTGCTTATGCTTGCATAATGGGATTTAAATTGTATCAAATGGATGTTAAGAGTGCTTTCTTAAATGGATTTATACAAGATGAAGTGTATGTTGGTCAACCACCTGGTTTTGAGAATAATGAATTGCCTAACCATGTTTATAAACTGTCTAAAGCACTATATGGCTTAAAGCAAGCTCCTAGAGCTTGGTATGAAAGGCTAAGTAATTTTCTCATTTAAAAAGGATTTAAAAGAGGTAAAGTTGACACAACTTTGTTCACTAAGAAAAAGGCACACAACATTTTACTTGTACAAATATATGTGGATGATATAATTTTTGGTGCCACTAATGAGCATTTGTGCAATGAGTTTGCAAGTCTTGTGCGGAGTGAGTTTGAAATGTCAATGATGGGTGAGCTGAACTTTTTCCTTGGATAGCAAATAAAGCAAACTGAAAATGGAATCTTTGTTAGCCAAACCAAGTACTGCAATGAGTTGATCAAGAAGTTTGGAATGGAAAATGCTAAGGAGATGGCTACTCCAATAAGTACCTCCTGTTATCTGGACAAGGATGAGCAAGGTAAACCTGTTGATGTTTCTAAATTCAGAGGTATGATAGGCTCACTACTTTATCTTACTACTAGTAGGCCATATATTATGTTTAGTGTATGCATGTGTGCTACATATCAAGTAAATCCAAAAGAATCACACTTAATAGCAGTTAAAAGGATAATTAAGTACATGTTAGGAACATAAGACATGGGATTGTGGTATACCAAGCGAGCTACATGTACTTTAATTAGCTATTCAGACTCTGATTTTGCTGGTTGTAAACTAGACAAAAAGAGTACTAGTGGAACTTGCCATTTACTAGGAAACTCATTAGCATCATGGTTCAGTAAGAAACAATCTAGTGTGGCTTTATCCACTGCAGGGGCTGAATATGTAGCAGTTGGTAGCTATTGTGCATAGGTTTTATAGATGAAACAACAATTAGTTGATTATGGTGTGCAACTAAACCAAGTTCCTATTAGATGTGACAATACAAGTGCAATTAACCTAACTAAGAATCCCATAATGCTCTCTAGAACTAAACACATAGAAATTAGACATCATTTCATTAGAGACCATATTCATAGTAGAGAAATTGAGATTGACCATGTTAATACAACTAAACAACTTGCAGATATTTTTGCCAAGCCCTTGAACAAGGAAAGCTTCTTTTCATTAGAAGAGAATTGGGCATAATTGATCAATCCTATATCTAATCTCTAAAGAAACAGAAGAAAATCAAAAAGGGGAGGAAAATTAGATGGACGCACTTATTCTTTGATTTGTCCCTGCACCTATCCCTCTATCATGAAAAATTTATATGTTATGTTTGAATGTTTAAATGCTTACCTTCTCTATCGCTTTAAATGTTTCTTTTCTTTACCTTTTTTATAATGCCAAAAGGGGAGGAAAAAGTATGATATAGAAAGGGGATAATAACAAATTATACATGGAGAAAAAAAAAGTATGATATAGAGAAAACGAATTATACATGCATATGTTGAGGGGGAGCTTAAAAGCTTACATGATTAATGGGAAGTAAATCAAATTCTGCTATTATAATATTTTTTTACTCTGATATACTTCTGCTCTGACTACTTTGATACCATGATATAAATCTGCTAAAAACACTTAGCGTCTGCTACACTTATACTCTGATCTTATAATTTGTTAAAAGGTTTGTCTTAATCAAAAAGGGGAAGATTGATAGACTCAATGATTTAGAGATTTTGATATATGACAAATACAACTTAATGTGTATGCAAGTGTATTAGTATCAAATAGAAAAGACACGTATCAAGGAATGATCAACAAGTTCAGTGAGCAATCAAAGGAGAATATTCAAGGAATAACTTAGAGGAATGAATGAGCAAAGATGAAGACCAAGGAATCATCAAGACAAGAGCTTAAAGGAGAAATTAGATTTAAGTCTTAGATGATTTGTAAGAGATGAAATCTCTTATTCACAAAAAGCTCAATTAAAAATATGCATGAAGAAAATCATTTTTCTTAACATGCATTAAAAGGAATGAGTTTTCGTTAATGAAAATGATTTTTGGAAATAGGATTTTTTAATCCATGCGCTCGACCAACACAAGTGATACAAGCGCCCGTCCACTGAAGTGACAGAAGCGCCCATCCACTAAAGTGATACAAGCGCTCGTCCACTAAAGTGATACAAGCGCCCGTCCACTAAAGTGACACAAGTGCTCGTCCACTATGGTGACAGAAGCGCTCGTCCACAAAAGTCTTTGGACCTGCTAAATTCTTAATGAGAAGCTCCATCCAATGGTGTGGCATATGGAGCTTGTCTACCATATGGAGCTCGTCTACTAAATGGAGCTCGTCTACAAGTTGGAGCTCGTCCAATTACTTTGTGTCTTAGTACTCCCGTCTGCTGATGTGGCATATGGTGCTCATCTACTAGCCCTTCAGAATGTAAAATCTTAAAGGCTAGATGAACGCGGTTATTTTCAAGATGGATGCGAATTCTAAAAGAACTATCAGAGTCTTATTTCAAGACCGAGAATCAAGAATACAGATTCTGTTAAATCAGATCCAAATCTGTTTTGATTGATCCCAATGACTATAACTTGTTTTCTATATAAAGAGGGATCAAAGGAACACTTTTATAACATATACGAATATCATAACGTATCACAGTTTTATGAAATCATTTTTGAGAAATCAATTGTGAAAATCATCCATCATCTTGAGCTTACTGTGAAAAGAGTGCTTCATTCTCATAAGTGCTTCAATTTGTTTATCTGACTATTGAAAGTTAGGAATCAACTTTTGTTTTACATTTCGATTGTAAAGAGAGAGGGAGTCTCTCTGAGTGATTAGGGTGAGGTATCCCTAAGGTTGAACGTTGAGGCTCTTCACAAGAGTGTGGTATCTCGAGGTGAATGAGTGCTCTGTGGTGAAAAGGTTTTTCAAGCTACCTGGCAAAGCTTGAGTGTTAGTGTGTGAAATCCCACAGGTGGAGTGGGGACTGGATATAGGTCACAGTGGAGGTGACTGAACCAGGATAAATCTGGTTGTGTGGTATCCCTAAACTCAAACTCCTTTACTTTCTGTTTATGTTCAAGAACCTGCAACTTTGATGTTTAAAGTTCAATATAACTTCTGTTCTTGATTTGTATAAACTATATTGAAACTTGAGTTCGATTGTAATCAATACTGTGTTATCTGCGTTTAAAACTGAGTTGATCAAAACCATTCTTGATTACTAAAACTGAACAATTACTAAAACCGAACTATTACTGAAACTGAAACCTGCAAGTTTGCTCTTGATTGATAATGCTTGTATCTGAAACTTGCATAAATTGTTCTTAATCTTTAAAGGTTTCATCAGTTTCTGTATTTTGTTATTACTGAGTTTTGAACTTGAATCTATTCTCTATTAATTCTAAATTAATTTTTCTTATCCGCACCTTCTATTCAAGATTTTATATAAACCCTTCATTGATCTTGTAAAAGATCCTGGGCCACAAATCCGCAACTCTGAATTTGAAAAGTTTTTTGAAAATTTTTTAAGAGGGAAATATTTTAAAGAATACTCAATTCACCCCCCTCCCCCTCTTGAGTCGTTGAAGCCAAAACAACATGCTCATGTCTAGCATGACCCCGTGCTCGAAGGTATGCTTAGTGCCCGAGTGAGCCACGAGCATGGCCGTGCTCAAGGGGAGCATGGCTCTGTCAGAAAGAAATGGCGGGTGACGTGCTTAGTGAGGACCCAATGCTCCTTTAGAAACGCCAGTGCTCAGGGTAAGCATGCCAGTGCTCGGGTATGGTGTTATAAATAGGAGTGCTTTAGGAGGGTTACATATATAACCCTAATTTTGACACTTTTAGCAACCCTAGTGTGACAGAAACTTCTCATTTTCCCTTTTCTCTGAACCCATCAACGTTCTTCCTGTTCTTACCTTCATATGGGAGAGAAGTCGTGCACTAGTGTCATCTATGGTAACGTAGTCATCCCTGTGTTAATCTCCTTTCCTTGTTTTATGAATTGGGAGATTAATGTTTGCCCTTTTATGTTTGACCAAGGCATGAGGAATTCGTTGAGCCGCTCCAAGGAACCAAAGTAGAGTGGCGTACGTTTGTCGAGGGCTTAGATCTTCATACCAGGTATGGGGAGAAGGGATTAGTATAACATGTAGGCAATGGGGTAGTGTAAGATGAAGGGTTACTTTATGTTGGCCGTTACAATCATGTTAATGTTAATGATGATAATATTATGCTATGAATGAATGTATTGATGACGATGTTGCCATGCTATGAATGATGTTATTGATGTTGTTAATGCTAATGTTAATGTTAATAAGACATTAATTAAATATATAAGAACCTTTATAATGTTATAAGAGTTAAGGGATAATTCCCGATGTTCATAAGACATGAACCGTAGTAAAGAGAAGTGAGGTTAATACTTAATGGTATAGTCAAGACCCTAGGATTGATCCATGAGTGTTTTAAGGATGTTGATAATAAAATAGGAATTAAAGGATTAATTCCCGATAATTATAAGACATGGAGATTAAACAAGAATAACAAGATTAATACCTGAAGGTGTAGTTAATTAAAAGCTGATAGGATTAATCTACGAATGCCCTAGGAAGTTTGGCAAGGGTTCCAACTCTTTGCCCAGAACAGTACGACCATGCTCTAGTAAGAACGCCTATTCACAATAGATAGCATGTTCGTGCTTAACTTAAATGCCAGTACGCCCGTGCTGGGGGTCAGCACGACCGTGCTAGGGATCAGTACGACCGTGCTGGGGGTCAGCACGACCGTGCTCCTCCAAACAGAACAGACGTTAGATTGGGACAAGGGTATTTTCACCCAAATTGTTCCCTATGATAAAATAAGACACCAATAAAATGAATATAGAATAAATAAACATAAGACGTTAAGATGGTCAAGACGGTAACGATGGGTTCTCGCACGATGTTTCAACTTTGGTGCTTATTTGCCAAAGTAGCCTTGATGCTTATTAGTCAAGGTGTTGACAATGTTAAACTCTGATGCTTAATGGTCAGAGTAGCCTTAATGCTTATTGGTCAAGGTGTTGATGGTGTTAAACTTTGGTGATTATTATCCAAAGTGGAGGTGGCGAATATGATTGTTTGATATTGTTGCTCATGCATTCACGCATTGGAGATGTTAGTGCGGGAAGTATAACATAGGGGAGGGCATCCAAGAATAAGGCGATCTGGTCATCCGTGGTGATTCATCCGAGAGTTAGGTGAATCGTGTCCCCCCATGGTGGTGCATCCAAGAGTACGGTGCATCGTCTATCCAAGGGCACCCATGGTTTTGTGAACTGTCGGCGTTGGTGTTTGTTGGCTAATGTGGATATGTAACTTCAACGTTGTCTTCCTGAGATAGTTTTGATTCACATGCATAACGGAGTAGTGGAGTAGCGCTGCATCACATAGTATACTTGATTGAGATGATATGAATTATATTGTTGTGTTAATGTTATTATGTTATAACATGCTATATTTGTGACGTATGCTCATCTTGTTAACTGCTCCCTTGTCGTTATGTTTATACAACGATTTCTTACTCCTCATTTTCTAATGTTGTTTGCATGTACCTTTTCTTGATATGCAGAGGATGGTGAGAAGCCGCTTACTCATTGTTTAGTTTAGTTTGTATCCGATGTATTTTCTGGATTTTTGTTATACCAGTTCTAACATGTGACATCGGGGTTAGGTTCATGTTTTCTTTGTTTATGTTTATGTTTTATTTCCGCAGGTGTTTGAGGCGTTTTGTTCATCTGGTACTATCTACCCTATGGATGTTATTTTATTAAATAATATGTGTATGTTTTATTTTATCTTATTTCCTTTATGCCTTCATAAATATATGCCGGGTAGAGGGTGTCACATAACAAACGCGAAAAAAGAAACATAAATACAAAACATAATTAAAATCAAACATAACTTAAACTCAATACCCCGATGTCACATATCAGAGTTGGAAACCAAAATCCGAAAATTACATCGGAGAAACTACTAACACAAAAGAAAGTCCCAAACTATGAGCAAGAGATCTCCTCAGAGTCACACTCCTCAACAAACTTCTCACCATCCTTTGCATAAACCAAGATTCATACAAGAAACATCAAAAGATGGGGAGTAAGAAACTATAAATATGAACATAATGGCAATAGGATAGTTGGCAATATGTTCATACAACAAATAACAAAACATAGCATAGCAAGTATAGCATACATAATTCACAAAGCATATCACATAATTCAACTGTATAATGCAATGTGACTTCACTACTCCGAATTCATGTGGATCCATCTATACCAGGAATACAACTTTGGAGTTACATATCCAGATTGGCCAATAAGCACCAACGTCGGCAGTCCACCAAACCATGGGTGAACCCCTAGGATAGCTGATGCACCTGACTCTCAGATGCACCACCATGGGGTCGCACGATTCACCTAACTCTAGAATGAGTCACCGCGGATGGCCAGATCACCTGACTCTCGTGCAACCTCCCCTGTCATCGTACCTCCCCTAATAATTTCGTGCATGAATGCATACATACCAACAAACAATCAAAGGTTATTCACCATCTCCATCAACACCGTTTATTTATGGTTTAACTTTTTTGGTCAATAAGCACCAAAGTTTAACATTATCTTTAATCTTTATTTAAAACCTTTGGATAATAAGCACCAATGTCAACTTTGACCAATAAGCATCAAAGTTTACCAACATCAACACCTTGACAAATAAGCATCAAAGTTCGTCAACATGCGGTAATCCGTCATTACCGTCTTAATTATCATTAATATCTTTGTTAAAGTTTATAACATTATTCGTTAGATTCGATTATCTCTCTTATTGTTACTTTAATTGTTGGCTTATTTCATCATAGGGGAAATCTAGGTGAAACCACCCAAACTCCACTTAAAGTCACATTCTGATTGGGGAGCACTGTCGTGCTAACCCCCAGCATGAGCGTGATTGCATTGAGCACGGGCGTACTGCCTATGTGCACGGTCGTGCTTACTAGAGTGTAGTCATACGAACCAGGGAAGAAAGTTTGGAAACCCTTGCCAAACTCCCTAGGGCACTCATAGATCAATCCATTTGGCTTCATTCTAAACCATTGAATATAAATCTCCCCTCCTTTTACTAATCTTTATGTCTTATGAGCAATGTTGGGAATTAGATCCTTAATCTTTATTTCATCGTTAACATCCTTAAAGCACTCATGCAGAATTGTGCTTAATTATAGCCAAAAACATGTTTTTGGTTCTGCATGATTCGCAGTGTGAACAATGATCACGGCGTGAAGCCTAAAAATCAATCGAATGTGGCCAAAACATCTGAGATAAGACCTGTAGATAATTCTCTTAGCTTTCCAACGCATCAAAGATCAACTCAATCGGACATCTAGAACTCAAGAAATGGCAAAAAGGTGAAACATGTTACAAGGACTCTAAAAGGATTGAATATTTCTAAGGCTAAACTTCCCCAAAAATGAACTTAGACATCACAAACAAACATAACAATCATATACAAACATATATAAGCCAAGTCTAACACATATTCACATTTATTAACGTAGGGGGAAATTCAGGGTGTTACATATGCGGCTCTCCCTATGCTCCCGAAGCTTGTCCCTCAGCCTAAGACATGCTCTATCCTCAAAGATCGCACGTATCTTTGTGGTATGCTCCGGGTGCCAGCGCATAAGAACCTATTATAACAAGTAAAAATATTAATAAAATTATACAATAAAATATATAAAATGCGTGAAAAACAAATATAAAATTACAGGAAATAATAAACAACTTTCCCCGAATCGTCTAAAGATATGATCTCTATCGTCCAGGGTTATCGTCCCCCATGATGGCTACTACTGCATGATGTAGAACGTAACGTTTCTCGATCCCACTTTTGATGGGATAAGCCTGAAAAGTTTATAATTTTTAAAAGTCAACAATTTGACACCAACAGGATGAACCCATGGTCGATCCTCAGGTGCTGGAATCCTGGCCCACTCAGGCACAGCCTCCGGCACGACCGACAGCTGGACAGAGGATGATGTGCCCTGATCGTACTGGGACGCGTATGATGAGGTTGGAATGGCCGTGTCCGGATGTGGCGTCATCCCGGGAGTAGGTATAAACGACACTCCAGTTGGCTGTGTGGTCGGCGCAGTAGATGATGGTGGTGGTGGTGGAGGGTGTGGTGTGGGTGCAGTAGGGGGCGACGAGTAGCCGACAAGTGAACATCGTGGATGGAAGCGAGTGGGTACAATTTGGGTCGATGTTGGTGTAGTGTGGGTCGTGGAGGGTTTAGTGTGGGTCAAGGAGAGTGTAGAATGGGTCAGGGAGGGTGTAGAATGGGTGGGGGAGGCTCCTACAGGGGTCGGGTTAGGTGCAGCTCGGATGGGTGCAGAAGGGATGGGGGTGGGTGTGGAAGAACCAACAGCAGCAGCTAGCAGCGGGTCCTTGATGATACATAGACCCGCTTAGCCTTCTTTTTCCCCTTATCACCGCTATGCGGTGGAGGGCGGGACGACTGTCCTCCTGATGTTGACATATCTATTTTTATAGGAAAATTATGAAACAATTCAAAAACACTAAATCAAACAATATCTAACAATTAATCAAAATACACATATATAATTGTCAATATCTAGCATATAATTTGTCAAGTCTTACATTTAAAATATTTAAAATACGATAAAAGTACTTAACAGTAAAGTTCATATTCAAACTCGGTATCGTCATCCAATTCTAAATCCGACTCTTCATCTTCTTCCATTAAGTCATCACTTTTGATTTCTTCCTCTGATGATGAATGCATCGATGACTGACCACTTCTTCTCCATCAGCTTCAGGGCCCAACATGCCAGTAATACACTCGACCTCAATTACTTCATTGACATGTGATGATTCATCTGCCTGGAAGGGCGTCTCATCCTCTGCATCATTGATTTCTATGACCCCTAGGCTTGGCTGTGACTGCTACACACCAACCTCGTTTGTCCGTCCGCATTGCAGGATAAGGGACATAATACAGTTGTTTTGCATTCTGAGTAATTATAAACGGATGAAACTGTTGAAATCTTCCGGCCATACGAATGTCCACAGTTCCATACATGGGATCCACCTTTGTGCTTGTCCTCAATGGATCAAACCAATTACAATAAAATAACAATACTTTTTTAGGATAAGTAGCAGTATTGTATTGAAACTCGTATATGTGTTTTATGACCCCATAAAAATCACCACTACCTTCACCTTGTACGACAACCCTGCTATTAATTGTCTTTTTACCCACGTTCCATTCATCAGTGTTGAATTTGTACCCATTGACGAAGTATGTATGCCATAATCTAACACAACTATAGGGCTCGTATGCTAAATCTCTCAAGTGTTGATTTGTCACACTTAATGGTTGCTGATACACCTACGAATATGTAAGTCATATTAAATAATTACTTTTCAATTAGCAATAAATCTTGGTAATGTTTGCTAAGTTATATGACACTTACTTGTTGCTTGAACCATTCAGGAAAATCTGCATGTGTACGATGTGTTAAGAGAGAAATTGATATAACATATGATAGATTATTTCAAAAATAAGTTTTTAAAACTTATTCAAGGTATGGTTTCACGTCGGTGCAATTTATCAAGACATGAACATGGGTCGATGCATACTCCTTATCACTTAAGCAGTAAGTAAGCTCGTTGCCAGCATGACGGCTGTAACACCCTGTTTTCCGTTAAGTGCTTTGATTATTGCTTGTTTGATTGTTTAAGCTTTAAGTGTTACGTTAGAATTGTTGGATAAGGGCTTAGTGTGATTTTTGGCTTAAAAGTCCATTTCTGGTACATGAACACGCCCGTGCTTAAAGTCAGGCGCACGTTGCCAAGTTTAAGTTGAGCATGCCCGTGCTCACTGTGCGGACCACGTCTCGCTGACGCTAAGTCCAGCACGACCGTGCTTACTGAGGAGCACGACCGTGCTCAGGTGCAACCTTTATATAGTTGGCACAAAAACCGAGGGTTCACTTTGGAACCCTATTTCTAACCTAGTAGCCACCCTACTACGAATTTCTTCCCTATTTTCTCTAAAACCCTTACCTTATTGGTGTTGGAGACTCTTTGCAAAGATTTAGTTGGTGTTGTTCATCCTAGTAAAGGTAAAGTTTGTTCCTTTTTAGTTTCCCTTTTCTTGTTCTTGATTTGGGAACTAATTGGTTACCATTTTTGATTTGGCCAAGGCTTGGAGGTTGTTGAGCCGCTTAAAGGAACGTGACCGGGTTGTCGTTGGTGTTTAGCGAGTGGAAACCTTCATCCCAGGTATAGGGATAAGGATAGTATAATCTCTAGGCAAGGGGTAGCGTAAGATGAGGGGTTCCCATGACCCCATTGAGTTGTTGTATGATAAATACCATGCCTCTAATATGCTTATTATTATTATTGATGTTGTGGTAAGTTATTTGTATGTTATTGGCTATATTAATATGTTGAATATGTCTATGATGAGTTTGTTATGTTTATTTCATGGTTATGATGTTGTACGGGTTGATTGAGTTGGTTGATAACATGCCATGATCTGTTGGTTGAAGTTGTTGTTATTGAGACTGTTTGGGTTGATTTATGTTGGTTAAGGTAACATGTTAATAAGGCCCTAATTGGTTAATTTAGGACTCCTAATTAACATAGTAATTAGGGAATAATTATCTAAGGACATTAATTATTTGTGGACTGTTAGCAAATGTGAGATTCCAAGTTAACTGGTTTAGTTTAAGACCCTAGGCTTGATTTAAGAGTGTTTAGGGAGTTTTAACCCAAGATTAGGCTCTGTTCTGCCCAGAACAACATGGTTGGCTCCCGGAGCACGGTCGTACTAAATAGGGAGCACAGCCGTGCTCCCAAGTTTTAATTCTGGAAGGCCACGCACTAAGCACGATCCTACAGTGCAGAAGCACGGCAATGCATTAAAGCATGGCAGTGCATAATAGGAAGCACGACCATGCTTCACTTATGAGGCAGCACGACAGTGCAGGGGACAAGCATGCCCGTGCTTCCCCTCCTGGATAGAATCTGAATTAAAGGAATGTAAGGGGTTTTGACCCCAATTATCCCCAATAATGATATGAGAGTATACCAACTGAATAATGGGAATTATATAACTTGGTTAAAGACTAATTAAGTAGATTATAAAGATGAATTGGTTAAGTCGGTATCTAATGGGTTACCGCATGATGTTGGGCTTTGGTGTTTGTTGGCCAAAGTGGCCTCGATGCTTCATGGTCGAGGTGTTGTTAAGTTGGACCTTGGTGCTTTTTTGCCAAGGGGGCCTTGACCCCATGATTTGGGTCTAAGGTGTTGATGTTGATGTTGGTGATAAGTCTTGGGTGCTTTTAGGCCCAAGCAAAGGAGGTGGTTGCCTTGTTTGTCGTTATGCCATTTTCATAGAGCATTAGGGTTGATGTCGAGGGGGATGTTCAACATAGGGGAGGTCGTCCTAGTTATATGATGATCTGGCCCAAGTATTGGGTGGTTCACCCATGGTTTGGTGAATCGTACACCCTCGAGGTGGCGTATCCAGTTATGATACGCTGACTATCCAAGTGGTCCCTCCATAGTTTGGGGAACTGTTGGTGTTGGTGCTTTTATGGCCAACACAGATACGTAACTCTGAAGTTGACATCCTGAGTTAGTTGGATCCACATGCATAATGGAGTAGAGGAGTTGTGTTGCATTGCACCACATAGCATACTTGGTTGATTTATGATGAATGACATGATGCTTATTATGTACATGTATGCTTATATTGTTGTGAAGACCAATCCTTCCTACTTGGGTTGACCATCTTTTCCAGAATTCTTTTAATTTCCCTGTTGGATAACTCAGTTTGACCATTAGTTTGAGGATGGTAGGCTGTGGCTACTTTATGCTTAACCCTATATTTTTCAAGTAATTTTGAGAAAACATGGTTGCAAAAATGGGTACCTTCATCACTAATGATAGCTCTAGGGGTTCCAAATCTATAAAAATATTTTTTTGTAAAAACTTTGTTACCACCCTAGCATCATTTTTTAATGTTGTAACAGCCTCCACCCATTTAGACACATAATCAACAGCCACCAAAATGTAGAGGTTGCCAAAGGAAGGGGGAAATGGTCCCATAAAGTCAATACCTCATACATCAAAAAGTTCAATTTCTGAAATAGTGTTGAGGGGCATTTCATTTTTGTTAGACCAATTCCCTACCCTTTGGCACCTATCACAGTGTTTAACAAATTCATGTGCATCTCTAAATAGAGTATGCCAGAATAAACCTGATTAGAGAACCTTGGCAGCAGTTCTCATGCCACCAAAGTGTCCACCATATGATGCAGCATGGCACTGAGTCAGTATATCCTGGAATTCTTCATTTGCAGCGCATCTTCTATTCAAATGTGGGGGAGATACTCAAGAATCAAATATCCATCTGCGCTATGAAGCATATAACACCCTACTTTTATTTTCCGATTTTTATTTTTCAGTAAAAATATTTTCGCTGTATTAACCGGTATAAAGGTATTTATTTATATTTTTATCCGAGTTCATGGAGATTGATTTTTATGAAATAAAAAACATATTCATACTCTATCTTAGGGTAGAAGCTTAGGTAAAATTTTGGGTTGAAAATTCAGATGGAAATCGGTCTGCGTTTTCACTGACAGTATAATTTTACTGAGCAAAAAACCTAATTTTGACTCGTGAACGAAATGGTTTATATTTAAATCATATTTCCAACGAGTTTGGTTAGTTTGAAAATTTTAAGTAGAAAACGAAATATTACGCTTTTATGCAGGCGTAAAACCCTAATCAGGAAACCGACGGAGTCGAAAACGGAACTACAGAGACCGTCAAGAGATCGGCATAACGAGTCATACAAGATGATTCATGGGGATGAGTCACACTTTCGAGTCTAGAAGATTCAACAAGTGAAAGTGGCAATTTATGAATTTTACGCTTAAGTCCCTGAACTTTCTATTAATTATACTTTGGTCCCTAAGTTAGTTTCTAAGTTTTTTCAAGTGAATTGGGCCATAATATTTGTTCCAAATCCATTAATGGACCGTGTCCATGAAGTCCAAATTCCTTGTCCATGGATTAATTCCATAAAGCCCATTAGAAATCATATAAGTTTCCTATGTCATGTTAAGCCTTAAGCATTTTAGTGGGCCCCACATAAATGAATCCAAGCCCAAAATTTTAAGGCCCATGCTCAAGCCCAAGGAGGAGTAGGGTCTGCCCTCATTTTGGATGAGCCAAGATTATTATAGAATTTTCTACCATGTTCTCACATATTCTACAATGTTCTACACCATTCTACTATCTTCTCAAATGTTCTCCAACATTCTAGGTTCTTCTCAAAATATCTCATGAAAAATCAGCCAAGTCAAGATGAGACCACATTTAATGTGGCACATGGTCATCATTTCAATTTATTGGCAATTTGCAAAATAGTCCTTATACTTTTGAAATCTTTGCAAAATGGTCCCTAGAAATTATTTGCACTTTAATCCTTTGAACAAGCCACCGCCTTCCTACTAGATCCTTCTAAAGTGGCGCAACCAACCTCTGTAAATACCCTCCCTCACATTTCATTTGGTTCCTATTGCCTTTTGTTCTAAAAACTCTTAAGTTCATAAGTCTTTAAGCATCAATTGTGAAGCAAGTTCTTGGATTCTCACTTGTCTTTGATCTTCAAGAGGTGAATCCTATTCTTCTTCCTTAATCATGTCTATGTTCTTAAATAAGTTTCTTGATTCAAAGTTTGTTTCATATTTGTTCATCACTTTTAAGTTTCTAGATCTAAAACTTTGAAAATTCATAACAAATTCTAGAAAAATCTTAAAAATGTGAAACCACTTCCTATGTTCTTATAATCATGTATATTGGCTGTATCTAAGAGTATGTGGTAATCAAAATTTTCCTTCCTAATAAACTAGCTTTGGACGAACCTAGGAGAATAGGTTTGATAGGATTTTGTTCATGTGTTGTCATGTATGATCATGTATTTCATATGACATGTATGCCTACACACTCTAATCCATGATTAGTTTAGTAAAATGAGAATCCTTACCCTAAAATCTCTATGTTGGCCGAACCCTAGGTGGATGAGATTTGATGAGTTTTGTTCAAAGTTTTCATAAATGATCTTGGTAATCAAGCTATTAGTATGTATTCTTAATAAATCCAAGTTGGTTTATCAAACTAAAAATCCTATCCCCATGAACATGTTAAGGCCGAATCTAAGTATATGAGAGTTAGGAAGTTTTGAGTTTAAAATTTAGTTGTTTGGCCACTAATCCATGATCTTGGTTAATTAAGGACCATTAATCCATGACTTAATCATGATTAGGAATTTTAGTCACCCAAAACCCCTAGAAGCCGTGACCATGTAGTAGGGTTTTGGATGTTTTTAGTTTCTTGATTTATTTTATTGTTGATTTGGTTGAAGGTGGTTGTGCTAACTCATGGCGGGATAACGAGGATCGTCGTGTACGTGTTTCCGGTGATAACTCTGGTGGGGGAAAGAATCAACCTATCGTCGGAATCGATAAGTAGTAGATTATATGATAATTGTGTAGGGCGACCTATACCCTACTAGTAGTTGAGTAATCGACAAGACCAAAATCACATTGGAAACCTTTTCTGTAAAACCAATGGTGATTCGGGGATTGTATGTTTATCGACATTAAGGTTGATTTTATGATTTTGAGGATGTTTGGCTTTATTTCTTATTTGATTTGATTGTGATATGTTGGCTGTGCTAATTTGCTTTATGTGATATTTTATGATGTTTGATTATTTTGTTGATATTGTGTTATGTATAATCTGCCTGGTTTGATAAATTGCTTAGTTGATTTTAAGGAAAGATATATATTGCTCGGAGATAATTGTTTGGGTGAGAGAATAAAGGTTATTTAGAGGTGCCTAGCCTAATTAAGTGGTTTTATCTATGAGGAAAAAGGTGTTGATACTTTGATGGAAGGTTGAGGCACTAGGTTGTTATTGATATAATTTAGGGAGATTCATTTATAGATGTATTATTATTCACAGCCGTGTGAGTGGAACACACGAGGTCAGGATATCCTATTTTGGGATATCGGATATTGCGGGTGAGTGCCCTACGGATGTGGATGACGAGGTAGACTATCGTAATATTCTTTTAGTTCTTGACACGTTCACATATTCTTGGCACTGGACCGTTCTGGATTGATACTCCTTGACGCGTTCGTATATTCTTGGCATTGGACCGTTTTGGACTAATACTCCCTTAGTCGTTGACGCGTTCGAAAGTTATTGGCACTGGACTGTTTCGGACTACTGACTAATGTGACAGGAGTAAAGATGGCCACGTTAGTATTAAAGTATAGTTGAACGAGATTGGGGTAGAAGATGAATACTTGAGTTTGAGGATGTTTTGTTAGGTGTTGAATGATGTTATGTCTGTGATAGTTATTGTATAATTTACTATTACTCTTTTCCGCTTTTTGATGATAGAATTTTTTCTTATTCCCTATATCTTTCTGTGTGTTGTATTTTATTTATGATGTGATCGTACGAGAAGACCTGATGGAGGAACCAATTGCTGAGGAGTTAGATGGAACTCCTTATGAACCAGATGCTGGAGGTCGAGCTGTGATTCATGGTGATTAGAGTATGAACATTATGGCCAATGTGTCTAAGGAATATTTATATTTCCGCTAAGTATGTCTGTAGTGAAGTTTATGCCTGTGAGGGATCCTACTGAGAGGATACCCTCAACAGTGTTTTGGTAATGTAATAAACAAACATGGGTGTATTTATGTAATATAGTTTTGGTGTGTTTTATATCTGCATAAGTTATATGATTGTTTAAATAAAGTTTTAATTTTTACGTATTTTCAACGATAAGCGCACGATTAAGTAAATAAATATTAAGGTTTTAATGTAATAATACAATGGGGGCACAACGGGGTGTCTCATTTGGTGGTATCAGAGCAGTTCGATTCTAATCGGACTGTGAGGTCTAGGATATTGTTACTGGGCGTGTCTACTTGAGTCCACATCGGATTTTAACTATGCTTAGAAGATGGATAGTGTGTCCGAATCCGATGCGATAATTAACATTAGTGTGGCATATGGTATTTATATACTGGTCTATGTGGTATTATATGTCATACTGATAAGAGCGAATGATTTCTTTTACAGAATCATGGATCGTGGAAGAGGACGTCTAATCGACAGTGATGACAAAACTCTTGAAAGAATTGTTGGAGCTAACAATGTGGAAAATAATCATACCGGAAGTGGAGGAGAGTCATCTGAGACTCAAGATACCATGAAAAACATAGTTACTGCTATGTTATTACAAACACAGCAGAATGCTGAGATGCTACAGATGAACAAGGAACAACATGAACAACAGAATCAAAGGAGAGCTGCAGCAGCTGAAGATGCCGGAATGACTACTTTCCTGAAAGGGAAGACACCCCAATTCCGAGGAGATTATGATCCAGAGAAGGCGGAATGGTGGATACAATAAATCGAGAAGATATTCGATACCATGCGCTGCAGAGAGGATAAGAAAGTGACGTATGATGTCTTCATGTTAACTGGAGGAGCAGAATCTTGGTGGAAAGGCAAGCAAATATTGCTGGAGGCTGAGGGCAGAATGATCACTTGGCAGTTGTTTAGCAACTGTTTCTTTGAAAAATATTTTCCGCGCCTAGTTCGACGTGAGAAGGAAAGGGAATTCATGAGTCTCAAACAAGGCAACATGACTGTTGGTGATTATGCATCACGATTTGAGGCTCTGATTAAGTATTCTGAATTTTATCAGAGATTCCCAGATGAAGATTGGCAATGTAGAAGATTTGAGGAAGGACTCCGACAGGAACTACAGAGGGCTATAGTATCTCTCGACATCCAGAGTTTTCTAGAGATAGTGGAGAGATGCAGTGCCATATAAAGCATAGATCTGAGGCAAGCTGCTGAGCAGAGGCAGCAGAGGAGTGGAGGTCCTATTCGATCAGGTCTCCAACGGCGAGAAGATAGGGGTTCTCAAGAGAGACAAGGACCATATGCCAGACAATTGCAGACAGTGGCACCAACACCAGTAGCTACCACTCAAGTGGTCGGAACAAGCCAGCAACAACAAGGCTTAGTTTGTTTCAGATGCGGAGGACCGCATCATGTTAGAAATTGTAGGGAGAGATCTGGTTGTTTCAACTGTGGGAAACCAGGTCATTATGCTCGTGATTGTAGACAGAGAGGTATGCAGCAGTCGATAGCTGGGAATAGAGAAACTGGAGGTTATAGAGGGGGAACATGGAGAGGAGTTCCAGCAACAGGTCGACAAATGGCTCAACCTCAAGCTGCTGGGAGAGCGTTTACCATAAGGGGAGCTGAATCCTCTCACCTTGAAGATCTCATAGAAGGTATGTGTAATTTGGATATAATATGTAACTATTGTTTAGAGGATAAATAGAATGATATAAGGATGAATTATGTTATGAAGTTACCACTATCATTTAGAGGAAGGCAGCGATGATAAATATATTGTGGGATCTCTAGATTAAGATACGATTACAAGACGATGTCAAGTTTTGAGTTAAGAAATTCCGAGGACGGAATTTTTCTAAGAGGGGTAGTAATGTAACACCCTACTTTTTATTTTTCGATTTTTATTTTTCAGTAAAAATATTTTTGCTGTATTAACCGGTAAAAAGGTATTTATTTATATTTTTATCCGAGTTCATGGAGATTTATTTTTATGAAATAAAAATAATATTCATACTCTATCTTAGGGTAGAAGCTTAGGATAAAATTTTGGGTTGAAAATTCAGACGGAAATCGGTCTGCGTTTTCACTGACAATATAATTTTTCTGAGCAGAAAACCTAATTTTGACTCGTGAACGAAATGGTTTATATTTAAATCATATTTCCAACGAGTTTGGTTAGTTTGAAAATTTTCAGTAGAAAACGAAATATTACGTTTTTATGCAGGCGTAAAACCCTAATCAGGAAACCGACAGAGTCGAAAACGGAACTACAGAGACCGTCAAGAGATCGGGATAATGAGTCATACATGATGATTCATGGGGATGAGTCACACTTTTGAGTCTAGAAGATTCTACAAGTTAAAGTGGCAATTTATGAATTTTACGCTTAAGTCCCTGAACTTTCTATTAATTACACTTTGGTCCCTAAGTTAGTTTCTAAGTTTTTTCAAGTGAATTGGGCCATAATATTTGTTCCAAATCCATTAATGGACCGTGGCCATGAAGCCCAAATTCCTTGTCCATGGATTAATTCCATAAAGCCCATTAGAAATCATATAAGTTTCCTATGTCATGTTAAGCCTTAAGCATTTTAGTGGGCCCCACATAAATGAATCCAAGCCCAAAATTTTAAGGCCCATGCTCAAGCCCAAGGAGGAGTAGGGTCTGCCCTCATTTTGGATGAGCCAAGATTATTATAGAATTTTCTACCATGTTCTCACATATTCTACAATGTTCTACACCATTCTACTATCTTCTCAAATGTTCTCCAACATTCTAGGTTCTTCTCAAAATATCTCATGAAAAATCAGCCAAGATAAGTCATGATGAGACCACATTTAATGTGGCACATGGTCATCATTTCAATTTATTAGCAATTTGCAAAGTAGTCCTTATACTTTTGGAATCTTTGCAAAATGGTCCTTATAAATTATTTGCACTTTAATCCTTTGAACAAGCCACCTCCTTCCTACTAGATCCTTCTAAAGTGGCGCAAACAACCTCTGTAAATACCCTCCCTCACATTTCATTTGGTTCCTATTGCCTTTTGTTCTAAAAACTCTTAAGTTCATAAGTCTTTAAGCATCAATTGTGAAGCAAGTTCTTGGATTCTCACTTGTCTTTGATCTTCAAGAGGTGAATCCTATTCTTCTTCCTTAATCATGTCTATGTTCTTCAATAAGTTTCTTGATTCAAAGTTTGTTTCATATTTGTTCATCACTTTTAAGTTTCTAGATCTAGAACTTTGAAAATTCATAACAAATTCTAGAAAAATCTTAAAAATATGAAACCACTTCCTATGTTCTTATAATCATGTATATTGGCTGTATCTAAGAGTATGTGGTAATCAAAAATTCCCTTCCTAATAAACTAGCTTTGGCCGAACCTATGAGAATAGGTTTGATAGGGTTTTGTTCATGTGTTGTCATGTATGATCATGTATTTCATATGACATGTATGCCTACACACTCTAATCCATGATTAGTTTAGTAAAATGAAAATCCTTACCCTAAAATCTCTATGTTGGTCGAACCATAGGTGGATGAGATTTGATGAGTTTTGTTCAATGTTTTCATAAATGATCTTGGTAATCAAGCTATTAGTATGTATTCTTAATAAATCCAAGTTGGTTTATCAAACTAAAAACCCTAGCCCCATGAACATGTTAAGGCCGAATCTAAGTATATGAGAGTTAGGAAGTTTTGAGTTTAAAATTTAGTTGTTTAGCCACTAATCCATGATCTTGGTTGATTAAGGACCATTAATCCCTGACTTAATCATGATTAAGAATTTTAGTCACCCAAAAGCCCTAGAAGCCGTGACCATGTAGTAGGGTTTTGGATGTTTTTAGTTTCTTGATTTATTTTATTGTTGATTTGGTTGAAGGTTGATGTGTTAACTCGTGGCGGGATAACGAGGATCGTCGTGTACGTGTTTCCGGTGATAACTCAGGTGGAGGAAAGAATCAACCTATCGTCGGAATCGATAAGTAGTAGATTATATGATAATTGTGTAGGGCGACCTAAACCCTACTAGTAGTTGAGTAATCGACAAGACCAAAATCACATTGGAAACCTTTTCTATAAAACCAATGGTGATTCGGGGATTGTAGGTTTATCGACATTAAGGTTGGTTTTATGATGTTGAGGATGTTTGGCTTTATTTCTTATTTGATTTGATTGTGATATGCTGGTTGTGATAATTTGCTTTATGTGATATTTTATGATGTTTGATTATTTTGTTGATATTGTGTTATGTATGATCTGCCTGGTTTGATAAATTGCTTAGTTGATTTTAAGGAAAGATATATTGCTCTGAGATAATTGTTTGGGTGAGAGAATAAAGGTGATTTAGAGGTGCCTAGCCTAATTAAGTGGTTTTATCTATGAGGAAAAAGGTGTTGAGGCTTTGATGGAAGGTTGAGGCACTAGGTTGTTATTGATATAAATTAGGGAGATTCATTTATAGATGTATTATTATTCACAGCCGTGTGAGTGGAACACACGAGGTCAGGATATCCTATTTTGGGATATCGGATATTGCGGGTGAGTGCCCTACGGATGTGGATGACGAGGTAGACTACCGTAATATTCTTTTAGTTCTTGACATGTTCTCATATTCTTGGCACTGGACCGTTCTGGATTGATACTCCTTGACGCGTTCGTATATTCTTGGCACTGTAACATTTTGGACTAATACTCGCTTAGTCGTTGTTGCGTTCGAAAGTTATTGGCACTGGACTATTTCGTACTACTGACTAATGTGACAGGAGTAAAGATGGCCACGTTAGTATTAAAGTCTAGTTGTACGAGATTGGGGTAGAAGATGAATACTTGAGTTTGAGGATGTTTTGTTAGGTGTTAAATGATGTTATGTCTGTGACAGTTATTGTATAATTTACTATTTCTCTTTTCCACTTTTTGATGATAGAACTGTTTCTTATTCCCTATATCTTTCTGTGTGTTGTATTTTATTTCTGATGTGATCGTACGAGAAGACCCAATGGAGGAACCAATTGCTGAGGAGTTAGATGGAACTCCTTTCGAACCAGATGTTGGAAGTCGAGCTGTGATTCATGGCGATTAGAGTATAGACATTATGGACAGTGTGTCTAAGGAGTATTTATATTTCCGCTAAGTATGTCTGTAGTGAAGTTTATGCCTGTGAGGGATCCTACTGAGAGGATACCCTCAACAGTGTTTTGGTAATGTAATAAAAAAACATGGGTGTATTTATGTAATATAGTTTTGGTGTGTTTTATATCTGCATAAGTTATATGATTGTTTAAATAAAGTTTTAATTTTTACGTATTTTCAACGATAAGCGCTCGATTAAGTAAATAAATATTAAGGTTTTAATGTAATAATACAATGGGGCACAATGGGGTGTCTTAAAGCAGCAAGGCAACCTAATCCTCCAGTCTTATCACTGATCTGTGTCTGAAGCAAGGAGTGGAGTACAACCCAGGAGAAGGGCTTGAGTCAAACAAAGGCCCCATTGACATGAATTGCTCCTGAGGATGTATTCCAACTCAGAAAAGGCTATTGCCAGTGGAAGCAAATCAGGCACCTCATCCAGATGTGAAGACCAATCCTTCCTACTTGCGTTGACCATCTTTTACATAATTCTTTTAATTTCCCTGTTGGATAACTCTGTTTGACCATTAGTTTGAGGATGGTAGGTTGTGTCTACTTTATGCTTAACCCCATATTTTTCAAGTAATTTTGAGAAAACTTGGTTGCAAAAATGGGTACCTTTATCACTAATCATAGCTCTAGGGGTTCCAAATCTAGAAAAATATTTTTTTGTAAAAACTTTGTTACCACCCTAGCATCATTTTTGATTGTTAGCACAGTCTCCACCCATTTAGACACATAATCAACAATCACCAGAATGTAGAGGTTGCCAAAGGAAGGGGGAAATGGTCCCATAAAGTCAATACCCAATACATCAAAAAGTTCAATTTCTAAAATAGTGTTGAGGGGCATTTCATTTTTGTTAAACAAATTCCCTACCCTTTGGCACCTATCACAGTGTTTATCAAATTCATGTGCATCTCTAAATAGAGTAGGCTAGAATAAACCTTATTAGAGCACCTTGGCAGCAATTCTCATTGTTAAGTCTCTAAAATGTCTGATGTGCATTTCCCTAAGTTTTGATGAGAACTAAACATTGGTTAATGATTTAATTAACCTTCATATTGGTTGCTAACATGTCTATCAAGTGTGCAGGTTAAAAGAAACAGACATCCAACAAAGTGTATAAACAGACGTCCAACAAAGTGTAATAAGAAGACGTCCAACAAAGTATAACAAGCAGACGTCCAACACTGTAATGTTTGAAGCGCACGTCCAGAACGCAAGAGATAGAAACTTGCGTCCACTAAAGTAACACAAGTAGTCGTCCACTAAAGTGATAGAAGAGCTCGTCCATTAAGGTATCAGAATGGCTCGTCCAATGACGTGGCATATGGAGCTCATCAATTAGGAATCGTTTGGTGGTCTGGATAGGATAGAGGCGGATATGATAAGAGAATATGATAAGAGTAGGATAGGATATGAGTATCCGACATTTGGTATCCACCAGATAACCAACCGGACAGTATTATAATTTAAGTATGAATTTTAAATTTTTCGTTTTTATTCTAAATGTTTTCATCTTTTATTAGATTTTATTTTTTTTTATAATTTTCATTATTTAAAATTATATAAAAGACAAAATTATCCTTGTGATAAAATTACATATAATTTTTAAAATTTTTTAAATATTGTCTAACTAAAATTAATTTTTTTATTTTTTACAATATTCAGTTTTTGTTTTTACTTTACATATAGTTAAATTATTAGAATAATTTTTTATATTTTACAGTTTTTTAAAATAATATAAAATAACAAAATTAGCATTGTTATAAAATAAAAATAAATGTTAAAATGAATTATTAATATTTTTATTATTTTAAGTATTTTATATTTTATTATAACTTTTTTTGAAACCATGTTAAATTTTATTATATTTTAAATTATTATTTTATTATACTTTAATTATTTTATGTATTATATATTTTTATATTTTATTATACTTTAAATCACCATATCCTACTTGTTACCAGAAGAAAAAAAAATACATTATCCTATCCTGTTGAGTGCTAACCCAACCCCCCCCTCCCTAGGATAGAATTTTAACTAGATGGACATGATATGATAAGTGACAGGATTGCCTTATCCTATCTTGCTGGCTCATCAAACAACAGTTTCAGACAATATATGATAGCTTATCCTATCCTGTCTCTCTTATCCTGACCACCAAACAGGGCCTTAAGGTATCAGAATGGCTCGTCCTATGACGTGACATATGGTGCTCATCCATTAAGGTATCAGAATAGCTCGTCCATTAAGGAATCAGAAGCATCCGTCCAATGACGTGGCAAATGGAGCTCGTCCACTAAAGTAACAGAGGCTCTCGTCCACTAAAGTAACAGAGGCTCTCGTCCACTGGAGTAACAGAAGTGCTCGTCCACTAAAGGTGACAGAAGCGCTCGTCCACACTAGTCTTTGGACTTGCTGAGTCCTCAATATGGAGCTCGTCTACTAGCCGGAATGAAAACTCAAATGGCTAGATAGACGCGGTTATTTTCAAGATGAAAGCACTTATCTTATGGATGCTAATTCTATAAGGATTATCAGAATCGTATTTCAAGAACCAGAAAGAGACTTGAAGCCTTCTCTCCTACTCAGTTTCACGCTTATCAAGAAAAGTCAGAAGTTACTCTCTCAAGCAACCTTGGATAATCAGAACCAAAGACCACTTAAAGAATGCTTCCAACATGCTTTATTCCCTAGTACCTCTGGTCCTTACACGAAAAGGGAAGTGTACTCAGCAAAGTACAAAAAGCTCTCTGCATAAATCTGATATGGCTGTATCACGATGCATAAAGCCATGATCCTTCATGTTAGAGTACAGCCAACGTTCCTATTGCATTAATGGCTGGCCAGAACGACTCTATTGCATTAATGGCTACCCAGAACAACTTTATTGCATTAGTGGCTGCCCAGAACAACTCTATTGCATTTAATGAAGTTCTGCTTGAAGCCAACATCTGAGGGAATGTCTCAAACGGATCCTAAATGCTTGAAGACTATAAATACATAAGTCATTGAAGATGAAGCAGAAGAGAATACACATTGCATTAAAAAGCCATTACTCTGCGCATTAAATTTCTTCATTCTTTTATTCTTCAATCATTTGAAGTTATTACGCAGACTTTCCTAAGTCTTACATTTAAATCACTCTCTGAGTGTTAGTGAAAGATCTGCCTTTGATAAGTTGTATTTATTACAAACCAAATCTCTCAAACAAGCCTGAGTGAGCCTGAAGAGGCTAGGTGTGCTAATAATACTTGTCTTGAGCCCGAAGAGGCTAGGTGTGCAAAAAATACTTGTCTTGAGCCTGAAGAGGCTAGGTGTGCAAATAATACTTGAGTCTGTAACCTAATAAGTTATTGTGGATAAATCTTGGTGCTGCCAAGGACTGGACGTAGCTATTTGCTTTGAAGAGTGAACCAGGATAAATAACTGTGTCAATCTCTCTTTCCATAAACTCTCTAATTGCTTTAGTTTTCTTACGTCTGTCAAGTGGTGTGTTTGCAAAAGTCACTCGTCCATCCTGTATTCTTCCACTCGTCCAAATCTAGCCTTTTTGTTTGCAAAAAGATTTCAGCTTTGCTTAAATTATGATAAACACAATTCTACCCCCCTTTCTCGTGTTTATACTTGTCTATTTCACTAATGCCACGAACGTGCCCACCATATGCTGCATCATGGAACTGAGTCAGTATATCCTGGAATTCTTCATTTGCAGCGCATCTTCTATTCAAATGTGGGGGAGATACTCAAGATTCAAATATCCGTCTGTGCCATGAAGCAGCAAGGCAACCTAATCCTCTAGTCTTATCACTGATATGTGTATGGTGCAAGGAGTGGAGTACAACCCAGGAGAAGGGCTTGATCCAAACAAAGGCCCCATTGACATGAATTGCTCCTGAGGATGTATTCCAACTCAGAAAAGGCCAGTGCCAGTGGAAGCAAATCAGGCACCTCATCCATATGTGAAGACCAATCCTTCCTACATGGGTTGACCATCTTTTCCAGATTTCTTTTAATTTCCCTGTTGGATAACTCAGTTTGACCAATAGTTTGAGGATGGTAGGTTGTGACTACTTTATTCTTAACCCCATATTTTTCAAGTAATTTTGAGAAAACTTGGTTTCAAAATGGGTACCTTCATCACTAATGATAGCTGTAGGGGTTCCAAATCTAGAAAAAATATTTTTTTGTAAAAACTTTGTTACCACCCTAGCATCATTTTTGATTGTTGTCACAGCCTCCACCCATTTAGACACATAATCAACAGCCACCAAAATGTAGAGGTTGCCAAAGGAAGGGGGAAATGGTCCCATAAAGTCAATACCCCATACATCAAAAAGTTCAATTTCTAAAATAGTGTTGAGGGGCATTTCATTTTTGTTAGACAAATTCCCTACCCTTTGGCACCTATCACAGTGTTTATCAAATTCATGTGCATCTCTAAATAGAGTAGGCCAGAATAAACCTGATTAGAGCACCTTGGAAACAGTTCTCATGCCACCAAAGTGTCCACCATATGCTACAGCATGGCACTGAGTCAGTATATCCTGGAATTCTTCATTTGCAGCACATCTTCTATTCAAATGTGGGGGAGATACTCAAGAATCAAATATCCATATGTGCCATGAAGCAGCAAGGCAACCTAATCCTCCCCTGTCTTATCACTGATCTGTGTCTGGAGAAAGGAGTGGAGTACAACCCAGGAGAAGGGCTTGAGCCAAACAAAGGCCCCATTGACATGAATTGCTCCTGAGGATGTATTCCAACTCAGAAAAGGCCAATGCCAGTGGAAGCAAATTAGGCACCTCATCCAGATGTGAAGACCAATCCTTCCTACTTGGGTTGACCATCTTTTCCAAAATTCTTTTAATTTCCCTGTTGGATAACTCAGTTTGACCGATAGTTTGAGGATGGTAGGTTGTGGATACTTTATGCTTAACCCCATATTTTTCAAGTAATTTTGAGAAAACTTGATTGCAAAAATGTGTACCTTCATATCTAATGATAGCTGTAACACCCTATTTTTCATATGCTTTCTATATCAGTAAATACATATTTAAATGTGTTTATTTTTAGATTAAACTCAGAGGATGATTTTAATTAAACTAAAATCATTTTCTTATGTTGTTATATCATATGAACTCACGGTAAAAATTTTGGTTGAAAATTCAGACAGTAGACGGTCTGCGTTTCCCTTCCGGTACAAGTTTACTGTGCAGAAAACCTAATTTTTACCCATGAATGAAACGGTTGATGTTTTTGTGATGTTTTGTGGGGGTTTTATGATTTTTAAAATTTTTGTTTGAAAACAAAATATAATATTTTATTCGAGTGAAAACGTCGGAAAACTACGATCGGAAGTGCAACCGAATACGCAATGGAGCAGATTAGGAAACACAGAAGGAGTGAAGTGACATGATGGAATAGTTTATGACACACTCCAAAAGCATAATCATTACACTTTTCAAATTATAATACTATTCTAATCCAAAAGTTATTTCTCTCTCCTCCTTTCATCCCACCAAGCCTTAACTCCCAAACTTACTCAACAAGCCACTCCATTCTCCTCTCTTCTTCATCATGGCCTTGAGCCTCTCCCCCTCCCCCTATATATACCCCTTTCATTTACACTTCACCACTTTTCTTCTTCATCACTTCGTTACTCTTATATTACCTCATCATATTCTTCCTTCTCAACTACTTAAAGCTTGCGTTTTTATTTGGCTTTTGCACTTGTGTTCTTCATTAAAGTTCTTCTTCTTTTTAAGGGTAATTCTCTCATATAAATTTCTTTAAAAGTTTATCATTTCATTTCATTATTGTATTATGTGTTCTTATTAAGCTTTAAACTTCTAAAATCTCTTAAAAGTGGTAGAAAACTCCTTTTGAGTTGAAACCACTTCCTATAGTCTTGTATTTACTTGTATTTTCACATACTAAAAGGTTGTAAAACAAAGCTCCCTAACCCTTCCTTTATAAGGAGGCCAAAACCATGCAATATGGTCTAGGTGGGTTTTGTTTCACCTTTTGGAATATGATCATGTGTTTGAGTTTCTAACTATCCCTTGATCTTAAATCTATAAATCTTGGAAGGTTTGATAGCTTGTTCCTATGATGGCCGAAAATATGAATAAGTAGGCCTATGATACTATGTTTCGACTTTCCAAGTATGATTATGGATTTAGAACTCTTAATATCTTGTGATTCGAAACCTAAGAGTTGTTATTAAACAAATAATATTTTCCTCATCATCCTATGATGGTCGAAACTTAGTGTTTAGGTGCTAGGATGTTTGAGTTTTTTTTTTCCAAAATGATCATGGACTTGAGATCCATAAGATATTTGGATGCTAAGTCTAAGAGATTGGAATGTTTAAGTTTCCATTGTTTTCCAAAATGATCATGGACTTGAACTCCATAAGATATTTGGATGCTAAGTCTAAGAGATTGGAAAGTTTAAAGATTTCTAGCTTATAAATCCTATGAAGGCCGAACCTAGAAGGTTATGGACCTAGGATACCTTGTTCTTATTTTTCCAAGATGATCATGGTTTTGAGCTCCTTAATACATATGGATGCTAAACCTAAAAGATTGGAAAATTTAGTGAATGCTAGCCTATTTTACTAGCCTTGACCGAATACCCTAAGTTTATAACGTAGTGGGATTTTAATTCAACTTTGTTAAATGATCATTGTTTATGAACTCCTAACACTTAAGGATCATAAATCCATAAGTTGTATAATTTTCGGGGATCTCTAACCCTAATTTATTGTCTTGGCCGAACCTAATACCTTGTGGGTTAGTGTTCTTGGTTGATTTTAACTTATGATTTTGTGTTCATAACCTTAGACTTCCATCGCGGAGAAAACAAGGACGTTCTGGTATATCTCTTCAATCATCTAATCTCCTTACCTTCACGGAAGGTAAGAGGGGATTGCCTAGGGATATTCAATGACTATATGCATGTGTGCATGTGTTTACTTGAGTCATTTGAATATTATTATGATATGGAGCAAATACTTGAATGACTTGTTTACTTGAACTATTGTGATTATTACTTGAAGTTGATTATTACTTGCCTTAAAGTATTGTGAGTTGTATATATGTGATGAACTGTCGTTAACTGTGATATTATTGTTGAGAATATATTACTGTTGATTGAAGTTTGAGAAGCCGGACTTGAGTCTGTGCTAAATGATTATAAGGATTAAAAGCCTTAATAAGCCTTGAATAGAACTTTGAAAGTATTGGTTTCATTTATAAAAGTTCCTTGTTTAAGACGCTTACTTCAAGAGAATAAGGTTCTTGTTTTGAAAAGAAACGTTGAAGTGTTTTTAAGTCAATAAAAACTACCTTTTCATGATCCAAAGTTTGTACGAGAGAAAACCTTTTTCAAACTATGTGTTTTATTAAGGAAAAACCCCTTTGAAAATATTTGACTTTGTTCCATCAAGGATTTCAAAAGCAAACGAATTTCCTAATTGTTTTATAAAAGAGTTTGTAAAGGAAAAGATTTTCTCCTAAATGATTTAGAATGTTCCGGTTACTTGGATAAGTGACCGAGGCTTTGTTTTGAATTTTGATTTTCACGGAGCGAAAAGTAAGCACAAGTTAAAGAGAATCTAGTTCGCGAGACGTCGCCTCTAGCATTCAGTTATGTGTACGCGATCTGGGATCCGTGTCAAGAATTGTGGACCAAGGGTCCTAATCGTGATATTATGGGCTAGGAGTCCTAATCTTGGAATTGAGGACTGTGTGTCCTAATTTCGTTATTATGGACTAGGAGTCCTTATCATGTTGAAATAAAACATGGATAAAATTATAATTGTTTCTATGACCACAACCTTGGACTGCGGCATCGGTCTAAGGTGTTGCGATTGAGTACTCGGACCGCTCGTCCTGTGTTATTGATTTTCAAGTGATGGAAATTGTGAATAGTCGTTAGCTTTGGGCTTCGACAACGGAAAATAGTGAACACACAAAAAAGTCTTGATAATGAAGTGACGGAGACAACTTGCCAATGCGGCATACGAGCCTGATCAACTCTTTATTTCTTAATGATAAAATGGTGATGATATCTCATGAGATTAAGTTTAGAGCCCAATGATTAAAGTGTCATGAATTATCTTCATAAAACTGATTGATTCGGGTATGAGACCCACTGAAATAATACTTGTTGTTTACCTATGAATAATGTTTTAAATGTTAATATGCCAATATGTTGTATGTATCATGTATATTGTTGTTGTGCGATATATCCATTGTCGGTATCTCACTCTTTCATTTCTGCTTGTTATTCTCTCTTCCTTTTTGGTATCGTCGTATGTATGTGAGCACAGATGGATCCCAACATCCCTCTTGTGCCAATGATGTCGAAGACTGAGGTCTTCGACGACGCGGGGAACTCCGGGGCATGACAGATTCATCCGGGGACGACGTCTGCTACGTACCACGGATCAATCACCACCACTGATTTGAATGCTGACGGAGACCCAATTTGTAGGAGCCAAACAATGGAGACTAGGAGAGTTTCTCTGCCTCTGACTTGGTACTACCTTCACGCACTACAAGTTAACGGACTACTACACAAGCTACCACCTTTGGACGTTGAGCAGGCATCACCTATTGAGGAGGACCCTGAGGAGGATCCCGAGGAGGACTTCTATGAGATCATGGAAGAGGATGAGCCTGAGTATTACGTTCAGGATCATGACGACGACGACGACGATTCCATGGATGAGGGCGGCGACGTCATAGACCTATTACCCGATGTCTCGTCTCATGGGAGTTTTTGTGGAGACCCTGCTTGTAGCCAGTGTCAGTGACCAGTTTGGAACGTTTTGTGAATAGTCTTCCGTCTTCTGACTTTCTAGATTCACTTTTGTGATGTCGTACCAGACCCTCTTTCCCCGTGTTTTTGCTTACTCTCTTTTCAGTTGTATTTTGTAGATTTCTTACTCTGTTGCAATGACCGTTGATAAGGCCCTAGCTTATGTACTAGAACTTGGGTCTCACTAGGACATGTTATGAATATATATATATATATATATATATATATATATATATATATATATATGTTGTCTTCAATTCATGTTTTGAGTGTTCATCACTTTTATTTCAATTATCCTTTCAAACAAAAAAAAAAATTACCGTTTTTAGTGTACTTATACATCGAGAAAATGATATTTTCCGAAAGTAACTAGTATTGTAATCGGTTTTATTTCCCCAATTCGGTAACCATGTGATGCCGGGTTTAGGGTGTCGTATTAGTGGTATCAGAGCTGGTCGAGTCTTTCGAGAATGTTTGGGTTTAGGTCTGTTGTGTCGACATTGTGTATTCTTTGATCGAGTCTTGTTTGAATTACTTCTAAGAAGTAATGTGTGTTATCCGACGGGTTTACCTTTCATTTTCTGGTTGCCATCTCACTGATTATGTCTTACAGGTCAGTATGAAACAAGGAAGAGCACGCGGGCGTGGTAGTCGTGGAAAAGGCAATGTCGAGATGGACTTCGCTGCACAAGCTTTGGCTGACGTTGCTGCTGCCATAGCTCTCTAGGCTGCCGACGCAGCTGCCCAGAATCAACAGGAGCAGCAAAGAGCTACCAGAATCCGTCGCAGTTTGACAGGGACGTAGACCCGACTAAAGCCGATCTTTGGATCCAAGAGCTAGAGAAGATTTTTGAGCTGGTGCATACCCCAGAGGAAGCAAAGGTACCTTATGCAACATTCCAACTGATTGGAGATGCTGAATACTAGTGGAAGGGCACCAGACAACTGCTAGAAGCTGAGCATCAGGCGATCACCTGGGGAGTATTTTTCAACAAATTTATGGACAAATATTTTCCCCAGAGTGCTCGGACAGAGAAGGAGCAGGAATTCCTGAGGCTGAGTCAGCGGGACATGACGATGGGGGAATATCAGGTAAGGTTTGAGTCCCTTGCTAAATATTTCACTTTTTCCAGAACAACCCCGATGAGGAGTGGAAGTGCGAAAAGTTCCAAGTCGGTCTGCGGTTCGAGATCAAGGAATCTGTGATGCCCTTGGAAATCAATAATTTCCAAGCACTGGTAGAGAAATGTCGAAAGGTAGAGCTGATGCGCAAGGGGCGAGATAGCAAAGGGAATGTTGGAGGACCTATTCGTCCCAAGAGTCAATATCAGGGACAGAACCAAAATTGGAAGCAGAACCAGAGGTAGCCATATTACCAATCATCCAACAAAAATCAGAAACAACAGCAACAACATCATTCTGGTAGTTCGGGAACGGGAAGTGGAGGTCAGAGAAACAATAATCAAGGCCAAGAGAGGAAGTGTTACCGGTGCAGAGATCCCAATCATCTAGCTGATACGTGCCCAAGGAAAGATATGAAGTGCCTTAACTGCGATTGTGTGGGGCACCTGACCAGGGATTGCAAAGCACCGAAAAGAGACCCAGCAGTCAATCATGCCAAAGCAGGCAATCTGACTGCTAAAGGGCGAGTGTATATGATGAGCGGGGCTGAAGCATCGAACTTTGCCGATCTGGTGCAGGGTAAGTGCGATTTAGCCGGTAATCTTTTAACTGTACTTTTCGATTCAGGTGCAACTCATTCTTTTATCTCGATGGATAGTGTGAAACTTCTAGACTTACCTATTTCTTCCTTACCATATAACTTGATTGCTTCTACCCCAACTACTGAGCCAGTAACTGTTAATTCTGTTTACTTAAATTGCCCTATCATTGTTCAGGATAGGCACTTTCTTGTAGACTTAATCTGTTTGCCTTTAATATAACTAGATGTAATTTTAGGCATGGATTGGTTATCTTCCAACCATATCCTGATAGACTGTGCTCCAAGAACCTTAGTCTTTAGGGATGAGATTTCTGGATTATTATCTGCTAGTCAGGTAAGAGCTTCTTTGAAAGAGGGAGCTCAAGGTTACATGTTGTTGTTTTCCTCAGATGTTAAGAGTGAGTTAGACTTAGAGTCCGTACCTGCCGATATCCATGGCACCGTATCGCATGCCACCATCGGAGTTAGAAACCCTGAAGGAGCAACTTGAAGAGTTGATGAGAAAGGAATTCTTTCGACCCAGTGTATCGCCGTGGGGAGCTCTAGTTCTGTTAGTGAAGAAGAATGATGGGACTTCTCGACTCTATGTGGATTTTTGACAGTTGAACAAGGTTACGATCAAGAACAGATATCCACTCCCAAGGATAGATGATCTCATGGATCAGTTGCATGGCGCGGCCACATTCTCGAAAATAGATTTACGGTCAGGCTACCATTAGATTCGTGTGATAGCAGAGGATGTCCCAAAGACATCATTTCGAACACGCTATGGGCATTATGAGTACCTGAGGACTCGGAAAGGACATGAGGCAATACGGGTAATTGTGGATCGACTGACCAAGTCAGCTCACTTTTTACCTATCAACATGAAGAATTCCAGGATATATTGACTCAGTTGTACATCGAGGACATTGTCAGGTTGCACGGTATACCCTCGAGTATCATTTTGGATCGTGATCCGAGGTTTACGTCAGAAATTTGGAAAGGACTACAAAACTCTTTGGGAACAAAACTCCAATTGAGTTATGCGTATAATCCACAAACTGACGGACAGTCAGAGAGGACAATCTAATCACTCGAAGATTTACTAAGAGCGTGCGTGATGGAAGACACTGGGAGTTGGGACGAGTTCCTACCATTGGTAGAATTCACCTACAACAACAGTTTTCATTCAAGTATAGGGATGGCACCTTATGAGGCTTTGTATGGTAGATGATGCCGAACACCTTTGTGTTGGTACCAGGATGGTGAGAGTCTGTAGTTACGACCAGAGATCATGCAACAAAAGACCGAGAAGGTGAAGATGATCCAGGAGAAAATGCGGACGGCTCAAAGTTGACAGAAAAGTTGTTAGCTTTGGGCTTCAACATCGGAAAAGAGTGAACACAAATAAAAGTCTTGATAATGAAAAGTCTATTATTCATATGCATTTCCCCTAGGCAGACGTGCTTGAGTTACCGAATACCCTCTTAAGATGTGGTGTTCGATGATGTATACATCCGGATGGCCGTTGATAAGGGATTTGTGATGATGTTGATCTGGGTACATGAGGTGACGGAGACAACTTGCCAATGCGGCATACGAGCCTAATCAACTCTTTATTTCTTGATGATAAAACGGTGATGATATCTCATGAGATTAAGTTTAGAGCCTGATGATTGAAGTGTAATGCATTATCTTTATAAAACTGATTGATTCGGGTATGAGACCCACTGAAATAATACTTGTTGTTTACCTATGAATAATGTTTTAAATGTTCATATGTCAATGTGTTGTATGTATCATGTATATGGTTGTTGTGCGATATATCCGCCGTCAGTATCTCACTCTTTCATTTCTGCTTGTTATTCTCTCTTCCATTTTGGTATCGCCATATGTATATGAGCATAGATGGATCCTAACATCCCTCTTGTTCCAATGATGTCGAAGACTGAGGTCTTCGACGATGCGGGGAACGCCGGGGCATGGCAGATTCATCCGAGGGCGACGTCTGCTACGTACCACGGATCATTCACCACCATTGATTTGAATGCTGACGGAGACCCGATTTGTAGGAGCCAAACCATGGAGACTAGGAGACTTGCTCTTCCTCCGACTTGGTACTATCTTCATGCACTACAAGTTATCGCACTGCTACACGAGCTACCACCTCTGGACTTCGAGCAGACAGCCCCTATTGAGGAGGACCCTGAGGAGGATCCCGAGGAGGACTTCTATGAGATCATGGAGGAAGATGAGCCTGAGTATTACGTTATGGATCATGACGACGACGACGATTCCGTGGATGGGGGCGGCGACGTCATAGACCCATTACCTGATGTCTCGTCTCATGGGAGTTTTTGTGGAGACCCTGCTTGTAGCCAGTGTCAGTGACCAGTTTGGAACGTTTTGTGAATAGTCTTCCATCTTCTGACTTTCTAGAGTCACTTTTGTGATGTGGTTCCGGACCTTGTTTCCCCGTGTTATTGCTTACTCTCTTTTCAGTTGTATCTTCTAGATTTCTAACTCTGTTGCAATGGCCGTTGATAAGGCCCTAGCTTATGTACTAGAACTTGGGTCTCACTGGGACATGTTATGAATATATATATATATATATATATATATATATATATATATATATATATATATATATATATATATATATATATATAAGCTGTCTTCAATTCATGTTCTGAGTGTTCATCACTTTTATTTCAATTATCCTTTCAAAAAAAAAAAAAATAACTACCGTTTTTAGTGTACTTATCCATCGAGAAAATGATAATTTTTGAAACTAACCAGCATTGTAATTAGTTTTATTTCCGCAATTGGGTAACCATGTCATGCTGGGTTTAGGGTGTCGAAATAGCTCTAGGGGTTCCTAATCTAGAAAAAATACTTTTTGTAAAAACTTTGTTACCACCCTAGCATCATTTTTGATTGCTGTCATAGCCTTCACCCATTTAGACACATAATCAACAGTCATCAGAATGTAGAGGTTGCCAAAGGAAGGGGGAAATGGTCCCATAAAGTCAATACCCCATACATCAAAAAGTTCAATTTCTAAAATAGTGTTGAGGGGCATTTCATTTTTGTTAGACGAATTCCCTACCCTTTGAAACCTATCACAGTGCTTAACAAATTCATGTGCATCTCTAAATAGAGTAGACCAGAATAAACCTGATCGGAGCCCCTTGACAGCATTCTCATGCCACCAAAGTGTCCACCATATGCTGCAGCATGGCACTGATTCAGTATATCCTGGAATTCTTCATCTGCAGCGCATCTTCTATTCAAATTGTCTGGGCACATCTTGTATAGGTATGGCTCCTTTGTTACTAATGATATTGGCAAAACCAATCCCCGGCAACGGCGCCAAAAACTTGTTTGACGAATCTGGGCAAGTATACCCAGTCGTGCAAATAATACGGCGGTGAGACCGGTTATCGTATCCACGGGGATTGGATGTCAATTACCAATTCACAAACTCGGCAACTATCTAGACTAAACAGAGAAATCAAAAGAAACAAAACAAAGGAATAAAATCTTTTTATCTTTTTGGGGACTTTTAACAAACACTTGGAGTGCTATTATCGCAGAAAATCATTTTTCTTGGGGGGGTGTTTGGTTTGAAATTGATTGGAAAACAGAATGAAAACAGAGCATAAAAACAGAGTAAATTACGTGATTATCAAATATGACTAAGACGATCAATCTGCTGTTTCGTTTCCCACTATCATCGGTTCATGTAATTCCATGCCCTAAGCGGATTCTAATCCCTTTTCGATTGTAGCGTCGATTAACAAGCGAAACCGACGCTACGGGACATATATTCCTAATTCCGAATTAAGCAAACGGATGAAGCCCTTCGTGAATTAAGCAAACACGAATTGAACGCACGCGAATTAAGCAAACACGATTGAGTTTAGGAACATAAAATCATCGAAAATAAATCAACACTAATTCGGTACAAACTGAATTAAGCAAACAGAGAATAACGAATAGCATTGAAAGAGAGAAGAAAATTAAATCGAGGATTACAAGACCTCAAGTGTTGGTGGAAGCCGATTACAGCAGATCAACCTAGGGAGATTAGTTCTCCATCAAAAACGCAAAACAACCAGAGAAATTCGAAAACAAGGATTAGCAAAAAAAGATCCTTCTGTTCTACCCTAAACAGCTATTTATAACTTTCAGAAACTGCGCATTCTCGCGAGGCGAGTGGCCTCTCGCGAGGCGAATATTAAAATGGCACCAGTTTGAATTTGTGTTCTCGCGAGGCGAGTGGAATTCTCGCGAGGCGAGTCTTCAAAATCTGGGCTGTCACAACCGTGATGCCTATCACGGCCAGGCCGTGATTACTTCTGACTTTGGGTGCTTATCTGTCATGGTCGTGATCTTCATCACGGCTAGGCCGTGATGGTCTCTGTCTTCCAGGGGTTTCTCTTCACGCCCGTGATGGGTATCACGGGATGACCGTGATGCTTCCTAACTTCCAGGCTCGCGAGGCGAGCTATAGCTCAAGGACGAGGCAGAGAACATGACTTTTCTGGCACAGGCTAGTCCTCACTCTCGCGGGGCGAGTATCTGCTCGCGTGGCGAGTGTTTCCAGATTGCAATTTCCATTGTTTCCTTCATTCCTTGGACTCTAAGTCAACCTGAAAACATGAAATAGCCATAAGTGCTTTATTTGACTCAAAAACTGGCTAAATAACCCTAAAACTACTTAAGGGACTCAAAACCTTGCTTGAGGACAATCAAGCCTAATTTGGGTGAAAACGAGATATAATTGGCACAAAACCACGGTCATACTAGTCATAAAACTAGATGAGCCAGAGGCTTATCAAGTGCAGAAAGGATATGTTGGGACTAGACTTCACCAAACCTCTACCTCATGCAATACCAGGACTAGATACCTCTCATTCATGCTTCAGATATTAACATCAATCCACTAAACTACTCAAGCCCCGATTCCTCGGACGGCAAGAGCCTAAATCCACCAATAGACCCTAATTCCTTAGGTGGCCTAGATTAATGAAATTGCATTAAGATTAGGGATTACATGATTACTAGTAAACCAAACTCCTTTCCTAGACGCAAGGGTTACTAGGTGATTGATTAGTGTGATTTCACCTCATCTTTGTCTATCATTTTGCATGCATTTTCATGTAGTTTAGGGACATTTAATTGGATTTTTGGTTATTTTTACTTTGGAACGGGTAAGGCGGTTTTCGTGGTGTTGTTTTGCAGAAATCAAGGGTAAAATGCTCAGTATAAACCATGATGGAGTTTGGATGAAGAAGGAGCTTGAAAAGTGAAGAAAATGAGCCAAACAGAGCCCATCACGGCCTAGACGTGATGCCCATCACGGCCATGATCGAGCATTACTGAAAAGGAAGAAAGACTGAAGTCAGAACCGGTCACGGCCTAGCCGTGATGACCATCACGGCCGTGACCTTTCACCCCCACAAGTCAGAATCTGTCACGGCCTAGCCGTAATTCCTATCACGGGATAAAACTTGAAGGCTCGCGTCGCGAGCGAGAGTCCATTCGCGTCGCGAAGAATTGGAAATTTATAGAAGTGCTAGAAACAGAAGCCGTCACGGCCTGGCCGTGATGGCCATCACGGCCGTGACGCGCATTACTTGGACCTGAAGCAACTGAATTGGATCAGACTTTGAGTTAGATTGGGATTCAAACTTCCCAAATCTATAAATAAGGACCCAGGCAGAGGCAGAGGGGACTGGAAAGGACTGGACTGGTTTGAATTCGGTGGCCACTTGTTTGCGTGTCATAGACATTCTAAGGAGGAACCTAGCGGTGAACTTAGGTGTTGGATCTATAGAGTCAGACTTAGGACTGAAATCACGAGAGTTAGAAGCCATCCTTCGAGGATCAACGAGTTGTCACGAAACGCAAAGGGTCCAATCTGAATTCGACTACCACGAGAGTAGGGGTTGATTCAATTGGGCACGGTTTTTGTAACCGGAGAGGGATCTTAAGCTATTTGAGGATAAACTCGCCTTCAAGGCAATTTCAATAATTAACATGGGTAAATCAGATTAGTAACATAAACAGCCTCGTAGGTAACCCAAATCCCTAGGAATCCATTTAGATCCAAAAACCACAAATAGATTTGATTTCTGTTTTATTTATCTCTTAATTCAAATTCAAAACCTTTTCGAAATATCAAATCCTTTTTCAAATCCCTTCCTTACAGTCTAGATTTACCAAATTGAAAATTAGTTGTGATTCGAGATCACATTATTTGTGGGATCGATATCTTTTATTACTTGGCGACAATCCGGTACACTTTCCGGAATCACAGTGCGCTCGCACGACACACATCAAGTTTTTGGCGCCGTTGTCGGGGACTGTGCGTTTTCGAATCTCAATTTAATTTTTAAATTGATTTTTCTGTACCTTTTCTTTTTATTTAATTTTTAAAATTCAAAATTTTTTTCCTTCTAGTGTATCCATCTCTCTGTGTGTTATATGCAAAGATCCCTAAGTCTTGGGAGCCTTAGTGAGGTTGATCCAGAAATCGAGAGGACCTTTCACTGACGTAGGAGACTACAAAGAGAGAGAGAAAGGTTGAGTCCCATTCCACTCATGGCGAATCAACCGGATATGAAACCATTGAAGGACTACACAACCCCAAATGCTAGGGGTTTGCGAACTGGGATTGCCAGGTCAGAGATTGAGGCGGAGAACTACACTATACCGCATATGCTAATCAACATGATTAGGCAGCACCAATTCAGAGGATTGCCCTTGGAGGACCCGACTGATCACGTAGAAACATTATTGGAGTTCACCGATGCAATTAGGATTCATGGTGCCCCTGTCGATGCTATATGCTTAAGGTTATTCCCCTCATCTCTGACTAGAAAGGCAAAGGCTTGGCTAAAGCAATTGCCCGCCAACACCTTGTCTACTTGGTACCAACTGGAACAGACGTTCTTGGAGAAATTCTTCCCTCCATCCAAGACGGCCTATATACGAACCCAGATCACCGGCTTCTTCCAAAAAGACGGAGAATCCTTATCGGAAGCTTGGGATCGCTACAAGGGACTACAGGAGTCTTGCCCACACCATGGACTCGAGAGGTGGTTACTAGTGCACACCTTCTACAACGGATTGGATTACTCTTCAAAGGTGTCACTTGATTCTGCAGCTGGTGGAGCATTTATGAATAGGCCTCTGATTGAGGCATTCAACATCATTGAAAACGTGGCCACCAACTACCACCAATGGGGTTCAGAAAGAGGTAATAACCCGAACAAGATTTCGGGGGGTAAGTTTGAAGTTAATTGCATTGATCTTATAATGTCAAAAATAGACTCACTTAATAAACGTTTTGATCGGCTTGAAAGGGCTAATGTGAGTGCAATAGGTGCTACTAACATTGTTTGTGAGATTTGTGGAATGCAAGGACACGACATCATGGAGTGCCCGCGAGGTATTGCTCATGGATCCGGCGCTTCGGGGGAACAAGTGAACGCTTGTCACAACTTCTACGACACAAACCCGAAGTTTCCCAATTATTCTCCCTCAAATCCCTACAACCAAAGGAAGAACAAACCTTACCTCTCCTACGGCAACTACAGCAACACTCTGAACCATGAGTTCCAAGAGGGCCAAGGTAACAGGAAACCCACAGCGGGGTATCCTCAGGTACAACAGTCTAAACTCGAGTCTTTATTGGAAAGTTTTGTTGAAACCCAAACAAAACAAAATGAAGAGTTTAGACAGCAAGGCGGGGCAGTAAACGAGGCAATAAAAGTGCTAGCATCTAAGGTAGACAACTTAGCTATCCATAACAAGATGCTAGAAACCCAGATTGCCCAACAAGCCAGCACATACACTAGACCTAAGGGTACGTTCTCAGGTCAACCCGAAACTAATCCCATTGAGCATTGTAATGCCATACACTTGAGGGATGATAAGCTTGGGGTGGGGGAAAAGGGCGTGGAACCAGAGGAGGACACGAGTGAAGACGAAGAGCCAGAACCAAAGTATGTCCCTCCACCACCGTACCAACCCCCGATACCCTTCCCACAAAGGTTGGTCAAGAGAAAGCAAGTAGACATAGAAGCTAAAATGCCTCCTAAACTGAAAGACCCAGGTAGCTTCTCTATCGCTTGCTCAATTAAACAAGTGCAAATCGACCAAGCCATATGTGACTTAGGGGCTAGTGCGAGCTTGATGCCCCTCACTATCTTGGAAAGGTTGGGAACAAAAGAGTTGAAACCATTCAAATTCTCCTTACAATTTGCGGATGGCTCAACTAGGACTCCTCTAGGCATACTAGAGAACGTTCCTGTAAAGGTAGGGAAATTCTTCATTCCTACCGATTTCCTGGTATTGGATATGAAAGGGAATTCTGAATTCCCCATCATTTTAGGAAGGCCATTCTTGGCCACCGCTGGAGCAGTAATAGACGTAAGGAATGGCAAACTCTCTCTAAATGTAGAGGAAGGTAGGGTCGATTTTGAATTTACTAACTCATATAACAACCCTCCTTTTGAGAGCCATGTGTGCAGGATCGATATCACGTCTCCAGTAGTAAAGGAAGACCTCAACATGGAAGCAACTCCGAAGATATGCATGGCTGATGATGCACCCAGTGGTGATGAAGTTGGAGTTGCTGATCATGTGGAAACAAAACTTCCGCCGGGAGGGAGTAAGGCCAGGAAGGTCCGAATGAAAAGAGCAAAGCGGAAGCGTAATTGGCCATATGAGCAGAATAGGCTCTTTGAAGGAGTTCCATGAAAGAGAAGTGTTCCTGCACTTCTACGCCCAGTCGACCCCGGTTGATTGAAGGAAGTTTGGTCAAGCTTAAGACCATAAATAAGCGCTTCTTGGGAGGCAACCCAAGTTTTCTTTCCCTTTTCCTTTTATTTTTGAATTTATCTCTTGAATAATTTGAGAAGATCAAGAGGCAAATATCATAAATTTAATAGATTTATCTAGTGTTTTCAGGTTAAAGAGGAAGGAGGAACAAAAAGAGCAAGGACTAATAAAGTCAGAAGCCATCACGCCCTGGCCATGACAGTGGTCACGGCCGTAATGAGCTAATAAAGTAGACCAGAAAGGGTCACGGCCCGGCCGTGATATCCATCACGGGCGTGATGAGAAGGACCCTAATATCAGAGAGCATCACGTCCTACCCGTGATGCTATTTCCACCAAAGTTTTGACTGGAATGTGAGCCAACACCCGCTACCACCTCGGTGAGTTGTTCCAATTTTTCTCCTCTCTCCGACTTGACTATTTACATTGGGGACAATGTAAGTTTTAAGCTTGGGGTAGGGGTATTTTTGCAAATTTTTGCATTTTTTTTTTTGCATTTTTCATGTTGCATTCATATAGGCATATGTTTGCATGATCACATTCTCTAGATTGCCCCTTGCTTAGATTATGCATCCAATTGTGAGAACTTAGTGCCAAATAAATTGAGATAGTGAATTTTTGAACCCAGTTTTTTTTTTATTCTTGTGACAAGGCTAAAAATAAAAATTCTTGAGATAATCTTATGATAGTTAATAATTAGCATGTGGTTCCTTAGACTTGCATTTCTCACTGATTTTTGAACTACTAAATGTAACATTTTGAGCCCAAAAAAGGGGTACTCACTAAATCTACCCCATTCCTTGTGATAGAGTGTTTTAATTCCTCTTGGACTGTATTTTCTAGAACTTGACTTGAAACCGTTTTGAAACTTCAAAAATTTTTGAAAACATATTTGAAAATGATTGAGGCACTAGGTATTTTCCTGGCCTTCTGAGCTTTGATTGATTAAATGCTACCCCTTAGTTGCCCAGTTTTGAGCCTAAGAAGAATAAAATACTTTTCTTGGTACCTTGAGTTGTTTTGATGAATAATGCTTGGTATGGCACCTTTTAAAGTATTACAAAAAGGGTAAAAAGGTAGTTTGAAAAAGTATGGGATGAGAAAGTTAGAAAATATTTCTCTTGATCTAAAAATCTCCCCTTCTCCAAATAAATAAAATGAAATAAACAAAAAAATGTAGAAGAGGATGACAAAAGAAAGTGAGAAATAAAAATGAATGAAAAAAGAAAGAAAGAAAGAAAGGTGGAAAAGTGAATCAAAGCCCAAAAAAGGTATTTTAGAAGGTGTCATGCTTTGCGAAGTTTGATAATTTGTTTAGCCTTCTTGAAATCTCCTTTTCTTGATCTCCCCACCTAACAATTAATCCCATGGCCACATTACAACCAAAGTAAAAGACCTCTTGATTCTTATGTGTTTTCATTAATAAAGTGGAGATTTGGTTAATAGTCAAGACTATGGTAGAATAGCTTCCTTGAGGAAATTGAGCGAAATGTCATATACCCTGGAACACTTGAGTGAGGTGAGACGAGTGCCTGAATCAGTGAGAATATGAATTTGATGAACCTAAGCTTCTAATTGGACTTGAAATCGATTATCTCTTGGGGATTTATTTGAATATGCCTGCCACTTGGATTAGCTTCTCGGGTTCTTGGTTCACTATCCACGCTCTGATTATTTTTATCTTATGGCCTGGGTAATTGCTTGAGGACAAGCAAAATCTTAATCTTGGGGTGATTTGATGAGTGTGATTTCACCTTATCTTTGTCTATCATTTTGCATGCATTTTCATGTAGTTTAGGGACATTTAATTGGATTTTTGGTTATTTTTACTTTGGAACGGGTAAGGCGGTTTTCGTGGTGTTGTTTTGCAGAAATCAAGGGTAAAATGCTCAGTATCAACCATGATGGAGTTTGGATGAAGAAGGAGCTTGAAAAGTGAAGAAAATGAGCCAAACAGAGCCCATCACGGCCTAGACGTGATGCCCATCACGGCCATGATCGAGCATTACTGAAAAGGAAGAAAGACTGAAGTCAGAACCGGTCACGGTCTAGCCGTAATTCCTATCACGGGCTAAAACTTGAAGGCTCGCGTCGCGAGAGTCCATTCGCTTCGCGAAGAATTGGAAATTTATAGAAGTGCTAGAAACAGAAGCCGTCACGGCCTGGCCGTGATGGCCATCACGACCGTGACACGCATTACTTGGACCTGAAGCAATTGAATTGGATCAGAATTTGAGTTAGATTGGGATTCAAACTTCCCAAATCAATAAATAAGGACCCAGGCAGAGGCAGAGGGGACAGGACTGGACTTGGTTGCTACCACTTAGGCTTTAATCTAGGATCTCTCTTCTCCTTCCTCTTCTTCTCTTATTTTCTGTTTTCATGTTATTTGTAATCAAGCTTGTCGTCACCATGACAAGGCTTGAGTAGTAGTTTAGTTTCTAGGGATTGGGGCCATGCCCGAGATTTGATTTATGATGTTAATTTGATGTAATATCTTTGTTAATTTCGATTTTGTTTTAGATCTAATTTCTAGTGTTTGAATCACTCGTAAATTCGGTGGCCACTTGTTTGTGTGTCATAGACATTCTAAGGAGGAACCTAGCAGTGAACTTAGGTGTTGGATCTATAGAGTCAGACTTAGGACTGAAATCACGAGAGTTAGAAGCCGTCCTTCGAGGATCAACGAGTTGTCACGAAACGCAAAGGGTCCAATCTGAATTCGACTACCACGAGAGTAGGGGTTGATTCAATTGGGCACGGTTTTTGTAACCCTAGAGGGAGCTTAAGCTATTTGAGGATAAACTCGCCTTCAAGGCAATTTCAATAATTAACAAGGGTTAATCAGATTAGTAACATAAACAGCCTCGTAGGTAACCCAAATCCCTAGGAATCCATTTAGATCCAAAAACCACAAATAGATTTGTTTTCTGTTTTATTTATCTCTTAATTCAAATTCAAAACCTTTTCGAAATATCAAATCCTTTTTCAAATCCCTTCCTTACAGTCCAGATTTACCAAATTTAAAATTAGTTGTGATTCTAGATCACAGTCTCTGTGGGATCGATATCTTTTATTACTTGGCGACAATCCGATACACTTACCGGAATCGCACATGCGCTCGCACGACGCACATTAGTGATTGATTCAGATTCCGGTTCTAATACGAATTTCCCAATTGCATATCAAAACACAGATCGAGTCATGGTGGTGCTAGCCACAACATGCATTAAGCGAAGGAAAATCAATCACTAACAGAGAAGCATAAACATAGATTAATCAGTCAAGATAAATACATCAAGTTTAGTTTAGTAACATCTAATCCCAACAAACTGGGATTAGCTACTCATAATTACAGAGAAAGCCAAACCAGAGAAATAGGAGAAGAGGAGAGAATAGGCTCCATGGGAGCTTTCCACCCTCTTCACAGCCTCCAAGTGCCTCCAAGTGCGTCCCCCCAAAAGCTTCTCAAAAACTCCCCCATTCTGCCCTAAAACAGCAATTTATACCAATCAGACTCTGCGTGCTCTCGCGAGGCGAGACCTGGCTCGCGAGGCGAATGTTAAAAATCTGGTCTTTCTGAGATTGGATCTCTTGCGAGGCGAAAGTGGCTCGCGAGGCGAGGCAGTAAGGTTCTTCTCAAATACGCCCGTGATGAGTATCATGGCCTGGGCGTGATGGCTTCTGGTCCACAGTCTCGCGAGGTGATGGTCATCACGGCCAGGCCGTGATGGGCTCTGTTTGGCTCATATTCTTCACTTTTCAAGCTCTGTTTCATCCAGGCTCCATCATGGCTGATTTTGATCATTTTTACATTAATTCCTGCAAAACAACACCAAGAAACCGCTTCACCCGTTCCAAGGGAAAATCTAACTAAAATCAAATAAAGAATGCCCAATCTATATGAAAAATGCATGCAAAAGTGTACAGAAAACATGATGCAAAATCACACTATCAAACAACATGAACAAATGAGACAATGAATGACAAAGTGTGGTTAAGACGGGTTTTGGCCATGACTTTCTAGGGCAAAAGGGTCCAAATTTTGATTGGATCAAGTTGTAATTAGAATGGAGGTTTAAGGGCATTTTAGACATTTCACACATAAACCATCATTACTTGAATTTAATGCAAGATGACTAACCCCTATGACTCACCACCTTGAGTCATCATAGATGACTCATTGTCCACATCCGTCTGGCATCGGGTTTTGTCTCTGCACCTCATTCTCGATTCCGTCGATCCCCGATTGTCGAGTATTCACCCGACTAACATATAATAACCTATTTATTTTGAAAATTTTCGAAATAACCACTATCATTGAAAAAAAAATAAGAATCTTAACTGTTTCGCTCTCGGGTCAAAATTAGGTTTTCTGATCAGTAAAATCTTACTGTCAGTTAAAACGCAGAACGGGTTTCGTCTGAATTTTAAACCTAAATTTTTACCGTAACCTTATACCATAAGATAGAGTAAAAATATGATTTTGTTTTATCCAAAAACATTTTCTATATCTCAGATAAAAATATAAAGAATTTAAAATTCTACCGATAATGAAAAACAGTAAAAACGGGGTGTTACACTTGTTGCTTTTCAGACTTGGCCAGTGCGACTTTCCTTATTTGTGCAATGTGAGTATGCGATCAAGTAAAGTTCACTTTACCTTTTGCAACAAAAAGAATCTTCAAGCCCGGAATGGTGCTTTGAGCTTTCTGATAACGAATTTCATTATTTAAAATTATCAGGGAATATTCTTCATATTTGAATATAGTTGAAGCGAAGGACTTTTAGATGGTTTGCAGTCTCGGACGCATTATCGGAATCAACAAAGGCTGAATCTTTGCTTAGACACATCATAACACAGACGCATCATTAAGACTTTGTTTCATTGTCATGAGACTTTTGCTTCATGATTTGCACACTTAAGACACACATTAGTAGATTTTACAAGGTTCACTTAAAATCATTCTTTGTTTCAATTCATCAAAATTAGAGAAGTCAAAAGATGTAGTCTTAACAGGGGTATAGGAGAGAGGTCGCGGGAGGAGTTGTGTACAGACGATGTGTCACTACCGACGCAGAAGAGTTGTTATCAGTGGTGATGAGTCCGTCGGGACTAGAGTTTATAGGCATCGCTACGGGGAGGGCGAGGGTGGTTCCAGACACCCATATCGTCTATGATATGGCCCGTCGATAGTGTCTGTTAGGGGAGTGCCTCTGTGAGCTTATCTTTATTTTAATTTTTGATGTATTTATGAGAGGCGGGCGGGTATATGCTGTCTGTTTTAGGTTTTATTCTTTACTCCGAGACTAGTGTGTATGTTACATATTTACTATTTACCAATTGTATAGATGTTAGGTTTACGATCCCTCTATTGGGATCGAGAGTACTTTATGGATACTTTGTACATACTATGTATATATGTCGTTTATTTTTTCTTCCGTCGTGTATGTTTTAAATGTTTGAAGTTTTGATTTTTATCGCTTCCGCAAACTTATATTACTTTCGCAAGTAACTACAGCGCTAACGCTAATAAAATGACTTAAGGAATAGTTAATTAGGATGGTTCTCTGAACCATTTGTTGGTGTTATTTCCATGAAGTAATTATCTTGTTGTACTAAATATGAACTGATGTTTACTTTGTTTGAGACATGAATGAGAATGCATCACTTTGTATGGTATTTTCCTTTTGATTCCATCGTTTTTTTTCTCTTTCTTTCATTTCTTTACTTTGTTTAAGCTTTTCCTTCATGAATAAGACTCTTGCCTATACTTCCCTTATTCCCGACTTTTTCTTCTAGGAATACTTCTTCCACTAAAGATTTACCTCAGGAAAGGAACTTTGAGAACTCATTTATTGATTCCCTCGCGGTCGTTGATGAATACAACCTTGAATCCGATGAGGAAGAAGAAGACATTGAAGAATTCTTAAAGATGGTGAAATGGTCAGAAGAAGGGATTAGCTCGAATGATGAGGCCGCAGAAGTGATCAATATGGGAACCAAGGAAGACAAAAAGGAGTTGAAAATAGTGGATACCCCAGAGCGTGAAGAAATGGTTGCATTATTCAAAGAGTATCTAGATGTTTTTACATGGTCCTATAGAGATATGCCAGGTCTAGATCCTGAGATAGCATCGCATAAAATTCCCTTATACCCAGATGCGGTTCCAAAGAAGCAAAAATTAAGGAGGATGCATCCTGAGATGTCGCTGAAGATCAAGGAAGAAGTGACCAAGCAGTTAGAGGCTGGCTTTCTGGAAGTAGCTAGACACCCATAATGGGTAGCTAATATTGTTCCAATACCAAAGAAGGATGGAAGGGTTAGAATGTGCGTGGACTACCGAGATCTGAATAAAGCCAGTCCAAAGGATGATTTCCCCCTACCTCATATTGATGTCCTTGTAGACAGTACAGCCAAAAGTCATAGGTTTTCTTTCATGGATGGCTATTATGGGTACAATCAGATCCTCATGTATGAGGATGACAAAGAAAAGACAACTTTTATCACTCATTGGGGGACTTTTTGTTACAAAGTGATGCCTTTTGGATTGAAGAATGCTGGAGCCACTTACCAACGTGCTATGGTAGCATTGTTCCATGATATGATGCATAAGGAGGTAGAAGTATATGTTGATGAATAGTGGCTAAGTACAAGGAAGAAGAAAGTCATGTAGCAGTTTTACGAAAGTAGTTCAAGTGGCTAAGGAAGTACAAGTTGTGGCTCAACCTTGCAAAATGTACTTTTGGTGCATCCGCAGGGAATTTACTTGGCTTTGTTGTCATTAGAGAAGGAATAAAGGTGGACCCGAACAAGGTAAAAGCAATACGTGACATGCCAGCACCTAAGAATGAACGGGAAGTAAGGGGTTTTCTGGGAAGGTTGAACTATATTGCGCGCTTCATTGCAAATTTGACCAGCACATGCGAGCCCATCTTCAAACTCCTCAGGAAGAATAATCCAGGAAGATGGGATGATAACTGTCAAGAAGCCTTTGACAATATAAAGGCATATCTACTGAATCCCCCAGTGTTGGTACCACCTACCTAAGGTCGTCCATTGTTACTCTATCTCACTATATGGCCAACCTCAATGGGAGCAATGCTGGGACAACATGATGAATCTGGCAGGAAGGAGCAGGAAATTTACTATATGAGTAAGAAGTTTAACGCCTGTGAGGCTCGTTATATGGCCATCGAGAAGACTTGTGCACTAGTGTGGACCTCCAGAAGACTTAGACAATACATGTTACATCACACCACTTGGTTAATTTCTCGAATGGATCCTTTGAAGTATATCTTCGAAAGTCCTCATATCTCCTTAAGAGTTTCGAAATGGCAAGTGATATTGTCAGAATTTGACATCAAATATGTGACTCAAAAGTCCATCAAAGAAAGTGTGATTGCTGACCATTTAGCAGAGAATCCTCTTGAGGATGAATGGCTTGTCAATTCCGAGTTCCCTGATGGAGAGATATTATCCCTCGAGGAAGATGAAGAACATGAATACGTGTGGAAAATGTATTTTGATGGAGCAGTCAACATGCATGACAGTGGTATAGGAGCAGTGGTTAACTCACCAAATGGAAAGCAGTACTCGGTGGCCGTAAAACTGAAATTTGAATGTACGAATAATATTTCAGAATACGAGGCATGTGCTTGCAGATTACAAATGGCACTTGAACTTGGTATAAAGCAGTTGAAGGTCTTTGGGGATTCAGCTCTAATCATTTACCAAGTCAATGGTGAATGGCAAACCAAAGACTCCAAGTTGATTCTGTATCAGAAATACTTGACTCAGTTGATTGCAAAGTTCGACGAGATTACTTTCTCGCATTTAACTCAAGACAAGAATCAGTTTGCTGATACTTTAGCCATAGTAGCTGCCATGACCAAGCTGGATATCCATACCAATGTCCAACCCATCCAAGTTAGAGTGCAAGATGAACCGGCATACTGTGCCCATGTGGAAGGAGAACCTGATGGTAAGCCTTGGTATCATGATATCAAGCAATATATTCAGAACAAGGAATACCTGGCAGAAGCGAGCGAAGCAAATAGAAAGACCATGTGAGGCTCGTTATATGTCCATCGAGAAGACTTGTGCACTAGTGTGGACCTCCAGAAGACTTAGACAATACATGTTACATCACACCACTTGGTTAATTTCTTGAATGGATCCTTTGAAGTATATCTTCGAAAGTCCTCATATCTCCTTAAGAGTTTCGAAATGGCAAGTGATATTGTCAGAATTTGACATCAAATATGTGACTCAAAAGTCCATCAAAGAAAGTGTGATTGCTGACCATTTAGCAGAGAATCCTCTTGAGGATGAATGGCTTGTCAATTCCGAGTTCCCTGATGGAGAGATATTATCCCTCAAGGAAGATGAAGAACATGAATACGTGTGGAAAATGTATTTTGATGGAGCAGTCAACATGCATGACAGTGGTATAGGAGCAGTGGTTAACTCACCAAATGGAAAGCAGTACTCGGTGGCCGTAAAACTGAAATTTGAATGTACGAATAATATTTCAGAATACGAGGCATGTGCTTGCAGATTACAAATGGCACTTGAACTTGGTATAAAGCAGTTGAAGGTCTTTGGGGATTCAGCTCTAATCATTTACCAAGTCAATGGTGAATGGCAAACCAAAGACTCCAAGTTGATTCTGTATCAGAAATACTTGACTCAGATGATTGCAAAGTTCGACGAGATTACTTTCTCGCATTTAACTCAAGACAAGAATCAGTTTGCTGATACTTTAGCCACAGTAGCTGCCATGACCAAGCTGGATATCCATACCAATGTCCAACCCATCCAAGTTAGAGTGCAAGATGAACCGGCATACTGTGCCCATGTGGAAGGAGAACCTGATGGTAAGCCTTGGTATCATGATATCAAGCAATATATTCAGAACAAGGAATACGTGGCAGAAGCGAGCGAAACAAATAGAAAGACCATCCGAAGACTGGTTATGACCTTTTTCTTAAGCAAGGAAGTCCTGTAAAAAAGAGGATATGATGGTACCCTACTCAGATGTGTGGATGATCGCGAAGCTAAATTGATCATGATCGAAGTTCATGAAGGAATCTGTCGGACTCATGCCAATGGTCACATGATGGCTAGGAAAATCTTGAGAAGTGGTTATTATTGGTCTACTATGGAGTCAGATTGTATAAAGCATGTTCGTAAATGTCAAAAATGTCAGATGTATGCAGACCGGGTTAATGCACCTCCATTTCCACTGCATAATTTAGTATCCCCATGGCCTTTTTCAATGTGGGGAATAGATGTCATCGGTCCCATTAATCCCAAGGCTTCCAATGGCCATCGTTTCATTTTGGTAGCGATAGACTATTTCACTAAATGGGTAGAAGCTGCTTCATATGCCAGCATAACTCAAAAAGTGTTTCTCAAGTTCCTCAAGAAGGACATCGTCTGTAGATATGGGATCCCAAAGAGGATAATCACAGATAATGCTACTAATCTTAATGGCGTCGAGATTCAAAAGTTTTGCGATGGTTTCAAAATCAAACACCACAATTCGGCTCCTTATAGACATCAAATGAATGGTGCAGTTGAGGCAGCAAACAAAAATATCAAGAAGATCGTTGCCAAAATGGTTGTAAATTATAAAGACTGGCACGAAATGCTACCATATGCTCTACATGCTTATCGGACTAATATACGATCAAGCACTGGGGTAACCCCTTTCTCTTTGGTGTATGGGATGGAGTCTGTCTAACCTATCGAAGTAGAACTCCCTTCGCTAAGAGTCTTGATGGAAGAAGATTTAGAAGAATCTGAGTGGGTGAAAACTCGATATGAACAGTTGAACATGATAGAAGAGAATAGACTGGAAGCTATCTGTCACGGGCAATTGTATCAAAGCAGAATGGTAAGAGATTTCAATAAAAAGGTTTGTCCTAGAGAATTTTGCGCAAGAGACTTGGTTTTAAATTAAATCCTCTCTAATCAGGAAGATGCCCGAGGAAAATGGGCATCGAATTATGAAGGCCCTTATATTGTCAAACAAGCATTTTCAGGAGGAGCTTTGATTCTGCAAAACATGAATGGGGAAGAGTTTCCAAGGTCGGTAAACTCTGATGATGTGAAAAATTTCTACGCTTGAGGGCTCGCTTGGTTGAAAACCCGAAAGGTTGACCCAGGCAAAAGTTAGGGCAAAGAACAATGAAAATAAAAGAGAAAAAGAGCCCGCTAGGTTGAAAACCCGAAAGGGCGACCTAGGCAAAATTTAGGGCAAAGAACAATGAAAACAAAAGAAAATCAAAGGCCCGCTAGGTTGAAAACCTGAGAGGGCAACCTAGGAAAAAGTTAGGGTAAAGAAACCTTAGGCTGAAAACCTGGAAAGGCAGCCTAGGAGGAGGATATGGTCCAACATTTCTGCAAGCAATCACCACACTGGGGAAATTTTATCCGACTGAGTATATTGGGGCAAAATTGTTAAGGGATAATTGAAGAAGGTGTGTTTGAGGAATCAGAAACAGAAGCCAAGATCTGTGTCATCTAAAGGCTGTGGGGAATCAAATAAATGAAAATCAAAGGACCAACACCGGGGCAAATTTTATGTGATTCTCGTAATTTCTTTGCTTATCTTTTCTTTTAATCTTCATGATCCCTTTGTAATTTTGTTCTCATATTATTATTTTCTCTTAACAAACTAAATTCCTTTATTAAGGCAAGAGGCGTTTCCTTCACACTCCCCTGTCGTGTTCACTCTCATCATGGTCATGTCTTAATAAAAGTAAATATAAGTTTTATGGTATGATTTGATAATTCTAATGGTAGCACCAATAAATGGTTTGAACCAAAAGGACTCAATATTTCAAATACAATGGAAGAGATAGCATGCACTGGATGACAAAAGAATGATACAAATAGGCTTGGGAGAATAAACATAACATCCACTTCATATGATTCAGATTCTTAGGTGACCAATGTTATTAAACGAATGAATGATGCATCGGCTCAGAGTGGTTGGTGAAAAGGGTTTGGTTGGTGGATGTTTTTCCATGGAGCATTTGGTTCCGCTGTCTTCAAAAGGAAATGATTGCCGTTAGTTTCAAATTACTGATTGAATTTTGTCGAGCTCTAAGGCTCACTGCAACTTCATCTTTGAGCTCTAAGGCTCACTGCATTTTTATTTTCGAGCTTTGAGGCTCACTGCATTTTTATTTTTCGAGCTCTGAGGCTCATTGCAATTTTATTTTTGAGCTCTGAGGCTCTCTGCAAGTTTATTTTCGAGCTCTGAGGCTCACTGCAATTTTATTTTCGAACTGAGGCTTGCTGTATTTTTATTTTAGAGCTCTAAGGCTCACTGAAATTTTATTTTCGATCTCTAAGGCTCACTGTATTTTTATCTTCGAGCTCTGAGGCTCACTGTATTTTTATTTTCGAACTCTGAGTCTCACTGCATTTTTATTTTCGAGCTCTGAGGCTCACTGCATTTTATCTTCGAGCTCAGAGGCTCATTGCAAGTTTATTTTCGAGCTCCGATTCTAGCTACATATTTACTTTCGTGTTGGACGAGGAGGTTCCGTCCACTGCAATTTTATTTTCAAAATGTAAGGTTTTCTTCTGAGCTCCTCACGTTTTTCGGACAAAATATGTGTTCATTTTCTTTACTTGTTCATTACTACAATACATGAAAAGTCATGACTAATCATGTCTTCTAGTATGCAACAAGTAAAGAGGGGTAACTGTGAACACCCATTTTTGTCCATCTTCATTTTATTTTAATTTTTATGTTATCATGTTTCAGGGAGACTAATAATAATAGTGAAGAGAGAAAGAAGAAAAAGAAAATAATGAAGAAAGGAGGAGGCTCATAACTAATTTGCTATTGGACGGGGAGGTCCCGTCCATTGCACTTGTTGTTGGACGACAAGGTCCCGTCCATTCCATTGCATTTTCTGTTGGACGAGGAGGTCCCGTCCATTGCACTTGCTGTTGGACGACGAGGTCCAATCCAGTTCATTGCATTTGCTATTGGACGGGGAGGTCCCGTCCATTACATTGCACTTGTTGTTGGACAACGAGGTCCAGTCCATTCCATTGCATTTGCTGTTGGATGGGGAGGTCCGTCCATTACTCTTGTTGTTGGACGACGAGGTCCAGTCCAGTCCATTACATTGGACTTGCTGTTGGACGGGGAGGTCCCGTCCATTGCATTTGCTGTTAGACGACGAGGTCCCATCCATTCCATTGTATTTGCTGTTGGATGGGGAGGTCCCATCCATTTCACTTGTTGTTGGAAGACGGGGTCTAGTCCATTGCATTTGCTGTTGGACGGCGAGGTCCAGTCCATTATATTGCATTTACTATTGGACGGGGAAGTCCCATCCATTGCATTTTCTGTTGGACGAGTAGGTCTTCCATTGCATATTTAATTTTCTGTTGGACGAGGAGGTTCCGTCCATTGCATATCTAAGTTTATGTTGGATGAGGAGGTTGCGTCCATTGCATATCTAATTTTCTGTTGGACGAGGAGGTTTCGTCCATTGCATGTTTAAACTTCTGTTGGACGAGGAGGTCCGTCCAGTGCATATCTAATTTTGCATATCTAACTTTCTGTTGGGGAAGGAGGTTCCATCCACTACAATTTTATTTTCAAGATAGAGGCTAAAGAATAAAGAAAGAAGAAGAAGAAGAAGATAATGAAGAAAGGACGAAGAAAAGAAGGAGAAAAGGACAATCAACGAAAAGAAGAAAGGAGAATGAGTTACTTCTCCTAACCTTAAAAAACCCTATTTTACATATCAGACAAGACCTCTTTTCCTCCTCCCACTCTCCAACCACCCATGCGCCTACCCTACCCATTGGTCCTTCTTCTTCCTCATCTCCTCCCTCATTTTAACCTAGCAGCCCCACTCCTAATCCTAAAAAACCAATCTTACACATCAGACAAAACCCCCCATCTCCTTCTCTCTTCAAACACGCAACCTTCACATCAAATCACCTCCTTTCTGCTGCTCGTGTCGCCCCCATCTGGACACACACTATTTATGCTCAGAACCACCCAAGCCCTGGATTTCGTGAAGACCAACCTTGAAGCCGCTGGGTAAGAAGAAGCATGAAGCCCTCTCCTCCATCTATAAAAGGGGAGAAAAAAAATCAAAGAATGGGGGCGACGAAGACGGAGCGAGAGAGAGATTTTTATCTGATATTTTCTTTGTGAAGAAAAGAGATTAGGGATTTGAGTTTTTTTTCTCTTCTCCGTCATTAGAGTGGTTCCAAATTTTCGTAAGAAGGTAGAGTTAAACGAGTCAGTGAATTTGAAATGTAAGGGTTTTGATCTTGAAATCTTACCACTAGGAGAAAATAAAATCATTGTTATTCTACTCTCATTTGGTAATCCTTGATCTCTTTGTTGATATTATTCATAAGTTTCTCTTGACATTCTTATTTTTTTTTGTCTCTGTTTACTGAATAAGTTAGTAAAACGTTTCATTTCTACCTTTCATTTCTTTTCTATTTCCAAGAGGTAAAATTATTTATTTTACATAAAAATAGAAGATGATAACTTAATTAAAACAATCTTATTTCTTGGGTTGCCCTATGACAAGTGTCATGTTCAACCCTTCAGATTTTGAGGTTGCCCTGTGGACTTACGTGCCATATTCAATCTTATTTAGGTTTAATCAAAATTTCACAACTAAAGATGTTTTTTAAAAAAAAAAAAGACAATTTTCGGGGTAAAACAAATATTTTAAAAGTTACTAATAATTTACACAACTAATTTTGGGTAACCATTTTTATGGATGTTCTAGGGTGCTGTGGGGTTAAGTCCCCATGCCTTCCCTAGACGTAATTGACTCCCGAACCCAAAGCTTTTTTCTTAAAGGGTTTTCCAATTTTCCCGAGATTAAATAAAGTTGGTGGCGACTCCATGTTTTTTCTCTAAAAGGAAAAACAAGTTTTTCTTTGTGGTCGCGACAGATGGAACTCCTTTAGTTATTTTGTTTTATTAGGGTGCGACCCACTCGTTTATATCACATGACTGTGTGAAGAACCTTAGATTGCCTGTGACACTTCTTGATTGTGATTTAATTGTCTAGCAAGAATCAGATTTCTCATGCAAACCGACTGAGAACTAGTGCAAGAGTCTTTACTCTCAGTGGACTCGAAACCTCTATGTCCTGGACCTGATCCAAGATAAGTGCCTAATCGATGGAACTCCATTATTATTTTTTTGATTAGGGTGCGACCCACTCGTTTATATCACATGACTGTGTCAAGAACCTTAAATTGCATGTGACGCTTCTTGATTGTGATTTAATTGTTGCTACACCCACAAATATGCTTGTTCTTACTTCACATGCATGCAAGAATTGTCTCATTACCATTGATGGTAGGAACTTTGTAGTTTATCTTGTGTGCTTACCCTTGAAACAACTTGATGTTATTCTTGGTATGAAGTGGTTATCTTCCAACCATGTCCTCTTGAATTACTTTGATAAGACCATTGTTTTCCGAACTCCAGTGGAGTCTAAGGATCCTTATGAAGTGGTTATCTTCCAACCATGTCCTCTTGAATTACTTTGATAAGAATATTATTTCGGAACTCCAATGGAGTCTAAGGATCCAAGGTTTCTCTTTGCCAACCAAGTTAAGACTTCTACGAAAGAAGGGGCCCAAGTTTACATGATGTTGTCTTCCCTGGAAGTAGAGAGAAAGCCTAATTTTGGAGATGTGCCAATAGTGAGAGATTTTCCTAAAGTGTTCCCTGAGGATGTTTATAACCTACCCCCTGAGAGAGATGTTGAGTTCACCATAGACTCAGTGCCTGGGACCGGACCTATATTCATAGCACCTTATAGGATGTCTCCTCTAGAGCTAGCAAAGTTGAGAAAGCAATTAGAAGAGTTTATCTAGAAATAGTTCATTAGGACTAGTGTGTCTCCATGGGGAGCGCCGGTGTTTCTAGTGGAGAAGAAATATGGTTCCATGAGGTTGGGTGTCGATTATCGATAATTCAACGAGGTAACAATTGAGAATAGGTACCCTCTCCCTAGGATTGATGATCTTATGGACCAGTTTGTAGGAGGTTCCATCTTTTCTAAGATAAATCTAAGGTCAGGATACCATCAAATTCGGGTCAAGTCTGAGGATATCCCGAACACTGCGTTTAGGACACGTTATGGTCACTACGAGTACTTGGTTATGCCTTTTGGTATGACTAATGTTCCTGTTGTGTTCATGGATTACATGAACAATACCTTTCACCCTTACTTGGATAAGTTTGTGGTGGTTTTCATATATGACATCTTAGTGTACCCTAAGTCTAAGGAAGAGCATGATGAACACTTGTGGGTAGTCTTGCAGACTCTTAAGGAAAAACAGTTGTATGCTAAGTTGGCTAAATGTGAGTTCTGGTTAGAGGAGGTGAGTTTCTTAGGACATATCTTCTCTAAGGGAGGAATAGTTGTAGAACCAGCCAAGGTAGAGATGGTGCTACAGTGGGAAGCACCAAAGTCAGTAACCGAGATTAGGGATTTCATGGGTTTAGTAGGGTACTATAGGAGGTTTATAAAGGGGTTCTCTAAGATAGCTTTACCTTTGACCCGTCTCACTAAGAGAGGTCAGCTCTTTGTATGGGACTCTAAGTGTGAGGAAAGTTTTCAGACCTTGAAGGAAAAGTTAACATCTACACCAGTGTTAGTCTTGCCCAATTATAGTTAACCTTTTGTAGTGTACTGTGATGCTTTTAACCAAGGATTAGGTGATATGTTAATGCAGGATGGTAAGGTAGTAGCTTATGCATCTAGGCAGTTGAAGACCCATGAGAAGAACTACCCTACCCATGATTTGGAACTAGGATTTGTAGTGTTTGCCTTAAAAATATGGAGTCATTACCTTTATGGAGCTAGATTTGAGGTCTTTAATGATCATAAGAGTTTGAAATATTTGTTTGACCAAAAAGAGCTAAATATGAGGCAGCGTATGTGGATGGAGTTTCTTAAGGATTATGATTTTGAATTGAACTGCCACCGAGGAAAAGCCAATGTAGTGGCAGATGCCTTAAGTAGAAAGACCTTACATGTTTCACCCTTATTGGTTATAGAGATGGATTTAATTGAGGAGTTTAGAGACTTGAGCTTAGCTTGGGAAGTTACCCCTAAGAGTACTTGGCTTGGAGCTTTAAATATCACCAATAGTTTGATAGACCTAACTAAGCAAAGTCAGAAGATAGATGTGTATCTCTTAGACCAAAGAGAGATGCTTGCTCAGGGTAGAAACCTTAGCTTTAAGGAAGGAATTGATGGAGTTATGAGGTTCCAGGATAGAGTTTGTGTACCTGACGTTCCAGAGCTTAGGAAGTTGATCCTCGAGGAAGGACATATGATTGGTTTAAGTGTTCACCCAGGTGCCACTAAAATGTACCAAGATCTAAAGCGTATGTTTTGGTGGCCTAGAATGTAAAAGGATGTAGCTGAGTTTGTTTATGTGTGCTTAGTATGTCAGAAGGCTAAGATAGAACACCAGAAGCCTTCGGGTAAGATGCAGCCTTTGAGTATCCCAGAGTGGAAGTGGGGTAGTATCTCCATGGAATTTGTGTCTGGACTCCCTGGGACTCCAGTAGGTTGCGACGCTACATAGGTTCTTGTGGATAGGTTGACTAAATCTGCTCACTACATCAAGGAGATAGTTAGATTGCATGGTGTGCCCTCTAGCATAGTGTCAGATAGAGACCCTAGATTTACCTCTAGGTTCTGGAATAGTTTGCATGATGCTTTAGGGACCAAGCTTAGACTGAGTTCAGCTTACCACCCACAGATCGATGGTCAGTCTGAGAGAACCATCAAATCCTTAGAGGATCTGTTGAGAACTTGTGTGCTAGAACAGACGGGTAGTTGGGATAAGTTCTTACCCCTTATAGAGTTCACCTACAAAAATAGCTTCCATTCCAGTATTGGGATGGCACCCTATGAAGCCTTGTATAGTAGGAGATGTAAGACAACTTTGTGTTGGAATGAACCTAGTGAGAATGTTGTACTAAGACCCAAGATAGTGCAAGAGACTACAGGAAGGGTTAGAATGACCCAGGATAAGATGAGAGTGCTACAGAGTACACAAAAGAGTTATGATGACAAGAGAATGAAGGCTCTTGAATTCCAGGAAGGTGATCATGTGTTCTTGCGAGTTACTCCAATGATTGGGGTTGGTAGAGTAAGAAAACACGAAAACTTACTCCAAGATTTAGTGGTCCTTACCAAATTCTGAAAAGAGTTGGTGAAGTTGCTTACCAAATAGCCTTACCACCTTTCTTGTCCAACCTTCACAATGTTTTCCATGTGTCCCAACTTCGGAGTTACATTCATGATCCTAGCCATGTGATAACTGTAACAACCCGTTTTCTCGTCTCTTGACCGGTAATTATATTATTATCGGGGATCCAGAAAATGATTTTGAGAAAAACAAAATCGTAGTTGGAACCTATCATATCGTGGGAAGTTACTGTTAAATTTTGGGTTTAAAACTCAGACGGAAACCGGTCTGTGTTTTCGCTGACAGTATAATTTTATACCGGCAGAAAACTCCAATTTGACTCGAAACTGAAAAAATTTAGATTTTATCATTATTTTAGTGATAAAGTCTATTTTCAAAATTTCACTCAAAAATAAAATATTATTTTTTTATTCGGGCGAATTTTGGCGAAAAACGATCGAAAACCCTAATCGGGTAAAACGATGGAACTGGAAACATATCTGCAGAGGTGTGCCAGAGGATTGATGACACAAATTGGACAACTCACCCTAGTGAGTCATCTAGTGAGTCACCATAGTCATAATTGAACCATAAATGCAAATGTGGTGATTCACCACAAATCATAAATATATAAGGTGAGTCATTCTTCCTTGTACCTTAAGTTTAAGTGGCAAAGTTCAATTTCTCTTCCTCTTGCTCCATGAATTTTGCTCAGCCACACATAGCCACCTATGCTCACTTATCTTTTCACCTATTCATCATAATCACACACAGAATATGATATTTTGAAGTAAATATCTAAGTTATTTCTACCTTGTCCATATTACCCTTAACTCACCCAACAAATTCCTAAGATATTTTCTTTGGTCTCCTAATCCCAAAAATTCGACCAGCCCCTCCCTAATAAACTAAACCATTTCATTTCTTCATTTCTCACACAAAAACACTAAGTATTGTCTTGAAACCCAAAAACTCTCCTAAGTGCATAAGCTTTGATTCATCATTTCTTCATCTCCTTTCTTGTTTTATTTTATTCCTCCATGGTTTCGGCCACCATCATCAAACCATGATCGGAGAGCTTGTTTGACAAACTAAGAACATATCCTTGATCCTCTCCTCATTCTAAACCTAAGTTATCTCACACAAATTTCCATTTTAAGCAAGTATGAGGAATTATTTTCCTAGACCTAGAATTCGGTCATCACCCAAACCTCCTCACCCTTTTGATTTTTTGAAATTCTAAGACCATATACTTGATCACCTACATGATCTAAGAACTTTCTATTTCACATTAAAATATATTTGGAGTTTGTTTGCAAAATGGGTTTTTCTACAATCACTTTGTTCATCACTTTCTCATCAACCAAGGGGTAATCTCTCTTGCCGCTAGTTAGTAACTTTGTTCCTTGTTTCATTAACTTCATATATATGTTATTTATTTCAAGTTACATATTCTTGAAAAGTCACGTATTAATTCATAGATAATCGCATGAATTGATTCTTGGACTTATGATAATTTTCCTATCCTAGTTATGACCTTGTCATAATGTATATCCAATATTGGAATGAACAAAGTTTGCTAGCCGCCTAAACATTACTTGGTCGTGAACTACCTAATTGGTTCCTTAGGGTTTGTTGTGTTTTAATTTGCTTAATTTGTTGGTTAATGAAGGCAACTTGCTTAGGGGAGCTACAAGAGTTTTTTTTTTGGGGGGGGTGATTTACCTCACACCATATTGGTGGGTGTGAAGATGGCTTATATTTGTTTGTGGTTGGAGACCCTAAACCTAGGGTTATCCATTTTTTTTGGTTTGGTCCTCTATGAGGACATGATTGTAATATTGGTTGTGGTGTGATTAGTACTTTGGAATTGATATGATTATTTGCTCATGAACATGCTATGTTTGATTGATTAGTTATATGCCTTGGTTTGAATTGCCAATATGGTTATAGCATGGCTTTTTGAGTAGTTATTTGCTATGTTAATGTATGGTTATGGCTATGAGTGTTTTTGGAGAAGTGGAATCTTCTCGTGAATCGTGGTCAAGTTTCGGCCACATGTGGAACAAATGGGAGTTTAACTCCAATCCCCTAGTTTTAAGTGGATTTCACAACACTTAAGTGGGGATATGAACAATGACAGTTAAGAAACGAAAAGAATAAGTTCTTACTCTATGAAATTGTGCAATTATTACAAGGAAAGATTTAATTAAAAGCCTACTCTAGGTGAGGCATTGGTGCTTATTGGCCAAAGTTGTTAAACCCTAAATAAATGGTGTTGATGGAGGTGGTGGATAACGTTTGATTACTTGTTGGTATGCATGGATTCATGCATGAAGTTATTAGGGGAAGTTACGATGAAAGGGGAGGTCGCTTGAGAGTAAGGCGATCTGGTCATCTACGGCGATTCATCCGTGAGTCAGGTGAATCGTACGTCCCCGTGGTGGTGCATCTGAGAGTAAGGTGCATCAGCTATCCTAGGGGTTCACCCATGGTTTGGTGGACTGTCGATGTTGGTGCTTATTGGCCAATGTGGATATGTAACTCCAAAGTTGTCTTCCAGGTATAGTTGGATCCACATGCATTCGGAGTACTAAAATCACATTGCATAGCATCAGTTGTTTGTTATGATATGATGTAACTAATATGATGGATATTGTTATTATGTGACCTGTTATTTTATATTTGTTACTTGTTTCTTGAACATCTTTCCATCTATCCTACTGCCATTATGCTCATATGTATAGTTTCTAACTCCCCATCTTTTGTTGTTTCTTTGCATGTACCTTTTTCTATGCAGAGGATGGTGAGCAACTTGTTGAGGAGTGACTCCGAGGAGATCGCTTGCTCGCAGTTTAGGACTTATCATTACTTATTTGTTTCCGATGTATTTCCGGATATTGGTTACCATCTCTGATATGTGACATCGGGGTTTGGGGTTATGTTATGTATATGTTTTCATTTTCGTAGATGTTATGTTTTTAGTTCATGTGGTACTCGCTACCTTATTGACGATTATTACTTATATATGCATGTTTTATTTATATATTGTGTATATATACATGAGGGGTAGAGGGTATCACAGACACAGTCTCGAGAGAGCCTGTTTGTGGGTACTCAATTATGTGTGTTGTATGAGTCCGCAGAGATATTGTTGCTTGTGATTGTAATGTGACATGAGTATGATGAGACAATGTAATTGTATGTGGGTGATACCCAGCTCTACGGAGCCTGTGATGAGTACTCATTTGTGAATGTTAGTGTCTGAGACCCGGCTCTGCAAGGTTTGAGATGGGACTCAGCTCCGAATGGCCTAATTATGGACCCAGTCATTGAATGGCCTAAAATGGGATCCAGTCATGAATAGCCTGTGATGAGACCCAGCTCCGAGAAATCCTGTTGTTTGTGGACATTGATATGACTTAAACTGAGATGATGATTATATTATGCACATGGGTGTATAGTACTATATATGTATATGTATGTGTGTATGCACTCGCCTTAATTTCCATTTTACTTCCATAACATACGTATATGAGTATGACTTCTGACCCCTTTGTATTTGTGTCTCTTCTTATGTAATGTTTGATTGGTACATATGACTCTAAAGTGATCGAAGAGTAACACATCGGAGCTTACATGGAGTTGTGGATGCCTTAGAGTATTAAGAGTTGAAATCTTTTTATGTTATTCTTTTCTTTATGGATTTGCTTAGCTTTTATCCATGTGACATCGGATTATGGGATTATATTGTTTTATGACATTTATAACAACTTATTCGATTTGAAACTTTGAGTTTACGAATAGTGACACTCTTAACTATTGCGAAAATTTTCTTTCAATAACCCAAATCTTTGTTCCTCAAAAGAACCTTTGAAAAATTAGTATTTATATAATAAATGTATGTTGGGGTTAAGGATGTCACACAGACAGACAAGGTCTACGATAAAAGTTTTATTTTCCAAAACAATTGGATAGTTTCGACAAACGAATAAGATGGTCAATGTATCTCCCATAGGGGTAGAAATATTCAAATAGTTGTTTTGGCTTCAACGACTCAAGAGGGGGGGGGGGGGGGTGAATTGAGTTTTCTTAAAATATTTCCCTCTTAAAAGCTTTTCACAAAACTTTTCAAATCAGAGCTGTGGATTTGTGGCCTCAGGATCCTTTATAAAATCAATGAAGGGTTTATATAAAATATTGAATTAAAAGATGATGAGGATAAGAAAGATTAATTCAGAATTGATTCAGAATAGGTTCAGGTTCAAAACTCAGTAATAACAAGATACATAAACTGATTTTAAAGATTAAGAACAAGTTATGCAAGTTTCAGTTTCAGTATTAGTTCAGTTTCATCAATAAAGAATGGTTTTACAATCGAGAGTAAAAAAAAAGTTGATTCCTAACTCTCAATAGTCAAATAAACAAATTGAAGCACTTTGGAGTATTGAAACACTCTTTTCACAGTAAGCTCAAGAAAGATGATGAATGATATATGTATCGTTATCATCGATATGATATTATTATATTTCTGTAGAAAGTGTTCCTTTGATCCCTCTTTATATAGAAAACAAGTTATAGTCGTTGGGATCAATTAAAACAGATTTGGATCTGACAAACAGAATCTGTCTTCTTGATTCTGGTTCTTGAAATAAGATTCTGATAGTTCTCATAGAATTCGCGTCCATCTTGAAAGTAACCGGGTCCATCTAGCCATTAAGAGTTTACATTCGATCGGGCCAGTAGACGAGCTCCATTTAGTAGCTGAGCTCCATATGTCACTTTATCAGACAGAGCTTCTCATTAAGGACTTAGTAAGTCCAAAGAGCGTAACCTCAGTAGACGAGCTCCATATGCCACTTTAGTGGACGAGTGCTTCTGTTACTTTAGTGGACAAGCACTTCTGTCACTTTAGTGGACAACCACTTCTGTCACTCTAGTGGACGAACGCTTGTTTCACTTTATTGGACGATCACTTATATCACTTTATTGGACGCCCGCTTTTATCACTTATGTTGGACGTTCGCTTCTATCACTTCAGTGTTAGACGAGCTCTTCTGAAATCTTATTTCCAAAAATCATTTTCATTAACGAAACTTATTCCTTTTAATGCAAGTTATGAAAATTGATTTTCTTTTATGTATCTTTTCAAATGAGTTTTTTTGTGAATAAGAGATTTCATCTCTTACAAATAATCTAAGACTTAAATCTAATTTATCCTTTAAGCTCTTGTCTTGATGATTCCTTGATCTTTATTGGACTACCGCTTATATCACTTTATTGGACACCCACTTTTATCACTTATGTTGGACGTGCGCTTCTATCACTTCAGTGTTGGACGAGCGCTTCTGAAATCTTATTTCCAAAAATCATTTTCATTAACGAAAACTTATTCCTTTTAATGCAGGTTATGAAAATTGATTTTCTTTCATGCATCTTTTCAAATGAGCTTTTTGTGAATAAGAGATTTCATCTCTTACAAATCATCTAAGACTTAAATCTAATTTCTCCTTTAAGCTCTTGTCTTGATGATTACTTGATCTTTGTTGGACGACCGCTTGTATCACTTTATTGGACGCCCGCTTTTATCACTTATGTTGGATGTGCGCTTCTATCACTTCAGTGTTGGACGAGGGCTTATGAAATCTTATTTCCAAAAATCATTTTCATTAACGAAAACTTATTCTTTTTAACGCAGGTTATGAAAATTGATTTTCTTTCATGCATCTTTTCAAATGAGCTTTTTGTGAATAAGAGATTTCATCTCTTACAATTCATCTAAGACTTAAATCTAATTTCTCCTTTAAGCTCTTGTCTTGATGATTCCTTGATCTTTGTCTTTGCTCTTTTGATTTCTTCAAGTTCTTCCTTGAATATTCTCCTTTAATTGCTCACTGAACTTGTTGAGCACTGCTTGATACCTGTCTTTACAATTGATACTAAAACACTTGCATACACCTTAAGTTGTATTTGTCATATATTAAAATCTCTAAGTCATTGAGTCTAACAATCTCCCCCTTTTTGATTATGTTAAACCTTTTAACAAATTATAAGATCAGAGTACAAGTGTAGCAGACGCTAAGTGTTTTTAGCAGATTTATATCATGGTATCAAAGCAGTTAGAGCAGAAGTATATTAGAGCACAAAAAAATATTAACAGAGTCGAATTGGATTTACTCCCACTTAATCATGTAAGCTTATTAGCTCCCCCTCAACATATGCATGTATAATTTGTTATTATCCCTTTCTCTATATCATACTTTTTTCCTCCCCCTTTTGGCATCATCAAAAAGGTAAAGAAAATAAACATTCAAAGTAATAGAGAAGGCAAGCACTTAATCATTCAAACATAGCATATAAAATTGTTCATGATAGAGGGATAGGTGCAGGGGAAATTCAAAAAGATGCATCCAACTCGTATAGATATTCCAAAACTCTCTTCTAATAATTCATAGATATTCCAAATCAAATCATACAAGAATCAGAGCATATTTACACAAAGATACAATCATATAATCAGTTTCTTTAGAGATTAGATATAGGATTGATCGATTATGCCCAAATCTCTTCTAATGAAAAAGAAGCTTTCCTTGTTCAAGGGCTTGGTAAAGATATCAGCAAGTTGCTTAGTTGTATCAACATATTCAATCTCAATTTCTCTACTTTGTATATGGTCTCTAATGAAATGATGTCTTATTTTTATGTGTTTAGTTCTATAGTGCATTATGGGATTCTTAGTTAAGTTAATTGCACTCGTATTGTCACACCTAATAGGAACTTGGTTTAGTTGCACACCATAATCAACTAATTGTTGTTTCATCCATAAAACCTGTGCACAACAGCTACCAACTGCTACATATTCAGTCTCTGCAGTGGATAAAGCCACACTAGATTGTTTCTTACTGAACCATGATACTAATGAGTTTCCTAGTAAATGGAAAGTTCCACTCGTACTCTTTCTATCTAGTTTACAACCAGCAAAATCAGAGTTTGAATAGCTAATTAGAGTACGTGTAGCTCCCTTGGGATACCATAATCCCATGTCTTTTGTTCCTAACAGATACTTAATTATTCGTTTAACTACTGTTAGGTGTGATACTTTTGGATTTAATTGATACCTAGCGCACATGTATACACTAAACATGATATCTGGCCTACTAGAAGTAAGATAAAGTAGTGAGCCTATCATACCTCCGAATTTAGAAACATCAACAGGTTTACCTTGCTCATCCTTGTCCAGATAACAGGAGGTACTCATTGGAGTAGCCATCTTCTTAGCATTTTCCATGCCAAACTTCTTGATCAACTCGTTGCAGTACTTGGTTTGGCTAACAAAGATTCCATTTTCAGTTTGCTTTATTTGAAATTCAAGGAAAAAGTTCAGCTCACCCATCATTGACATTTCAAACTCACTCTGCATAAGACTTGCAAACTCATTGCACAAATTCTCATTAGTGGCACCAAAAATTATATCATCCACATATATTTGTACAAGTAAAATGTTGTGTGCCTTTTTCTTAGTGAACAAAGTTGTGTCAACTTTACCTCTTTTAAATCCTTTTTCAATGAGAAAATTACTTATCCTTTCATACCAAGCTCTAGGAGCTTTCTTTAAGCCATATAGTGCTTTAGACAGTTTATAAACATGGTTAGGCAATTCATTATTCTCAAAACTAGGTAGTTGACCCACATACACTTCCTCTTGTATAAATCCATTTAAGAAAGCACTCTTAACATCCATTTGATACAATTTAAATCCCATTATGCAAGCATAAGCAAGTAGCATTCTTATAGCTTCTAATCTTGCAACTGGTGCATATGTTTCATCATAATATATGCCTTCTTCTTGGTTATACCCTTTGGCTACCAATCTAGCCTTGTTTCTTACAATTATACAATTTTCATCTAGTTTATTCCTAAAAACCCATTTTGTACCTATTACTTGACAGTTCTTGGGTTTAGGCACTAGTTTCCAAACTTGGTTTCTTTCAAACTGGTTTAACTCATCTTGCATAGCCATCATCCAATGTTCATCAATTATAGCATAATCTATGTTCTTAGGTTCTACTTGAGACACAAATGCCATATGATTACAAACATTTCTAAGAGATTGTCAAGTAGTTACCTCCTTTGTAATTTCACCAATGATGTTATCAATTGGATGATTTCTGACAGTCCTCTATTCCTTTGGTAGGTCAGGCTGTTGTTCTTTTTGTTCTTGCTACAGCAATTCATTCTTTAAGCTTTCGTCTTCTTTATTGTCCTGTTTCTCTTCTAGGAGAGTTTTCTCAATTGAATTTGCAACATCATCAATAACATAATCCTTTCCCAACCTTTTGGGGTTAGACTCATCAAATGTCACATGCACAGATTCCTCAATAGTTTGTGTTCTCTTATTATATATTATAAATGTTTTACTAGATAGAGAGTAACCTAGGAAAATTCCTTCATCAGACTTTGCATCAAATTTTCCAAGATTATTCTTTCCATTGTTAAGAACAAAGCATTTGCAGTCGAAAACATGAAAATGTGCTATATTTGGTTTTCTTCCTTTGTAAAGCTCATAAGGGGTTTTCTTTAATATTGGTCTTATCAAGACTCTATTTAACACATTGCAGGCTGTATTGGCAGCATCTACCCAAAAATGTTTTGGCAAGCTAGAGTCGTTCAACATAGTTCTTGCTATCTCCTTTAATGATCTATTCTTTCTTTACACTACTTCATTTTGTTGTGGAGTTCTAGGAGCGAAAAAATTATGTTGAATGCCATGCTCATCACAAAAGTTTTCAAACACTTCATTTTGAAATTCTCCCCCATGATCACTTCTTATAGAAACAATTTTCACGTCCTTTTCATTTTGCACGATTTTTGCCATTTTCTTAAATGCAGCAAATGAATCACTCTTATGAGATAGAAAATATGTCCATGTATATCTAGAGTATTCATCTACTATTATCAATGCATACGAGTTACCACCAATGTTTTTGGTTCTAGATGGACCAAATAAATCCATGTGTAAAAGTTGCAAGAGTCTAATTGTTGAAACAATGTTCTTTGGTTTAAAAGAGACCTTAACTTGCTTTCCATTTTGACATGCATCACATAGTCCATCTTTCACAAATTTCAGTTTAGGCAAGCCAACTACAAGGTCTTTACGAATCAATTTATTCAAGTGGCTCATGTGAATGTGTGCAATTCTTCTATGCCAAAGCCAATTATCTTCTTCTTTTGAAATAAGACAGCATGCAGTATTTGAAGAGATATTATCTAAATCAACCATATAGATGTTATCTGTCCTATTTCCAATTAATTTCAAATTTTAATCATGCTGATTTTCTATTAAGCAACTATTGGAATTGAATTTTACCTTGAAGCCTTTGTCACATAGTTGACTGATACTTAACAGGTTATGTTTCAGTCCCTCAACATATAGTACATCCTCAATGATTGTTGTTGAGTCACTTCCAATGTTGTCAATGCCAAGTATTCTCCCTTTATTATTGTCTCCATAGGTAACACTACCACTCAACTTAGGGAAAAGGAAATGAACTTGCTTTTGTCTCCAGTCATGTGCTTGGAACAACCACTGTCAAGATACCATTTCACATCTTGGCTTTCCAACACACCTACAAAACAGAATCATGTTTTTGCTTTAGGTACCCAAATCTGTTTGGGTCCTTTTGAGTTAGTTGCAGCAATAGTTCCTTTAGGAACCCATATATATTTAGACTCATTGTATGCTGATTTTCTGTATTGACATGTAGAAGCTGTGTGACCTTTTCTAGCATAGAAATAACATTTAACAAATGGTGTGTTTGATGTCTTAGGTGCAGCAAAAAATTTCTTGAAAGATTTCTCATGTATCTTTGGTTTATAACCAATTCCAGCCTTATCATAAACACATTTTTGTTCTAATAAAGCATTCAAGTTATCTCTACCATTTGTGAACTTGGCTAAGTCATTTTTCAGTTTTTCAACTTCTTTAGTCAATGTACAACACTTAGAACAATTAGAGCATATAGGTGGTTACAAAACAGTGGCCAATCTTTCATTTACAGCACAATTTTCTGTTTTTAATTCATCTACCTCTTTGTTTAAAACAACTTTTCTCTTCTAGGCATGTGATGGTTTTCTTAGACTTAGTTAGAAATCTAGCAAGTCTAATGGATTATTTAAGAAGTTCTTCAAAAGCATTTTGAAATTCATCATAAGAAGGTTGATAATTAGAACTTACTTCACTTTCTGAATCACTGTTATTACTGGCCATCAAGCACAAGTTTGCCTCCTCAGATTCAGATTCTTCAGTGGATTCTAGATCATTATCATCCCAAGCAATGTAGGCCTTTCTTGGCTTTCTCCACTTCTTTTCCTTTGAGTCAAACTTCAGTTTTGTCCTTCTTTTGCAGCTTTGAACAGTCAAGCTTCATATGGCCAATCTTTCCACATCCATAGCATGTGATGTTGTTGGAAGAGTTGTCACCTTTGCTGAAACTTCCCCTTTGAAAAGTGGATGGCTTTCTTTTGAAGTTACCTTTCTTCTTTAGGAACTTCTTGAAATTTCTAACTAGCATTCCCAACTCTTCTTCAGATTCACCCTCTTGTTCTGAATCATCATCACTGTCTTCTACCTCTTTGACTTGTGATTTCAGAGCCAATCCCTTTTTTCTTTTATCGGTTTCTTCACTCTCATTCAGTCTGTTCAACTCCAATTCATGTTCTTGCAGTTTTCCAAACAATGTGGCAATGGTCATTGATGAGAGATCTCTAGATTAAGATTGCAGTGACTTTAGGTTGCCATTCCCTGCTCAAGCATCTCATTACTTTGTTAATTTGATCCTCATTTGAGATTGTCTTTCCAAGACCAATCAATTGATTTACGATGTGTGTGAATATCTTTTTCATTTCAGTCATAGGTTCTCCTCGATTCATTCTAAACAGCTCATACTCATGTGTGAGGGTGTTCATTCTTCCTCTTTTGAAACATCTGAGGTTCCTTCATGTGTTACTTGCAATGTATCCCACATCTCCTTTGCTGATTTACAATTTGAAACCCTGAAAAACTCATCACGACTTAAAGCAGATGTTATGATATTCTTAGCACGTGCATTATATTGAACTCTTTTCTTATCATCCTCATTCCATTCAGTTTTAGGCTTATTTCTTGGAGCACCGTTAGCATCTACAGTGGAGGGGACAAATTGTCCATTCTCTACTGCATCCCAAATGTCTACACCTGCCGCCTCAAGAAAGATTAGCACTCTTTCCTTCCAATAGATATACTCATATCCATTGAAGGCAGGCGGGCGTGCAAGGGAAGCCCCTTCATGCCAATTGTTGTTTTGGCTTCAACGACTCAAGGAGGGGGGGGGGGGGGGGGGGGTTTAATTGAGTTTTTTTAAAATATTTCCCTGTTAAAAACTTTTCAAATCAGAGTTATGGATTTGTGGCCTCAGGATCCTTTATAAAATAAATGAAGGGTTTATATAAAATCTTGAATTGAAAGATGATGAGGATAAGAAATATTAATTCAGAATTGATTCAGAATAGGTTCAGATTCAAAACTCAGTAATAACAAGATACAGAAACTGATTAAACCTTTAAAGATTAAGAACAAGTTATGCAAGTTTCAGTTTCAGCAATCAAGAATGGTTTTGATCAACTCAGTTTTGAACGTAGATAACACAGTATTGATTACAATCGAACTCAGTTTTCAATACAGTTTATACAGATCAAGAACAGAAATTATATTGAACTTTAAACATCAAAACCACAGGTTCGTGATCATAAACAGAAAGTAAGGAGTTTGAGTTTAGAGATACAGACAACCAGATTTATCCTGGTTCAGTCACCTCCCCTGTGACCTACATCCAGTCACCACTCCACCTGTGGGATTTCACACACTAACACACAAGCTTTACCAGGTAGCTTGAAAAACCTTTACACCACAGAGCACTCCTTCACCTCGAGATACCACACTCTTTGGAAGAGCCTCAATGTTCAACCTTAGGGATACCTCACCCTAATCACTTAGAGAGACTCCCTCTCTCTTTACAATCGAAAGTAAAACAAAACTTGATTCCTAACTCTCAATAGTCAAATAAACAAATTGAAGCACTTTTGAGTATTGAAACACTCTTTTCACAGTAAGATCAAGAAAGATGATGAATGATATATGTATCGTTATGATCGATATGATATTATTATATTTCTGTAGAATGTGTTCCTTTGATCCCTCTTTATATAGAAAACAAGTTATAGTCGTTGGGATCAATTAAAACAGATTTGGATCTGATTAACAGAAACTATTTTCTTGATTCTGGTTCTTGAAATAAGATTCTGATAGTTCTTGTAGAATTCGCGTCCATCTTGAAAGTAACCGCATCCATCTAGCCATTAAGATTTTACATTCGATCGGGCTAGTAGACGAGCTCCATTTGGTAAACGAGCTCCATATGCCACTTTATTAGACGGAGCTTCTCATTAAGGACTTAGTAAATCCAAAGAGCGTAACCTTAGTAGACGAGCTCCATATGCCACTTTAGTGGACGAGCGCTTGTTACTTTAGTGGAAAATCACTTCTGTCACTTTAGTAGACTAGCACTTCTGTCACTCTAGTGGACGAGCGCTTGTTTCACTTTATTGGATGAACGCTTGTATCACTTTATTGGGCGCCCGCTTTTATCACTTATGTTGGACGTGCGCCTCTGAAATCTTATTTCCAAAAATAATTTTCATTAACGAAAACTTATTCCTTTTAATGCAGGTTATGAAAATTGGTTTTTTTTCATGCATCTTTTCAAATGAGCTTTTTGTGAATAAGAGATTTCATATCTTTCAAATCATCTAAGACTTAAATCTAATTTCTCCTTAAGCTACTGTCTTGATGATTCCTTGATCTTGGTTGGACGACCGCTTGTATCACTTTATTGGACGCCTGCTTTTATCACTTATGTTGGACATGCGCTTCTATCACTTCAGTGTTGGACGAGCGCTTCTGAAATCTTATTTCCAAAAATCATTTTCATTAACGAAAACTTATTCTTTTTAATGCAAGTTATGAAAATTGGTTTTCTTTCATGCATCTTTTCAAATGAGCTTTTTGTGAATAAGAGATTTCATCTCTTACAAATCATCTAAAGAGCTTTCCAAATGATATATGCACTCAAGAGAAATAAAAAAAATGTGTAGCACCCGAATAAAATAAAACAGATAAGAGCTTTCCAAAAATAAGGTACTTACCTTGTATGAGATCAGGATCTCGAGAAGTCTCGGGTCTTCTAACGGCAAACACCCTACCACTGGCATGAGGCCTGCCACCTTGTTGATTTCCTGTCTGAACTCTTGATCCACTAATCTGAGCTCCTCTACTCTATTGTTAAACTCGATTTCTGCCCATTTGGCTCTAAGGACACGATATGGCCATGTGTCTCACTTGTCCACACTGGTATCTAATGACCTCTGCATCTGAAGGCAATTTCTGAGCAGATGTGGCCATCCACATTTGTAACATGTCAGCACCCCTGACAATGCCTGGCTAGTTCCTCCGCTGGTTGAACTTGCTATTTGCTTATTGGGGCGACTATATGGCCTTGCCCTTTGATGGAATCCCCCCCCCCCCCCCCCCCACACACACACACACGTCCCCTCTGACTGTTACCTCCTCTAATTGGTCCACCACTTTGTTGTTGTGGCTGAATTGGTTTGGCACGGTCATGACTCACTAACATTGTACACTTTTCGACTATGACCTGAATCATTATCCTCTTTAACTCTGGCCTCAACCCATCCTCAAACCGCCTACAAACCCCATCATAGTGGACTTGATAAAATTGGGAGAACTTCGGCAACGCCTCGAACATGATATCATGTTCTCCCACTGATAGATTCCTTATCTCAGACTCATGAATTCTCTCATTTATAAGACATACAAATGTCTTATAAATGCTTTAAAATTTATTCCTATACATTAAGAATAACTCGCATATCGGACACCATACCCTTGACCTTGCCTAAGCATAGCTGGCATCCGATGTTGATCCAACTAGAATGTCGAAATACAACCCTACCCCCATAGTACTCAATTCTAATCAGACATAATCCCAGAGACCGGTTTAGAACTGATGTAACACCCCAACTTATAAGAGTTTTTTATATATAATTATTTAATTTATGAAAATAGTTTATTTCTCAAACAAAACCAAAAACCGTGCATATAAAACTTTTGTTGGAAAACTTGATAAAATCACTTGGGCCTCTCAAGTACCCAGTCCGAGTGTTACATTCTAAACAACATAAATATCGATTGGGCGTCGCAACGCCACTCCTAAAGGTTTGTTGGGGAATATCAACGGAATCACCATGAGTACAAAGATGATTTCCGGTACACAAGAGTCCCCCTCAACCTCTACTAAACTTACATAGTACTAAGGCGGACCACATCTCGATGGTATGAACCTCCCGAATACCTGACCTATTAGAGGATCGTATAGCACCAGCGGTGTAGTGATAATCCTCAGACGAGTCGGTGGGAACTGGAACTCAATTCTTGTAACCTTTGGATACTCCCGGTATGGGTTCTCCATCAGGTTGTCCTGGTGGTCATCAACTATATAAATCCGAAGCTCCGTGGGCATCGATCCAACTGTAGGATATGGGAGAAAGGTAGTAGGCAGGATAGCATAGGGGTCCTCCTCCTCTCTAGGTATAGACATGTCTACCTCCTCAGGCGCATCCTGATCCTGATGCTCAAGTATGTCACCCTCCATCGGAAGGATCTTGGCTCCATTCGGAAGTGGTGAGATCACAGGAGCTCTACCGAAAGGAGGTTAGGGCTCGTAAGTGTTGACCGACTCAGTGTCAGATATCGACTCTTGGGATCTTCAGAATCATGCAAGGGAAAAGAAGAGCATATACAACAAGAAAGGGAGTGAGAATCTCCGTTGATTCACTCAGTATGGGGAGCCCTCGGCATGCTTTGTCCTCACTTACATGCCATCAAACACATACAAGTTTCAAACACATACATAGAAAACAACCATCAAGCACATCATGATACATGCTCAAACAATGTTCAACTCATGCCTAAGGGCTATGCATGTGGGCCCAGATCCATAGCAAATCATTGCGGCGTCGCACCCCTAGCGGATAATTTGGCATTCAAGCACTTCGTAAATCAAGCGGCATCGCACCCCTGGAGGATAATCTGGCATTCAAGCCACTTCGCATTCACTACGGCATCGCAACACCGTTGCAGGATCTAGCACACACAACTATTTCAGGCTGCCACTTCGCATTCAATGCGACATCATACCCCTAGCGGATTATGCAGATGATGCATGCATGTATGTTACACCTCAAACATCGTAAACCAAACATTATTATACAATACTCATTACGTGAGTTATATTTTATCATCTTCGTTTGATTATACTCATATATATATAAGTTATCACCGTAACTCACAACATGATGCACTTCTCTAGTACTGGCATAATCATATGCCCTGAATTGTGCATTTTCACAGTATCATCCATCACTGAGCACTTATATCTCTTTACAAAATTGACCATCATATAATTCCATCATTGAGCATACATAGCTTTTAGACCAATAACCTTCATATCATTTCATCATTGAGCATACATAGCTCGTACACCAATAACCTTCATATAATTTTATCATTGACCATACATAGCTCTTACACCAAAAACCTTCATATCATTGCTTGGGTACGTCTTATTTATTTGATTTCCTCATTTGAATTATACCTCTCCCTTTTTAATTACCTCCTTTGGAAAAATAACGTTTTTAGTTAATAACCTTTATACAACAATAGTTTTTATTTGCTAAAGTAAAATTCATAAGTACTCATATAGTACCCTTTATTCCTTGATCAAAACGTTTGAAGATAATACTTTGGTATATACATTTATGTCCTTCAAATATAATAATGAATATTATGTAAGAAATTACCTTCATTCAAATATTAACTCATAAATAGAATTTATAAATACATAGGAAAATGTTTAAAGTGATAGTGAATTGTTTTATCAATGTAAGGTTCCAAATTTGGAACTTAGAGAAAACTAATTTCATAAATAAAATTCGCTTTAAAGTATATAACCCTTGAAAATAGATATTTCCAACCATGAAAAATAATGAGGATAAATACTTTTGTTAATAGTTATAGAAAATACTTTCGTTGTTGGTTATTCTTAACCACAACGTCTTTAATCATCTAAAAATACTCACTTTTTGTAAATCACCTTGATGAATTTATTTTTTAAAAATTATCCAAAATAATTATTATACATATTCTGTGAAAATAGGGAATTACTTTATCCATAAGTATTTTCATTATCAAGAAATTAATACTTACGCGTACGTATACAAAATTCTTTAAACTGTTACTTAGATAATTATTGAACGTACGTAGTCACCAATTTATATTTCTTGAAATACTCCTCACAATATTTATATTTACAAAATGCCCTTTTCCTTTTTATCCTCATTTGTTACCTCAACTCTTTTGAAAACTTCTTTTTGTAATCATCATTTTTCACTTGCACTTAGTTTTATAATACTATTATAGTAAATTCTTTTCAAATAAAACTTATTATTTATTTTCCATGAAATTTTCCTCTTTCCTCTTACTCATCCATACGGCCACCACCCCTACTTAACATCCTCATACTTTAAATTTTCCTATTACACATTACTAATTACTCATGTGACCTTTTATTATTATTTTAAGGCTTAAAGCTTTACCAATCATTCTTTTTGATTTCTTACATAAGGCATGTGATGCCTAGAGGGTTCAATGCAGTTTTCTTGCCTCTTCCTAGATGACATAGCTGCTGCCTTAGTCAGCATACTGATGGACTCCGGCAAGTGTACCGGAATGAAGCAAGTAATAATTAAAACGACAAGTAAATTACCGAGTATCGAACTCAGGGATTGGGAAACAAAGTACCACTTCACAAATTAAACAAGTATTTTAGAACAAGAAATAAGTGTGAATAGATTTCAATAAAATAAAAGAAACAATAAAATAAAATAAAATATTTTTGGGATTTTCAAATTAAAAGAGATTTCCAGGAGTTGGGTTACCAACAAGACTGCTCATGCTACTAAATTGACTACCCCTCTTGTTAATTATCGAAATTTTCTTTGAAGGTGAATTTATCCTAAATAAGTTAGTGTTCCCTCTCGGGATACAAGAACCGTGCCCAATTAAACCAGCCCCTACTCTCGTGGTAATTGTATTTAAATTGAACCCATTAAGATTCGTGACAATTCAATGGTACCCTTGAAGGACCGCTTTTAACTGTCGTGATTTAAGTCCTAAGTTCAATCCCTATAGATCCAATACCTAAGTTCACCGTGTTGGTGTAAGCCCTAGAGGCCAATGTATTTCTTTAGACTTACATTTGTATCTTGCTATTTCATATATATATATATATATATATGATATGAGGCATTCCAGTTTATTGTGTTACTTGTTTAAACATAATAAAGTCCTTAGAATAGAAATTTCTGTTCAATAGAATATCAAGTATATGACTTGATCGTGAGACACTATTGAACAATGAAATCCTATTCTTAAATATCCATAGTCAAGTATTTTATTAATAAGGACAATAATAATACAATTGAGACTATTATGTGTGCAGACTGATGACCACATCTCACGGGTCATAGATATGAGATATCAAGTTGCCACATAGGTACGCATTAAGGTAATGATGTACTGGATTGACCCACCATGAGAACACTACATGGAGCGTTATGTGAGTGTCATAAGTAGTTCTCATAGTGACAATGGTGTATGTAATCCTTCGACCTGAAATCACTACGATCCCTACATGAGGAGTCGTGTGCTTTAATATCGTCAAACATCATCTGTAATAGGATGATTATAAAGACGATCATTGGGCATACCACGAGCCATGCAGAGGGATGTGAGTGACCTAGATGGAATTTGTCCCTCCTACATAACAGGAGTAATATCTTTGGGCCCCCTGATAGAGTGAGATCAGTAAAATGCATGGCCGTCTTTGAAATGAGTCAATATGAGATATTGACCTCATTTGTTGTTAAGTCTACTCGGGTATCAGGGAACATGATATTGAACCATACAAGGGTGACACATTCTATGCCTTGTGTTCAATATAGATATATGGACAAAGGGATAACAATGCACATGAATATTTGTCACAGAAAGGTTTCGTCAAATCACTGACTTTCTCACTACTTAGGTAGCAGTGATGTATTGCTAGATACCGCTCACAGTTTGTAATATTAAATGGGATTTAATATTACTGCTAACGTATTGGGAACCTATAGGGTCACACACAAAAGAGCGGATTAAAAGAAGCATTAAAAGAAAGTTGGACTTTCCTATTGGGCCTAGCGCATAGTAGATGGGCTTAGGTCAAATGTTGCTCACTAACTCACTTAAGGAGGTGATACTATAAGTAGACCACTTAAGTTGTTGTGCCCACACGGTTGATAACCTAGCCGCACAAAAGAGAGTAAGCGTGAACAACAAAGTCTCGGTTTTGAAGCTAGCACTGTGAGACAGAGACGCTTCGGTTCGTGACGTTGGACGCTCACGGAATCCGCTCGTGAGGATACGTCTAGAGACACCGTTCGTGCGGTGTTCGTGATAGACGAATTTCAACAAACAGCCATCGCTTCAAGAGGTAAACTTTCGAATCATGAATCATGACCATTCGCAAGGATCCTTCGATGGGAATTTTTCCCCTGCGTTTCTTTTGTTTTATACGCAAATTCCCAACACACCGCTATGTTCCTCCTTAGAGTATCTATGACATGAAAATAAATGCGCACCAAATTCACAAGTAATTCATGCAATAGGAATCAAATCGAAAGCAAAATTGAAATTAACAAAGGAAAAACATCAATTCATAACATAAAACAGATCTCGGGCATAGCCCCAATCCCTAGAAATAAAAAAAGACTACTCAAGCATTGCCATGGTCATGGCAACCTTGAATAACAAAAGCATAAAAGGAAAACCTAAGAGAAGAGAAGAGATTGAGAAGAAGAGAAATCCTAGTTTTTGCCTAAGGTAGCAGCCCAACGGATCCTATTTTCGAGCCTAGTTGTTCTATTTATAGAGTAGGGTAACTTGAATCCCAAGCAATTACAAAATCAGATCAAATTAGGTTTTAAAATTTCATATTTTTCGCGTCACAGCCGTGATAGCTGTCACGGCCAGGCCGTGACAGATTCTGTCTTGGAAAACTTGGCACTGATGACCTATCACGGCCGTGACATGTTCTGATTTTGTGTTCTTATTTCTTTTTCAGTCCTGCTCGATCATGGTCGTGATGCCTATCACGGCTAGGCCGTGATGGTCTCTGTTTGGCTTTGTTTTCTTGATTTTCAAGCTCCATCTTCATGCAAGCTCCATCATGATTGATCTTGAACATTTTAATCTTCATATTTAATTGCCAAATCAATATCTCCAAATCAATTGCCAAATCTTATCATATCCTTTGTTGTTGTCATAGGCAATTATTATACAAATCTAATTTGATTTGGATCCAATCTTTTATCTCAATGCCAATTGAATTATCTTTTAATCATAATAATCCAAATCCAAATTGATTTGGAATCAAATCCATCATGTGGGCCCTTACAATTTACTTGGCAATCTTCAATTTAATTGATATCATTCTTCTTTGTCCTTTCCTAAAAATAAAAATAAGAAAATCTTGAGAAAATCGTCTAAAATCTAATTAAAATTAATTAAATGTATATATTGACTCTAACAAATCAAGATACGAAAATAAAGTCTAATTTGGGTCAAATCAAGCATTCAACTCCACAGAATTGATAAAATCCACTCTAAAATAATAGATAAAACATGATAAGACATTGGATTATCAAAATACCCCAAACTTAAACTTTGCTTGTCCTCAAGCAAACTAAAACTCAAAAAGACTCAGAATTGGGTAAGCTCAATGGACTCAATTAATTTCACACAAATTTCATGCAATTTTATTAATTCAATTTTTCTTCAATGTTTCCCCCTTTACATCAATGTAATCCCCACATTCAATTACTTTAAACAATTGAGAATTTTATCATTCATGCAATTATTAATTTAAGTAAAGGGTTCGAGTTACACACAAAAAGGAGATATCCAATTTCAATTAATTGCCTTCCTCACAAGGGCATTTAGTATTTCACTCATTCACTCAATTTGTCTAGGATATCAACTTTCACTCAATTTCACATTTCAAGAGCACTTTCCATGAATTTGATTTTCATCTCAAAAATAGTTCCCACGAAAACATGCATGCAACATCAAAATGTCTTTTAAAGGTTGTAATGGGACCTGGCTAAAGGTAGGATATTCAAAGGTACTAGGCTTTACATCCCTAGTAGTTAAGAGAGCATGAAAGTTTTTACCTTGACTTTCCACTCTTATTCCTTTTTCAATTTTTTTTTTTGTGGCTACAACCTTTTCCTTTTAATACCCTTTTTTGACATTTTTGAACTTTTCTTCTTTTTCTTTTTTTCCTTTGGCTTCAACCTTTATTTTTTTCTTTTTATCATCCTAAAATAACATATCAAATCCTTGTAGCCACCCCAAACTTAGTTTCTTACAACCCTTGTCTTGCTAAGCTTCCATGCTCTCCTAATTCCTAAGATTTGGTTAACATGGTTTTTCCGGATTTTTTTGGCTTATAACATAAGGTCATCAAGAAACAATAGGCTTATTAGGCACAATGTGGCTAACTAGGGAACATGCATTAGGGATGATTCTTTTTAGGCCAAGTAGCTATTTCAAAGAAAATTGCCTAAATCATTTTATGCAAACATATAACCATGCAAACCATGAAGAGATTCAAGCAAATCCGGGAATGTGCAACTTAAAAGTGATTCACACAATTTAAAAACAATGTTGGAGGCTCAAATTCCTCACCTGGACATTTGTAGCAAATTATTTAACCGAGATACAATCCCTAATGTGTGCATCCCTTCACCCCAAACTTATCATAAATTATGCAATCACAATAAAATTTCTCAAAGTTCAATTTTCAATTTTCCACATGGGGATCAATTTTCAATTTTCAAATCATTAGGGGAAATCATCAAAAATCAATATTTATCATGCAATCCATTTATGCTAAATTTAATAAGATCCATTCAAGCTCACCGACAGAAGACTCACACACATATGACTCAAGTAAAGAAAATCAAAATAATTTAAAAGAGAAGGGTTTAGAAAAACTCATTGAAGACGCTTCCACCCGGATCCCAAAGCCTTTGGTAAAAAGACCAAGAGATGCCCAAGATGTAAGACCTTCCTTTCGGATCCCATGGCTTGTGGAGTGGAGATGGAAGAAGCAAGTGTGATGAGATTCCATTGACTTCTTTAAGTGATATGATGAGCTCATTTCCTTCCTGTTCAAATGGTAAGTCCCCTACTCCAAGAATGGCCTTTATGTAATTAGTTTCTCCATGAAGCACTAGAACCATAACGTTTTGAGGTGACCTTAGAGCCTTTGCCGCTATTGATGAAAACTCCCAATTCTCAGGCAATGACTTGAACTCCAAAGTTGGTATTTTTACTAAGTAATGTGATAGACAAATTGTAGGAACCAACTTTGTAACATCCACAGATGCATGCAAACCAACATATTTATCCAACTCAGGATTTTTAGGCTCCTCAATAGGAATGGTGAGAGAAGTATTTTCCACATGATTGGTTTCTTTTGTCCCTTGCAGAGGAACAATAGGAGATATTTCCTCCTTGCACTCCTCTTCATGATCCTCTCCTCTTGAATCATCTTCCACCACCACTTCATCTTCATTCACGTCCATTCTAACAAGTAGATTCTCTTCAATTTGAATTCCATGCTGCTTTTCTGCTAGCAATTTAGAAAATTCACAAGCTTTCTCTTCTAACCTCTGGAAGTTGTTACTTAGCATCTCCGCTACCAATTGAGAATGTTTCTTACACATTTTATGCCTTTGAATCATGGCACTAAATTCCTCCTTGCTACGCTCTATGCTCTGGATCAAAAGTTGAGCATCTATATCCCAAAGTGATTCCAGCACCTCGGGATCCAGTTTAATGTCTGGTGGTGGTTGTAAGGATGACAAATAGGATCTCCATTCCTCCTTGGAGTATATCTTCACATGTTATCAGTGATACCATCAAACACGATCCAATCAAGTTGATATTCCCAAGTTGGATAGTAACGATAGTCCATGTGTTTCATCAACCTTGCACAAACAAAACTCAAAAGAAAAGGTCAAATATATACAAATAAAAATTAAAAAGTCTAAAGTAGTTTTCTCATTTGTTACTACTGATATTGGTATTGCCAATCCCCGGCAACGGCGCCAAAAACTTGATGGACTTCTGCAAGTGTACCGGATCGAAGCAAGTAATAATTAAAACGGCAAGTAAATTACCGAGTATCGAACTCAGGGATTGGGAAACCAAGTACCACTTCACAAATTAAACAACTATTTTAGACCAAGAAATAAGTGTGAATTGATTTCAAGAAAATAAAAGAAACAATAAAATCAAATCAAATATTTTTGGGATTTTCAAATTAAAAGAGATTTTCAGGAGTTGGGTTACCAACAAGACTGCTCATGCTACTAAATTGACTACCCCTCTTGTTAATTATCAAAATTTGCTTTGAAGGTGAATTTATCCTAAATAAGTTAAGGTTCCCTCTCGGGATACAAGAACCATGCCCAAATCAACCCCTACTCTCGTGGTAATTGTATTTAAATTGAACCCATTAAGATTCGTGACAATTCAATGGTACCCTCGAAGGACCGCTTCTAACTCTCGTGATTTAAGTCCTAAGTTCAATCCCTATAGATCCAATGCCTAAGTTCACCGCTAGGTTCCTCCTTAGAGTATCTATGACATGCAAATAAGTGCGCACCCAATTCACAAGTAATTCATGCAATAGGAATCAAATCGAAAACAAAGTTGAAATTAACAAAGGGAAAACATCAATTCATAACATAAAACAGATCTCAGGCATAGCCCCAATCCCTAGAAATAAAAAAGACTACTCAAGCATTGCCATGTTCATGGTAACCTTGAATAACAAAAGCATAAAAGGAAAACCTAAGGGAATAGAAGAGATTGAGAAGAAGACAAATCCTAGTTTTTGCCTAAGGTAGCAGCCCAAGGGATCCTATTTTCGAGCCTAATTGCTCTATTTATAGAGTAGGGTAACTTGAATCCCAAGCAATTACAAAATCAGATCAAATCAGGTTTTAAAATTTCAGATTTTTTGCGTCATGGCCGTGATGCCTGTCACGGCCAGGCCGTGATGCCTGTCACGGCCAGGCCGTGACAGTTTCTATCTTGGAAAACTTGGCACTGATGGCCTGTCACGGCCGTGATGGCCATCACGGCCTGACCGTGACAGGTTCTGACTTTGTGTTCTTCTTTCTTTTTCAGCCCTGCTCGATCATGGCCATGATGCCTATCACGGCTAGGCCGTGATGGCCTCTGTTTGGCTCAGTTTTCTTGCTTTTCAAGCTCCATCTTCATGCAAGCTCCATCATGATTGATCTTGAACATTTTAATCTTCATATTTAATTGCCAAATCAATATCTCCAAATCAATTGCCAAATCTTATCATATCCTTTGTTGTTGTGATAGTAAATTACTATCCAAATCCAATTTGATTTGGAACCAATCTTTTATCGCAATGCCAATTGAATTATCTTTTAATCATAATAATCAAAATCCAAATTGATTTGGATTCAAATCCATCATGTGAGCCCTTGAAATTTACTTGGCAATCTTCAATTTAATTGATATCCTTCTTCTTTGTCCTTTCCTAAAAATAAAAATAAGAAAATCTTGAGAAAATCATCTAAAATCTAATTAAAATTAATTAAATGCATATATTGACTCTCATAAATCAAGATAGGAAAACAAAGTCTAATTTGGGTTAAATCAAGCATTCAACTCCACAAAATTGATAAATCCACTCTAAAATAATAGATAAAACATGATAAGACAGTGGATTATCACATACTCATCATCCATAGCTTTGCAAGCTTCTCAAGTAAGAGCCATGCATTGGCTCTCACCATGGGCTACTCTAGCCCCATTTCCTTTTCTCTCTTAATTTATTTTAATCCTTTATTTACTAACATTAATATTACACATTAACCCACCAACTCAGAATCTAGCATTCTTCTCTCATTAGTTTTGAGATGATTTTTATGAGTTTGTTGGTGCTCATCACGTTTTTCCAGCATCCTGCTGGAATCACAAACTCCAGTTTTAGGGCTATTTTGTAGCACCGCATTAGGTGTCTTACAAAAATCCCATACACGATTTCTTTATATAACCTTAAAGGTTTTCTCGTCTCCCTTCCATTGGTATCTTCAGATGTTTAAACAAAAATATACAAGATTTATTAAAAATCTGGGAATGACCAAAGCTCAGTCCAGGAAATGGTTTTTCACAGTCAGCCCTAGTCTGACTTTGCATGTATTTTTAAACCATCATTTCTTCATCAAAAATTACAAAATTTATATGAAAATCTAAGCCCCGAAAGTGAGGATTCCAAATATGTGTTCATTGTTTCGATATCATTTTTAGTTTGAAAGATACGACGCAGAATACAAACATATGTCAGGCTGCAAATTGATGTTTCAGCACATGCTTGTGAATCATATGGTTGACCAGTACTTCCTTTAATGCATCTTGGACTCTCCTTTGCCTTGATCCTGTCATTAGTCCATGGATGTATTCTATGTTTGGGATCCTTTCGCTTGGTGAATCCATGATCATATCACATTGACTTAGTGCTGGACCTATATCCATAGCACCTTATATGATGTCTCCTCTAGACCTATCATAGAACAGTTGATCAAGAAATAGTTCATTAGGCCTAGTTGCCCCCGTGGGGAGCGCCAGTGTTGTTAGTGAAGGAGAAAGATGGTAGCATGAGGTTGTGTGTCTATTATCGACAACTCAATAAGTGAATGTTAAGAATAGATACCCTATCCCAAGGATTGATGACCTTATGGACCAGTTGGTAGGAGCTTGCATCTTTTCTAAGATAGATCTGAGGCCAGTATACCATCAGATTCGGTTCAAGTCCGAGGACATCCCGAAGACTGCGTTTAGAATGTGTTATGCTCACTACGAGTACATGGTTATGCCTTTTGGTGTGACTAATGCTCCTATTATGTTCATGGATTACATGAACAAGACCTTTCACCCTTACTTGGATAAGTTTATGATGGTTTTCATAGATGACATCTTATTATACTCTAAGACTAAAGAAAAGCATGATGAACACTTAAGGGTAGTTTTGCAGACCCTTAAGGAAAAGCAGTTGTATGCTAAGTTGTCTAAGTGTGAGTTTTGGTTAGAAGATATGAGTTTCTTAGGGCACTTCATCTCTAAAGGAGGAATAGTTATGGACCTAGCCAAGGTAGAGACTGTTCTCCATTTGGAAGCACCAAAGTCAGTTACCGAGATTAGGGGTTTCTTCGGTTTAGAAGGACACTATACGAGGTTTATAGAGGGGTTCTCTAAGATAGAATTACCTTTGACCCGCCTCACTAAGAAAGGCCTGATCTTGTGTGGGATTTTAAGTGTGAGGAAAGTTTTCAGACTCTAAAGGAAAGATTGACATCTGCGCCAGTGTTAGTCTTACCAAATGCTAGTGAGCTTTTTGTAGTGTACTGCGCTGATTCCAAGCAAGGTTTAGGTGGTGTGATGATGCAAAATGGTCAGGTGGTAGCTTGTGCTTCTAGTAGTTGAAAACTCATTAGAAGAACTAATGTAACCATGATTTGGAACTAGGAGCTGTAGTGTTTGCCATAAAATTGTTGAGGCATTACCTTTATGGAGCAAGATTTGAAGTCTTTAGCGATCATAAGAGTTTAAAATACATGTTTGACCAGAAAGAGCTAAATATGAGGAAACATAGGTTCATGGAGTTTCTTAAGGATTATGATTTTGAGTTGAGTTACCACCTAGGAAAAGTCAATGTAGTGGCAGATGCTTTAAGTAGAACGACCTTACATGTTTCAGCCTTAATGGTTAAAGAAATGGATTTAATTGAGGAATTTAGAGACTTGAGTTTAGCTTGGGAAGTCACCCCAAATAGTATTATTCTTGGAACTTTGAAGATCACCAATGGTTTGATGGAATAGACTAGAGAAAGCCAAAAGATAGATGTGTACCTCTTAGACCAGAGAGAGTTACTTGCTCAAGGTAGAAACCTTAGCTTTGAAGAAAGAGCTGATGGAGTTTTAAGGTTCCAGGATAGAGTTTGTATACCTATTGTTCCAGAGCTTAGGAAGTTGATCCTTGAGAAAGGACATATGAGTGGTTTAAGTGTCCACTCAGGTGCCAAAAAATGTACCAAGATCTAAAGCGTATGTTTTGGTAGCCTAGAATGAAAAAAGGATGCACCCAAGTTTCTTTATGCTTGCTTATTATGTCAGAAGACTGAGATAGAACACCAGAAACCTCCAGGTAAGATGCAACCCTTGAGTATCCCAGAGTGGAAGTGGGATAGTATCTCTATGGACTTCATGTCTTGACTCCCAAGGTCTGCAGCTGGTTGTGATGCTATATGGGTTGTTGTGGATAGGTTGACTAAATATGCTCATTTCATCCCTATGAACATGGGATATCCACTAGAGAAGTTGACTAGGTTGTACATCAGAGAGATAGTTAGATTACATGGTGTGCCCTCTAGCATAGTGTCGGATAGAGATCGTAGATTCACTTCTTGGTTCTGGAATAGTTTGCATGAGGCTTTAGGGAACAAGCTTAGACTGAGTTCAGCTTACCACCCACAGACTGATGGTCAGTCTGAGAGAACCATCCAATCCTTAGAGGATCTGTTGAGAGCTTGTGTGCTAGAATAGTCGGGTAGTTGGGATAAGTTCTTACCCCTTATAGAGTTCACCTACAACAATAGCATTCATTCTAGTATTGGGATGACACCTTATAAAGCGTTATATGGAAGAAGGTGTAGGACACCATTGTGTTGGAATGCGCCTGGTGAGAATCTAGTGCTAGGACCTAAAATAGTGCAAGAGACTACAAAAATGTTAGAATGATCCCGGACAAGATGAGAGTAGCACGGAGTAGACAAAAGAGTTATCATGACAAGAGAAAGAAGTCTCTCGAATTCCAGGAGCGCGATCATGTGTTCCTGCGAGTTACTCCAACAACTGGGGTTGGTAGAGTATTGAAAGCCTGGAAACTTACTCCCATATTTATTAGTCCTTACCAAATTCTAAAAAGAGTTCGTAAATTTGCTTACCAAATAGCCTTACCACCTTTCTTGTCCAACCTTCACAATATGTTCCATGTGTCCCAACTTCGAAAATACATTCATGATCCTAGCCATGTGATAACACTCGATACAATTCCGTTAAACGAGAACTTGACTTTTGAGGTACTACTGCTATAGGTGGAGCATCGAAGGATAAAGCAGCTGAGGGGAAAGGAAATTCCCTTGGTCATTGTTGTTTGGAGTGGGGCTACTGAGGAAAGTGCTACATGGATGTTGGAAATCATAATGATGGTGTCATATCCGCACCTGTTTACTTGAGGTGAGTAGAAATTCATAAGGGGGGATATTTTGGTCAAAAATATCTTCCTGACACATGAGCATGACCCCTTGAATTTGAGCGTTTGACGGGGATGTTGCAGACCCCCTGCTCATTCAGCATGACCCCTGCTTGTATTGAGCACGGTCGTGCTCATATGAGCACGACCTCCTGCTTTTTTAAGCAGACCCATTGCTGTCTAAGAACAACCCCCTGCTTGTATTGAGCACCACCATGATCATTTGAGCACGACCCCCTGCTCGTTGCCTGACAGCACAAAAACGCTAATTTTAGAGGGTTATGAGCAATAACACTCATTTTGACACTTTTGTTTTTCGCAATCCTTGTGAAACAGAAACCCTCCCCTATCCCACCTCTTTAACCTCTTCAAATATCATGGTGTTTTCTCTTGCGATTGGAGAGTAAGTCGTGCATTAGTGTCAATTAAGGTAATCACGTTAACCCTTCATTTAATCTCCTTTTTGTTTTCTTGAATTGAGGAATAATCTTTGTTTCCTTTTTAATGTTCTTGACCAAGATTCATTGAACCGTTCGAGTGAGCTGAGTTTGGATTCGCTCAAGTTAACCGTAGACTTAGACTGTCATACCAGGTATGAGGAGAAGGAATTTACTGAGACCTCAAAAGTCTGAAACACATTTGATGTGTGAATTATCTAAATTTTGATGTTTCCAAATATATATTAAGTATAGTTATATTGAACCATGTGAAATTACTAATGAGACTGTTCAAGTGTGAAGAAAAATGGCTTTAAGATCACACGTCTAAAACTGACCCATCTATGTTTTCCTAAGAAGCATTTTTTAAGACTTGTCTAAAAAACCACCCGTCTGGAAAAATGAGAGCTCAAAGTCAAAGACCCATCTAAGAAGATGACGTGGTAAGATCAAAGAACCTATCCAAGAAGATGATGTGGCAAAGTATAAGACTGAAGGACTATCAGTGGCTCACTCTCTGAAAAAGCCTTGCGCACCCGTCTAATAACTGGACCGGTACACCCGTCTAAAAATAAACTCTACTGCACCCGTCTACTGATCAGATGCCATAATAAAGTTCAAGTCAACATCCTTTAATAAAGATACTTCTTTTGAAGACCTCGAAGACCTTTGTACAAAAGCACCAAGCATAAAGAATAAACAAATTATTCTTTCAAGATTTTAAGGAATAAAGACACTACCACTGTACCAAGTCAGCTGCTTTTCACTATTTAAAGTACTAAACAAAAGCACTTTCCAAAAGGTGAACTGAGTGTTGCACTGAAATGGGAAAGTTCTCTACTGCAAGTACAAAAGCATTGCTGCTGAACCACAGAAACCATAACTCTTCAGAACAAAGTGTACTCTTGGTCGCATATCCAATGTCCAAAGTCCAACGTACCCAAGAATTTAATGAAGACTCTGAACGAATTTTTGGCATTAATGGTGTCCCAGAAGTTCAAATTAAAGGGGATTACTTTCTGAAGTTGTTTCTAAAGGATCAATTGGTTGAAATCTTTAAATCTAGCAAACCATGAAGATGAAGATAAGAGATTTTGACCATATTCAAAGAAGCATTTATTCTGCTCATTAACTTCTTCATTCTTAAATTGATTACCTCTTCAATCATTTGACAATAATACACAATCTTTCATTCTCAAATTTATTCCATTCTTCGAGTGTTACCAAAAAGACATGCAAAAGTTGTATTATTTACACAAACCCTTTTACCCTCTTAGTTGTTGAGCCTAGAGAGTCCAGGTGGGAAAAGAATACGTGTTTAAGAGTGAGCCTGGAGAGGCTAGGTGTGAAAAGAATACTTGTACTATAATCTGATTAGTTATAGTGGAAATACTTGGTGTTGCCAAGAACTGGACGTAGCCCTATTGATTTTGGGGTGAACCAGTATAAATCTCTTGAATGATATTCATTTCCCTAATCTATTTACTTTATTTAAGAGTTTATTCGTTTTAGCTTTTAACCTAGGGATTTCAATTGTGAATATCAAAATTCTTTTAACCCTTCTCTACTTGTGCGTGTGTTGTTTCTAAATTAAAGGAGTCACCCGTCTAATATTCTTTTCATTACTGATTGCTTGTTGTGCCTGCGAAAACATTTTCAAAGTATTGTAAAAATATGGTAAACACAATTCAACCCGACGTTCTTGTGTTAACTTTGGTTATTTCAGTTGGTATTAGAGCTTATCCTCTGGGTTGAGCTTCTAACAGAGTAGAGGAAAAGATCTTGGAAATGGCAGGTGAAGATAGCTCAATCAAAAACCGTGCAGGAGAAGGAACCTTCATGTCTAGACCTCCATACTTCAAGGGAGAAGATTATATCTACTAGAAAGAAAAGATGAAGTGGTTTCTACAATCCACTAACTTTGATATTTGGGATATCATTGAAGAAGGTCCCTATGTTCTTAAAGATGAGGAGAAGAAATTTCAAAAGAAAGCATGACATCATGTGTGCTTTAAGCAGAGAGGAATTTGAGAAAGTCTGTGCTTATGAGTCTGCTAAAGAAATGTTGGAATCTCTAGCTATGGCTCATGAAGGAACTAGCAAAGTAAATGAGACCAAAGTCAGCATGTTGATCAGAAAATATGAACTCTTCAAGATGGAAGAAGGAGAAACCATTGGCGAGATGTATGGAAGATTTCAAACTATAAGTAATTGGTTGAAATCTATGGGTAAAATATACAAAATTAAAGAGTACATTCAAAAGATTCTCAGAAGTCTTCCAAAACAATGGAGACCTCTAGTCACTGATGTATCTCAGGTCGAGGATCTATCAACAATGAAGCTGAATGAGCTCATTGGAACTCTTAAAATCCATGAGCAAAGGTTACTTGAAGAAAACAATGAAAAGAAAAACAAATCCATTGCTCTCAAGGTTGACAAAAAGTCATCCAAGGGATCTACCTCTAAAGCTCTCAAAGTTGATGAATCTTCAGAAAAATCTGATGAATCAAATGAGGATGATTAAGAAGATGAAGATGATGAACTTTCTCTTCTAACCAAGAAGATGAAAAAACAATGGAAGAAAAGAAACTTAGAGAAAAACAAACCTTTCAGGTGCTTCAACAAAGAAAAATACAGCAAAGATGGTGGATCCACTGACAGAAATGTCATTGTGTTCTATGAACGCAAAAAGACAGGACATATATAATCTGAATGCCCTCAACTCAAACAGCAAGCTCTCAAAAAGTTTTTCAACAAAAAGAAGAATGGAATGATGGCAACTTGGGAAGACTTGGAGGAAAACTCAAATGAGAGTGAAGGAGAGAAGTATGAACCAAATCTATGTCTCATGGCCGATATAGATTCAGATTCTGACTCTGTGGTACATTATGAACTTGAGAAATTGAGTGAAGCATATGATGAACTTTTAGAAGAATCCAATTGTTTAACCAAAGCTTTCAAATCCCTCAAGAGACAGTATGTTAAGCTCTCAAATGAGTATACACCTAAATCTTAAGAGTGTGAAAAGTTGACTGAGGAAAACAGTAGGCTTAAAATTGAAAAGTCTAAAGCTAAGATCTCAGTTGAAACTCTACATTCCGAAGAAGTGGTTAAACTTCAATGTAAAGTAGAAGAGCTCACCTTAGATCTTGCCAAATTTGGAAATGGTAGAGAAAATCTAACTAACCTTCTGGGAAGTCAGAGTCAATCCCTTAACAAAGAAGGTTTGGGATATACCAATCAAAAACATCATAATAGATCAACAAATTTCTAAAAAAATAAATGTCAAATTTTTTTCAATTAGTTCAAATAAACCTATGTGTACTTATTGTGGAAAAGATGGACATATTATGTCTAAGTATATGCATGAAAAGAGGTAGAAGTTTTCACAGACTCCTTGTACTAACAAAAAAGGACCCAAGAAAATGTTGGTGCCTAAGTCCATGATAATTCCTGTTGCATATATTCTCAATAGAACAAAACAATAACCTATCATGGTACCTAGATAGTGGATGCTCGCGACATATGACAGGAGAAAGGTCTATGTTCCTTGACCTCCAACCTAAAAAGGGTGGACATATGACTTTTGGTGGCAACCAGAAAGGAACGGTTGTTGGAGTAATTGGTGGTAAACCTCCCTTACCTATTATTTGTGATGTTTTATTAGTTAAAGGGTTGAAACATTATCTGCTTAGCATAATTCAATTATTTGATAGTGGGTTCTCTGTGTCTTTTTCTATGGATGCATGCATAGTCAATGACAAGAATGGAAATACTATCTTTTCTTCCTAAAGGCAACACAATCTTTATAAGATTGACCTATCTGAACTCTCAGATCAACGTGTAACATGTTTTGGGTCTAAAGAAGATGAGAAGTGGTTGTAACATAAGAAACAAGGACATGTTAGTATGAATGAAATTTCTAAATTGAAAAAGCATAACCTTGTGAGAGGATTGCTTGATATTTCATTTAAGAAAGATTTTTTGTGTGATACATGTCAGAGATGTAAACAAGTAAAATCAAGTTTCAAATCTAAATAGGAAGTCACCTCATCTAGACCTTTCTAGTTGTTACACATGGATCTTTTTGGTACAGTCAATGTAGCTAGCCTAGGTGGAAATAAATATGGTTTTGTCATAGTTGATGACTATTCTAGATTCACATGGGTACTCTTCTTAACCTACAAGGATGAGTCTTATAAGGTCTTTACAAATAACAAAATAATGAAGGCTTACCTTTGGTTGACCTCTGCTAGGGTTTCCATGAGGTTTTAGGGTTTCACTCGTTGTTGCACCATGGAAAACGATTGCCCGTGGTTCTTCCTCTTCCCTGATACAGTTTTGCATGGCCCTAATCCTCCTCCCCCTTCTTCTTCTGCTACTGATGTTCCTCTGTAGTCGTCGCCTAACTCCTTGGTGCAGCAAAAGACTTTTGGACAGGCGCTGAAAAACTCATGTGACATACCAATAAGCCAGCTACCTCATCCTCGTCTTATAGGAGACGCTTGGTCTATTAAGATCTCAAAGGATGAGTATCATGCTGGTGTTGAAGATTGTAAAAAGGTTCTCCATGGTCGTCTAACACTTTCTAAGGGAGATTCTCCTATGAAAACAGTTGACTTGCGCAACAAGTTATTAAAGATTTGGAAACTTTTAGGTTCTTGGAATATGGTGTCCCTAGGTAGGGTTTTCTATAAGTTTAGCTTCGACTCCAGTGATGATTTGTGTAGTCTGAGATCCATTGGATCATGGAACTTGAATCCAGGTGTTTTAAGGGTCTTTGGGTGGACTCCTGATTTCAACCCTCGATCAATTAAATAGACAAATTATCAAGGTTGGGTGTGTCTTCATGGGCTATCTAGGGAGTACTGGCGACCTAAAATTCTTTTTGAGATTGGTGGTGCACTTGGGGTCCCAATTGCTTTGGATGAGGCTACAAGAAATTGGACTTTTGATCACTTTGCTCGAATATTGACTGATATTGATCTCGCTGGTACACTAAGAGATAAAATTCAAATGGAAAGGGAGGATTTTGCTTTCAATGTGGAGGTTGAGTATGAATGGCTTCCCCCTTTTTGTTCCTTTTGTCGAACAATAGGCCTCTCCTTAGATGATTGCAAACTTAGTGTTAACCGTAACAATTCTCATACGGAAGCTGCTTCAAAACCTGCCAAAAAGCCAAATTTTCAATATGTTCCAAAGCAGGCTGTTGCTAAAGTTGCTCCGAATAAAGAACAGAATCATGTGGATATTGTTAAATCAATTGACAAAGGCAAAGGAATTATTATTGAGGACTCTCCACCTGTAGAGAGGGTTTTTTGTAATGGAGAGGGCAGCAAGGTTATTTCTCCTGATTTTGAAGTGGACAAAAATCACACAGAAGGGGCTAATGTTTCCAAATTCCTTCCTAAGGATACTCCATATGTTGTTGAGTTGATCTCAAAATCAGATAGGATCATTTATGCTCCTATTGATAATGATCCAACTTGTGATCTAAATAAAAGATTTAGGAATTCTTTTGAAGGTGATGTTCCTGCTCGTCATAACCACTACTAGGTTTCTATGCATATAGATCAGCAGCAGGATTCTACTCAACCAACAGCGTAAATTTTAATGATTCAGAATGTTGAAAACCATGTTGTTTCATATTCTAGTTCTATCCACACAGAGTCCCCAATGCAGGGTAATGGAGTTCCTAATGTGGTGGTAGATTCATTGGCCACTGATTCAAATGAGAAATCTCCCAGTTCTGGTGCTATGGTAGTTTCTCAAACTGCAGACTTTCCTCTCCAAGTCCATCAAGATATGAGGATCATTTCTAAGTTTTGTAGTGAAAGGGAGGAAGATGATATTGAGGACCCATCTTCTGACAATTTGGATAAGAGTACAACTATTGAGGGAGATGGTTTCACAAAGGCTCTTTCCAAATCACAAAAAGAAATTGAAAAAGAACCAAAGATTTCAGGTAAAGCAGAATAAAAAAAATAACCCTTTCAAGGGCTGGACCTAAAAACTTTGCCTAATGATAGTCCTCTATTGGAATGTTAGAGGCCTAGGTAATGAGAAATCTAGGCTTGCTCTCAAAAAAATTTATATCCAGCATAAGCCAACCTTTCTATTTAAAGCTGAACCTTGGATTGATTCTGCTCAAATTCCTACTTCCTTTTGGAGAGACCTAAATTTAAAGCCGTTTCTTTTTAATAGTAGACAAAATCTACTTCCCAATCTTTGGGGACTGTGCAGTGTCCATGTGGATCCGGTTATTGTCTCCTCATCTGCTCAACACATCTCTCTATCTCTTGATTGGGAAAATCAGACTGTTTATGTTGCTGCAGTTTATGCTAGCACATCTTATGTAACCAGAAGAAGTCTTTGGTTGGGATTAGCCAGGCTGCAAGATACATATTTGGGTCCTTGGTGTTGCATAGGAGATTTTAATGTCATTCTTGGTTCCCATGAGAAGAAAGGTGGCAGACTTCCTTTGTAAATTTCCTGTGATGAATTTAAGGCTTGGAGTGACAATTGTAAGCTCACTCACTTGCTCACTATAGGTGCTGAATATACTTGGAAAAACAATAGAGGGGCAAGGGATCACACTGAAAAAAGGCTAGATCGAGTTGTTTGCAATGATCAATGGCTCTCCTTCTGGAACTCTTCCTCTTGCTGCACTTTGCCTAGAAGCTTTTCTGACCATCATCCTCTTCTGCTGGTCTTAAAAAGAGGGGTTAAATCCTTTCCTACTCCTTTCAAATTCCAGAAAATGTGGACTGCTCATCCAGGAATTCACAGTCTAGTCTCTGAAGTTTGGAATAGGCTTTTAGTTGGCTGTCCCATGTACATTTTGTCTTAGAAATTGAAAGCATTAAAACCTGAGCTAAAAGTATGGAACAAGACTGTTTTTGGAGATATTCAAATAAATGTGGACAAGGCTCTAGGTGAGGTTGAAAAAATCCAATAGGAAATAGGTGCATCAGGGTTCACTGATGATCTTCATGATCAAGAGCAGAAAGCTCTTTGTGAATTAGAAAAAGCTCTTTCTTTTGAAGAACAATTTTGGAAGGATAAGCCTTGGATAAATTGGCATTCTTATGGTGACAGGAACACAACATACTTTCATAGATTGGCTAAGATAAGAAATGCTTCTAGGAGAATGGCAATTCTTAAAAGTGGTGATTCTGTCATTGTTGATGACATTGGTATTGAGCAGCATGTTTTACAATTTTTTAACTCCCTTTACGCTTCTGAGAATGTTTGTGTAGAGAATGATCTTATTGAAAAGGTAGTTCCTTCCATTGTTTCTGCTCGGGACAATACTATGTTCACCAACATTCCTTCTTTGGATGAAAACAAGTCTACAGTTTTCTCTATGTGTGGTAATAATGCCCCCTGGCCCTGATGGCTTTGGTGGTAGCTTCTACCAAAGTTTTTGGGATATTGTTGGTACTGATGTTTGCAATTCAGTTCTTCAATTCTTTACTCAGAACTGGCTATTACCTAATCTAAATTCAAACTTAGTTGTCCTTATTCCAAAGGTGCCTCATGCAGATATAATTGAAAGTTTTAGGCCTATTGCCCTGGCAAACTTCCAATTCTAGATTATTACTAAGATCTTGGCTGAGAGAGTTGCAATTATTGCCTCTATGGTGATTTCTCCTGAGCAAAGGGGTTTCATCAAGGGAAGAAATATCTCAGATTGTATATGTACTGCCTCTGAGTCTATCAACATGTTTGATTCCAAGTCTTTTGGTGGCAACTTGGCCATTAAGTTTGATATAAAAAAGGCCTTTGATACCATGGATTGTACTTTTCTTCTCAAGGTTCTAGTAGCTTTTGGTTTTGATGCTCAATTCTGTAATTGTATCAGGGCCATCCTCCATTCTGCCAAGCTCTCTTTCTCAAAGACTATTGGATTTTTCTTTTGCAAAAGAGGTGTTAGGTGTTAAGTCTCTAAAATGTCTGATGTGCATTTCCCTAAGTTTTGATGAGAACTAAACATTGGTTAATGATTTAATTAACCTTCATATCGGTTGCTAACCTTTCAATATAGTGTGTAGATTAAAACTGTAAGAATCATCCGTCCAACGTAAATAATAGAATCATCCGTCCAATGCAAGTGATAGAATCATCCGTCCAAAGAAAGTGATTGAAACGCACGTCCAATACTGTAGTGATAGAAGCTCACGTCCAACACTGTAGTGATAGAAGCTCACGTCCAACAAACGTGATAGAAGCTCACGTCCAACACTGAAGTGATTGAAACTCACGTCCAACGCAAGTGATAGAATCTCACGTCCAATACTAAAGTGATAAAAGCCAGTGTCCACTAAAGTGATAAAAGCCAGCATCCACTAAAGTGACAGAAGCGCTCGTCTACTGAAGCGATAGAAGCACTCGTCTACTGAAGTAACAGAAGCGCTCGTCCACACAAGTCTTCGGACATGCTGAGTCCTTAATATGGAGCTTGTCTACTAGGTTACGTTCAACCAGTTAAAGGAGTATCCGTTCAATGACATAGTATTTGGAGCTCGTCTACTAGCCCGAATGTAAAATCTTAAATGGCTTGATGGACGCGGCTATTTTCAAGATGGACACACTTATCCTATGAACATGAATTCTCTTAGAATTATCAAAATATAATTTCAAGAACCAGAATCAAGAAAAGTCAGAAGTTACTCTCTCAAGCAACCTCGAATATCAGTACCAAAGACCAGTTAAAGAATGCTTCCAACATGCTTTATTCCCTAGTACCTCTGGTCCTTACACGAAAAGGGAATTGTACTCAGCAAAGTACAAAAAAGCTCTCCGCACAACTCTGATATGGCTGTATCACGAAGCATAAAGTCATGATCCTTCATGTTAGAGTACAACCAACGTTCCTATTGCATTAATGGCCACCTAGAACGACTCTATTGCATTAAATGAAGTTCTTCTAGAAGCCAACATCTGAGGGAATGTCTCTAACGGATCCTAAATGCTTGAAGACCATAAATACATAAGTCATTGAAGATGAACCACAGAGAATAGAGAATACACATAACATCAAAGAGCCATTACTCTGCGCATTAATATCTTCATTCTTTCATTCTGTATTCTTCAATCATTTGAAGTTATTACGCAGACTTTCCTAAGCTTTACATTTAAACCACTCTCTGAGTGTTAGTGAAAGATCTGTCTGTGAGAAGTTGTATTTATTACAAACCAAATCTCTCAAACCAACCTGAGTGAGCCTGAAGAGGGTAAGTGTGCAAAGAATACTTGTCTTGATCCTGAAGAGGCTAGGTGTGCAAAGAATACTTGTCTTTGAGCCTAAAGAGGCTAGGTGTGCAGACAATACTTGAGTCTATAACCTGATCAGTTATAGTGGATAAATCTTGGTGCTGCCAAGGACTGGATGTAGCTCTTTGCTTTGAAGAGTGAACCAGGATAAATAACTGTGTCAATCTCTCTTTCCTTAAACTCTTTAGTTGTTTTAGTTTTCTTATACGCTTATCGAGTGGTGTACTTGCCAAGGTCACTGTTAAAATTTCATCAGACGAGCCACCCATCTATCTTGTATCTTTCCACTCGTTTGAACCTACCTTCTATATGCGAAAAGATTTCAACTTTGTTTAAATTCTGATAAACACAATTCAACCCCCCCCGGTCTCGTGTTTATAGTTGTCTATTTCAGTTGGTATCAGAGCTCAGCCTCTAGGTTGAGCATCTAACGGTGTAGAGGTAAAAGGTCCTGAAGAATAGACATGACTACTGGAGCTAGTTCAAGTGGAAGTCACCAGGCTGAAGGAGCTTCCCTAACCAGACCTCCTTACTTCAATGGAGAAAACTACAACTATTGGAAAGATAGATTTCAATGGTTCATTCTATCTACAAACTTTGATCTTTGAGATGTCATTACAGATGATCCATTCATTCCCAGGAATGATGAAACACTGACAAACCAAAAGCTCAATGGGCTACTGCAGCAAAGACAAAATGGGAGCTGAACCACAAATCTAGATATAACATCATTTGTGCTCTCAGTCCGGAGGAGTTTGAGAAGGTATGTTCTTGTAACTCTGCCAAAGAAATATGGGACACTTTAGCTATCACACATGAAGGAACAACCAAAGTCAAAGAGTCGAAGATTACCATAGTTGTCAGAAAGTATGAACTGTTTGTCATGGAGGAAGGAGAATATGTTGCTCAAATGATAGGAAGATTTCAAACTATAGTCAACAGTTTAAAATCTCTTGGCAAAGTCTATACCAATGTTGAGAAGGTTGGAAAGATTCTGAGAAGTCTACCTAAACAGAGGAGACCTTTGGTCACTGCTATCTCTCAAGCCAAGGATCTCACTACCTTGACTATGGATGAACTTCTTAGAACACTCACTGCTCATGAGCAATAACTTGGAGATGAAGTTGCACCAAAGAAGGTCAAATCAATTGCTCTGAAAGCTGATCAAAAGTCAGCAAAAGTTTCCAAAGCTCTGAAGGCAAATGAGTCGTATAGTGATGTTGACCTATCAGAACTCGAGGATTCTGAGAGTGATGAAGAATTGTCTCTCCTGACCAGGAAGATAAAGCTTCTCCTACAGAAAAAGAAGTTCAAGAGGGATAAGCCATTCAGAAGATTCAACAAGGACAAGAACTTCAAAGAATCCACCTCAACAGACAAAAGTCTAATTTTTTGCTTTGAGTGCAAGACGCCTGGTTACATCAAGGCTGAATGTCCTCAACTCAAGAAGGCCCCTTTTAAGAAATTCATCCAGAAGAAGAAAGGAACGATGGCTACTTGATGGCCAACACTGACTCAGACTCTGACGATGAGGTACATCCTGACTATGAGGAATTACTTGATTCCTATGAGGAGTTGATGGAGGAATCCAACTGCTTATCTATAACCTTCAAATCCCTCAAGAAATAGTATGTAAAGCTCACCAGTGAGCATAAACAGAAATCTCAAGAGTGCGAGAAGTAGGCTAAAGAGAACAGTGAGCTGAAGACTAAAAAGTCTAATGAAGCTTAGATCTCAAGTGAAACATCACCATCTGAAGAAGTTGAAAAACTTCAACAGAAAGTGGAAGATCTCACTTCTGATTTTGCCAAATTTGTTAATGGTAGAGACAATTTGAATAAGCTTCTTGGCTATTAGAGGCACTCTCTTAACAATGAAGGTATTGGATATGTCCATCAGACACATCATAAAGTATCAACTAAAGCTTCTACAGTATCTGTTAAGTCAACTGTAACCAAGTCTACACATGTGTGTAACTTCTGTGCAAAAACTGGACATGTTATGTCCAAGTGTATTCATAAGAAGAGAAGGAAGTCTTCACAGACTCCTAGAACTAACAGAAAAGGACCCAGAAAAATATGGGTACCTAAAGATCAAATAATTTTTGTTGCAGATGTCCTCAATAGAACAAAGAAAACACCACTGTTGGTACCTGGACAGAGGCTGCTCGCATCATATGACAGTAGAAAGGTCTATGTTCCTAGACCTCTAACTTAAGAAAGGAGGACACATTGCCTTCAGAGGGAATCAGAAAGGGAAAGTTATAGGAATTGGTACTATTGGTGGTAAACCCCCTCTTCCCTCTATATCTAATGTTCTTGTGGTTAAAGGATTAAGACACAATTTGCTTAGCATAAGTCAATTATGTGATAGTGGTTTTGATGTTTCCTTTACCAAGGATGTATGCATAGTTAAAGACTGTTGTGGAAAAAACCCTCTTTCAGCTAAAAGGCAACAAAATCTTTATAAGATTGAACTTTCTGATCTCTCAGATCAAAATGTAACCTGTCTGATGTCTAAAGAGGATGAGAGATGGTTATAGCATAAGAAACTAGGACATGCTAGTATGAAACTAATTTCTGAATTTAAAAGGAATAATCTCGTGAGAGGATTGCCTAATATTAGTTTTAAGAAAAATGTCTTGTGTTATTGATGTCAGAGAGGTAAACAGATAAAATCAAGTTTCAAATCTAAAAACCAAGTATCAACCTCTAGACCTCTTCAGTTGTTACACATGGATCTGTTTGGACCAGTTAGTGTTGTCAGTCTGGCTGGAAGAAAATATGGATTTGTCATAGTTGATGACTATTCTAGATACACATGGGTACTCTTCCTAACACACAAGGATGAGTCTTTTAAGGCTTTCTCAGTATTCTGCAAAAGAGTACAAAATGAGCAGGGTTTCTGTATTTCTACCCTTAGAAGTGATCATGGGGGGAATTTGAAAATGAGCAGTTTAGACAGTTCTGTGAGGAGAATGGAATCTTTCACAATTTCTCTGCACCTAGAACTCCACAGCAAAATGGAGTGGTTGAGAGAAAGAAAAGATCTCTGCAAGAGATGGCTAGATCTATGCTCAATGAAAATAATCTCCCTAAGTACTTCTGGGCAGAAGCTGTAAACACTGCTTGTTATGTACAAAACAGAATACTTATTAGGCCTTTTCTAAAAAGGACTCCATATGAATTTTGGTAAAGAAAAAGCCCCAACATATCTTATTTTCATGCTTTTGGATGTGAATGTTTTATTATGAATACCAGAGATAATCTTGGAAAGTTTGATTCTAAGGTAGATAAAGGTATTTTCGTAGGTTATTCTAAAATGTCTAAGGCTTTTAGAGTTTACAATTCAAGAACTTGTTTTATTGAAGAATCTGTTCATGTTAAATTTAATGTTGGATTAAAGACTGATAAAGAACTATCAGATCAAGAAGATGATCTTGTAGGTCTTGATATAAAGAAGCCAGAAAGTCAACAACCTGATCTAACCAAAATAGAACATGTGCCTGAGGCTGACAGACAAGTGGAACACACGAATCAGTAACAAGTCAAGATCTTCATGGTGATCTCAAAAGGGATTGGAAGTTCAACACTCATCACCCTAAAGATCTTATTATTGGAAATCTTTATGATGGAGTAAGAACCAGATCCACATTTAGAGAATCAAGCAATGTGGCGTTTATTTCAGATTTGGAGCCTAAACGCATTGAATAAGCTCTTGAGGATGAAAGCTGGATTCTTGCTATGCAAGAAGAACTTAACCAGTTCACCAAAAATGATGTTTGGACTCTTGTCTCTAAGCCTAAAAACAAATCTGTTATTGGAACATGATGGGTCTTCAGAAACAAATTGGATGAAGATGGTAAAGTTGTCAGAAATAAGGAAAGGTTAGTAGCTCAAGGCTATAACCAACAAGAAGGTATTGATTATACTGAAACCTTTGTACATGTAGCTAGAATAGAAGCCATACGCATTTTAATGTCATATGCTGCACAACACCAAATTACCCTGTTTCAAATGGATGTAAAAAGTGCTTTTCTAAATGGTATAATTGAAGAAGAAGTGTATGTTAAACAACCCCCTGGTTTTGAGGATACTGATAAACCAGATCAGGTTTTCAAACTTAAAAAGGCATTATATGGTTTGAAACAAGCACCTAGAGCATGGTATGATAGACTCGGTTCTTTTCTCATGCATAATGGTTTTACTAGAGGACAAATAGACACTACTCTGTTCAAGAAATGCTTTAAAAAGGACTTTATTATAGTTCAAATGTATGTTGATGATATTATTTTTGGAGCAACTAATGAAAAGTTGTGCAAGGAATTTTCAAATTTAATGCAAGCTGAATTTGAGATGAGCATGATGGGAGAATTGAAGTTCTTCCTTGGATTACAAATCAAGCAGACAAGTGATGGAATTTACATTCATCAACAAAAATATACCAAGGAGATACTCAAGAAATACAAAATTGAAAATTCAAAGCTCATGAAAACCCCTATGCAACCCGATGCAAAACTAAGCAAAGATGATGAAGGTAAAAAGGTAGATCAAACTATCTACAGACGTATGATTGGCTCTCTACTATACTTAACTTCAAGCAGACCTAACATTCAATTTAGTGTCTGTATGTGTGCTAGATTCCAATCTAATCCTAGAGAATCTCATCTTAAGGGTGTTAAAAGAATATTTAGATATTTGCTTGGAACTACTAATCTTGGTTTGCTGTATTTAAGATCAAAAGAATACAGATCAGTGTGATATTGTGATGCTGATTTTGCTGGAGACAAAATAGAAAGAAAAAGCACCAGTGGAGGATGTCACTTCATTGGAGCAAGTTTAGTTTCATGGTCAAGCAAGAGGCAGACAACCATTGCCCTGTCTACTGCCGAAGCAGAATACATCTCTGCTTCTAGTTGCTGCTCTCAACTCTTATGGGTAAAACATCAACTTGAGGATCACTCTATTTATGAATAACATATCTGTGTGGTGTGATAATTACAGTGCTATATTCTTAACTAAAAATCTAATTCAGCATTATAAGGCTAAGCACATTGAAATCAAACATCATTTTGTTAGGGATTATGTTCAGAAAGGCATCTTTGATATTAAGTTTGTTAAAACTGAAAATCAATGGGCTGATATTTTTACTAAACCTCTCGCAGAAGAAATGTTTTTATTCATTAGAGATAATCTACACATGCATTGCATTGTTGAATGACATGTCTGAATGTTAACCTGTCTATGCTAAATCTGTCTTTACTCCTACATAGATGTTCTTTTAACTAAGAATTAGTTTAGGGGGAGTAATGATACAATAGTTTAAGTGGAGTATGTCTCATATGCTTGCTGCATCAATATGATTTTCTTAATATGTCATCTTGCCCTTAACATATCTCATAAATAAAACTTGATAACCTTTTTTGATGTTGACAAAAGTGGGAGAAAAAGGAGAATTGAGAAATGTGATAGAAATGTGATATAGAAGAATGAATATGAATGAATATGATATGAATCTTAAATAATATGGACATGAGTATGTTCTGATAGTTGTTATAATTACTCAGATAAATCTTGAGTAAGATTGCTCTGATAATAATTTCAAAGTAAAACAAGTTAAACTTATGTGTGACTAAGAAAATCTCAACCTGTATGTTATATGCTATTTTCTTTGTTGATATTTTCTGAGGTTCATTAAATCATCTTAATGTTTGTCATCATCAAAAAGGGGGAGATTGTTAAGAGTCTAAAATGTCTGATGTGCATTTCCCCTAGTTTTGATGAGAACTAAACATTGGTTAATGATTTAATTAACCTTCATATTGGTTGCTAACCTGTCAATCTAGTGTGCAGATTAAAACTGTACGAATCATCCGTCCAACGCAAATAACAGAATCATTCGTCCAACGCAAGTGATAGAATCATCCATCCAACGCAAGTGATTGAAACGCACGTCCAACACTGTAGTGATAGAAGCTCACGACCAATGCAAGTGATAGAATCTCACGTCCAATACTAAAGTGATAAAATTCAGCATCCACTTAAGTGATAAAAGTCAGCATCCACTAAAGTGATAAAAGCCAGCGTCCACTAAAGTGACAGAAGCGCTCGTCTACTGAAGCGATAGAAGCGCTCGTCTACAAAAGTGATAGAAGTGCTCGTCTACTATGGTAACAGAAGCGCTCGTCCGTGCAAGTCTTTCGACATGCTGAGTCCTTAATATGGAGCTCGTCTACTAGGTTACGTTCAACTAGTTAAAGGAGTATTGGTCCAATGGCATAGCAATTGGAGCTCGTCTACTAGCACGAATGTAAAATCTTAAATGGCTAGATGGACGCAGTTATTTTCAAGATGGACGTGCATATCCTATGAACACGAATTCTCTTAGAATTATCTGAATCTTATTTCAAGAACCAGAATCAAGAAAAGTCAGAAGTTACTCTCTCAAGAAACCTCAGATATCAGTACCAAAGACCAGTTAAAGAATGCTTCCAACATGCTTTATTCGCTAGTACCTCTTGTCCTTACACGAAAAGGGAATTGTACTCAGCAAAGTACAAAAAGCTCTCTGCACAACTCTGATATGGTTGTATCACGATGCATAAAACCATGATCCTTCATGTTAGGGTACAACCAATGTTCCTATTGCATTAATGGCTGCCTAGAACGACTCTATTGCATTTAATGAAGTTCTGCTAGAAGCCAACATCTTAGGGAATGTCTCTAACTGATACTAAATGATTGGAGACCATAAATACAGAAGTCATTGAAGATGAAGGATAGAGAATAGAGAATACACATAGCATCAAAGAGCCATTACTCTGCGCATTAATATCTTCATTCCTTCATTCTGTATTCTTCAATCATTTGAAGTTATTACGCAGACTTTCCTAAGCTTTACATTTAAACCATTCTGAGTGTTAGTGAAAGATCTGTCTGTGAGAAGTTGTATTTATTAAAAACCAAATCTCTCAAACAAACCTGAGTGAGCCTGAAGAGGGTAAGTGTGCAAAGAATACTTGTCTTAGGCCTGAAGAGGCTAGGTGTGCAAAGAATACTTGTCTTTGAGCCTGAAGAGGCTAGGTGTGCAAATAATACTTGAGTCTGTAACCTGATCAGTTATAGTGGATAAATCTTGGTGCTGCCAAGGACTGGACGTAACTCTTTGCTTTGAAGAGTGAACCGGGATAAATAACTGTGTGAATCTCTCTTTCCTTAAACTCTTTAGTTGCTTTGGTTTTCTTATACGCTTATCAAGTGGTGTGTTTGCCATGGTCACTGTTAAAATTTCATCAGACGGGCCACTCATCTGTCTTATATATTTCCACCCGTTTGAACCTAGCTTCTGTATGTGAAAAGATTTCAACTTTGTTTAAATTCTGATAAACAAAATTCAACCCCCCTTCTCGTGTTAATAGTTGTCTATTTCATTAGGCAGGGTGATCCTCTTTCACCCCTGCTATTTTACTTGGCCGAAGACGTTCTTTGTAACACCCCAATTTTCACTGTTTCAAAATAATCGAAATGCGAACGATTATTGTATAGATTTATATGAGCATAAGAAAATTATTTAAATAAACGGAGTTCGTCACTCAATCTTACTTGAATGTAGGAATCTACGATTAAAATTGAGGTTGAAACGACGGGCGAATCCTGACCTGCTATTTTCACTGACAGTATATTTATACTGCTCAAAAGACCTAATTTTAATTCGTGAACGAAAGACTTCAGGTTTTTATTTTATTTCCTACAATTCTAAATTTTTAGAATTATTTCAGAAAAAAAATAAAATAATTTACGTTTTACGGGCAGAATACGCAATCGGGTGAGCGGTAGAGTGGATTTCGGAGTTTCCAAGAGCAGATAAAGAGTTTATCTTTGGATTTTGAGATGATTCATGGGGATGAATCATACTTTTAAGTTTAGAAGGTTCTACAGGGTTAAAGTGTCAATTTTTGAATTTTACGCTTAAGTCACTGAACTTTCTGTTAATTACTCTTTGGTCCCTAAGTTAGTTTCTATGTTTTCTAAGTGAATTGGGCCAAAATCTTTGTTCCAAGACCATTAGTGGACGTGGCCATGAAGCCCAAATTCCTTATCCATGAATTAAAATTCATAAAGCCTATTAGAAATCATGAAAGTTTCCTATGTCATGTTTAAGCTTTAAGCCTTTTTGGTGGGCCCCACAAAGATGAATTCAAGCCCAAGTTTTCAAGGCCCATGCGCAATTTATCTCCAATTTGCAAAATAGTCCTTATACTTTTGGAATCTTTGCAAAATGGTCCCTAGGAATTATTTGCACTTAAATCCTTTGAACAAGCCAAATCATCCCTACTAGATCCTTTCAAGATGGCGCAATCAACCTCTATAAATACCCTCCCTCACATTTCATTTAGTTTCTATTGCCATTTGTTTCAAAAACTCAAAAGTTCTAAGTTCATAAGCCTTTTAGCATCACTTTGTGAAGCAAGTCCTTGGATCTTTACTTGTTTTTGATCTTCAAGAGGTGAATCCTATTCTTATTCCTTAATCATGTCTATGTTCTTCAATAATTTTCATGATTCAAAGTCTATTTCATCTATGTTCATCACTTTTAAGTTTCTAGATCTAGAACTTTGAAAATTCATAACTAATTCTAGAAAAATCCTTTTGACATGAAACCAATTGCTATGATCTTATAATCATCTCTATTTTCATCATCTAGAAGCATATGGTCATGAGAAATTTCCTTCCTTGATTTCTGGACTGGGCCGAACCTAGGAGGATGGGTTTGATAAGGTTTTGTTCATGTGTTGTCATGTATGATCATGTATTTCATATGACATGTATGCCTACACACTCTAATCCATGATTAGTTTATTAAAAATGAAAATCCTTACTTACAATCTCTATGTTGGCCGAACCCTAGGTGGATGAGATTTGATGAGTTTTGTTCAAAGTTTTCATAAATGATCTTGGTTGATTAAGGACCATTAATCTATGACTTAATCGTGATTGGAAATTTTAAGGATTTTTAACCCTAAAAGTCAGCCCTTGTTCGAAACCCTAACCCTAAAGGTTACAGGATTTTGTTTCAAATTTTAGTCTTGTAATAAGTAATCTATGTTAGTTAAGACTCTAGTAACTAGGATCCAAAAGATGGCATTAAGAAGATAATCCTAAACCTATTTTCTAAGTCTTTGCCGAACCTAGCCCTAAAGTGTCATAGATGGTTGTTAGTTGATTAATTATAGTTATGTTGTTTGGTTGAAGGTGGTTGTGTTAACTCGTGGAGGGTTAACGAGGATCGTCGAGTACGTGTTTCCGGTGATAACTCAGGTGGGAGAAAGAACCATTCCATCGTCGGAACCGATAAGTAGTATATAATTTATAATAATGGTGTAGGGCGACCTAAACCCTACTAGTGGTCGAGTAATCGACAATACCAAAATCGTATTGGAAACTTTTCCGTAATACCAATGACGATTTGGGAATTATAGGTTTATCGCCTTAGGTTAATTATTCATATTTGAGGATGTCTAAATTATTTACTTTTGATTGTTTGTGATCCGTTGGTTAAGGTATTCTACTGCATGTGACATTTATTTTGGTGTTTGAATATTTTATTGATTATTGTGTTATGCATGATTTGCCTGGGTTTACTACTATGCTTAGATGATGTTAAGGAAAGATATATATTGCTCGGAGATATTTTGTTTCGGTGAGAGTTTTGAATATGAATTAGAGGTGCCTCGCTATTATTTTATAGAAGTGATGTGATATAGAATGTAAGTGGAGGTTGTGAGGAAAAGCTTGAGGTACTAGGTTGCTATTGATAAAAGTCAGTGAGAATCATACCGTGCTTATGCACTATTTCCTATTAGAGATTAGGGAATAGCGGCGCACCGAATTATAAGGTCTTTTATGCTTATGTGCTATTTCAAATGGGGGGAAATATTGATGCATATCGTGCTCATGCACTATTTCCTATGATAGGTAAGGGAATAGGGGCGCACCGAGTTATTATTTATTATGTGCTTATGTGCTTGACGATTATTTATGATGTGTGGTTGACGATTATTATATTTTATGCTATGATTCTTTTCCGCTTTTGATGATAGAACTGTTTCTTATCCCCTATCTCTTTCTATGTGTTGTATTTTATTTCTGATGTGATCGTACGAGAAGACCCGATGGAGGAACCAGTTGCTGAAGAGTTAGATGGAACTCCGTATGAACCGGATGCTGGAGGTCGAGCTGTGATCCATGGCGATTAGAGTAAAGACATTATGGCCAGTGTGTCTAAGGAGTATTTATATTTCCACTAAGTATGTCTGTTGTGCAGTTTATACCTGTGAGGGATCCTACTGAGAGGGTACCCTTAACAGTGTTTTGGTATTGTCATAAATAAACAGGTGTGTATTTATATATATTAACGTAAGTGTGTTTCAAATTTGCAGAAGTTATATGATAATTAAATAAGTTTTAATTTTTACGTATTTTCAATGATAAGCGCGCAATTAAGTAAATAAATAATAAGGTTCTAATTTATTAATACAATGGGGCACAACGGGGTGTCTCATTTGGTGGTATCAGAGCAGTTCGATTCTAATCGGACTGTGAGGTCTAGGAAGTTGTTATTGGCCGTGTCTAGTTGAGTCCACTTCGGATTTTAACTATGCTTAGAAGATGGGTAGTGTGTTCGAATCTGACGCGATAAATAACATTAGTGTGGCATATGGTATTTATATACTGGTCTATGTGGTATCATATGTCATACTGATAAGAGCGAATGATTTCTTTTATAGAATCATGGCTCGTGGAAGAGGACGTCCGATCGACAGTAATGACAGAACTCCTGAAAGAATTGTTGGAGCTAACAATGTGGAAAATAATCATACCGGAAGTGGAGGAGAGTCATCTGAGACTCAAGATACCATGAAAAACATAGTTACTGCTATGTTATTACAAACACAGCAGAATCTTTGAGATGCTACTGAGATGAACAAAGAACAAAGCAGGAACAACGAGAACCAAAGGAGAGAGCCGCGCATTTGAAGATGCCGGAATGGCTACTTTCCTGAAAGGGAAGCCACCCTAATTCCAAGGAGATTATGATCCAGAGAAGGCAGAATGGTGGATACAAGAGATCGAGAAGATATTCGATACCATGCGCTGCAGAGAGGATAGGAAAGTGACGTATGCTGACTTCATGCTAACTGGAGGAGCAGAGTCTTGGTGGAGAGGCAAGCCAAGATTGCTGGATGCCGAAGGCAGAATTATCAACTGGAAGCTGTTTAGTGACTGCTTCTTTGAGAAGTATTTTTCGCGTCTAATTCGACGCGAGAAAGAAAGGGAATTCATGAGTCTCAAACAAGGCAACATAACTGTTGGTGATTATGCATCACGATTTGAGGCTCTGATTAAGTATTCTGAATTTTATCAGAGATTCCCAGATGAATATTGGCAATGTAGAAGGTTTGAGTAAGGACTCCGACATGAACTACAGAGGGCTATAGTATCTCTCGATATCTAGAGTTTTCCGGAGCTAGTGGAGAGATGCAGTGCCATAGAAAGCATAGATCTGAGGATGTTTGATGAACATAAGCAACAAAGGATTGAAGGTCCTATTCGATCAGATACTCAGCGGAGAGTAGATAGTGGTTCTCAGTGGAGGCGGGAACCATATCCCAAACCAGTACAGACAGTAGCACCAACACCAATTGCCACAACACAAGTGGTTGGAACGGGTCAGCAACAGCAAGGCCCAGTTTGTTATAAATGTGGAGGACCACATTATCAACGGAATTGCAGGGAGGTACCTTGTGTTTCCATTGTGTCAAACCAGGACATTTTGCTCGAGATTGTAGACAGAAAGGTATGCTGCAGCCAGTAGCTGGGAATAGAGAAGCTGGAGGTTATAGAGGTGGAAACCAGGGAGGAGTTCCCGCAACCGGTCAGCAGATGGTTAGACCTCAAGCTACTGGGAGAGTGTTTACCATAAAGGGAGCTGAATCCTCTCACCTTGAAGATCTCATAGAAGGTATGTGTAAATTGGATATAATACGTAATTATTGTTTAGAGGATAAATAGAATGATATAAGGATGGATTATGTTTTGAAGTACTGCTATCATTTAGAGGAAGACCACGATGAGAAATATATTGTGGGATCTTTAGAATAAGATACGATTACAAGATGATGTCTAGTTTTGAGTTAATAAATTCCGAGGATGGAATTTTTTTCTAAGAGGGGTAGTAATGTAACACCTCGATTTTCACTGTTTCAAAATAATCGAAATGCGAACGATTATTGTATAGATTTATATGAGTATTAGAAAATTATTTTAAATAAACAGAGTTCATCACTCAATCCTACTTGAATGTAGGAAGCTACAATTAAAATTGAGATTGAAACGACGGGCGAATCCCGGCTAGCTATTTTCACTGACAGTATATTTATACTGCTCAAAAGACCTAATTTTAATTGGTGAACGAAAGACTTAAGGTTTTTATTTTATTTCCTACAATTCTGAATTTTTATAATTATTTCAGAAAAAAAAATAATTTACGTTTTACGGGCGGAATACGCAATCGGGTGAGCGGCAGAGTGGATTTCAGAGTTTCCAAGAGCAGATAAAGAGTTTATCTTGGATTTTAAGATGATTCATGGGGCTGAATCATAATTTTAAGTTTAGAAGGTTCTACAGGGTTAAAGTGTCAATTTTTGAATTTTACGCTTAAGTCCCTGAACTTTCTGTTAATTACACTTTGGTCCCTAAGTTAGTTTCTATGTTTTTCTAAGTGAATTGGGCCAAAATCTTTGTTCCAAGACCATTAGTGGGCGTGTCCATGAAGCCCAAATTCCTTGTCCATGAATTAAAATTCATAAAGCCCATTAGAAATCATGAAAGTTTCCTATGTCATGTTTAAGCTTTAAGCCTTTTTGGTGGGCCCCACAAAGATGAATTCAAGCCCAAGTTTTCAAGGCCCATGCTCAAGCCCAAGAAGGAGTGGCGGCTGCCTTATTTTGGAAGAGTCAAGTGGATTCTTGAAGTTTCCACTCAATTCCACAAGGTTCCACAATGTTCTACCATGTTCCACCATGTTCTACACTTTTCAACATGTTCTCAAACATTCTAGCTTTTTCTTAAAATATATCATGAAGAAAAATCAGCCAAGAATAGTCAAGATAAGACCACATGTAATGTGGCAAATTGTCATCATTACAATTTATTGCCAATTTGCAAAATAGTCCTTATACTTTTGGAATCTTTGCAAAATGGTCCCTAGGAATTATTTGCACTTAAATCCTTTGAACAAGCCAAATCATCCCTACTAGATCCTTCCAAGATGGCGCAATAAACCTCTATAAATACCCTCCCTCACATTTCATTTAGTTTCTATTGTCATTTGTTTCAAAAACTCAAAAGTTCTAAGTTCATAAGCCTTTTAGCATCACTTTGTGAAGCAAGTCCTTGGATCTTCACTTGTTTTTGATCTTAAAGAGGTGAATCCTATTCTTATTCCTTAATCATGTCTATGTTCTTCAATAATTTTCATGATTCAAAGTCTATTTCATCTATGTTCATCACTTTTAAGTTTCTAGATCTAGAACTTTGAAAATTAATAACTAATTCTAGAAAAATCCTTTTGACATGAAACCAATTGCTATGATCTTATAATCATCTCTATTTTCATCATCTAGAAGAATATGGTCATGAGAAATTTCATTCCTTGATTTCTGGACTAGGCCGAAGCTAGGAGGATGGGTTTGATAGGGTTTTGTTCGTGTGTTGTCGTGTATGATCATGTATTTCATATGACATGTATGCCTACACACTCTAATCCATGATTAGTTTATTAAAAATGAAAATCTTTACTTAAAATCTCTATGTTGGCCGAACCCTAGGTGGATGAGATTTGATGAGTTTTGTTCAAAGTTTTCATAAATGATCTTGGTTGATTAAGGACCATTAATCTATGACTTAATCATGATTTGAAATTTTAAGGATTTTGAACCCTAAAAGTCAGCCCTTGGCTGAAACCCTAACCCTAAAGGTTAGAGGATTTTGTTTCAAATTTTAGTCTTGTAATAAGTAATCTATGTTAGTTAAGACTCTAGTAACTAGGATCCAAAAGATGGCATTAAGATGAAAATCCTAAACCCATTTTCTAAGTCTTGGCCGAACCTAGCCCTAAAGTGTCATAGATGGTTGTTAGTTGATTAATTATAGTTATGTTGTTTGGTTGAAGGTGGTTGTGTTAACTCGTGGCGGGATAACGAGGATCGTCGTGTACGTGTTTCCGGTGTTAACTCAGGTGGGAGAAAGAACCATTCCATCGTCGGAGCCGATAAGTAGTATATAATTTATAATAATGGTGTAGGGCGACCTAAACCCTACTAGTGGTCGAGTAATCGACAATACCAAAATCGTATTGGAAACTTTTCCGTAATACCAATGACGATTTGGGAATTGTAGGTTTATCGCCTTGGGTTAATTATTCATATTTGAGGATGTCTGAATTATTTAATTTTGACTGTTTGTGATCCGCTGGTTGAGTTATTCTACTGCATGTGACTTTTATTTTGATGTTTGAATATTTTATTGATTATTGTGTTATGCATGATCTGCCTAGGTTTACTACTATGCTTAGATGATGTTAAGGAAAGATATATATTGCTCGGAGGTATTTTGTTTGGGTGAGAGTTTTGAATATGAATTAGAGGTGCCTCGATATTATTTTATAGAAGTGATGTGATATAGAATGTAAGTGGAGGTTGTGAGGAAAAGCTTGAGGTACTAGGTTGCTATTGATAAAAGTCAGTGAGAATCATACCGTGCTTATGCACTATTTCCTATTAGAGATTAGGGAATAGTGGCGCACCAAATTATAAGGTCTTTTATGCTTATGTGTTATTTCAAATGGGGGGAAATAGTGACGCATAGCGTGCTCATGCACTATTTCCTATGAGAGGTAAGGGAATAGGGGCGCACCGAGTTATTATTTATTATGTGCTTATGTGCTATTTCCAATGGGGGTAATAGTGACGTATATTGTGCTGATGCACTATTTCCTATGAGAGATTAGGGAATAGTGGCGCACCGAGTTTTGACCCCAAATAGTTCTGGACTACTGACTAGTGTGACAGGGGTATAGATGGCCATATTAGTATAAATGTTGAATTACAGGAGTTGAAAGTAGAGGGTGATATCGTAATTTGGGTGATATCGTACTTTGAGGATGATTGCTAGTTAGGTGTGATGTGTGTGGTTGACGGTTATTATATTTTATGCTATGATTCTTTTCCGCTTTTGATGATAGAACTGTTTCTTATCCCCTATCTCTTTCTGTGTGTTGTATTTTATTTCTGATGTGATCGTGCGAGAAGACCCGATGGAGGAACCAGTTACTGAAGAGTTAGATGGAACTCCGTATGAACCGGATGCTGGAGGTCGAGCCGTGATCCATGGCGATTAGAGTATAGACATTATGGCCAGTGTGTCTAAGGAGTATTTATATTTCACTAAGTATGTCTGTAGTGCAGTTTATACCTGTGAGGGATCCTACTGAGAGGGTACCCTTAATAGTGTTTTGGTGTTGTCATAAATAAACAGGTGTGTATTTATATATATTAACGTTGGTGTGTTTCAAATTTGAAGAAGCTATATGATAATTAAATAAGTTTTAATTTTTACGTATTTTCAACGATAAGCGCGCGATTAAGTAAATAAATAATAAGGTTCTAATTTAATAATACAATGGGGCACAACGGGGTGTCTCATTCTTAGTAGGGCATTACTCATTTGGTTAACTCTAGCCAGTTGGAGGTCATTTCTAGTCCTAGAGCTTATAGATCTCCTAGCCATATCTTTTATGGAGATGACTTGATGGTTTTCTGCAAAGGTAAGAAGAAAGGTTTGGAGTCTTTGATGGCTTTGTTCCAATTGTATGGTCAGGCTTCTGGCCAATTTCTTAGCATGGAGAAATGCCAGTTTCTTGCAGGGAATCTGTCTTCTTCCAACTCTAACATAATTTATAGCATTCTTGGATTTTCTGCTGGTCAGTTACCTTTTAACTATCTAGGTGTTCCTATCTTTAAAGGCAAACCTAAGAAAATCCACCTCCAACCTACTGCTGACAGAATTTTGGTGAACCTTGCCTCTTGGAAAGGTTCCCTCATGTCTATAATGGGCATAGTTCAACTTGTCTAGTCCATCATTCATGGAATGCTTCTTTATAATTTCCATGTGTATGTTTGGCCTCGGAGTCTGCTTAAATTCTTGGATAGATGCATCAAGAACTTCATTTGGTCAGGAGATGTTTCCACTAAGAAGACTGTGACAGTTGCTTGGAACACAGTTTGTACTCCTTTGGAGGAAGGTGGTCTTGGTTTAAGGAGTTTGATAGCAATCAATGATGCAGCCATGTTGAAGCTATGCTAGGAATTTTTTTCTTCAGACCTTCAATGGGCTAGTTTAGCTCGAGCTAGGTTCTATAAAGGCAATACTCCGGCTGCATATCATGTCAAGTCATCAATTTGGCCTGGATTGAAGACTAACATCCAGACTGTTCTAAGTAATAGCTGTTGGCAGATTAGAAATGGCAATTCAATTAATTTTTGGAAATATATTTGACTTGATCAATCTCTTGTGGACTTCTTCAATGTGCCTCTTCCTTTGCATAAGTCCTTGAAGGCTCTTGTTTCTGACTTTATTAAAAACAATTGTTGGCACATTCCCTCGGATTTCAATGTGAAATTTCCTTCCATTGTTACTGTCATAAACCGAATTCAGCTACCTTTATACAGTGAGGAGGATTTCATGGTTTGGAAGGGCTCTAACTCGGGTGATTTATCATTTAAAGATGCTTTCATCTTCTTGCACCCTCCAAAAAATGCCATTCCTTGGTGTAAGATAATCTGGTCTAGATCTATTCCTCCATCAAAGTCCTTCATTGTTTGGAGACTTATTCACAATAGACTTCCCACTGATGAAAATTTAAAGAAGAGGGGTTGCTCTAATGCTTCAATTTGTAATCTGTGTAATAGTGCTGAAGAAACTTCCTATCATCTTTTCCTCACTTGTCAGTTTGCATGGGATATTTGGAGTTGGTTTGGATCTGTCATCTATAAGCACATAGATCTGTCTTCTATTAACTCGGTTTTATATATCTATTTGTCAACAGCATAATTGGAGTTCTCAGTTGCAAGATGTGGTTGCTGCTGGTTTGGTTAGCACTTTTCATACTCTCTAGTATAGCAGAAACTCATCAAGATTCATCACCAAACCTTTCACTATTAGCTATGCTGTTAACTTGATTAAAGCATCCACCAACATGTCAGGCAGTATTTCTAAAGGGTACATGGCTTCCTCTATAGCTGAGTTTTCTATTTTGAAGTCTCTTGGTATCAATGGTCTTCCTCCAAAGGCCCCTATCATTAAGCAAGTCACTTGGTTTCCCCCTAATTGTGGCTAGATCAAATACAACACTGATGGTGCTGCTAAGGGCTCCCCTGGCCCAGCGGGTGGTGGGGATATTTTTAGGGGCAATCATGCTGAAATTTTGGGTTGTTTTGTTGTTTCTTTTGGATCTTCTTTTTCCCTTCATGCAGAAATTTTGGCTGCCTCTTCTGCAATTGAAATTGCACATAATAGAGGTTGGAGAAACCTTTGGTTGGAGAGTGATTCCCAATTGTTAGTATCTGCTTTCTCTTCGATTGAGCTGGTCCCTTGGAGTATTAGAACTAGATGGAGAAATTGCATTCTTCTCACTAATAGCATGAATTTCTCCATTACTCATATATATAGAGAGGGGAACTCCTGTGCTGACAAATTAGCTAATTTTGGAGTGTCTTCTAATTGTTTCACTTGGTGGGATTTAAGTCCTAGTTTTATTAGGGGTGATTTTAATCGCAATAGATTGGGGCTTCCAAATTTCAAATTTTGATAATTCTTTTCATGGGTATTGGCTTAATTCCCCCCATGCCTTTGTATTCTTTTTTCCTTATTATTAATCTTTTATGGTGTGCTGCATATGATTGGTAGAATCTGGGGTGCCAACCTAGTTGGGATGCCTTTTTCTATTGTGATGCCTCTGCATGCCATTTTGCTAAAAGAAAATATAAGGTCTTTACAGTATTTAGTAAGAAAGTACAGAATGAGCAAGGTTTTTGTATTTCTGCTATCAGAAGTGACCATGGGGGTGAATTTGCAAATGAGCGGTTTAAGATGTTCTGTGAGCAAAATAGTATTTCCCCCAATTTCTCTGCACCTAGAACTCCTCCGCAAAATGGAGTAGTTGAGACAAAAAATATATCTCTTCAAGAGATGGGTAGAATAATGCTCAATGAGCATAATCTCCCTAAGTACTTCTGGGCAGAAGCCATTAACACTGCTTGTTATGTACAAAATAGAATACTGGTTAGACCTATCCTAAATAAGACTCCTTATGAATTGTGGAAAGGTAGAAAACCCAACATATCATATTTTCATGCATTTGGATGTGAATGTTATATTTTGAATAGAGGAGATCATTTGGGAAAATTTTATTCTAAAGTAGATAAAGGCATGTTTATTAGTTATTCTGAAATGTTTAAAGCTTTTAGAATATTTAATTCTAGAACATTTGTAGTAGAAGTGTCCAGTCATGTGAAATTTAATGACGGTTTAAGGACTGATAAAGAATTATCATATCTAGAAGACGATATTGCAGGGGTTGACCTGAATCCTCCTGAAGAAAATCAATTAGACAAGTCAAAAGTATACATGTCTGATATTCCAGAAAATCAGACGAGTACTCAAACGTCTAAAGAACGGAATGAGAAAAGAGACTGGTAGTTCAAAGCTTATCATCCAGAAGATCTTATCATTGGAAGTCCATCTCAAGGTGTTAGAACCAAATCTGCCTTCAAAGAAAACAACCACGTGTCTTTCATATTAGACTTAGAGCCCAAATGTATTGAAGAAGCTCTAAAAGATGAAATTTGAATTCTAGCAATGCAAGAAGAACTTAACCAATTCAAGAGAAATGATGTGTGGACTTTGGTTTCTAAACCCAAGGACAAGTCAGTCATTGGAACTAAATGGGTATTTAGATACAAGTTGGATGGAGATGGTAAAGTGGTAAGAAACAAAGCAAGACTAGTTGCTCAAGGGTATAATCAACAGGAAGGTAATAATTTCACTGAAACTTTTGCACCTATAGCTAGACTAGAAGCAATTAAAATTCTTATGTCTTATATTGTACAACATGATATAACTTTCTATCAAATGGATGTTAAAAGTTCATTTCTTAATGGGATTATAGAGGAGGAAGTTTATGTTAAGCAACCTCCTGGGTTTGAGGATCTAGAAAATCCTCATCATATCTATAAGCTTAAGAAAGCTTTATATGGACTCAAACAAGATCCTAGAGCTTAGTATGATAGATTAAGCACTTTTCTGATGGAAAACAATTTCATTAGAGGAAAAGTAGACACCACACTTTTCAAGAAATGCTCTAAGAAAGATTTCATTTTAGTACAAATATATGTTGATGATATCATTTTTGGTGCTACTAATGAGAAGCTATTTAAAAAGTTCTCCAAGTTGATGCATAATGAGTTTGAGATGAGCATGATGGTTTAATTGAAGTTCTTTCTTGGTCTGTAAATAAAATGACAAGTGATGGAATCTACATTCATCAACAAAAGTACACCAAGGACTTCTAAAGAAGTATAAGATGGAAAATTCAAAGCCGACGAGTACTCATATGCATCCATCAGTTGTTTTAAACAAGGATGAGGAAGGTAAAAAGGTAGATCAAACTGTCTACCGAGGTATGATTGTATCTTTCCTGCACTTAACTACTAGCAGACCTGACATTCAATTCAATGTTAATCTTTGTGCTAGATTTCAATCAGATCCTAAAGAATCTCATTATATGGATGTTAAAAAAATTTAGATACCTCATTGGAACTACTAATCTTCGTCTATTATATAAGAAATCTGAAGATTTCAGGTTAGCTGGGTTCTGTGATGCTGATTTTGATGGAGACAGAATTAATAGGAAAAGCACCAGCGGAGGATGTCATTTCATTGGATCAAATATGATCTCCTGGCCAAGGTAAAGGCAAAGCACAATTGCTCTCTCAACTGCTGAAGCTGAATATATATCTACAGCAAGTTGTTGTTCGCAACTACTTTGGGTAAAATATCAACTTGAAGATTATACTATGTTTGAGCATAACATACATGTCTGGTGTGATAATACTAGTGCTATTAACTAGTCTAAAAATCCCAAACAGCGTTCTAGGGCAAAGCATATAGAAATAAAGCATCATTTTATTACATATTATGCGCAAAAAAGGTTTTTTTTTAAATTAAGTTTGTCAACAGTGAAAATCAGTGTACTGACATTTTTACTAAACCTTTAAGTGAAGATAGATTTGTTTTTATTTGAAGGAATCTTAAAATGCATATTGTAATTGAATAAGTGTAAGCATATATGTCTGAAAATTTACTTGTCTAATTTTATGTTTGACTCGTTTAATTTAGCCAAGCATCTGATGATGTGGATAAAGGGACTTACCAGTGCTAACCTGACTGAGACACATGTACATTGCAAAAGTTACCTCCTTTTTCTAAAAAATGTTCTGTCTTTTCACAACTGTCATTTCAAATTTATTAACCTTTATGACATAACATCTCTCCTAATTCCCAACGCAAAAGCACTCGTCGTTTCCATTTCTTCTCTTAAAAGAAACCAAAACGTTTCAGAAATCTTCTACACTCTCTGAAACTTTGCCTACTCTCTCTGAAATCTCTTCATCTTCAATCTCCAAAAATCCCTTCTTTCGTAAACCCTAAATTTCTTCTTCTCAAAATAGAAATGGCACCCAAAAGCTTTCTGGAGACAATTGCTGAACAAGTAAACATCAAAGTGAGTGAGATGAAGAACGTTCATCCAAAAAGAGTTCCAAACTTCGAGGAACTCAACAATAAGGGAATGGACGTTTAGGCTGAAATTGCTGCTACTGGGTGGACACCCTTCTTCACGTTGAAGGAAGTTGTGTACCCCTCGTTGGTTAGGGCTTTCTGAAGGAGTTCTAAAGTCACCAAGGACAACCTCACTACTATGATATCTACAGATGTTGGGGATGACCATGTCATCATTACCCACGAGTCACTTGCTGAAGTGACAAACTACCCAATGTAACACCCTTCTCGGGCGCTACATCGTAAGGGACATTTTAAGACCGAAAAGTAGGTTAATTAAAATTGGCTATAAAAGAATGGGGTAATTTTTTTTTTCATTTTCTTAAGTCGTAAATATAACTACTTTGTTTTAAATGAATTGACAATCAAATATTCCATTATCATAATTAGGGTCATGAGTTCGAAAATCATTTACATAATACCCAACCCGACTCATAAATAGAAATCATAAACATAAACAGATCCAGTATAAAGATATGGAGACGCAACTCCTAAAATATAAGATACTTGAAGTCGCAGCTCCATAACAATAACATTAACTTCCAAACAAACCCAGCTGGCCAAACTAAAATAGAAAAGACCATCTTCTCTCATACCTCGTGTGAAGGACAAACCCAACTGACGAGTTCTAGTGGAAACTCTATTTGAGTCCACTACTGATGTCGTCACAAAAGACACTACTGGAGCTACTACAATAGTAACCCTCGAACTAAGCCATTTCCTCTTCCAAGAGGAAAAACATGGTCTACAAACCATCGAAAGTCTGGAAGACCTCCACTAAAAACTCCACCATAGCATCCGCAAGCTCGAACCTCAATATCTATGATGCGTCAGCCAAGCGACATATTGACATCTCAATCTTCTCAAAAGAATACAGAAGACACATAGCCAGTCGACATAGGAAATATAAAAATAAGTAGGTGAGATTTCCATTTATCTTACACATAAGGCAAACATGCAGTGGTACGACTCTTAGGTACATACAATTAACAATTATCAATCATATCTACATTCATAAGAAAACAATAATGTTTCATAGAAACATGACCACAGCACCGCGTTTTCCAAGATAGAAATAGAAAAATCCTTTTGAATGGTTTTACGAATAGTCGGAGAGAGTGGTTTGGAGGATTGTTCCGGAGGTACCAGCCTTGGGTAATAAAGAATGCGTCAGTAGTCAAGGGCGTACACGTCATAGACTTTTTCGGGAACATCCTACACTAACAGAAAACACGTAGTGTCTAGTCGAGTATGTCGGTGCATTGCAAGATCACCACACCACAGAGGAGCTACCAACTAGGCCTATGTGAGTATTTCATACCCCGACACCCCCTATAATAAGCAAGATTCGCCACTACGGAATTCGCACCCGCATTAAAGTGTTAGCTCTTCTACTAGGCACAACGACCTTACACAACATAGTTTCACTATGTGTTTAGGCGAAATTTCTGGAAAATGCGTCCTTCTTGTCTTTCCATCAGATGACATCTTGATTCCATCGGAATTATTTCCACGTGCTTTCTCAGATGCTAGATGTTCTTAAGTCCGAATTACGGTACTTAATCATCGAGATGAAGTTCTCAAGCAACCTTTCATCTTTATATAAAGATATCTGAAAACACTTGATTAAAATTCCTAACGCATTATGATATTGGAACACAAGTCCAAGAAAACAAATCATTCTGAATCCATTAAATTTTATGGAATATGGATAATGAATTATCCATACTTTATGACATAAGGTTGTGTTCCACCCCACGTCATATATTATTACGTTCGTATTTTCACTAAGTCGTTCTTGACTTAGGTTTTTGCGTTTTACCTTAAAATCTCGTCTTTGAAGACAAAAATCCTTTTGGCTTAAAACCAAAACCTTTATATAAAATCAAATAAATTTTCAACAATAATTTCCATCAAAGATACTTAGATATCAATTTCTCCAAAACATGTTCTCGAAAATCCTTAAAAACGTTTAACGACGGTTTCGACACTTTTTACTGAATTTAGGCCCAAAAGTCCTACTTTTGAAAATATGGTTCTTCACCTAAAATATATTACTTTCTTAGGTTATAATACTCATATAAAAATTTTGAAACACTGATTTTACATCTTTCTTTCCATTTATACGAAATTCTTAAAAATTTCATCGAACGTCGTTAAGTTTGTAAATCGCGTAAATCATTTTTCAATGATTTTACACTCTAGTGGTCCAAAACTCATTTTGGAGTTTTAGAACAGTTTGATAAGCATGAAAAACAGTTTCTAAATGTCCAATTACATAAATTTTCTAAAATTGTGGTTTGGTCCCTAAACTTTCATTAATTACAAAAAGGTCTTTATTCACATAAAACCTTGTAACTTTTTATTTATAACTTCAAATCATACCAAACCAATTTCTTTAGAAATATTTCTCAGTTACCATCAAATTTCAAAAAATTACATTTCTGCCCAAATATTTTACAATAATTGCAAAAAGGTCCTTGTTTACAAAAAAGCTTATAACTTTTTGTGTATTAATCCAATTAACACCAAACCAATTTCTATGGTTTTGTCTCATCAAGAAATACTAATAAATTCATAACACAAGAATATGAATTTCAGTGCAGCCACTGAAATTCTCAGAAATTGCATTTTAGTCCCTAAGGACTCATAAATTCATATCTTTCAATATACATATCCAAATCAATCCAAACCAATTTCTATACTCTTATATATTCATTAAATCCTTATAAAAATTATCCAAACAAATTAAATCATCATGGCACCCATTAAAATAGTTATGGCCGTTTGGCCTTAAATAATCATGTAAAGCATTTTTTTAACAATTCAATCAAACAACAACCAAGATTCCAATTAGAGATCATTGAGATCAGAACCAACATATATCACAATCAACCATCAACCAAATCCTCCTAGAGGATCACACACATATGAAAATAAATATACAAATTTCATACTTAGGAATTACAAGACCACATATACACTAAATAAACCATCAACAATACATTAAGGTAGGATAGTGGTAATCTCCACCATACCACTTGTAGACCACTTGAAGATCAAACAAACACAAGCTAAACCAAGCAAGGTAGGCCATGATTTTGTCCACCAAAACCTGGCCATGATCAATCAACAAGAAACAAGTTAAAGAATGAAGAAAATTACCTAAACCCATTTGACCATAGGTTCGGCCAAGTTTGAAAGAAATATCTAGGGATCTCTAAAATTTTTAAGCTCTTGGATGATTAATATAGAAGTCATATGAAGATCATAGAAATTGATCTCACATTAAAATGATTTTTCTATGATTTTCTAGAATTATTTGAAAAACTAGATCTAGGAATTTGAACTTGAAGAAAACTTGAGATTGGAATAAATTTTGTGAAGAGAGATGAAGGTATGATCATGGATCATAAGTCTATACCTTTAGAATTTGAAGAAATGAACAAGATTTTAGACCTCCTTTGAAAATCAAGAGAAAGAACTTAGACTTTTTGTGAGTAGAAAAGTATAAGAACATGAACACCTGTGAAAGAGCAAAAATGAAATGGATGTGGCCTTTTATAGGAGGTGAGGCTGCACGAAATTGGCCCAAAACGAGGAGAAGAAATTGATTGTTTGATGGTAAGTGGTAACCATGATGAGTATTAACCAAAGCTTGGTTAGATTAGTCTATGAAAATACTATACTTTAATATGGCTAGTTTCATGAATTATCAAGCTATGTAATTTTGTGTGGTGAAGGTGTTCCTAGGGTGATGTGGCCGTGTTCTACATGAAGGAAGGCAAGTCATATTGAAATTGTCTTGTGAACCATGGTTGAATTAACCAAACATAGGTTAGGTTAACTTAGGGGTAATTTGGTCATTTCACTTGAAGTCATCATGACAAATGAGTGGTGATGGTGAGTAGGAGTATGTGGTTGATTTGTGACCACATGTGAGGAAGAAGAAGCAAAATTGATAATATCTTGCCTTAACCGTGGTTGTCATTTAACTAGGATAGGTTAGGTTAGGGGCATTTTAGTCTTTTCAACTTAACCATCATTACTTATCATAAATGCACATTAATGGCAGGGAGACTCATTCCTCTTGAGTCATCATAGATGACTCGTCGTTCTATCCCCCCGGTATATGTCTGCTCATTCGTTTCTGGTTCCGTTGTTTACCAGATTAGGGTTTTGGAGAGAAAGATGATGAAATGAAATCAAAAATAAAATGAGTTTGGTTTAGTGTTGAAACTGCACGAAATTGAGTAGTTTCATAGGGTATTTTGGTTAACATTAACTTAGGGACATTCTTGCAATTTCACTTAAAGTCTCAGGGCATTTTAGTCTTTTTACTAACATAAATATCATGATATTTGGGTGTCGTCATTATGCCTCATAAATGCTAGGTGAGTCACCCCTATGACTCACCACCCTAGGTGGCAAGATGTCCCATCATCCGAAGTCCAGTTTTATCTCTGCACGTCCGTTATCGACTCTGTCGATTTCCCGTTTGTTGATGATGCGCTAGAATAAAGTATAATAACTTATTTATTTTGAGAATTTTAAAAATAATCAATATCGTTGGAAAAATAATATAAACCTAAACCGTTTCGTTCACGAGTCCAAATTAGGTTTTCTAATCAGTAAACTTTTACTGTAAGTGAAAAACACAGACCGGGTTCGGTCTGAATTCTAAACCTAAAATTTCACCGTAACTCGCTACGATAAAGTAGAGTATAAATATGATTTTGTTTTATTCAAAATCATTTTCTAGGTCTTGGATAAAAATATAAACAAATATATGTATATATTTATCGATATTAAAAAACAGTAAAAATCGGGGTGTTACACCCAAGGGAAGGTGTTGGGTTTACTTCAAACTGGATGAAGGGTATTGGAGAAAAAGCTGTCAACATTGCTATCTACAGAGTTCCCAAGCCAGAAGATCTTGATGCCAAGTACATGACCCCAAGGCAAGTTTTTTGCATGTGCTTACCATTAATTGTGTCATGCCTTAAACTGGGTCTAGGAACCATGAGACGCCCCGACGTCCCATTAAATAACAATCCTAATTAACCAAGCCTTAATCCGTTTTATTAGCGTTGGCACGGATATACATTCAAAAATATTATAAGTTTACGGAAGCGATAAAATTAAAACCCTTTAAACATACACAGCGGAAGAAAGATAAAACAGCAGATATGTACAAAGTATATACATCATGTCTCCAACAGTACCATCGATCCCAACAGAGGGATCGAAAACCTACCATCTATACCAACTGTTTAAATAAAAAGTAAACAGATCACAGAAAAGCTGGTCAAAGAAAGAGGTAACAAATCCTAAAACAGACAGCATCTACCCGCCCTACTCTCACAAAATACATCAAAAGATGACTATGCTCACAGAGGCTCTCCTTAGCAGACGCTACCGACAAACCATATCACAGGTGATAAGGGCGTTTGGAACTATCCTCACCCTCGCCATAACGGCATCTGTAAACTCTGTTCCCAACAGACTCATCACTACTAATCACAACCATCCTACGACAGCTGTGATATATCATCTGCACATTTCTTCCCCCGTGGCCTCTCCGTAACACGCCCAGTCCGCTACGGGCGTAAGTGCAGCCTATCGGGTTCCACATATCCTTTGCGAACTCCTAACGATCATAGTGAAGTCAGGTCCTCCTCCGAGATGGACATAGATAGTGATCGGGCCGACATAACACATGAAGTATTGTGAGTGGTCGACCTGCCACCGACGGTCATCATGATACACGATCTCAATGTCCCCCAGGGTCTGGACCCTCGGCGAAACCATCTATAGGTACTGCATTTGACACTGCCCTGGCCCAATCGTCATTGGCATACGACTGCTGCTTATCTGAAGAATCAATATACAAAGAAAGAGGAAGAAAAAGAAGAAGAAGGGAGATAAGAATATCGACACTACCATAAAAACAGGGATAGGGAAAACATAGCATAGAATAGCATACTATCAAACAGCAGTGAACACATACAGCAAGCATCTCTGAATCATAGTATCACTGTCAACCTTGATTATCCAACTAGGATCAATTCTCTAAGGAATCACACTCCTATGCATGTCGGCCGATCTCTCACACTAGGGATACTGATTCCTCGGACATTCTCTATCTCTCTCGGGTATCTTGGTTTGTCCTCGTAACAGTTCCGCTCTTCGTGACCAATAATGGTGCTTCCCTCTATGAACTACAACTCCAATAGGGGTATCTTGGTCTCCTCGGAAGATCGACCATAGACTAGAATAATCCGGGCCCAGAGGTAAAGATAGTTGAGTACCAACAGAGACCATGACACAATAGGTGCAAACCATTGGCCACTATCAGTCAATTCGAACCCGGCTACATCACCATGGTTCCCCGAACCGTCCCGCTCGCATTCCTAACCCGCACCCGGGTACACCAACCTAGTGTGACTCGTAGTCACACGGCCCGCCACTTTGGAAAATATGCAATGCAACACAGACATAAGTTGACACCAGTACCATAACTCGCTTGCATGTATTACGATGCAATATTCAACATCAACAATCTCAACTCGGTACCTATATACCGCTTTCAGAATCCATTCTCGTCATTAACTCGACTCCACAATCTCAACTCGGTACCCTTATACCGCTTTCAGAATCCATTCTCATCAATAACTCGACAACATACCATTAGGAGTCAACTAGGTTTCCAACAGCACAAACAGACAATCCAGACAACCACAATGGCATCAACACCAACATCATAATATCATCATCCTCAACATCAATAATAACATAACAAAAGTAACTAGCATAGCATAAGACGTCATCATGCATATATAGCAAACAACACACGTCAACCTACAGCAAAACCGTCAACAACAATAAACAGTAAAACAAACAACCTCAACATATGCACGTAAAACGATAAAATTCCTAACATCGATAAGTTTGCCATAACTAAATCACGTATACATCTTTAAAAATCAATTTCGATTAGAATTTAATTATCGCAAGCTACTCGACAACAAGTAGGTTCTGGGCCACCCTACGCATACAACATAATATACAATAATACGCTTGCCTCCCTTGCATGTCAGATACTTTCTCCCCACCTTAGACAGTCGTAACGAGAAGCCTTGAGCCTCAAAATCCATGCCCTCCTAACCAAGCAGCTGCTGCCACGTGTCCCAAATAACTTCCCGGTTCTCTGAAATTCAACCTGAACACATGGACAGTGTCCCGACAACGTCATAAACCCTAATATTACAACAGTTTCATAGACAAAGCCAGAATTGAAGCAAGATTCAAAAAACAAAGTAAATGACAATGTCGACGTGTCGACAAGTTAGGGACTTGAGCATTACCTCCACTGTTTCACTAATCGAAGGTATATACTTGACATGCTCATCGCCCTGAACGCGTATCGTCGGAATCGAAATTGGTCGAGCGAATCTCTCCGAACCTCAACTTTCTCTCACTAAGAAGCTCTCACTTCTCTTTACACTGGTTCTGGTTCAAGCAAGAAGTTAGAGGATTGCATGCAAGTGAGTGGATAATAAGAAGTTAGTGGGGTTAGGGACAAGTGCTGAGATGATTGCCACATCCCCACGTTGAACGCTGGCCTTGTTAGTCATGTTGACTTTGCACGTTTCTTCGAGTTCTGAGATCGTTTGAAGTCTGATTGAACTCAAATTTGAAACATAAGCTCATCAACACCTAAGGAATACGATCAAGCCCTTAAATATGCCTAATCCCTTCCTTAAACAAGAATCGAGAAAACGGGTTGCTACATTACTACCCCCCTTAAAATAAATTTTTTCTTCGAAATTTAAATTAAGTTACCTCACATGAATAGGTGTGGTATCTCTGTTTCATATCATCTTCTCTCTCCCAGGTAGTACCACTAGTTACTGCATCCCAAACAACCTTAACTAATGAAATCTGCTTTCTGTGAAGTTCCTTTATCCTCTGGTCCTTAATCCGTACAGGTAAAGCTTCATACTCAAGATTTTCTCTTATCTAGATTGATTCGTTCTCTATCACGTACGATGGATCGGGATGGTTTTTATGAAGCTGAGATACATTAAAAACATCATGGATATTTGAAAGGTTGGGCGGTAAGGCTATTTGATAGGCTACTGGACCAATTCGGTGAAGAATCAGAAAAGGTCCTATGAAACGAGATGTAAGCTTTCTGGATTTGATTGCCCTGCCTATTCCAGTTCCAATCAACTGACTCTCACTAGTTTCATACCAACATAGCGGTGTTCCACACTTCTTTCCATAAAGTGCTTCGTACGGCGCCATGCCAATACTTGAATGGAATTGTTATTGTACGTAGTCTCAATCAAGGGAAGAAATTTGTCCCAACTTTTGGTTGTCCTTTCCGATTGGTCATCCATCTGAGGATGATAACACTAGTGGTAAATATACATTAGACGGTAAAGGTTTACGTCAGTTAACCAAAAGCTAGACGTCAAAAAGGGGGCGGTGGCAGTTTTGTAAATATCAGAATTCATTAATTCAATTTTAACGTCAGTTGTTGTAAGGACTGACGTTAAAAGTGAAGTGACTCACTTTTAACGTTAGTTCAATAAACAACGGACGTTAACAGTGAACATTTTAACGTCAGTTCTTTATCGAACTGACGTTAAAAGTGAGTCACTTCACTTTTAACGTCAATCCTTACATCAACAGACGTTAAAGGTTATTTTAATAATTTTTTTATCTGGTATACGTACCCTTCCGCATTGCCTTCCTCAAAGTTTCAGTTTCACAATTGCTTTGATGTTTTGTGTTTCTGTTTTGAAAACTAAAATATATGTGTGAAGTATAAGTTGAATCAATAACCCAAACCGGATCTCATTCATGAAGTGTAATACAGACTGATACAGAAGATTGAAAGGGTTTAAAATCCTATAAAAAGTTACATTGAAAGGATTTAAAATCCTAAACATTTGTTTAGGCTTCGTTCCCTTCACGGGTGAGCAAGAGAGGAGAGTCGAGCGACTGAGTTTTCCAGAATTCAATGAGGAGTTTGTGTGGCAAAGCATAAGGCCACTTTTGGAACCCCTTATCACACCCGAAACATTAAAGCTACATCCCATCAGAGAGTTTTATGAAATATGCCAAAGGGAAAACTATACTCCGAATGTGACCATGTCTAGAAGTGATGGTGTTACTCATGTTGGAATCTTGGTACATCTGATAATGTGGTCATTCATAAGCTGAGGTTTTGGAACTGTAGCAGCCGATTCTCCGGAAGGATGATAAGGTGAGCAACTCACATTATGTGATTTACAGAACCTTATCACCCATGTTATGAGATTTACACAACCTCAGAAGTTGTTTGACCATTAAGACAAAGATCTTTGAGTCTAGGAATAGGAAGAAAGAGTGATGAAGTTAATCTCCATGGCAGAGCCATATTGTGAAGAAGAAAATAAAAGGAAGGAAAGAAGCTATTTATTGGAGTAGAGAATGAAGTTACTAGGCGTGGTAAGTTGCTAAAAAATTAAGTTGATCATTAAGAGGATTATCTAGGTTCCAAGGTGAATGGGTAAGTAGCACAGTAGTCAAAGGAATGAATGTTTTTGCAGAAACCTATATACCTTTAACGTCAGTTGTTTAATACAACTGACGTTAAAACTTGTTTAAATAAAAAATATTTATTTTTAATGTCAGTTTTTTATACAACTGACGTTAAAAGTGTGATTTTTACTTCAGTTAAATAAATAGCTGACGTAAATAATCCTATATCCCTATCTGAAATGCCCTGTTGTCACTCTTAACACAGGTCACTCCATATATATAGTGCAGTTTATTTCTAAACTTTTTTTTTAAAGAAGTTTATTTTTAATCTTCATTAATTAGCTTGAATTAGTAAACAAATTCTTGTGCAAATTAAAATAAATAAACACTTAACATAAAAACAAGTTATATGTATAATCAAATCGTATCTCATTGGAGCGATTCATAAGTTACAATTAAATGATTAAAAGATAAAAAAATTCTGCAACATAGCCCTAAAATATAAAAAAGTTTTGCTTCAACATCATTTTCTTCTCAGTCCTGTCCTCAGAAACTCCAATGGATGCATCTCCTCCCTCACTTGAATTCCATGATGCAAAAGTGAATCCACATTGAAATGGATCTATGCATCTTCTCCTTCACTGGAATTACTTGATGCATCGTCTTGAATCCACAGTAACTTGCTTCCAAAGCAAAGTGAAAGGGATGACGGGGATGAAATAAAGTGAGGGAATCACATTATGTGATTTACCCAACCTTACCATCCATGTTATGTGATTTACTCAACCTCAGAAGTTTTTTTACCATTAAGACAGAGACCTTTAAGTCAAGGAATAGGAAGAAATAACAACACCTCAAATATGATAGAGGCATATTGTGAAGGAAAAAGCACGAAATATAGAGGAAAAGAGGGGGGTATAATACAGATTGACTGATACAGAAGAATATGGTTCTTTATATAGAGAAGAGAGACTACCCGAATTTCTTGAAAACTGATCTAAAAACTTAATGCTCATTAAGAGGATTAGGTTACAAGGTGAATGGGTAAGTAGCACAGTAGTCAAAGGAATGAATGTTTTTGAAGAAACTAATAAACTTTTAACGTCAGTTGTATAATACAACTGACGTTAAAAGTGTGATTTTCAGTTAAATAACTAGCTGATGTAAATAATCTGATATCCTATATAGAGAAGAGAGATTGATTTTCTTGAAAACTGATCTATAAACTTAATGCTCAAGGGTAGTAGCACAGTAGTCAAATGAATTAATGTTTTTGCAGAACACTTTTAACGTCAGTTGTCTTCAACAGCGGACGTTAAAAGTTTTTTATTTTTTACGTCAATTTCTTAATAAAACTGACGTTAATTAAATATCCTTTAACGTCAGTTTTTACAAACAACTGACGTAAAATGTTGTTTTATTTTGATTATAACGTTTACACCCGCGCGCCTTCTGCACTTCGCTCTATACGTCTCTTTTCTCTTTTCATCACTCTCAACCCTCACTCTCACTCTGCCCTAATCGCGAGCTCATCTCCACCGCAACCACCGCGAGGGCTTCTTCGCCACCACCCTGAGGTACACTCTTAACCCCTAACTGTCTTTCCCGCTCATTCTTTGCAATAACTTGACATCTCTCTTTCCCCTCCCCGCGCACTAACTCTCCTTGTCCCTCTGGTCTCAGTAACCACATCGAACGTTGGACACCACTCGAGCTCCCCCCGACCACCACCACGACGCGAGCGCCTATTTCTGGTGAGTCTTTAGGGCACATTTTTTTATTCTTGGTTTTGAGTGTATGTTGAAACTGTAGTCTCAGTAGTTGAAACTTGAAATCGTGAGTTTGAGTTGTTTGGAATGTCTCTATTTTTGGTTTTGAGTGCATGTTGCTCTGCTGGTTGATCTGTCACGGCCGTGATGCTCATCACGTCTAGGCCGTGATCAGTTCTGCATGTGAGGGTCTGGTTCAGTTGGCACGTTACGGCCGTGATGGAAATCACTTCCAGGCCGTGACCATTGCTTGGCAATCTTCAAAAACTATAGTTTTCAATCTCCCGTATTGTCCTTATATTGGATAGATGTTTTGTATATCTACAGGACCTATCTAGTTATTTTTATTTATACTTCTGTATTTATTTTGAGTTATAACCTATGTTAATACATATATATTGTTTCTGAACGGGCATACATATGGATCAGTCGGATAGCCCACATGCACGGGAGGACACTGTGGGGGCTTGGCAGGACCCGATCATGCCTACGCCTGATTCTAGTGTAAGTTTACATGTTATATACTATCTTTAGTCCTTATTTTTAATGTATGTTTATAATGTTACAACCCTCTATTTTATCATTTTTTTTGTCCATACAGACATCACAGGCTCATAGGAAACGGGGTAGAGGAGCCACCTCGTTGAAGAAACTAGAGAAGGACAGGCAAAGCGGACAGAAGCTTGAGGTGTCCTTCGATGCTAATCTAAATGCCCAGGGACCCCGTGCTAAAGAATTTAATAAGTGGGTGTTTCTACAATTAAGCAAAGCACATAAGCATCAACTACAACCACTGGAATGACGTTCCACAGAACGTTAAGGATCAGATTTGGGAGGCTATCGCGGTATTTTACCTTTACATTCGTTTGATTTACATTATTAGATAATTATCCGAGTTATAATCCATCCAGTTGTTATGTATTTAATGTGTAGGTAGCTTGGACTGTGCCAAATGACGAGGATCATCGTCATAAATGTATGAAAATGGCATCAAAGCGTTGGAATGGGTTAAGCATGATCATACCAGGTACTATGTATCTGGGAAGAAGCGGCTTGATAAAATGTTCTCGGATTATCCCTGGATTGATCAGGATACTTGGGATATGTTTGCCAGGAGTCGACAGGATGGAGAATTTCAGGTTGGTTGATTAAGTTAATTTTGTATGCTTATTATAGATCATTTAACTGTATTTAATTATGTGTTTTTGTTTGAATAGGCTAAGTCAAATAAGGGTCGGCAGAATCAGGCGAAGAACGTCCACCGCCACACCATGTCTCAGGGTGGGTACCAGACTCGGATCGAGCAGATGATGGCGGATAGACTGAGGGCGAAGCAGGAAGAGCACACTGCTAGGATTTAAAGAGGAGAGATGCCTGAGGTCACACCATTAAGTCCTCCGTCGGACATCGACCGCGAGGATGTATGGTTAGCCGGCCGCATGACAAAGATGGGATCTTTTAAAGTTGATGCCACTCGCGAAGTGGCAGATAAGATTGTAAGTAAATAATTAACTTGATTTCAATTGATATTTGTATAGATATTTGCAACACTTTTCACTTGTACGTTTTTTCATTTTTATTCATTGTAGATGGATCTTAAAGCACAATCCTCCCAGGGCCCATTCATCCCTTCTGGACGGTGGGACGTCTTGATGACTGCTCTAGGAAAGAAAGACCATCCTGGTCGGATTCTCGGTGTTCCTAGGAACGTGACCATCAAAGAATAATATGGCAAGTCTGCTTCACGAAAGCGGGTGGTTGATGAAGCATCAATTTTGGCTGACATTACTCAGCACCTCATGTCCAACCCAGCTATTACAACACATCTGATGCAAAGCTTAATATCCAACCCAGAATTCAAGCAGGCGCTTGCCAGAGAGCTTTCCTCCGTAGGTACATCCTAGGACACCGCAGGGCATGCCAACCCTTCACATGTGAGCACAAAAGAGAGTTTTAGTAGGGAATATGTGGAGGACGATGAGTTGGCAGCTAGGGAGCGGAAGTTCAAAGTCCAACGCCATGAGCATGAGTTGGAAATGAAAAGGCATGAGCTTGAGTTCGACTCCAAACGACGTGAGCTCGAAATGTTAACAAAGGTATGTATTCATTATTAATGTCCAAATTAGTCAAATAATTACTTGTGTTTTTTTTAATTATCAACAACTTATCTATTTTATTTTTCCTAAACTGAAGGCCAAGTCGACGTCGGTGTCGCTGTCACCTATCACTCGTTTGTTCTCACTTGGTGAGGATTATGCGTTTGATATTTTTGAATGTCCATTGGAGCACGATGGATGGATGGCACGCCCCGATCAACAGAGGATATTTTCCTGCTGTGGTGACGATCTCGGGAACGCCTGCAGAAATAACGTTTGGATGAACAGCAATGTTTTGAGTCTCTGGTGCACGTAAGTTAATTTTATAACTTATTTATTTTTGGTATTTTTCCATTTAATAATTTATTTTAATTTCAATATATATATTATGTAATTAACATCCACACCTTTTCATATCTTAGGTATCTCCATCGTCTTCAGCTTGATAAGGGCATTGCATCAGTTTACGGCTTCTTAGATCCGTCAATCCTTCTGCCCGATTTCTTTGCTGGCGATGCATTGAGTAAATACTTAGGGAACTTGTTGGGAGACAATCAGAAAGAATTATATCTGGCTCCCTACTTTATGAAAAGCCATTGGCAGTTGTTCGTACTTCACCCGTCTAGGCATACTGTCATATTCTATTGCTCTCTCCACCAACAGCCACCACAGGTGGTGTTGGAAGCTGTAAATAAGTAAGTAACTAATCTTAAATTTAATTTAAGTTTTAATATTAGTTGTTTTTAGTTTATTACACACATGATATATGAATTTGTTAATTGATTGACATGATTATTTGTTTATGATAGCACGCTGAAGGCGAGTAGCATAAGTTGCGCCAACGGGAGAAGTAGGACTTCTAAGGCTAAAGAAAATCCTGTATGGAACATCATCAAGGTTTGGTAGTTTATTTATCAAATAATTAATATTATAATTACTAATTTATATGTATATTCAACTAACATTGAAATTAATTTTGTTAGTAGTCTCGATTTCAAAATGACGGGTGGTCGTGCGGCTATTATGTGATGCTTCATATGCTGAACATAGTCTCCACATCTATTACAGATGGATGGAATAAGGTAATATTTAAATAACTTGTTAAATTATATATTATAGTTTTGAAGATGACTTGCATTGATGTTATTGTTATTATTTGAACGTCTGTAGGCATTTAACGACCAATCGCCTATTCAAGAAGATGAGTTAAGAGACTTGAGGATGCGTTTCGCTGAATTCTTCTTCAAGTATACGGCTGAAAAAGGAATTGACAAGATACCTCCACAATAATTAGATAAATAGTTTTTTTGTTAGACTTTAGAAACTAATTAATAACATGTATATATATATCCTTAGATTGGTAGTTTTGTTTTTTAGACATTGGAACTAAAATTTATTTATATATATACATGGGTTTTGGTTTCAAGTCCCCCCATTGTTCCATTTTTCCTTTGCAATTCTGTAATGTGTGTGATATTCTGTGTTACTGGGATATTTACTGAATGCAAGGATAGCAGAGGGGAGTGATATTTTAAACTTGAATTTAAAAAAAAAAAATCTATTAACGTCAGTTGTATCAAACAACTGACGTTAATAGTATTTTATAAAATTTACAGTACACTATTAACGTCAGTTGTAATAAACAACTGACACTAAAATTAAACCTTTAACGTCAATTCTTTATAACAACTAACGTTAGTTTTAACAAAATTAACGTCCGTTGTCTTAAAGAATTGACGTTGATAGTTTTATGTTTAACGTCAGTTGTTTCAAAAACTGACGTTAATTTTTACAAAATTAATGTCAGTTTTATTAAAGAACTGGCGTTAATAGTTTTATATTTAACGTCAGTTCTCAACTGACGTTAAAATATTAACTATTAACGTCAGCTGTATTTACGTCAGTCGGTATTCTGACGTAAAAAATCAATTTTAACTGACTTAAAAAGCACTTATTGCACTAGTGTAAGCCAAACTCATACGTAGCTTAGTTCCCACTGCACTGTTTAGACTTTGCCAAAACCTTAAAGTAAACTTCGGATCCTTATCCGAAATTATACTAGCTGGCACACCATGCAACTTCACCACTTCCTTAATGTACAACTGGGTTAACTTTTCCAAAGAAAACATCTAATTGATAGGTAATAAATGAGCACATTTCGTCAACCTATCAATGATCACCCAAATTGCATCATACTTCTTCTGTGTCTTAGGCAAACCGACACAAAGTCCATTGCAATATTGTCCCATTTCCATTCTGGGATGTCTAGAGATTGCAATAATCCCACCAACTTTAGTTGTTTAGTCTTCGTCTTCTGACACACCAAGCAAGACTGGACATATTCTGCCACTTCTTTCTTTATTCCAGGCCACCAAAACATATTTTTCAGATCTTGATACATCTTTGTGGCACCTGGATGAAAACTTAGCTTACTTTTGTGTTCTTCTTCCAAGATCAGATTCTTAACTTCTCTATCCTCTGGCACACATATCCTATCACCAAACCTCAATATTCCATTAGTACCTCGCTTAAACTCCACAGACTCTCCTGCTTCTATCTTCTTATTGACCTTTTGGAGATATTGGTCTTCCGCTTGCTTCTTCCAAACTAAGTCTAGGAATCCACTAGTAATAGTGTCCATTCCCAAACTTATCCCGTTCTGGGATACTTCCGTTATCCCAAGATTCATGTCTCTGAACTGCTCGATCAGTTCTAACTCCTTGATCATCATAGCAAACACTTGCAAAGAATTTCGACTTAACGCATCTGCTACGATGTTTGTTTTCCCAGAATGGTATTGGAGATCAAACTCATAATCCTTGATGAACTCCATCCATCTCCTCTGTCTCATGTTCCACTATTTCTAATCGAACAAATACTATAGACTCTTGTGACCACTATACACAAGGAACTGATCACCATATAGATAGTGTCTCCATATCTTCAACGCAAACACTATTGCGGCCAACTCTAAGTCATGGGTTGGGTAATTTGTCTCATGTACTCATAACCGTCTAGAGGCATATGCCACTACTTTCCCATTCTGTATGAGAACGCAACCCAGGCCTTGATGTCACACATCAAAGTACACATCAAACAGTGCTATCGGACTTGGCAAGACTAGAACTGGAGATGTTGTCAGCCTTCTTTTCAACTCCTAAAAACTAGCCTCACACTCATCAGTCCACTCAAACACCATTCCTTTTCTCGTCAACTGCGTCATCGGCAATGCAATCTTCGAGAATCCCTCAATAAACCGTCTGCAGTAACCTGCCAAACCAAGAAAACTCCTGACTTCGCCCACCGTCTTAGGGCTTTCCCAATTCACCACTGCTTCATTTTAGCAGGATCCACAGTTATCCCGTCTTTGTTGTTCACATGCCCCAAGAATTGTACTTCGTCTAACCAGAACTCACACTTCGATAACTTGGCATAGAGTTGTCTGTCCCTTAATACTTGAAGTACAACCCGAAGATGCTCTACATGTTCTTCTCTACTCGAAGAGTAGATTAGAATGTCCTCGATAAACATAACGACAAACTTGTCCAAGTACGGTCTGAAGATCAGATTCATGTAGTCCATGAACACGACTAGAGCATTAGTCACGCCAAACGGCATAACCAGATACTTTAGTACCAATGCCGACTTCTTAAAGCAGTCTTCAGTATACCATCGTCCTTCACTCCGATATGATGGTATCCGGACCTAAGATCTATCTTTCAAAACACAGTTGCTACCAGCAACTGATCTATAAGATCATCAATCCTCGGAAACGGGTACTTGTTCTTGATCATTACCTTATTTAGTTGCCGATAGTCCACACACAACCTTGAACTTCCATCCTTCTTCCTTACGAACAACATCGGTGCTCCCCATGGCGAAACACTTGGTCGGATAAACTCCTTCTTAAGCATATCATCAAGCTACTTCTTAACCTCCACCAACTCCATTGGGGACATTCGATAAGGTGCGATCGATATCTGTCCTGTCCCTGGCATGAGATCTATCACAAACTCTATCTCCCTCTTAGGTTGTAATCCTGGCACATCATCCAGAAAAACTTCAGGAAACTCGCATACGATAGGCAGCGCTTCTGCGTTCAGAGACTCATTGGCTTCCAGGGAAAACAATACCACACAATCCTCCGGTCATCCTTCATCAATCTACTGTCATTGACTGGCAATAATCGAGATTGCTCGGAAAAACAAAGGGATTTGTTTGAACAGTCAAGCACTACATGGTTAGCCGAAAGCCAATCCATGCCCAAAATTACATCAATATGCTACATAGGCAGACAGACAAGGTCTACAACAAAAGGTCTATTCTCTAGAACAATAGGGTAATTACGGCAAACAAAAAAGGTTGCCAATGTATCTCCTATAGGGGTAGACACATTCAGACCGTACGGTAAAGATGAAACAAGTAATTGCAAATGATCCATGCACTCTAATGAAATAAACGAATGCGTAGCCCTCGAATCAAACAACACAAATAAAATCTTATCGAAAATTAGACACTTACCATGTATCAGATCAGGCTCTCGAACGAATTCTGATCCTCACACTGCAAACACTCTTCCCCTGGCTTGATGATTGCCTCCTTGCTGGTTTCCAGTCTGATCTCTTGATCCAGTACTCTAAGCTCCTCTACTTTGTTGTTGCACCGGATTTCTGACTACATTGCTATGGGGACACGATCTGGACATGTGTCCCGCTTGTCCATACTGATAGCATATCATATTTTACATCTGGGGACAGTTTCTGGTCAGATGGGACCCTCCGCACTTATAACAAGTCATCATTCCTAAAGTTGTCTGACTAGAACCTCCACTATTAACACTTGATAACTGATGCCTACTCTAATCGGTCCGCCATACCACTGCGGTGGTTGTACTGGTCTCGAACGGTCTTGACTCTCTAACATGGTCCACTTTTTCACTAAAGCCAGAAACTGGTTGAACTCAAAAGGAATCATCATCCTCTTTAACTCTAGCCTCATCCCATCCTCAAACCTCCTACAGACCCATTCTTCATCTAGGTGAACTTGATAAAACTGGGAGAACTTCAACAATGCCTCGAACTGGATAGCATACTTTCCCACTGGTAGATTCCCTGCCTCAGACTCATGAACTCTCTCATTCATAAAACATATAAATGTCATATAAATGCTTAAACAGTTATTCCCATACATTAAGAATAACTCGCGTATCGGACACTCTACCCTTGTCTAAGCATAATTGGCATCCAATTAGGATCCAACTAACTGTGTTGGTTTTCATCCTACCCCACAGTTCTCACTCCCAACTAGACCTAGTCCTACAGTCCGGTTTAAAACCGAACTACTCTGATACCACCAAAATGAGACGCCCCGTCGTCGTATTAAAGAACAATCCTAATTAACTAAGCCTTAATCCGTTTTATTAGTGTTGGTGCGGATATACATTCGAAAATATTATATGTTTAAGGAAGTGATAAATTAAAACCATTTAAACATACACAACAGAAGAAAGATAAAACAACAGATATGTACATAGTATATAGATCATGTCTCCAACAGTACTACTGATCCCAACAAAGGGATTGAAAACCTACCGTCTATACAAACTGAGTAAAGAAACAGTAAAATGGTCACAGAAAGACTGGTCATAGAAAGAGGTAACGAAACTTAAAACAGACAGCAACTACCCTCCCGCCTCTCACAAAATACTTCAAAAGATCAAAAGAAGACTATGCTCACACAGGCTCTCCCTAGCAGACGCTACCGACGAACCATATCACAGGCGATATGGGCGTTTGAAACTACCCTCACCCTCGCTATAATGGCATCTGTAAACTCTATTCCCAACAGACTCATCACTACTAATCACAACCCTCTTGCGACGGCTATGATACATCGTCTGTACGCTTCTTCCCCCGCGGTCTCTCCGTAACACTCCCAGTCCGCAACCAGTGTAAGTGCGGTCTCCTAACAATTGGGTGGGATCCAGAGCTCTAAGAAAGGTAGTCGCTGAGATATCCTTTAAGAACCGAGCATAGTGAAGTCAGGTCCTCCTCGGAGACGGACATATATACTGACCGGGACGATGCAACACATGAAGGACTGTGAGTGGTCGACCTACCACTCACGGCCGTCATGATACACGATCTTAATGTCCCCCAGGGTCTGGACCCTCGGCGGAACCATCTGTAGATAGTGCATTTGACGCTGCCCTGGCCCGATCATCGTCGGTGTACGGCTGCTACTTATCTGAAGAATCAATACATACATAGAAAGAGGAAGAAAAAGAAGAAGAAAGGAGATAAGAATCTCGACACTACCATAAAAACAGGGATAGGGAAAACATAGCATAGCATACTATCAAACAACGGTCAACACATACATCAAGCATCTTTCGAATCATACATTCACAGCCAACCTCGATTATCCAACTAGGATCGATTATCTAAGGAAGCACACTCCTATGCATGTCGGCCGATCTCTCACGCTAGGGATACTGATCCCTCGGACATTCTCTATCTCTCTTGGGCTTACCTGTCACCCAAAGAATGTCAGTTGGTTTGTCCCGGTAACAGTTCCGCTCTCCGTGACCAATAAGGGTGCTTCCCCCTATGAGCTACAACTCCAATAAGGGTATCTTGGTCTCCTCGGAAGGTCCACTATAGACTGGAATACTCCGGGCCCAGACATCAAGATAGTCGAGTACCAGCAGAGACCACGACACGATGGGTTCAAACCATTGGCCACTATCGGTCAATCCGAACCTGGCTACATCCCCATGGTTCCCTGAACCGTCCCGCTCGCATTCCTTACCCGTACCCGGGTACACCAACCTCGTGTGACTCCTAGTCACACGGCCCCCCACTTTGGCAAATATGCAATGCAACACCGACATAAGTTGACATCAGTACTGTAACTCACTTACACGTATTACGATGCAATCAACATCAACAATCTCAACTCGGTACCCATATACCGCTTTCAGAATCCATTCTCGTCATTAACTCGACAACGTACCCTTAGGAGTCAACTAGGTTTCCAACAGCACAAATAGACAATCCAGACAACCATAACGGCATCAACGCCAACATCATAATATCATCATCCTTAACATCAATAATAACTTAACAAAAGTAACTAACATAGCATAAAACATCATCATGCATATATAGCAAACAACACACGTCAACCTACGGCAAAACCATCAACAACAATAAACAGCAAATCAGATAACCTAATCATATGCACGTAAAACAATAAAACAGTCCTAACATCGATAAGCATGCCGTAACTAAATCCCGTATATAGCTTTAAAAATCAATTTTGATTGGGATTTAATTATCGCAAGCTACTCGATAACAGGTAGGGTCGGGGCACTCAACGCATACATCATAATATACAATACTATGCTTGCCTCCATGGCATGTCAGATACTTTCTCCCCACCTTAGACAGTCGTAACCAGAAGCCTCGAACCTCGAAATCCATGCCCTCCTAACCAACCAGCTGATGTCACGTGTCCCAAATAACTCCCCGGTGCTCTAAAATTCGTCTTGAACACATGGACAAAGTCCTGACAATGTCATAAACTCTAATCTTGCAACAGTTTCATAGACAAAGCCAGAATCGAAGCAAGAATCACAAAACAAAGTGAATGACAATGCCGACGTGATGACGAGTTAGGGACTCGAGCATTACCTCCAATGTTTCACGAATCGAAGGTATGTACTTGACGTGCTTGTCACCCTGAACACGTATCCGAATTCGAAATCGAAAATGGTCCAGCGAATCTCTCCGAACCTCAACTTTCTCTCACTAAAAAGCTATCTCTTCTCTCTACACTGGTTCTGGTTCGAGCAAGAAGTGAGAGGATTGCATGGAAGTGAGTGGAGAAGAAGTTAGTGGGTTTAGGTACACGCACTGGCACTGAGCGCCATAACCCCACACTGAGTGCTGGCCTCTAGTCAGCCATGTTGACTTCGCATATTTCTTCGTGTTCTGAGCTTGTTCGAAGTCTGATTGACCTCAAATTTGAAACATAAGCTCATCAACACCTAAGGAATAAGATCAAGCCCTTAAATATGCCTAACACCTTCCTTAAACAAGAATCGATAAAACGGGGTGTTACAAACCATGTAAGTAAAATTGAGAAATTTTCTATCTATTATCTTGATCATAAGATTAAGATAGATATCACCGGCCTCATTTTTAGACATATGGAAAAGACTGCAAAGGGAAATAACAAAGCCTATCCCTAGGAAATACTAATGACTAGGGTATTTAAGGCAAATAATCTGATGAATATGGATACTGTTGTTAGTGTCAATCTCTGGACAAAGATCACCACTAAGACCATATCCTTGATGAAAGTTCAATTGGAAACTTTTGAGGAACCTGCTGTGGAAGAACCTCAACAAACTGAAGCTGACACTACTAAAGTCAATGATACTAAAGCCCATGCTGTTTCTACTGAATCCATACCAAAGAAATTGTCTGTAAAGAGAAACTGACAATCTGTTGAGGAAGTTAGTCAAGTTGATAGGGAGTCTCAAGCTGTTTAGACTGTGATCCCTAAAAATAAGAGGACTATTGAGAATAAGAGGAAAGCATTTGGGCCTTAGATAGTCCGCCAAGATCAAGAAGAAACTGGTTTTGCAGGAAACACCTCCGTCCTAACCAAAATTCCAACACATCCTCCTACAGAAGCTCCTACACCACCTAAAACCAAAACACCATCACCACCACTTGTTACCAAATCACCCTCACTACAAAAAGCACTCACACCACCACCTCCATCACCCACATATGAACCTGAAACTCACTTGTCTGAACCATCCACACCACACTCATCCCACTCTTCTGAATCCTATCATGATGACTAGGCTCATGACTTTGATGCCATGGAAATGTTGGACTCACTCATCTTACCTCAATCCAAACCCTCTACTCCTGATTGGGTGAAGAACCAATGCTCCATCCCTCTGAGAAAGATCTATCCTGATCTTTTCTCCGAAACCAGACATAACCCTATTCCTAAATCCACCCTACCTCCAAATGATCCCACTACAAACTATACTCATTTTGAAATTTCTGCAGACTGTCCTTCTGTAAAAGTGACTGGTAGGGATATGGAACTGGTAGTTTCTTTGCAAATGGAAAGAGTCATGGCCGAAAAGAAAGTGCTTTTGAAGAACACTGTCAAATGGAAGCCAACCCCATCTCTCATCATGAAGCCTTCCATAGTGATCAAGGTTAAGCATGACTCAATGGTTCAGAAAGGAAAATAGAAGGTGATTGACATCCCTGGGAAGCAAGAAGACTGTCTGATCAAGTTGTATGACAAGAAACTCAAATTCAGAAAGAAGATATTCACAACTGGAAAACCAAATGCCTTTAAGAAATCTAGTCAAAGCTCTGGTGTCTGTTAGAGAAAAGAGGAAAATCCTTACAATTGATAGACCATCCTATGCTCTTTATCCTTTTTCTCCTTCCATTTATTCTTTCCCTCCTTTCTTTGTAGTTTTACCCTTATGTCTTCTCAACTTTCTTGAGTCAACCCCTGTAACCCCCATTAACCTGATAAGGAGATCCTATGAGTTTATGCTGACTCAACTGGATTCTCATTTGCATCATGAACGGATTAAGTGGTTTCTGGACAACTTATTTCCAATTAATGATTTTGAAACCACCCTGTCAACAAATGTCTTCATGGATCCTCAACCTGAGGATGACATTATAGTTGCAAAGATGCTCATACCCCTCCTCCTAGTCCTCCTCCTTCTGTCAGTCCCAACCCTGTAACATCTTTGGCTACCCCTGACTCAACCATTGCTGCTGTTGCACATGATCTTGATGCTCATCAAAAGGTGGATGAAATGGCCACTTGTCTACAAATAGTTATGCAGAAACAAGACCTTACCATATAAAAGCAAGCCTCTTTTTAGGAAACCGTGTTAGCATAGCAGGCTTTAATGTAGAGGACCTAGTTCTTAGTGCATATTTCTTAGTTCTTAGTTTTTCATTTTCTGTCAGAGTCGTGCAATGTACTATCTATGATGTTGTTACATCATGTTATCAATTTTGTAACTGTACTTTTTATGACTCTTTGATATATGGAAATGAATCTCCTCTGGCTGTTATCTTTAAGATTTCTTTACTGCTTTTTGTTTACTCTTTTTGGTTGATGCCAAAGGTGAAGTAAAACTGAGACTTAGTATAAACCTTTATTATGATGAATTAATTAAGGGGAGCCTTAAATACCAAATTAAATACATACTCTGATACATGTCTAAGGAACAAATTGTTCTTTTTGACGTTCAACAAAATTAGAAAATTTATTTGTCATCATCAAAACGGTGGAGAGTGTTGAGACCTCAAAAGTATGAAACACAATTGATGTGTGAATTCTGTAAGTTTTGATGATTCCAAATATATTAAGTATGGTTATATTGAACCATGTTAAATTATTATTGAGACTGTTCAAGGGTGCATAAAAATGGCTTTAAGATTGCACGTCTAAAACTGACACATTTGACATTAATATGTAGTCTTTCATTCTCATATTTATTCCACTCTTTGAGTGTTACCAGAAAGACTTGAAAAAGTTGTATTAATTACATAAACTCTTTTACCCTTAGTTGTTGAGCCTGGAGAGGCTAGGTGAGAAAAGAATATTTGTTTAAGAATGAGCCTATAGAGGCTAGGTGTGAAAAGAATACTTGTACTGTAATCTGATCAGTTATAGTGGAAATACTTGGTGCTGCCAACAACTAGACATAGCCTTGTTGATTTTGGGGTGAACTAGTTTAAATCTCTTGAATGATATTCCTTTCCATAATCTATATACTTTATTTGATAGTTTATTCGTTTTATCTTTTAACCTGGGGATTCAAATTGCGAATATCAAATTTCTTTTAACCCTTCTTTGCGTGTGCATTTGTTATTTCTAAATTAGACGAGTCACCCGTCTAATATTCTTTACATTACTGATTGCTTTTTGTGCCTGCGAAAACATTTTCAAAGTATTGTAAAAAGTCGGTAAACACAATTCAACCCCCGAATATTAAATTTGGTTATTTCAGAATTAGTATGAACATATATGTTTTGGGGTAGTGTAAGATGAAGGTTAACCCATGACCCTTTTGTATGCTATGTGTCTTAATTAATGTTTTATTGTTTAATTGCTATTGTCGATATATGAATGAATATGCTTGTCTGCATGATTTGTATGAAATATGTGTAATGTTGATGATGATGGTATATTGTGATTAAACGAGTTATCGTTGTAATGCCATGATATGATGAGTTGTTGTTCTTGTTAAAGCATGGTAATTAAATACATGTTGTTAAATCATGGTAATTAAGGACATAGGGATGTTAGTTTTGAACCTAAGATTAAAACTCAGTTGTTAATGTTCATAATACGTGAAGATAGCAAAGTAGGGTGAGGTTAATGCCCAATGGAATTGTAAAGGACATTTAAGCATTAATTGTTTATCATTAATTCCATTTATTAAGGTTTATAGCATTAATTGTTTATGAGCACTTGTGAGGTTCCCTAGAACAAATAGATGAGACGGTAAAAGAGATAAAAACAAGAGTGATAGTCTGATAAACAATTAATGCTATAAACCTTAATAAATGGAATTAATGATAAAGATGTTGATAATGGTTAAGACGATGACGATGATGTTATCACACGTTGATGTTGTTAAACTTTGATGCTTATTGGTCAAAGTTGTTAAACCATAAATAATGGTGTTGATGGAGGTGGTTGTCAATGGTTAATTGTGTGTTAGCGTCAAGTAATAAAAGATATCGAACCCACAGAGACTGTGTTCTCGAATCGCAATCGGTTTTCGAATCGATTAGTTCTGGACAGTTTTAAAGAGGTTTTGAAAAATGTTTGAATTTGAAATTGAAATGATAAACAAACAGAAAACAAATGTTTTTGGGGTTTTCGATTTAAACGGATTCCTAGGGATTTGGGTTACCTTTGAGGTCGTTTATGTTGCTAACAGATTACCTTTGTTGATTACCGAAATTGCCTTGAAGGCGAGTTTATCCTCTAATAGCTAAGCTCCCTTTCGGTTACAAAGCCGTGCCATCCATCCGTGGTAGTCGCATCCGTTGGACCCTTTGGTGGGTCACTTTCGTGATTTCAGTCCCAAGTCGACTTCTATAGGTCCGACACCCAAGTTCACCGCTAGGTTCCTCCTTGAAATGTCTCGGTCATGCAAATAACCTAAGTTCACCGCTAGGTCCCCCCTTGATCATTCACATCTCACAAACTAGTGGCTCCGGGCTTTACGAGTGAATCACCCTAGAAATCCTAAGTTCACCCGGTTCCTCCTTAGAACGCCTATGTCCATAAATAAACGGTTGCCGAGTATTAACACATAGAAATCAGATCTAAAACAATTATGAAATCAACAATGGTTTCAACATCAAATTAACATCATTTACAAACCTCTAATCCCAAAGTTCCTGTCTTGCCATGGAGATGACAAGTTGACAACATAATAAAAATCGAAAAGAGAAGAGAGGAGAAGAGGAGAAGAGATCCTAAATATATGCCTAGAGTAGACCCAAAGGTCTCATCGGTCCCCTTATTTATAGAATTGGGCATTAGAGTCCTAATCAACTCAAATTAATCATTCATTACAGCATATGTTACTTGTATGTGTGGACTTGGGTTATGATATGTTAAATCTACTCCTTGTTCTTTTTCGTTTTGTGTTACTCCTAGGCCGTGATTGTTTGGATCATTTTCCTTTAAAGCCCTATCTTCATCCAAACTCCATTGGTTGATCTTGAGCAATTTACCTTCTGCAAAATCCGCCTTACCCATTCCAAAGGAAAATTAACCTAAAATCTAATTAAAAAATGCCTAAACTACATGAAAAATGCATGCAAAATGATAGACAAAGATGAGGTGAAATCACACTCATCAGTTGTCAATGGTTAATTGTGTGTTAGCATATAAGCATTGATGCATGAAGTTGTTAGTTGGGGTAAGTTACGAAGACAGGGGAGTTTGCCCGAGAGTATGGCGAACTGGCTATCCACAGTGATCCATCCGAGAGTTAGGTGGGTCATGGCCCTCCATGGTGATGCATCCGACAGTAAGGTGCATCGGCTATCCAAGGGGTTCAACAATGGTTTGGTGGAATGTCGGGGTTGGTGCTTGTTGGCCAATGTGGATATATAATTCCAAAGTCGTCTTCCTGAGTTAGTTATGGATCCACATGTAGATGGAGTAGTGAAGTAATATTGCATTGGATAGAATATGTTAATTGATATGATGTGGCGTTATGATATGTTAAATGCTACTATGTTGTGTGTTACCTCCTATTCCATTATTGTTTATGTTTATACGAATGATTTCTTACTCCCTATTTGTTGTTGTTATTTCTTGTTTGTACCTTGATTTATGCAGAGGATGATGAGCAGCATGTTGAGGAGTAATCCCGAGGAGATCGCTTACTCATTGTTTAGGACTTTTCATTTTATTTGTTTTTCCGATGTAATTTCGGATTGGTTACCAGCTCTGATATGTGACATTGGGGTTTTCTGTTATGTTTCATGTTTTATTTTATGTTAATTTTTTCGCAGTTGTTAGTTACAATTATTTGGTTATATTTTGGATCATGTGGTACTCGCTACCTTTTGTTTTAGATTATTTTATTATCTATTTAAAATGATTTATTTTATATTTAAAGCATGCAGGGTAAAGGACCAAAAGCAACCTGCTCTACCTCTTGTACCTCATGTATACGATGCCTCTCTGTTTCCATCACTGGCAACCCTATGAGTGGCTCTACCGCAACCTCGTCCACTACGTGCACCTTTACCTCGAGCAATGATCCTATAAAAGAAATCATTACCTCACATTTATATGACATATAATATTACATAAAACAAATATATAAATATTATATGCCATACAAATGTTTACTATCGCAATCGGACTCATTACCCAACTTCTAAGCATAGTCGATATCCGATGTGGACCCAACCAAATTGGCCAGTACACCCTGATCTCACAGTCTGAACATAATGAAACTGCTCTGATACCACCAAATGAGACACCCTGATGTCCCATTAGAGAAAAACCTAATTAACTAAACCTTAATCGCGATATAAGATTTAAACATACATAGCGGAAAAAATAAGATATTAAAAACTTAAACATAAAAAACCACACACACACACACACACACACACAAATGACAACTGTCTAGGGTACCCCAACAGTAGGGTCCCATAAAGATAGAGACTGATAAAACATAATAAAATACATCAAAAAATTTGAAGCAGACAACATCCTCACCACACTCAACACATAGCCCATCCCCTCTCAAAATACCTCACCACACACAACCCTATATACAACAGACGCTCTGGCACATCCACGACACTAACGTGGATACCTACTACTACCTTGACTCTCTTAACGTCTGCACCTATAAACTCTCCATGGACGTCGATGTGGTGTTAACGGTGTTGCCTCACTGCTACTGGATATGAACACTCGATGACGATGCTGGAACAATCATCGGTAGTGAGAACTATGGCGAATATCGTCTCGGGGGATAACTGCTACAGGGCCTATCGCCCCTAAACTCTGGGATAGGTCCCTCGAGTGCGGATACTGTCTCGCTGGCAGATATATAATAAAAGGGAAGTCGCCGGGTCGACCTACCAGCCCCAATCATCATAAAACTCAAACTCAAAGGTGCCCATGATCGGGACCCTCAGTGGTCCCGTCATCCACGAATGACTGCTGAAAGGCATCTTGAGTAACTGGCTCTACTCCACGACCGATGACTAAACATACAAAGAAAGGGATAGGGAGACAAAGACATGCATGCTGACACATAGAGGGATATCAATCATCCTCGAGTTACGATATCCTCCTCTACCCTTTACTCTCATACAACTAAACTTGCATGCTGACGTGGCCACCTATAATCATGTCACACATCCTCCATCATAATAAGGATATTAGTCAGACTTTTAAGCGAGCACTCCCCTATATATATATATATATATATATATATATATATATATATATATATATATATATATATATATATATATATATATGTTGTCAAAAACCACACAGTTGTCCGAAGCTACACATAGAAACATAAGTAGCCCGAATCTGCACACAAAGTCGCTCGGCAAGGACTACAAGAGTATCATGGTAGCATCACTAATCAACTGTCCCGTGATATCCGGTATTTGTACTCAAATACTCTGACCTCGTGTGTATCATTCACATGGATATGAACAACATCATGGAAACTAGTATATATCTCACCGACTCTTAGCAGATCATAACCTAGTGCCTCAACCTCTCACTAGAAACTCGTATAAATCCTTATATCATATCTCATAATCGTCGTATATAAAACATATTTATTTAGGTTAGACACATCTATATCTCATGTCATACTCTGTCCAATAGACATCTCTCCAAAACAGTGTATATCGTCTCCTAGATGCCAACTAAGCATACAATAGTAAATGCGGCATGTTATCATTCAGAGCATGTTAAACACAATAAAATAATAATAAAATATTCGTGTTATCACATAAAACCATATAAAGCATATTAAGCATGTTAACACAACCAACACATATCAAGCAGCTCAACGATGATAAAATCATATATCCTCGAGTATCGTAAAATTAACCTAACAGCGATAAATCTACAATCCCCAAATCAATAGTGGTACTACGGGGTAGTCGCCAATGTGATTTTGACATTTTGATTATTCGCTCACTAGAAGGGTTTAGGTAGCCCTACAACTATTTTTGTAAAATATGCTATTTAGCAGTTTCCGACGATATGATGCTTCTTTCTCCCACCTGAGGTGTATGAAGCTAGCTCTGGGACAACAAAACGGACACTCCTCGATACCTCACAAATCTGTCATGCACAAAACTCCTACCTTCAGGGCTCTTAAAATTCACCTGAACACATGTACATGAAGTAGACAACATTGGTAACCCTAATTCAAAAGAGGAAAGTAACCGAGCGTAGAGAAAACCTCAATACCATCACCGAAGGCATGTCGGCATGAAAATAGGATAGGCTTACCTTAGCCCTAGCGATAAAATGAAGATAGTGTTATGAAGATACGGCATAGTCGGAATCGCGTTATGATGATCGGTTTGGTCGAACTTGGCTCTGGAGGTTCCTCTCTTCTTCCCTGACCTTTCTCTCTCTTTTTGTTCCTTCTTTCTTTTGTTTTATCGAATGGTAACTCAAGTTACCATTCATCTGAATGTTTTTATTTTTTTCTTCATTCTGACGTCCACGCTAGAGCGTGGAGTTGTCCCACGCTTGAGCATCCAACTTTCAACACTTGAGGGTGGAAGCAGGTCAACATCTTCGCGTCAAAGTCTTATCGCCACGTGTCATTCTCCTTGGTCCAGAGCTTGACACATGTATGACATGTCCTAGTTGAGCTCACACGCTCTAGCATCCACCAGGGCCAAGCTTGAGCGTGGAGACACTACACACTTGAGCATGATGTCTGGTCCACAATGTCGTTTTCGTGTGCTTTTGTCCGATTCGAAGTCAATTGATCCTATATCTTTCAAACAAGCTTTCAAACACTTAAACACACTTAACAAACACATAACCAAGGTTCTAAAACATGGATGTTACAGGGGGATTTCATTCACCTCATCTTCATTTTCACTTTGATGATTAGCCATGAGATGAAGATTAGCCTCTTCTACTTCTTCAGACTCTTCAGAGGAATCCATAACATTTTCCTCCCAAGCTATATAGGCTCTTCTTGGCTTTTTGTTCTTCTTATCCTTGGACTCATGATTCTCATGTTTTTCCATCTTTTGAAGTTTAGGACATTCATTCTTGTAATGTCCATGTTTGCCACATTCATAGCACTTTACATTTGCAGTTGAAGTTTCAGCTTTTGAAGTGTTCTTTTAAGAAGATGTTTGATGGCCATTTATTGAAGGATTTCTTATTTTTAAGGAATCTTTTGAACTTTCTAACAAGCACTCCCATATCCTCTTCAGATTCATCATCTTCTTCATCTTCTTCACTACCAATGCTTTCTTTGGAGACATGTTCTTGAAGTGATAAGCTTCTTTTCTTTTTCTCATTTTTTTCATTATCATTCAGTCTATTCAACTCCATCTCGTGTTCCTTAAGCTTTCATAAAAGTGTGGCAATAGTCAATGTTGCTAATTACTTTGATTTAGCTATAGCAATAATCTTTGGTTGTCATTCTCTGGTTAAACACCTCATAGCCTTGTTGATTTGTTGTTCAACTGAAATGCTCTTACCAAGTCCATTTAGCTTATTCACTATGTGAGTGACCCTTCTTTGCATATCATTGATCTCTTCATCATTCTTCATGTGAAAAAGTTCATTTTCATGCATGAGAGAGTTCATCCTTGCTCTTTTTATATCATTTGTTCCTTCATGAGTAATTTGCAGTGTATCCCACATTTGCTTTGCTGTCTTAAAATTTCATACCCTGAAAAACTCATCATAACTCAAGGGAGCAGTTATAATAGTTTTAGCTTTAACATTTTAACCTACTTTCTTTTTATCCTCTTTATCCCATTCACCTCTAAGTTTTTCTTTCTTGTTGACATTTGCCTAAAGAGTGTGAGGGATGCAGGGACCATTTTCAATAACATCCAATACATCAATACCACTGGCCTCAAGGAATATCAACATCCTTTCTTTCCAATACATATAGGATGTGCCATTGAATGTAGGGAGTCTTGCCAAGGAAGCCCCTTCTCCCAAGATATCATTCGAAGCCATCCTCTTGAAGTTGTTAAGATTTACACAAGAGTGAAAGGTGTAACACCCGGTTTCCTTGATTAGGGTTTAAGGAAGAGATTAAGGATAATTTAGGTCTTAATCCTGTTCCTTAGGTGCTAATGAGTTTGTATATCAAATTTTAGGTCAATTGGACTTTGAACAGACTCAGAATGCATCGAAACACGTGAAACCAGACAATCATCACAAGTCATGATGCTCAAACGATGCATGGTGGAAGCTCGACCGTTCTGGACCTCCGGGATGTGGCACTCGTGTCAATTGCATGGACACATGGCTGGTCAAGGTTCCACACTCGAGCTTGGAGGAGCTATGCTTGAGCGTGCACAACAGAACTTGGAAAAATAATAAGTGGATGAGTTCATTTTTCATGAACTCAACTACCACGAAGAGATACAAACAAAAGAGAGGAAAAGATAGGGTTGATGGGTTTTAGAGAGATAATTCGAGATTGCGAGAAATTCGTTTGTCTGATTTCATTTTCATCTTTGAATACGTGATCAGGGCAACAAACACGTCACTTAGCTAGCTTCGATTTGTCAATCCGCTGAGGTTTTGCTCGAATCCCTAACTCGTCGTCACGTCGACATTGCCATTTCCCTTATTTTTCAATTATTGCTTCGATTCTATCTCTATTTGGAAAACTATTGCAAGATTAAGTTTTATGACATTGTCGGGGCTCTATACATGTGTCCTAGCAAATTTCAGAGCTCCGAAGACCCCCGGAGGACACGTGACAGTAGCTTAGAGGAAGAGGTGACGAGGTTCACGAAGCTCCATATAGCATGTTATTTTGTCTGTGTAGGGTGCCCCAGACCCTACTAGTTGTCGAGTAGTCGATGATGGTTAAACCCCGCTTGAAAATGGTTTTAAAACAATAATTTGGGTTTAATTATCGTAGACTTGTCGACATTAGGGCAAAATTGTATTTTAAGTTTATCTACTTTGAGGTTGCCTATGATATCTGTTTTATGTTTATTGTATATGTAATTTGTTTGTGATACATGATAATATGTTTAACATGATGTTTAGGTATAATTAGTGTTGATATATATATATATACATGTGTTCTGGTTGACTGAGGATGATTGTCTGGTTGTGATGGTAGAACCCTAGTTGACACCTTAAGGGAACTCTTTTTGGATTGACGTTTGTAAACGGTATATGGGCATCATGTTGATATGTGGATGCAGAGGCATCGTAAAGCGTGGAGGATTAATTTTGGTACCGGTGTCAACTTAGGATGTTTGTACGTTGCATGAGTTTCCAAAGTGGTAGGCCATGTGACTGGGAGTCACGCGAGGTTAGTATACCTGGATACGGGTACGGAATATGGAGAGGGACGGTTCTAGGAACCTTGGGGATGTAGTCCGGTCTGGAATGGTTTTTAAAAGACCAATGATTTGCACCCACTGTGTCAAGACCGCCATGGAGGCTCGGCTATCCCGACGTATGGCCCTGAGTATTCCAGTTGCAGGTGGACCTTCCGAAGCTACCAAGGTACCCCTATTGGAGAATGATCTCATCGGGGGAAGCACCCTTATTGGTCAGGGTGAGCGGAACGGTACCATGGACAAGCCAACTGACATTCTCTGGGCAAGGGAGGCCCGTGTGATAGAGGAAAAGAGAATGTCCGGGAATCGGAGTTCCCTATTAGAGTGATCAGCCGACATGCATAGGAGTGTGACTCCTTAGAGGATTTAATCCTAGATGTGGATCGAAGATGTTTGTAAACGGTTGACTTGCGAGATGATTGCAATGTGTGAATCTCTACTGTATGATAACATGTTGTATTCTGCCCCGACCCTTTTTATGGTGTTATAGTAGCTTATCTACCTTCTCTATCTCGTTTTCTTTGTATGTACCATACATTTGTCAGATGAGCAGCGGTAGCCGTACAGTGACGGTGATATGACCGGAGCACCACCCGATGCACTACTTGTGGTGGATCCCACCGAGGGTCCAGATCTTAGGCGACATTGAGATTGTATACCGTGATGATCGTGGGTAGCAGGTTGACCACTCACAGTTCTTTATGTGTTATGTCGGCTCGATCAGTATCTATATCTGCCTTGGAGGAGGATCGTTCTTCACCCTTTCTGGTTTGTATCGCATCTCCTAGTGTCTGCCTTTCACGGAGATGTGGTATCTGTCTCGATAGCGTGAGTTCCCGAATGATAGGTGGAACATGATGGAGCGATCAGAGGTTCGCAATGGAGTCAGCAGAGTCTACAGAGCCATGAGTAGGAAGAGCATTCAGACGATGTACCATTACCATCGTTGATACACCTCGATGTGCCCCATTGTATTATTAATTACTTATTAAACTTACATGCGTACTTAACGTTAATCATAACACAAAAATAGAAATAAATTAAAATCTTAATTAATAATCTTATAACTTATGCAACTTAATGTATCACACCTTATATAATAAATACATACACACATATGCCTTGCATCAGAGTTACCAAAACACTGTTTCGGGTATCCATCAGTAGGATCCCTATCAGGTATATAGTAATACAAACTGTTTATACTAGCGAAAAATAAAATGTCTTATAAGACTCAGTGGCCCTAAATTTACTACACTATATCATTAGAATCTGTAGCTTGTCCTCTGGTATCCATTTCATACGGAGTTCCATCCAACTCCTCGGTAATGTATTCCTCAGCAACGTATTCCTCCACCGAGTCTTCTAACGTAATAAAGTAGACATACATAAAAATACAGAAAGGGAGATAAGAAACAGTTCTATCATCATAAGCGGAAAAGAATCATAGCATATAATATAATAACGGTCACAGACAAATAACACTCATCATTAACAATCATCTTTACTTTATGATATCATCCTCTACCCTCAAACTCATGCAATCTAACCTTTATGCTGACGTGGCCACCACCAATCCTTTCACATATCCTTTGCCCGCTGAGGGATATTAGTCAGTCGTCCAAGCGACGCGTCCGCATTAACCATTGCACAACCTCATCCATGGGAGAATGCTCATGCAAAGCAATGACACTATAGCTGTACGGTACTGTCGGTGAACACCCAGGTTCAATGGTACTTATGCATAGCAATAACACTATAGATGCACAGCACAGTCGGTGCACAACCTTATCCATGGTAAGAATGCTCATGCAAAGCAATGACACTATAGTTGCATAGCACAGTCGGTGCACACCCTGGTTCAAGGGTACTCATGAAAATCAATGACACTATAGCTGCACAACCTAATATCTAAGTTGGAACGGTCTAGCGCGAACTTCAGACCTCGTGTAACTCAAACACATGGTTATAAACCACAATACAAACACATGAATCACACCGACTTTCATCAATAACAACCTAGTGCCTCAACCTTCCATCTTAACCCCAACACATACTATATGTCACCTCTCATCTATGAAATGATTAATTCAGGCTAGCCACCTCTAAATCACAATTATTCTCTCACCCGCATGAATATCTCCGAACAACACATATCTTTGCTTAAAAGTCAATTGAGCATATTATCAAACCAGGCAGATCATACATAACACAATAATCAATAAAATATTCAAACATCAAAATAAAATGTCACATGCAGAAGCATACCTCACCAGCATATCACAAACAGTCAATAATCATAAAGCTAGACATCCTCAAATATTCTAACATTATCTTAATGTCGATAAACCTACAATCCCCAAATCATCATTGGTATTACGGAAAAGTTTCCAATGCGATTTTGGTATTGTCGATTACTCGACCACTAGTAGGGTTTAGGTCACCCTACACAATTATTATATTATAAACTACTAATCCATTCCGATGATAGGTTGAATCTCTGCCCCACCTGAACTTACCACCAAAGTCACGAACTTTTTGATCCTTGTTACTCTACCACGACTGATGGTTAACCTTCAACCAAATCAACATAAAATATATTAATCAAACAAAATCCACTTTAACCACAAATAACTAGGGTTCGGCCATCAATTCAAAATAGGGCTAGGGTTATATTCTCAATTCCATCTTTTGGATTCTAGTTCCTAGAGTCTTCACTAACATAAAACATGTGTTACAATTCAAAAATATGAAACAAAATTCTCTAACCTCTAGGGTTAGGGTTTCGACCATGATGATTAAAATAGGCTAGAAATTCCTTTGGCTCACAAACTTTTGGATCTAGAACCTACACACCTTAAATAGTTGATACAAATCATGATCTAATTAAAGATTGAAGAAAACTTATTTTGTCCACATGAACATCAATTTGACCAAGACTAGAAAATAGGGTTATGAATTTCTTTTGGTTTCAAACTCTTAGATTTAGAACATAGAAACCCTAGATAGCTTATAACCAACCTCATCTAACTTAAAAGTTGAACAAAATCTCATTTGCTCACATATGCATAGATTCGGCCATATGAGGAAAAATAGGAAGGAAAATTATTTTGATTACATACTCTTAGATTATGAAAGCAGAAGACATATCAAGATCATAGAAATTGGTTTCACATTAAAATGATTTTTCTAAAATTTTCTAGAATTATTTGAAGTTCTAGATCGAAAAATGGAAATTCGTGAAATAGTTGATGAACATGGAGATTGATGGATAATTAATGAAGCTAAGATGATTAGGAATAGGTTACTCACCCTATAATGAAGAAGTTTGACGAGGACTTGAAGAATAAATGAAGAACTATGATGAACTTAGCAAGAACACTATGATGTTCATAGTGTTTTGTGAGTAAAATGACTTAGGAAAGAAAATGAAATGTCTTAGTGTGTGAGTGGGGACTTGGCTACGCAAAAATGAGAGTGTAATTGAGTGAAGAGTTGTTTAATTGATTAAAATGAACCAAGGTTAAGTTAATTGACATAGGTTAAGTTAGAAAATAATATAATAACTTAACTATGGTTAATAGTAATCATGGTAAGGTTAAAATGTGTGGTTGAGAGTGAAGGGAGGTGTCGCTGATTTTGGCCCACAAATGAGGAGGGAGAAGCCAAATTGGCCTTGACTTGCCTTAATCATGGTTAAAAACTAACTAGGATAGGTTAGGTTAAGATTAAGGGCATTTTGGTCATTTCACCTAAAATTGCATTTAATGCTTCATAAATGCTTGATGAGTCATGGTGGTGACTCACCCCATGACTCAGCTCCTCTGGTGTCCGGTTTTGTCTCTGCACCTCCGTTCTCGACTCCGTCGGTTTCCTGATTAGGGTTTTACGCCTGAATAAAAATATAATATTTTGTTTTCGATTGAAAATTTTAAAATAAACAAACTCGTTGGAAATATGATTTAAAAATAAACCATTTCAACCATGAGTCAAAATTAGGTTTTCTGATCAGTAAAATCTTACTGTCAGTGAAAATGCAAACCATTTTTTGTTCGAACTTTCACCAAAATTCGTCCAAATAACATAATATTTTATTTTTTATTAGAAATTTGGAAATTAGAATTCCTCACGGACATAATATAAAAATCTATAATTTTTTAGTTTCGAGTCAAATTAGGGTTTTCTGCCGGTATAAAATTATACTTTCAGTAAAAACACAGACCGGTTTCTGTCTGAGTTTTAAACCCACATTTTAATTAGAGCTTCCTACCATAGAGTAGGTTCTATATATGATTTTGTTTTATCCAAAATCATTTCCTAGGTCTCATAAAAAATATAAATAAATATATCTTTATCGTTAATACAGCGTAAACGAAATTCAGGCTGTTACAATCGTTGTCGAGTTGTCATGAGCAGCGACGAGTAGGTATGGGAGCCCAGGATTAGGACCAGAGATGTTAGAGACTATCGTTGTACTTTCGGCGAGGGCGAGGGTAGTTCCAGACGCCCATATTGTCTATGATATGGTATGTCGGTAACGTCTTCTATGGGAGAGCCTCTGTAAGCTGTTTTGACTTATTATGTATTTTGTGAGAAGTGGGCAGGTAGATGTTGTCTATATTGGTTTTACATCTTTCTCTGAGACCAGTATGTCTTTTTTATGTTGTTTTCTATAGTTTGTATAGTTTGGTAGGGTGATGATCCCTCTGTTAGGATCTACCACTCACTTTGGAGACTCTTGTATATATATAAATATGTGTGTGTGTGTGTGTGTGTGTGTGTGTGTGTGTGTAAACATGGTGTGTTTACTTTTGTTCCGTAGCATATGTTTTAAATGAGTTTTAAATTTACCAGCTTCCGCAATTATATTAATTTTGTCTGTAATAACTGTACTAACGCTAATAAATAGATTAAGGATCAATTAATTAGGGTTGTTCTTTAATGGTACATAGGGGTGTCTCAAAAGCTCTGATGTCACTTGTTAGTTCTGGCTTCTCACTCAAGAAGGGGGGTTCAATTGAGTGTGTGGACTTTTAAAACTTTTAACCCTTTTGTGCAAAAACTGGAGAGAAAAAAATTCTTTTCAAAGATTTTGTCAACCAACAAAGTAAAATTGGTTTTACAAGATTTCATATTAACAAGACTTGGATTGTAGATATCAAAGATTAACAAAACAAATCAAATCATAAATATTTCCCTTTCATGCTTCTAACTCATACAATTATCAATAAGCATATAATAAAGTTAAGGGAAAGAAAATCGTAAACCAATTTTATCCTGGTTCAGCTACCTTCTCTGGTAACCTACATCTAGTCCCCACACCTCTGTGAGTTTTTTCCGCTAATCAAATCAAACATTATAAGATTCTTTACAAAAGCTTCACTTCTAGGTTCCTTCTACCCAAATGACAGCTTCCAAAGCAATCTTGAAAACCACAAGAGTTCCTTCTACTCTTGCACACACTAGTTGAAATAATGTAATATACGGGAACGTTTTACGTCAGTTGACCATATGTTTGACGTTAAAAATGAGGCGGTGGCATTTTTATAAATATTAAATCACTATTTGCATCAGTTGTGTAATGAACTGACGTTAAAAGTGATTTGCAAGAATTATTAACACTTTTAACGTCAGTTGTTTATACAACTGACGTTAAAAGTGTGATTTTTACTTCAGCTAAATAAATAACTGACGTAAATAATCATATATTCCTATCTGAAACTCATTCCTATCTTTCTTTCGTTGCCATCTCCCTGTTGTCACTCTTAACGCAGATCACTCCATATATAGTGCAGTTTATTTCTAATCTTTTTTTTAAACAGGTTTATTTTTAATCTAAATTAATTAGCTTGAATTAGTAAACAAATTCTTGTGCAAATTAAAATAAATAAACACTTAACATAAAACAAGTTATATGTATAATCAAATCATATCTCATTGAAGCGATTCATAAGTTACAATTACATGATTAAAAGATAAAAAATTTCTGCAACATAGCCCTAAAATATAAAAAAGTTTCTGCTTCAATGTCATTTTCTTCTTAGTCCTGTCCTCAGAAACTCCAATGGATGCATCCCCTCCCTCATTTGAAGTCCTTGATGCTCCATCTGAATCCACAATCACTTGCTGCCAAAGCCGAGTGAAAGGGATGAAGGGGATGAAATAAAGTGAGGGAATCGCATTATGTGATTCACTCAACCTTACCATCCATGTTATGTGATTTACTCAACCTCAAGTTTTTTGACCATTAAGACAGAAATCTTTAAGTCTAGGTATAGGAAGAAATAACAAAAGTCTCAAATATGATAGAGCCATATTGTGAAGGAATAGAAAACGCACGAAATATAGAGGAAAAGAAGAGGGTGTATTATAGACTGATACAGAATAATGGTACTTTATATAGAGAAGAGAGACTACCTGATTTTCTTCAAAACTGATCTATAAACTTAATGTTCATTAAGAGGATTAAGTTACAAGGTGCATGGGTAAGTAGCACAGTAGTCAAATGAATGAATGTTTTTGCAGAAACTTATACCCTTTTAACGCCAGTTGTCTTCAACAACTAACGTTAAAAGTGTTTTTAAAATATAAAATATTTATTTTTAACGTCAATTGTTTAATACAACCGACGTTAAACAATGACTTTTAATGTCAGTTGTATTAAACAACTGACGTAAACTATTGTTTTATTTTTCATTATAACGTTTACACCTGCGCGCCTTCTTCACTTCGCTCTGTATGTCTCTGTTCTTCTCTTTTCATCACGCTCACTCTTACTCTGCCCTAATCGCGAGCTCCTCTCCACCGCAACTACCGTGAGGGCTTCTTCGCCACCACCATGAGGTACACTCTTAACCCTAACTCTATCTTTCCCGCTCATTCTTTGCAATAACTTCACATCTCTCTTTCCCCTTCCCGCGCACTAACTCTCCTTGTCCCTCTGCTCTCAGTAACCACATCGAACGTTGGCCACCACTCGAGCTCCCTTCCCCACCACCACGTGAGCACCTATTTCTGGTGAGTCTTTAGGGCACTTTTTTTTTTTTGATTTTGAGTGTATGTTGAAATTGTAGTCTCTGTAGTTGAAACTTGAAACTATGACTTTGAGTTGTTTGGAATCTCTCTATTTCTGGTCGTGGGTTTTGTGTTTTCTCTTGTTTTTCTTCTGCTATCATGACCTATTTCAAAATGGGAAGAAATTTAGAGTTTCTTGTAGCATGTGACATCAACAATATATTGCTCATTGGAATTATGTTTTGTTAATTTATCTTCATCTGCTTATTTCTTTTCTGTCTTAAGAAACCTGAAAATGGTATAAATTTGAAATAATTTTTAAACGCCTTGCTTGTATATATCATGCTCTCTTAATCGATTCATATGGCTGAGTGGTTATAGTAATAGATATGTGCAATAGTCCTAACTAGTTTTCAATCTCCCATATTGTCTTTATATTGGATATATGTTTTGTATATCTACAAAACCTATCTAGTTATGGATCGTAGTTGGATGGTTTGTAAGCGCACTAGTGCTGAGTATTTGAAGGGGGTGGGAAAATTTATAGAATTTACTCAAAGGAATGTTCCTAATAGTAATGGAATGTTCTGTTTTCCCTGTGTCAAGTGTTTGAATACGAGGAAATGTACGGTGAAGGATATACGTACTTATTTGATTTGTGAAGGGATTTGCTTGAGTTATACAAGATGGATATGGCATGGTGATGTATTGTTGAGTAGTACGACAAGTGTCTCCCAAAGTGAGGATGTTGACATAGATATGGAGGATGATCGAGTAGAGGACATGATCTGTGATATTGGACAAGAATCTTTTCATCGAGCTCTGTGTATGATAGGTTGTGCGGTGATGCGGATAAGCCTTTATATCCAGGGTGTACTCATACACGGTTGTCGACGGTGCTAAAATTGGTTTGTGTGAAGGCGAGAAATGGTTGGACCGATAAAAGCTTCACGGAATTGCTTGAAGTGTTGAAAGACTTGCTTCCGGAGGACAACACATTGCCTAACCGTAACTATGAGGCCAAGAAGGTATTGTGTCTGATGGGTATGGAGTATAAGTAGATACACGCATGCCCCAATGATTTCATATTGTACACCAGTGTTCATGAAGACAATCACGATTGACCCAAATGTGGGTTATCACGATACAAAGTCAAGGGTGGTGATGATGATGACGATCTTGATGATGTGAGAAAAAAGGGTCCTCCTGCGAAGGTGTTGTGGTATCTTCCAATAATTCCAAGGTTCAATCGATTGTTTGCCAATGAGAAAGATGCAAAGAATCTTATATGGCATAATGATGAGAAGAAACGTGATGGAAAGGTTCGTCATCCTGCTGATTCTATGCAATGGAATAAAATTGAAACTATGTTTCCAGATTTCGCCGATGAACCAAGAAACCTAAGGCTTGGACTTGCTACGTATGGAATGAATCCTTATGGTAACATGAGTAGTATTCATAGTTCATGGCCTGTTGTGTTGATAATTTACAACCTACCCCCTTGGTTGTGCATGAAGCGCTAATACATGATGTTGTCTATGATGATTTCAGGCCCAAAGCAACCGGGAAATGAGTTAAAGTCCCTTGATTGAAGACTTGAAAACGTTGTGGGTGGAAGGTGTTTATGTAGTTGATGGGTATTCTCATGAGACTTTCAAGCTTCGTGCCATGTTATTTTGCACCATCAACGACTTTCCAGCATACGGTAACTTGTCCGGGTACAATGTCAAGGGGCATAAAGCATGCCCTATATGTGAAGAAGGCACATGCTACACTCAGTTGCATCATGGAAAGAAGACGGTTTACCTGGGGCATCGGAGATTTCTTAGACGTGATCACCCATATCGTAATATGAACAAAGCTTTTAATGGATGCCAATAGACAGAAGAAGCTCCGGTGGCCTTAATTGGAGAGAAGGTTTATCAGAGGGTAAAGGGCATCAATGTTATATTCGGCAAGTCGAAAAAGAAAGGTAAATCTGCTGAGAAAAACATATGGAAGAAGAGGTCGATATTCTTTGATCTTCCATACTGGCGTAAGCTTGATGTCAGACACTGCATTGATGTGATGCATGTGTAGAAAAATGTTTGTGATAGTGTGATCGGGATGCTTCTCAACATTCAGGGCAAGACAAAGGATGGTGTTAATGCTCGTCTCAACCTCGTTGCTATGGGTATACGAGAGAAGTTAGCTCCAGTTATTAAGGATGGTAAGCGGACTTATTTGTTGCCAGCATGTCATACTTTGTCAAAAAAAAAGAGACAAATTTTATGCGGGTGTCTTCAGGGCATCAACGTTCCACATGGTTACTCTTCAAATATGAAGAGGCTTGTCTCTAGTGATCTTAAATTGGTTGGCTTAAAGTCTCATGATTGTCACATCTTGATGCAACAACTTCTGCCCGTTGCTATTCGTGGTATTGCTCCAAAAAATGCGAGATATGTCATTACTCGGTTGTGCTCATTCTTCAATTCTATATGTAGCAAAGTCGTTGACCCTCGTATGTTGGATGACTTGGAAGTTGAGGCTACTACAATCTTGTGCCAATTGGAGATGCATTTTCCTCTTTCCTTTTTCGACATAATGGTTCACTTAATTGATCATTTGGTGAAGGAGATTAGATTATGTGGGCCGGTTTTTCTGAGATGGATGTACCCAGTTGAGCGCTACGTGAAGATCTTGAAAGGGTACGTGAAGAATCCTCATCGTCCGGAAGCATCTATTGTTCAAAGGTATGTTGCAGAAGAAGCTATTGAGTTTTGTTCGGACTACCTTCATAACACGGATCCTATATGGGTTCCTAAGCCTCGGCATGATGAGATAAGATGTCAAGGTAAGGGTACACATGGCTTAAGAATTAATATAGCAAGGGTCGAGAGGAAGTGCTTCAAGCACATTTGTATGTATTGAACAACATCGATTCTGTTCAACCTTTCTTATTTGAACATTAAAGAAAAGTCAATCAAGAAAACCCTCCAATGAACGAAAGGTTGTTGTTGAACAAGCATAACAAGACTTTCTTACCATGGTTCAAGGAAGAAATGCTTAAGGATGGTAGTACTGCTTCTGATGACGTAAGATGGCTAGCACGTGGGCCTAGCTTCAACGTCATATGTTGGAGCGGATAAGACATCAATAACTTTTCCTTTTATATAAAGGAACAAGATAACAAGAGTACCATGCAAAATAGTGTGGTTATGATCGCGACCGAAGCAATGCACTTCTCTAGTGCAAAGGACACAAAACCCGTTAAAGCACCGATACCTTACTTTGGATATATTGAAGATATTATTTGGGTGCTCGATTACACTAAGCTTACGGTGCCGGTTTTTAAATGTAAGTGGGTTGATAGTAACGGTGGTGTACAGACCGACGAATTGGGGTTCACATTGGTAGACCTGAACAAGTTAGGTCATATAAATGAGCCTTTCATAATGGTTTCCCAAGCAAAACAAGTGTTCTACATCACTGATCCTTCTAACAAAAGGTTGTTCGTGGTTCTCCAAGGAAAAAGCATGTATAATGGTAGTGATGAAAATCAAGATTCAAATCTTGATATTCCTGAGACTCCTTCTTTTTCTACAAACATGCCTACTATAATCGAGGAGACACAAATGGATGATGTACATGCCACTCATGATGATCATCACGAAGGGATATTGATATAGGTAGTTTAACTTAGTATACATTTATTTTTATTTATACTTCGGTATTTATTTTTAGTTATAACCTATTTTAATAAATATATATTGTTTCTGAACAAGCATACATATGGATCAGTCGGATGGCCCACATGCACGGGAGGACACTGTGGGGCCTACGCAGGACCCGATCGCGCCTACACCTGATTCTAGTGTAATTTTATATGTTATATACTATCTTTTAGTCCTTCTTTTTAATGTAAGTTTATAATGTTACAACCCTCTATTTTATCATTTTTTTGTCCATACAGACATCACAGTCTCAGAGGAAACGGGGTAGAGGAGCCACGACTTTGAAGAAATTAGAGAAGGCCAGGCAAAGCTGACAGAAGCTTGAGGTGTGCTTTGATGATAATCTAAAGCCCCAGGGACCCCATGCTAAAGAATTTTAAAAGTGGGTGTTTCTATAAGCGAAGCAGCACGTTAGCATCAACTATAACCATTGGAATGACGTTCCGCAGAACGTTAAGGATCAGATTTGGGAGGCTATCACGGTATTCTACCTTTACATTCTTTTGATTTACATTATTAGATAATTATCCGAGTTATAATCTATCCAGTTGTTATGTATTTAATGTGTAGGTAACTTGGACTGTGCCGAAAGACGAGGATCATCGTACGAAATGTATGAAAATGGCATCAAAGCGCCGAAATGGGTTCAAGCATGATCTTACCAGGTACTATGTATCTGGGAAGAAGTGACTTGATAAGATGTTCTCGGATTATCCCTGGATTGATAAGGTAACTTGGGATATGTTTCCTAGGAGTCGACAGGATGAAGAATTTTAGGTTGGTTTATTAAGTTAATTTTGTATGCTTCTTATAGATCATTTAACTGTATTTAATTATGTGTTTTTGTTTGAATAAGCTAAGGCAGAGAAGGGTAGGCAGAATCAGGTGAAGAACGTCCACCGCCACACCATGTCACAAGGTGGGTACGAGACTCGGATCGAGGAGATGATGGCGGATAGGCTGAGGGTGAAGCAGGAAGAGCACGTTGCTAGGATAGAAAGAGGAGAGGTGTCTTAGGGCACACCATTGAGTCCTCCGTCGGACATCGACTGTGAGGATGTCTGGTTAGCCGGCCGCATGACAAAGACAGGATCTTTTAAAGTTGATGCCACTCGCGAAGTGGCAGATAAGATTGTAAGTAAATAATTAACTTCATTTCAATTGATATTTTTATAGATATTTTTAACACTTTTCACTTGTACGTTTTTTCATTTCTTCATTGTAGATGGATCTTAAAGCACAATGCTCCCAGGGCTCATTCATCCATTCTGGACGGCGGGACGTCTTGATGACTGCTCTAGGCAAGAAAGACCATCCTGGTCGGGTTATCGGTGTTCCTGGGAATGTGACAATCAGAGAATATTATGGCAAGTCTGCTTCACGAAAGCGGGTCGTCGATGAGGCATCAATTTTGGAATCCATGACTCAGCAGCTCATCTCCAACCCTGCTATTATAATGCATCTGATGAAAAGCTTCCTATCCAAACCAGAATTCAAGCAGGCGCTTGCTAGAGAGCTTTCCATCGTCGGTTCATCCCAGGACACCGCAGGACATGCCAACCCTTCACATGTGAGCACAAAAGAGAGTTATAGTAGGGCACATGTGGAGGACGATGAGTTTGCAGCTAGGGAGCGGGAGTTGGAAGTCCAACGCCGTAAGCTTGAGTTGGAAATGCAAAGGCGTGAGCTTGAGTTGGACTTCAAATGTCGTGAGCTCGAAATGGTAACAAAGGTATGTATTCATTATTAATGTCCAAATTAGTCAAACAGTTACTTGTGTTTTTTTAATTATCAACAACTTATCTATTTTATTTTTTCTAAATTGAAGGCCAAGTCGACTCGGTGTCGCAGTCACCTGTCACTCGTTTGTTCTCACTTGGTGAGGATTATGCCTTTAAGATTTTTGAATGTCCATTGGAGCACGATGGATGGGTGGCACGCCCAAATCAAGACAGGATATTTTCCTTCTGTGGTGAAGATCTCGGGCATGCCTGCAGCGATAACGTGTGGATGGCCAGCACGGTTTTGAGTCTCTGGTGCACCTAAGTTAATTTTAATTTTATAACTTATTTATTTTTGGTATTTTTCCATTTAATAATTTATTTTAATTTCAATATATATATTATGTAACTAACATCCACACCTTTTCATATCTTAGGTATCTCCATCGTCTTCATCTTGATAAGGGCTCCAAATCAGTTTATGGCTTCTTAGATCCGTCAATCCTTATGCCTCAATTCTTTGCTGGCGATGAATTAAGTAAATACATAGGGAACTTGATGGGAGGCAATCGGAAAGAATCATATATGGCTCCCTACTCTATGAATAACCATTGACAGTTGCTCGTACTTCACCCATCTAGGCATACTGTCATATTCTTCTACTCTCTCCACCAAAACCCGCCACAGGAGGTGGTGGAAGCTGTGAATACGTAAGTAACTAGTCTTCAATTTAATTTAAGTTTTAATATCAGTTGTTTTTAGTTTATTACACACATGATATATGAATTTGTTAATTGATATGATTATTTGTTTATGATAGCGCGCTGAAGGCGAGTAGCATTAGTTGTGCCAACGGGAGAAGTAGGACTTCTAAGGCTAAAGGAAATCCTGATTGGATCATCCTCAAGGTTTTGTAGTTTATTTATCAAATAATTAATATTATAATTACTAATTTATATGTATATTTAACTGACATTGAAATTAATTTTGTTTGTAGTCTCGATTTCAACCTGACGGGTGGTCGTGCGGCTATTATGTGATGCTTCATATACTGAACATAGTCTCCGCATCTATTACGGATGGATGGAAGAAGGTAATATTTAAACAACTTGTTAAATTATATATTATAGTTTTGATGATGACTTGCGTTAATGTTATTGTTATTATTTGAACGTGTGTAGTCATTTAACAACCAATTGCCTCTTCAAAAAGATGAGTTTAAAGACTTGAGGATGCGCTTGGCAGAATTCTTCTTCAAGTATGCGGCTGAAAAAGGAATTGACAAGATACCTCCGCAATACTTAGATGAATAGTTTTTTTGTTAGACTTTAGAAACTAATTAATAACATTTTTTTTATATATATATATATATATATATATATATATATATATATATATATATATATATATATATATATATACTTGTAGATAGTTATGTTTTTCCTATACATGGGTTTTGGTTTTAAGTCCCCCCATTGTTCCTTTGTATATTTCTTTTCTTTTAGTTAATATTGAAATTTAAGGGTAGTGTTTGCAATTCTGTATTGTGTGTGATATTCGCTGTGTTACTGGGATATTTACTGAATGCAGGGATAGCTGAGGGGAGTGATATTTTAAAACTAAATTTTAAAAAAAATCTATTAACGTTAGTTGTATCAAACAACTGACGTTAATAGTATTTTACAAAATATACAGGACACTATTAACGTCAGTTGTATTAGGAAAATGACGTTAAAAATAAAACCTGTAACGTCATTTCTTTAACAGAACTGACGTTAGTTTGAACAACATTAACGTCAGTTGGGTTATAGAACTGACGTTAATAGTTTTATATTTAACGTCAGTTGTTTAAACAACTGAGTTAAAATATTAACTATTAACGTCAGCTGTGTTTACGTCAGACAATATTCTGACGAATAAAATCAAATTTAACTGACATAAAAAGCACTTATTGCACTAGTGACAACACCAAGAGTCCCTTCTACTCTTGAATCAGCCCACGAGAAACACCTCTCTCTTATCAAAATCTTACAATCAAAGATTTCGAATACAGATTCTCATAAATCAGATTTACAAATTGAAGCTCTATAGAAATATTTCACTTTTTCTCAATGTTAAGCTATCTAAGAAATTTTCAGTGATGGATCTTGTAATATAAGTTCTAGATATTTGTAAAAGTGTTTGATCATGTCCTTATATAGTTATATTTCAAAGAAGATCCGTTGGACATGCATAATAAATCAGTTAAGATCAAAAACATACTTACCTTTGAAATCCTATAACCAGTCAATCGATTAGTACACAGATATATTAAAAAAAATCACTTTCAGAACATGTGTAGATCGATTGTTGTTCATGTGTACATAGTAAATTTTCCAGTGTACATCGATTATGTTCTTGAATGTTCTTGATTTAAAAGATTACATTCATTAGTACATCGATGTATTTCTTGAAAACTTGTGTATTTGCAGCCCAGAACATTATACATCGATTATCTAATCGATTTTGTATGTTTTGTATCTGTCTATTTTTAATTACGTTGTTTTAAGAGTAAAAATATATTTAATTATATTTTAATCTGAAACTGAGAAAATGATTTTGGATAAAACAAAATCATATTCATATTGTACCTTATGGTAGAGGTTTACGGTGAATTTTTGGGTTTAAAACTCAGACGGAAACTAGTATGTGTTTTCACTAACAGTAAGATTTTACTGAGTAGAAACCCTAATTTTGACTCGTAAATGAAATGGTTTATGTTTAAATCATATTTCCAACGAGTTTGGTTATTTTGAAAATTTTCGATCGAAAACGAAATATTATTTTCATTCGGGCATAATCCTTAAGAAAAACGCGTAAAACCTAAGTCGGGGAATAAGTAGGGTGAACGACGAAGTCGAGTATGGAGCTGAGGTATTAGAAACAATTAATGTAGCCAAGGGGACAAGGAGACAAGCATTAAATGTTTGTGATCATAAGTTTTCAAGTGAAATGACCAAAATGCCCATAAGCTTAACTTAACCGATGTTAGTTAAATTTTAACCATGGTTAAGGAACCAAGATTGGCTTTTATGGCTCAAAATCAGTCACACCCTTCATAAATTATGGACCACATAATTTTAACCATAGTTATCAATTAATCCTAGTTAAGTTAATTATTAACTATAGTTAAATTATAATATGATTTAATAATCACAAAACCTATTAATTGTTTCTAATTGATCTAAACAAGGCCTAAGTGAGAAAAATATCTGTCCTATTTCTACCACAAACCCACGGCCTCCCATCCCCTTCACTCACTTCTTCTTCATTTTTTCTCTCATAAACACAAAGAACACAAGTCATAGTTCAAGAGCTCTACTTCACACTTTGATTGAAACTTGCCAAGATCATCATCTTTTCTTCCTTTCCTTCATACACTTGAGGTAACATGATCGTCCATGATCATCTCTTATATTCTTAAGATGTAGTTCTTCCAATTTCATGAGGTTTTCATTCTTAGATCTAGAATTTAAAATATTTCTAGAAAATTGTAGAAAAATCATTTTAATGTGAAACCAATTGCTATGATCCTGTTATGTCTTATACTTTCATCATCTAAGAGAATGTAAGAAAAATCATTTTCCTTCCTATTTTTCTTAGTGAGGCCGAATCTAGGTATTTTTGGGCAAAGGAGATTTTGTTCAATCTTTAAAGTATGACACTTGATCTTAACTCCTTAAAACTTATAGTTGTTATATCTAGAAGCCTGAATTCAAAATAAATTCCTAACCCTATTTTCCTTTGTTGGCCAAAGTTTGTATGAAAAAGGGTTTGTTGATTTTGTTTTTCTTTTTGAAATCTAATGCTTGATTTGAGCTCTCTAGTACTTGTAATATCTAAATCCAAGAGCTTGAATCCAACTAAATTTTCTAAACCATTTTTCTCTTTAAGATCAAAACTTATCCTAAGAGGTTGGGAAATTTTTATTTCATATTTTTAAAGTATAGCAATTTATCCTAACTATCTAAGACCTAACTAGCTTGTATCCAAAAGATTAGAATGAGAAAATGAGCCTAGCCCTAATTTTCATGGAATGGCCGAACCTAGCATAAAGTGGACATAGTTGGATTTGTTTGATTAATTATAGTTATGTTGTGATTGGTTGAAGGTTAACGGATACTCGTGATTTTAGTAGCAAGGATCGAAAGTTCGGGAGATACGGTGCTAACTCAGGTGGGGGAAATAATCAACCTAACGTCGGAATGGATAAGTAGTATATATTATAATAATTGTGTAGGGCGACCTAAACCCTACTAGTGGTCGAGTAATCGACAAGACCAAAATCACATTGAATGCTTTTCTGAAATATCAATGATGATTTGGGGATTGTAGGTTTATCGATGTTAGGATAATTTTATCTTATATGAGGTTGATTGACTTTATCGTTTTAATTATTGAATTGGTTTATGTGATATTTTGATGTTGGAATATTTTGTTGATTAATGTGTTGTGCATGATCTGTCGGGTTTTAAATATTGTGCTTAGTTGATTTTAAGTAAAGATATATGTTTTTCGGAGGTATTTTGTTTGGGTGTGAGATTGAATATGAACTAGAGGTGCCTATCCATTATTTTATAGAAGTGATGTGACATAGAATGTAAGTGGAGGCTATGAGGAAAGCTTGAGGCACTAGGTTGTTATTGATACGGGTCAGTGAGGTTCATGTGTATTATTGTTCACAACTGTGTATTGGGAACACACTAGGTCCGAATTTATTGCGGGGCTGTCCTAATTTAGTTTTAGATTGTGCTGCTATAGTATCATTGCTTTGCATGAGCACCCTTGAGAGAAAATCAGGGTGTGCACTGACTATATTGTGCAGCTATAGTGTCATTGATTTGCATGAGCATTCTCACAATGGAAGAGTATGTGCACTGGTTTTAATGGGGATGCATCTGTTGGACGACTGACTAACATCCCTCGGCGGGCAAAGGATGTGTGATAGGATTGGTGGTGGCCACTTCAGCATAAAAGTTTAGTTGCATGAGATTGAGGGTAGAGGAAAGTATTGTGAGTTAAAGATGATTGTTAATGATTAGTGTTGTTTTCCTATGACTGCTATTATATTATATGCTACAAGTCTTTTCCGCTTATGATGATATATATGTTTCTTATCTCCCTATTTCTTTATTTTTGTGTATGTTTACTTTATTACGTTAGAAGACCCAATGGAGGATTACGTTGCTGAGGAGTCAGATGGAACTCTGTACGAAATGGATGTTGCTAAGGAGTTGGATGGGACTCCATATGAAGCGGACGCTGGAGGACAAGCTACAGATCCAGATAATTTAGTGTAGTAAGTTTAGGGCCAATGTGTCTTAAAAGGCATTTTATTTTCTTCTAGTTATAAGCAGTTTGTATGATTAAGTACCTGTGAGGGATCCTACTGATAGGATACCCTAAACAGTGTTTTGGTAATGTAATGAATAAACATGTGTGAATTTATATATTTTAACGTTGGTGTGTTTAAATTTACAGAAGTTATATGATTATTAATTAAGTTTTAACTTTTACGTATTTTCAACGCTAATCGCGTGATTAAGTAAATAATTAATAAGATTTTAATCTAATAATACAATGGGGCACAACGGGGTGTCTCATTTGGTGGTATCAGAGCTACTCGATTCAAATCGGACTGTGAGGTCTAGGAAGTTGTTATTGGCCGTGTCTAGTTGAATCCACATCGGATTTTAACTATGCTTAGAAGTGGGTAGCGTGTCCGAACTTGATGCGATGATTAACATTAGTATGGCATATAGTATGTGTATACTTGTCTAAGTAGTATTATATGTCATACTAATGAGAGCGGATGATTTCTTTTACAGAATCATGGCTCGTGGAAGAGGACGTCCGATCGATAGTGGTGACAGAACTCTAGAAAGAATTGTTGGAGCTGACAACGTGGATAATAATCATACCGGAAGTGGAGGAGATTCATCTAAGATTCAAGACACCATGAAAAACATAGCTACTGCTTTGTTACTACAAGCACAGTAGAATGCTGAGATGCTGCAGATGAACAAAGAGCAGCAAGAACTACATAATCAAAGGATTGCTGCAGTAGCTGAAGATGCCGGAATGGCTACTTTTCTAAAAGGGAAGCCACCCCAATTCAGAGGAGATTATGACCCGGAGTAGGCAGAATGGTGGGTACAAGAAATAGAGAAGATATTTGATGTTACGCACTGTAGAGAGGATAGGAAAGTGTTGTATGTTGCCTTCATATTAACTAGAGGAGCAGAATCTTGGTGGAGAGGCAAGCGAAGATTGCTGGAGGCTGAGGGCGGGTTTATCAACTGGCAGATGTTTAGTGTCTGTTTCTTTGAGAAGTATTTTCCATGTTTAGTTCGATGCGAGAAAGAGAGGGAATTCATGAGTCTCAAACAAGGCAACATGACTGTTGGTGATTAGGCATCGCATTTTGAGGCTCTGATTAAGTATTCAGAATTTTATCATAGATTCCCATATGAATATTGGCAATATAGAAGGTTTGAGGAAGGACTCCGACATGAACTCTAGAGGACTATAGTATCTCTCGATATCCAGAGTTTCCCGGAGCTGGTGGAAAGATACAGTGCGATTGAAAGTATAGATCAGAGGCTGGCTAATGAGTAGAAACAACTATGGATTGGAGGTCCTACTCGATCGGGTTTCCAGAGGTGAGGAGGTAGTAATTCTCAATGGAGATAGAGACCATATGCCCGACCAGTGCAGACACCTGCACCAACACCAGTGGTTAGGGCGAGTCAGCAACAACAAGGCTATGGTTGTTTTAGATGCGGAGGATCGCATCATATTAGAGATTGAAGGGAGAGACCCAGTTGTTACAACTATGGGAAGCCAGGTCATATGGCTCGAAAATGCATTCAGCGGACTATTCAACAGCTGGCAGCTGCGGTATAGGAGCTGGAGGCAATAGAAATGGAGCTGGAAGAAAAGTCCCAACAGCAGGACAACAAGTGGCTAGACATCAGGCCACTGGAAGAGTATTTACCGTGAGGGGATATGAATCCTCTCAGTCTACGGATCTTATACAAGGTATGTGTTTGATAGCTGGTAGACTCTCGTATGTATTATTTGACTCAGGCACTACACATTCATTTATTTCGTGTGAGTGTGTAGATAATTAAAAATTAACTACTTCTCAATTAACTTATACCCTTACAGTATCTACTCCAACTAGTAATACTTTGACTACTATGTCTGTTTGTTTACAGTGTCCTATACTTGTTGAGAATAGGACATTTACTATAGATCTTGTCTGTTTGCCTATGCAACAGATAGATGTTATCCTTTGCATGGATTGGCTTTTGGCTAACCATGTAATGCTAGATTGTTCTAGTAAGACCTTATCATTTCTTGAGTCCTATAGTATAGTATCTTCCAATGAAGGAGTATCCATGAGGAGTAATGATTCTCGGCAGTATGTGATTTTGTTCGCAGTGGAAGCTAATTAGACTCCTAGTATAGATTCTATGCCTATTGCGAGAGAGTTTCCTGAAGTTTTTCCTCCTGGCGTACCAGGTTTGCCACCAGAGAGAGAGAGGTGAAATTCACCATAGATCTTGTACCGGGGACAAGACCTATATTTATAGCGCCTTATCGAATGTCACCTGTAGAATTGACTGTGTTAGAGAAACAGTTGGATGACATGTTGGGAAAAGAGTTCATAAGACCGAGTGTTTCACCGTGGGGAGCTCCAGTATTGTTTGTTAAGAAGAAAGAGAGAATGCTAGGTTGTGCATGGATTACAGACAATTGAAGAAGGAAACAGTTAAGAATAAGTATATGTTGCCTAGGATAGATGATCTGGTGGATCAACTGAAAGGAGCAGCAGTATTTTCCAAGATTGATTTGAGATCCAGATACCATCAGATTAGAGTAAGGAAGGAAGATATACTCAAAACGGCTTTTAGGACAAGGTATTGACATTACGAGTAGTTAGTTATGCCTTTCGGTGTGACTAACGCGCCAGCAGTGTTCATGGGAAGATCATGAGGAACATTTGAGAGCGGTGCTGCAAGTTCTAAAGGATGGGCATCTTTATGCTAAACTTTCCCAGTGTGAGTTTTGGATGGAAGAAGTCCAATTTCTTGGACATGTGATCAACAAGGAAGGTATAGTAATAGATCCAGATAAGGTTGAGGCAGTTCTTAAGTGGGAACGACCTAAGTCGCTAAGTGAAGTACGGAGTTTCTTAGGACTAGCTGGATATTACCAGAGGTTCATAGAGGGATTCTCGAAGATTGTGTTGCCTATGATGTAGTTAACGAGGAAAAATACAGCTTTTTTATGGACGGACAAGTGTGAGCAGAGTTTCCAAAAGCTGAAGGACATGTTGACTGCATCACATGTCTTGACTTTACCCGATCCGTTAGGACAGTTTGACGTATACTGTGATGCGTCATACCAAGGTCTAGGTTTTGTTCTAATGCAAGAGGGAAGAGTTGTGGCTTATGCTTCCAGACAATTTAGAATTCATGAGAGGAATTATCCGACTCGTGATTTGGAGTTAGCAGCCACAGTGTTCGCATTGAATATATGGCAACACTTTCTGTATGGAGCGAAGTTTAACGTTTACAGTGATCATAAAAGTCAGAAGTATCTATTCGACCAAAAAGAGTTAAATATGAGACAGCGGAGATGGATGGAGTTTATCAAAGACTATGAGTTTTATTTACTGTACCATCCTGGGAAGGAGAATGTTGTAGGGGATGCCTTGAGTAAGAAATCATTGCATGTATCCGCGATGATGGTTAAAGAGTTGGAATTACTGGAACAGTTCATAGATTTGAAATTAGGAATGGAGTTGGTTGATGATAAAATTTGCTTAGGTATGATCACTATTAGTAGTGATTTTATGAGACATCTTAAGGATAAACAAGTTCAGGATCTATATCTACAAGAGATAAGTAGAGGTATAGATGAGGGTAATATTTTTGTGTTTAGTAGAGGAACAGATGGTGTGCTAAGGTTTAGGGATAGAATATGTGTGCCAGAGGATTTAGAACTTAGGAAAATGATATTAGAAGAAGTACATAAGAGTAGGTTGATTTTTCATCCTAGATCCACTAAGATGTATCGGGATTTGACGAAAATGTTTTGGTGGACGATGATGAAGAAAGAGGTAGCAGAGTATGTGTTATCTTGCCTGGTGTGTCAGAAGGCTAAGATTGAACATCAAAAGCCGGTAGGGTTATTACAATCGTTGGATATCCCATAATGGAAATGGGATAGCATCGCTATGGATTTTGTGGTTGGATTACCATGAACTCCTAAGAAACATGATACGATTTGGGTTATCATTGATAGGTTGACGAAGTGTGCTCACTTCTTACCTATTGGTGAGAGTGATAGTTTAGAGAAGTTGACCCAGATTTATATCAAATAAGTTGTTAGGTTACATGGCATGCCGTCAAGCATTGTCTCAGACCGAGATCCTAGATTCACATCTAGATTTTGGAGACAGTTGCACAATGCCTTGGGGACAAAATTGAGAATGAGTTCTGCTTATCATCCTCAGACATATGGACAATCAGAGAGGGCAATTCAGTCATTAGAAGATCTCTTGAGAGCCTGTGTACTAGACCATACTGGCAGTTGGGATGAGTTTTTTCCATTCATTGAATTTACTTACAACAATAGTTTTCACAGCATTATTGGAATGGCACCGTATGAGGTTTTGTATGGTAGGAACTGTAGGACCCCGTTATGTTGGTATGAGATTGGCGAAAACCAAGTCTTGGGTCCAGATGTGGTGCAACAGACTACGGAACAAGTTAGGAAGATAAGGGAAAAGATGAAGGAAGCACAAGATAGGCAAAGGAGCTACAGTAACAAGAGGAGGAGACCTTTAGAATTCCAGGAGGGTGATCACTTGTTCTTGAGAGTCACTCCGAAGACCGAAATTGGCAGGACTATCAAAACTAGAAAACTTACTCCAAGATTTATCGGACCTTTCTAGATTCTTCGAAGGATTGGTCCAGTATCTTACCATATTGCTTTACCCCCTAACCCTGCTAACCTTCATGACGCCTTTCATGTTTCTCAGTTGAGAAAATACTATCCTGATTCTTCACATGTTATTGAGTCTGAATATATACAACTTCAAGAGAATCTAGAGTCTGAGGCTTTACCTGTTAAGATAGCCGACAGAAGGAATAAGGAACCTCGGGGTAGACAAATTCCTTTGGTTAAGGTTATATGGGATGTAATTAATGGAGATACTACTTGGGAACGTGAAGTAAATATGCAACAACAATATCCACATCTTTTACGGTATATAAATTCTGAGGACGAAATTTTTTTTCTAAGAGGGGTAGTAATGTAACAGCCTGTTTTTAATTACATTGTTTTAACAGTAAAAATATATTTAATTATATTTTTATCCGAGACTGAGAAAATGATTTTGGATAAAACAAAATCATATTCATACTGTACCTTATGGTAGAGGGTTACGGTGAAACTGGTCTGTGTTTTCACTGACAGTAAGATTTTACTGAGCAGAAACCCTAATTTTGACTCGTGAACGAAATGGTTTATGTTTAAATCATATTTCCAACGAGTTTGGTTATTTTAAAAATTTTCGATCGAAAATGAAATATTATTTTTATTCGGACGTAATCCTTAAGAAAAACGCGTAAAACCTAAGTCGGGGAATAAGTCGGGTGAACGACGGAGTCGAGTATGGAGCTGAGGTATTAGAAACAATTAATGTAGCTGAGGGGACAAGGAGACAAGCATTAAATATTTGTGATTATGAGTTTTCAAGTGAAATAACCAAAATGCCCCTAGCTTAACTTAACCGATGTTAGTTAAATTTTAACCATGGTTAAGGAACCAAGGTTAGTTTTTGAGGCTCAAAATCAGTCACACCCTTCATAAATTATGGACCACATAATTTTAACCATAGTTATCAATTAATCCTAGTTAAGTTAATTATTAACTATAGTTAAATTATAATATGATTTAATAATCACAAAACCTATTAATTGTTTCTAATTGATCCAAACAAGGCCTAAGTGAGAAAAAATCTCTCCGATTTCTACCCCAAACCCACAACCTCCCCTCCCTTCCCCCTTACTCATTTCTTCTTCATTTTTTTCTCATAAACACAAAGAACACAAGTCATAGTTCAAGAGCTCTACTTCACACCTTCACACTTTGATTTAAACTTGCCAAGATCATCATCTTTTCTTCCTTTCCTTCACACACTTGAGGTAACATGATCATCCATATCATCTCTTCTATTCTTAAGATCTTGTTCTTCCTATTTCGTGAGCTTTTCATTCTTAGATCTAGAATTTCAAATATTTCTAGAAAATTGTAGAAAAATCATTTTAATGTGAAACCAATTGCTATGATCTTGTTATATCTTCTACTTTCGTCATCTAAGAGCATGTAAGCAAAATCATTTTCCTTCCTACCTTTCTTAGTGAGGCAGAATCTAGGAATTTTTGGGCAAATGAGATTTTGTTCAATCTTTAAAGTATGACACTTGATCTTAACTCCTTAAAACCTATAGTTGTTATATCTAGAAACTTGAAATCAAAATAAATTCCTACCCCTATTTTCCTTAGTTGGTCGAAATTTGTATGAAAAAAGGTTTGTTGATTTTTTTTTTCTTTTTGAAATCTAATGCTTGATTTGAGCTCTCTAGTACTTGTAATATCTAAATCCAAGAGCTTGAATCCAACTAAATTTTCTAAACCATTTTGCTCTTTAAGGCCGAAACTTACCCTAAGAGGTTGGGAAATTTTTATTTCATATTTTTAAAGTATAGCAATTTATCCTAACAAACTAAGACCTAAGTAGCTAGTATCCCAACGATTAGAATAAGATAATGATCCTTGCCCTAATTTGAATTGAATGGTCGACCCAAGCATAAAGTGGACATAGTTGGATTTGTTTGATTAATTGTAGTTATGTTGTGATTGGTTGAAGGTTAACGGATACTCGTGATTTTAGTAACAAGGATCGGAAGTTCTGGAGATACGGTGCTAACTCAGGTGGGGAAAAGAATCAAGCTATCGTCGGAATAGATAAGTGGTATTTTTTATAATAATTGTGTAGGACGACCTAAACCCTACTAGTAGTCGAGTAATCGACAAGACCAAAATCACATTGAATGCTTTTCTGAAATAACAATGATGATTTGGGGATTGTAGGTTTATCGACATTAGGATAATTTTATCTTATATGAGGTTGATTGACTTTATCGTTTTTATTATTGAATTGCTTTATGTGATATTTTGTTGTTGGAATAGTTTGCCGACTAATGTGTTATGCATGACCTGCCTGGTTTTTAATATTGTGCTTAGTTGATTTTAAGTAAAGATATATGTTGTTCGGAGGTATTTGTTTGGGTGTGAGATTGAATATGAATTAGAGTTGCCTAGCCATTATTTTATAGAAGTGATGTGACATAGAATGTAAGTGGAGGCTTTGAGGAAAGCTTGAGGCACTAGGTTCTTATTGATATGGGTCAGTGAGTTTCATGTGTATTGTTGTTCACAACCGTGTATTGGGAACACACGAGGTCCGAAGTTCTTTCGGGGTTGTCCCAATTTAGTTTTAGATTGTGCAGTTATAGTGTCTGAGACACCCCGTTGTGCCCTGGTGTTTGATTAGCTTAAAACCTTATTAATTTATTCCTTAATCGTTACGGGAAAATACATAAAAATTAAAGCTTATATAACAATCATATAACTTCTACAAATTAAACACACCAACGTTGTAATATATAAATACACACATGTTTATTTATTACATTAACAAAACATTGTTGAGGGTTTCCTCTCAGTAGGAGCCCTCACAGGCATAAACTTAAAATAAAAGTCATACTTAGTAGAAACATATAAAAATTACTTCTTAAACACACTGGCCATACTATCTATACTCTAATCACCATGGATCACACCTCGACATCCAACGTCTGGTTCATAAGGAGTTTCATCCAACTCCTCAGCAACATAATCTTCCATCGGGTCTTTTAATGTAAGTAAAGTAACCCACAAAAATACATAAATATAGGGGATAAGAAGCAGTTCTATCATCAAAAGGCGAAAAAGAGTAATAGTATATTATACAGTAATTGTCACAGACATAACATCATTCAACACCTAACTAACATAGCATACTCAAATTAATATATCATTCTCTACCCTCAATCTCATGCTACTCAAAGACACCATAGCTGCACACCTATTTCTAATGTGGAAGTGGTCTCGCGAGAACTCTTGATTTTACGTGTATTATATTACCAATACACGGTGTATTATATTACCAATACACATATGTGTTTTACGTGTATTATATTACCAATACACGGTGTATTATATTACCAATACATATATTTGTTTTACGTGTATTATATTACCAATACACAAATGTGTTTTACGTGTATTATATTATCAATACACGGTGTATTATATTACCAATACATAGATGTCCTTGTGTATTATATTACCAATACACTTTTGTCCTTGTGTATTATATTACCAATACACGGTTGTGGACAACAACACCTATACATGAACCTCACCAACCCATATTAATAACATCCTAGTGCCTTAACCTTCAATCAAAGTCTTAACACATATTCTATGTCACACTTCCTCTTTAAAATAACTCATTTAGGTTAGGCACCTCTAAGTCACCATTATCCTCACACCCAAACAAATATCTTCCAAATCACATATATCTTTGCTTAAATGCACTAAATAAAATATTAAAAACCAGCAGATCATGCATAACACAATATCAACAAAATATTCAAACATCATAAAATATCACATAAAGCAAATTATCACAACCAGCACATCACAATCAAATCAAATAAGTAATAAAGCCAAACATCCTCAACATCATAAAATCAACCTTAATGTCGATAAATCTACAATCCCCGAATCAACATTGGTTTTAAAGAAATAGTTTCCAATGTGATTTTAGTCTTGTCGATTACTCGACTTCTAGTAGGGTTTAGGTCGCCCTACACAATTATCATATAATCTACTACTTATCGATTCCGACGATAGGTTGATACTTTCCCCCACCTGATTGACGTGTGCGCTTTCCCGTACAAGCTCTGAGTGCGTCCATGGTACAGCCAGGAACCTCAGCATGCTGTCCAACAACATCCACAAATCTGCCACCATCCATCCTTACACATCCAGCATTCTACTTTTCGTCCCGATTACACATACGAGTAACACAATTCGCCGGAAACACCAAATACCAACCGAATCAACAATAGGATTTCAAATAAATAAATCTATTTGAATCAAGAGGCAAAATCGATGGAAAAACTTATGAGAACAACGGCTGGACTTAGGGAAAATCGGATTCAAAATAAGCTCAAGAATCCAAGGGAAAAGCTACCAAAATAGGGCTACTGTTCGAGCTCTATTACTCTGGCCACAGAGCTCCATTTAGAAAACAGAATGGTAATAATGAATAACGATCCTTCCTAAACCTACTCACAAAGTTTAAGCCCGATCCAAAGGTTAAACATCTCATATCGTAATTCTTTTTGTGACAGCTTAGATGGTATCTGGGTTGAGTTTCTTACCTCTTAGGCCTACTGTCCGAGCCTCATATCTCACACTATGTAGGTATGTTCCAAATTTCGACCGTTGGATATGAATACCCACAAGAATTGAACCTTATTCTAAAATTTGGGAATGATCCAACAGTTGAACAGTGTTTTCGATTCCCTCACTACGACTGCTCCAACTTGGTTTCAAAGCTTCCAACAAAGGCTTCTTGCAACTATTGAGATTTCTCTCTCAATTCTTCTCCTCTAATCCGAAGTAGTGGATGATAAAGAGAGTTAAGAAGATGAGGAAGATAACTAAGATCATAGAAGTGAGGGTTTACCTCTAGATAATAAAAGAAAGTGAAAGAATGATCAAGTTGTACATGAACAACGATGGAGTTTTTGAAGAAAAAGTGCAGAAGAAATGGAAGAGATGAAGAAGTGAGTGAAGGGGGAGGGAGGCCACGGTTTTGAGGAGTATTTATAGGCTAGATTTAGGCTTTGTTTGGTTATAAGGAATTGGTTTAATGGGATTTTTGAATATTTAATCAATATAAGCTTAATCATAGTTAATAGTTAACTTAACTAGGGTTATATTACTAACTAGGGTTAAAAAGTATGTGGCTCACAATTAATGTAGCTGTGGCTGATTTTGGTCCACATCTAATGAGTCATCCACGACTCATTGATCCCATCCATTAGCGGTTCCCGGAAATCCCGTACTCAACATCGTCATTTACCCGATTTCGGTTTTTATGGGGAAAATGATGAAACGAAAGCAAAATGAAATAGGTATGGTTTAGTATATATGGCTGCACGAAATTGAGGAGATGTGAGAGGTTTACAACCATGTAAAATGAGTAGTTAAGAGTGAGTAGATGTGTCTTGTTAATAACCGCAAAAGCTTGGGGGTATTTTGGTCATTTTACATAAAAGTCATGATTACTAGCATTTGATGATCATAAATGCTTGGTGACTCATCCTCCATGAGTCATCATGTATGACTCGTTGTCCCGATATCTTGACGGGTCTCTACAGTTCCGTTTTCGACTCTGTCAGTTTCCCGATTAGGGTTTTACGCCCGAATCAAAGCGTAATATCTCGTTTTTGGTTGAAAATTTTCAAACTAACCAGAATCATTGTAAATATGATTGAATAATAACTCATTTCGTTCACGAGTCAAAATTAGGTTTTATTATCATTAAAATCTTACTGTCAGTGAAAATACCGACTGTTTTCCGTTTGAACTTTCGCCAAAATTCACCCGACTACACATAATATTTTATTTATGATATGAAATTTGGGAATTAGAATTACTCACAGACAAAATATAAAAAAATTCTACAAATTTCAGTTTTGGGTCAAATTAGGGTTTTCTGCAAGTATAAAATTATACTGTCAGTAAAAAAACGCAACCGATTTCCGTCCGAGTTTTAAACCCAACATTTCACTATTACATTGGGCTTAATTTCGGACGAATTTCAGACGGATTCAATATTGCTATTCATGCAAATTCTGGACGGATTTCAGACAAATGTTATGATATTATTTTGGACAGATTTCCCACGGATTAGATAATCATATTTAAATAATATTTCTTGATAAACAAATTATGTTTATTAATAAAAAAGGGTCAAACTTAAATAATTATGCATACCAAATTAGGTACCTGGACTTGGAATCTAATATAATATACTAATAAAATAATTATTATTAAGGTACCACTCTAGACAAGTATCAAGCTTCAAAATAAACAAAAACACAAAGTATCTTGAAATACAAGAATGATATATTAAGATTCAAAGCATTAAAATATCATTACAAACATCAAAGACATAAATTTATTCCTCATTGTTACTTTGATCACTAAACTCTTCTTCTTCATCTAGAACATCATCCATCATCTCCTCCTCATCATCATATCATCGTCGTTGTCATCTAAATAGAGAGTAAAACAACACTGGATTAAACCTGATATTGAAGAGATAATAATATCAAGTTTTAAATAAGCAAACGGAGGCTGTCTTTACTATCGAAACTTCAATCCTAATGCAATTTCTCATGTGGGTAAATATAACAGATATAGTAAAAAGCTGAAACTATTAACCACATTACAATAATAAAACCAACATCTTGTAGAATAGGGGCAGGCCTATGTAAATAATGAACTCCTCTGGCAGCCAAACCATGAATGTACGTACTGTAGGGAAACGGTTCATATTTAGATATCAAACATTGAAAAAAATAAAAGCATGTCAATTAACCAAGTAAACCAGTGTAATATATTGTTAAACCTTATGCATAAGATAGACAAGGATAGAAAACACAAAGATACACTTTACAAAAATTGACCATTCTTATTTCTTTTTCTTTTCTAAATAAAATATTTGTGCTCTATATTTTCCCTCACCAACTACCTGCAAACTATTAAAGGCTTCCAATGAGGGTAACTAGAGAGCCACATAGTTCCATATAGACTTGAGAGTAAATTTGTGATTCAGATGGAATAAATAATTGGAGAGGAACCATTATTGCTGACAATTATTGATGCAAATCCAATGCACCATAACTAGAGTTGCATGCAGAACATGACAAACAATACTACAAACAGTTACAAGTTCCTTGAATCCCCTCATAAAAACACCAAGCCATCAAACGCTGACACTTAATACAGTTGTGTTGTCAAAACAAGGTTCAGTGGCTAAACCAAGAGATAGTATAATAAAACCATGTACCTAACAAAGAAAGCAAACAATTTGTACAAGTGGCCACACCAACAACATGAAGAAGGAACTTTTTTATATCATTCATGTAAAGTCCCCACAACAAAAAACACACCTTCACAAATTTGCATTCTTTTCACAGAAGGGTAGCCACAATTGAAACTATCACAAACTAAATTACAATAATAACTAATAATTGCATCTCATCTATATGACTGTAACACAAATAATTAGCACTGAATTTTATAATTTCATAACATAGAAGATTCAAAGATGGTTTCATGAAAAGTCAAAGTAGTTATTGGTACCTTGTTCAATCTGCGCAAATGAACATTCAACAGAAATCAGATTTCAATCTGTGCAAATGAACATTCAACAGAAATCAGATTTGGGCAAAATAGTGCTCGTCACCACAATTTAGGCAAAATGAGATTTTATCATAAGATTACAAAATCAGTTTGGTATACATAAATTGACAGTCCCAATTATATAACAACATAATTAATTTCAGAAAACATAACCAATTTCAAATAAAAATCAGATTGGGGCTTTAGGGTTCATAGAGAAATTTGGGAGAAATCAATCTAGTTAAAGAATGATGAAATTGATTTAGGGAATAACTAATTAATAGTCCCAATTGCACAAAACAAGGTTCAATTTCAAAATTAAACTCTGAATTCAAAAGCTAGGGTTTAGGGTTTTAAAATCAATTTGGGGTTTTTCTGAATCTGAGCAAAATAGATGAGATTTCACTTACCCCAGGAGAAGGGAAGAGGTACTGTGACGACAACCCAATGTGGTGATGACGGCGGACGACCAGAGACAGCGGCAGAGCTCCATTTTCGCGCTGCTACAACAGTTCAGGAAGAAATCAAACGACCCTACGTGCGGCTCCCTACCAGGTCCGGTGGTCGGACGGCTCTCGAACGGCCTTCGACAGCACCGGAAGGCTAACCTGTGGCGGAGGCGCGACGTGAACAGGAGAAGTGAAATGAAGCAGAACGCGTGTCGTCTTCTCCGCTACCAGGCACAACCAGACGGTGACCTCCCAGGCGGAGCACGGCTGGACGACGACGGACGTCCAAGGGGTGGTGGCGTGCAGCTGAGAGCAAGGGAGAGGGTGGAGAAAAATGAAGCTGAGGGAGAATGAAGAAAAGAAAGAAAAGAAAGGAAGAAGAAAGGAGGGGTATGGGTGTCGTGAGAAAAAAAATGAGCCAGAGAGAGTAAAAGGGGGTAGGGTTCTATCGCATGAAATAACTGGGAGGAGAGAGAAATTTCTGATTTTTGTATTAGTGAGTACAAAAGAGTGATAAATATTAAGTCTAAAAATAAATATGTTTTTAGCTGTTGAATCTAAAAATAAATGTTGACAAAAATATGATTTCAAAATTTAAATTAAGGTAAAGTTTGATAGTTGAATTGATCAACCCAGAAAATCAATGATCCTAAAATAAATCTCCGATTATTCTAAATCAGTTTATTTTCAAATATAAAATTACATAGAGTAAAATATATGATAAGTATCTTTCAATCATGTTGCCTATTTTTTGTTGTTGTATATTAGTCTATTGTTATAAATTTTTACAACAATTTAATTTCTAAAATTTAATTTTTGAATTTAATTTTACATTTTACATTTTACATTTTATAAGTCTAAATATGTTTTTTAATTTTTTTCATAAATCTTGTTTACTTTTAAATTTATTAAGATCAAATCTTTTAATCATATTTAATTTTTAAGATAATTTATTTAATATTTTTCAAGAAAAATATAAAAATAACAAATCCGTCTGAAATCCGTCCGAAATTTTCGGACGGATTTCAGACGGATGTAAGATAAATCAAGCAAAATATAAAAAAATAACAAATCCGTCTGAAAACCGTCCGAAATTTTGGGACGAATTTCAGACGGATGTAAGCTAAATCAAGCAAAATATAAAAAATAACAAATCCGTCTGAAATCCGTCCGAAATTTTCGGACGGATGTAAGATAAATCAAGAAAAATATAAAAAAAAACAAATCCGTCTGAAATCCGTCCGAAATTTTCAGACGGATTTCAGAAGGATATAAGATAAATCAAGAAAAATATAAAAAAAAATAACAAATCCATGTGAAATCCGTCCAAAATTTTCGGACGGATTTCAGACGGATGTAAGATAAATCAAGAAAAATATAAAAAAAATAACAAATCCGTCTGAAATCCGTCTGAAATTTTCGGACGGATTTCACACGGATTTGTCATTTTTTATATTTTCCTTGATTTATCTTACATCTGTCTGAAATCCGTCCGAAATTTTCGGAAAATTTCAGACGGATGTATTTCCGTCCGAAAATTCCGTCTAAAAATTCAAGTTTTCTAGTGGTGTACTTTGTCTAATATTTCTCCAATAGGTCACGAAGAAAAGAATAGTGAAGGCCATACAACAAAAAGTAAAGAGCAACAAAAAAATAGTGAAGCAAATGTTGAAAACAAAATTTGAGAGTTTCTCTATTGTGAGAGCTTTTCCCTTTGTTCTTGGGTTAATAACTTTATAGTGTTGATTCTACCGGCAGGTCGCGGTTAGGGTCACGCTTTGATAACTCTGGTTCTACCGGCAGGTCGCGGTTAGGGTCAAGTTCCTTGTGTCATTTGCCTGTTTTCAAGACGGTCCCAAGTGTCCTCCTATCGGGTTCATAGTTTGAAAGTGAGAGAAGTGTGTGTGAAGGAACTCAACAAAGAGTGTATAAAAAGTGGGTGTAAATCCTAAAAAAGATAGGGTAAATTAGTAATTTAATTATTATACCTCAAATTGGGGTAAACCCAAAAAATTAAGCTGAGGAGGGGTTTGGGTGGATTTCTAAAATCCTCAAAACCTTACCCTCCAAATTTTTAAACTCACAAATAAGGGAGAGCTTCTCACAAACCTTCTATTTCCCTTACTTCCCCTCCTAAAAAAACACAAACAGAGCCTTAGTTTTTTTTTTGTTGGACAAAGAATGACATGTAAAGACATCACAATAGGATAAGACATCCCAAATATGTTGACACCTCAAGCCCTGTCAATCATTTGTTCTTTCTGCACCCAAAGTGAATAAATAATTTACAGCTCATTTTCTATTTTTTATTTTTTGTTAACAAAACATTGGCTGTATCACTATTTCCAGTCAAGCTTTGCCAGGAGATGTTTTGGTTGAAGAATTTGACATCAGCATATTCCAACCCAGTTTTTAATAATTGAGTGTGTGTTTGGATGAGCGTTTGACAAATTTGATTTTGGATTGAATTGATCTTGTAGAATTGATTTCTATACAATTGAGTTTGAAGTAAAGTGATTTATGTTTGAATGTTTTTACTCTGAAATCAAGTTTGATGTAAAACTTAGTAATTTTTCATTCCAAAAACAGAAGTTACTCCAAGCTGCTTTTGATAAAATCAATTCTGGATGCAAAATTGATTCCACGAACGTGTAACTAAATACATCTTTTTCTATCAGAATCATGTTTGACAGGTGCAGAAACAGTTATGGGATCTCGAGAAGTGAAACTAAACACAGCTTGTACATTAACTAAATAGCCTTCATGGCGAATTATCGTACGATTATAAGCGTGTATTTGGATTGGCTTTAAGTTCAACACCAACGCCAATGCAAATCTAACGACCAACTCGAATTTTCAATGCCAATTTAAAGTGTTATTGACATTGGATTTGCTTTGGCATTGTACCCAACGCTACCAAAACACAGCATTGGAGAGTAGATTGAAGCAGTACTAGTTAGATGAACAGGTCGTGTTTACCACAATTATTTCTTTTTTGTATTGCGCAGCTATGTCACATTGGACCAAAAAAAGGGCAAAATAGACACGACCGTCGTTGCTATTTTGCAAAATTACATATTTATCTATTTAAAGTCATTTTTACAGCCCATTTTTTGTTTTTAAGCCTCTATAATTACCAATTTGGTGTAAAAGGAAAAGTATATACTGATTTGGGTAATAAATTATACATGTCATGTAGGACTTACTTCAAATTAGTAAAAACTTTTTAACTTGCACCAGCTTAATAATATTCAATTCAAATTACAGCATAGAGATAAAATAAAAAATAAAAAAACCTATTTTTACTCTGCAGTCATACGCATTTCACTGATATGCGTACAATAAAACTACCATCCCCAGATACACAGCTTACTAAAGGATGCTTCTAGGGTGTATGGGCTAATTTAGCTGTGATATTTTGCCCAATGACGGATAAGATATCATTGAATGTTCTGTTTTATGTTTTTTATGTTTTTTATTTTTTTTTAATCAAGGGGGCATGCAAAAGCATATATTACTGTGAGAACCAGACATCTCAACTATGTTGGCACCTCTGACTTCACCAATCATATGCAGCACATCTCAAAATTATTGGAAAAAAGATAAAATATAAAAAAAAAATCATGGGGGGACCATACCAAAAACCCATGATAAACACGGTCCTATGAAAACCTATAAGAGGGAAGCCAAAACCTATTACAAGTATAATCTCCCCTACTGAAATCCGGAGCAATTCCCACCAACTAAAGCCATGGCTAGATAAACCAGACTTAGCCGACTTATCCGCATAGGAATTACCCTCCCTATAAATGTGAGAGACTATAAAGTGCATACATTTAGTAAGGCAAATACAATTGTTCCATCTGACTAATTTGATCTTCCAAGGCACCAAATCAGAATTTTTGAATGCATCAACAACCAAATTTGGAATCTGTTTTCAACCATAACTTGTTCCAACCATTTTTGTGTGCAGTTTCAATAGCCAAAATTACTCCAACCAGCTCCGCATAAAGAGAAGTAGTAACCCCAATGTGATTTGAAAAGCACCCTAGAATAGTAGCTCTACTAACCCTAAATATTCCACCCCATGCAGCAGTACCTGGACACCCAATTGCAGCCCCATCTATGTTACATTTCACCGAGCCACACAATGGAGGATTCCAAGTTACTTCAGTGATTTTGGGAGCTTTAGGCGCATGACCATCAATAGAAAAGGATTTCAAGATCTGAAACTCTTCTATGGAGGAAGACATGCATCCTGTTGAGAACCTTCCTGCTAGAGATATACCTGCAATAATAAGAGAAATAGCATTCCTGACAGAAATAGTTTTATTATGGAACCTAGCTTGATTTCTACAAAACCAAATGAACCATGAAACATTAATGATGGCTGCCAATTTAACATCTTTTAATTGCTGGCTATCTGCATTAGAACATATATTTAAAAGAGCAGGTATATAAGAAAGATCAAACTGATATTTCATAATTGAATCCAACCAAGACCATATTTCACGAGTAAAACCACAATTCAGAAAAATATGATTGGTTTTTTCAAGATCCTTACAGCATAAACTGCACATGGACACAGTGATGCAGCCTCTAAGATAGAGTTGTTCATCAGTTGGAACTTTGTCATACAATAATCTCCATAACAAAAAGGAACGAGATGGTGGAATTGCTGAATTCCAAATAGATCGACTTGCCCCATGAAACAGTTTGAGAGGAAGGATTTAAATGTAAATAAGCATCTGTAAAAGATAGTAGACCATTATCAGAATGTTCCCATACTGAATGATCCTCAATAGGATTGATAGGAATATGATGCAATTTGATCTCAGTAGCTAAATCAGGAAAATTCTACTCAATGAAATCAGGATTCAACCAACTGTTATTTAATTTAAAATCTGAAACATTAGAATGCATATTCGTCTACAAATCAGAAGGCAAATTCATCCAATCAGAGCCACTTATGTTTCCAAAAATTAACTTTCCTACCATCACCAATTACCCAAACACAGTTATGATAGCAGTATGCAAAAACTGTCTCAAATCGAAACCAACAGAGGACCTAACATACCTTACATCAAGGCCAGAGTTCCTAATTAGCCTAGCTCTAAGGTGTTAGAACCAAAGTGATTTTGGATTAAATAATCTCTTAAGTTTTGATGTTAACAAAAAAGGTTAAATTCGTATGGCAAAGTGTCGTCAAAGATCTAACTTGTTTGTTATAAGATTGCAGGAATTGTTTGAATTATACTAGTCAGAGGAACTTAACATAAAGTATGGAATCTTATCTGATACTATTTTTGATCCTCTAGACGAGTTTGCAACTATTGGTAAAATTCTGAGTCAATTAATTTTATGCTAGACGAGATCTTAAAATTGACTAAGGTAGACGAGTTACTAAGTCTAAAAAGAAAAGTCAAGTAGACGAGACATTAGAACAATTTTTAGAAAAATAACAAGTCCAAAGACTTGATAGATGAGTAGTCTCACTAGACGCCACGTCGGTAGACGAGCTATTGAGTATAGCGAGTCCAATACTTGGAACTAGTCAAAAGTCTCTAGACGCAGTATCAGTAGATGAGCCCGTCTCACTGATGAGTTAATCTTGCACGTCCAAAGACCTGCACGTCCAGTTGTCTTAAAATGTGAACCCATCTAGACTTAAGCGTATTCATTTCATATGATTGCTTATTTAATTCAAGAGAACATATGTCTCTTTACCCTTGATGCTTCTATTGTTAACTCTTTGTTTCTTGAGAATAGAAACATAGTACCATTGAAAACATAAACCTTTGAACTCTGCCATTTACACTACTGAAAAGCTCAAGTCATGTACAGAGAAGGAAAGTCAGAAAGAAACTTTCGGTACAACAGGGAAGTGACAACTCTACTTTGAGCATTCCTCTGATAAATAAGAGCACTTCTCCATGAAGCATATCAAGTTATCAGTCTCAACAGGTCCAAGCATTTAATGTTATGTCTAAACGGATACATTTGAAGACCATTGAAGAAGATCAAGACAGAGAAGCACTTCATCTATAAATACTTGAAGAACTTCAACAGAAACAGGTGATACAAATACATATACATATGCAAGAACATATACACAAGCTCTGATATAAAAAGTGTCAAAACTCTGTCGAAATTGGAAAACAAGTTTACTTGTAAAACTTGTTGATCTTAAACTTTCAAAACCTCACACATAGCAAGTTCTTAGATCAAACCAGTTAATCTCTTTGTTAGAGTTAGAGCTTGAAGAGGCTTGGTAGAGGAAGAATACTTGTAGCCTGAAGAGGTGTTTAATACTTGTAATCTATTTGGAGAATGGTGGGTAAAACCTTCAGGTAGAAGGGACTGGACGTAGTTCTTGGTTCGAAGAGAGTGAACCGGGATAAAATACTTGTGTGAATCTTGTAGCCCTTATCTTTTACAGTTTTTTATTATACTAACTGTGGGGTTTTGAATCTGAGTTTGTTAACTCTTTAAAAACGTTTTCCTGTTTGTGTGTTGATTATTTTGGTTTGCTTGTAAAAGTGTTTGAGAAAAGGCTTTTTTTCTAAAAACTGTTAAGAAACACAATTCACCCCCTCCCCCCTTCTTGTGTTTCCCTATGTCAACTTCAATTGGTATCAGAGCTCAGCATCGAAAGGGTTGAGCATCTAATAAGTGCTGAGGGAGTATGATCCAACAAGCATGGATACAGAAGGACAAGGAATCAACATACCTCCTCTCTTTGATGGTAGTGATTATGACTACTGGAAAAAGAGAATGATGGCATTCCTTGATGCACAAAATGTGGATATCTGGGAGCTGATTGAAACAGGCTACACTTAGCCAAGAGGTGATGCTGGAGCTGCTATTCCTAGAGCTCAATGGACTCAAGAGCATAAAACTCAACATCAACTCAATCTGAAGGCTAAGCACTATTTGATATGTGCTATCACCAGATATGAGCATGATAAAGTCCATAGTTGTAACACTGCTAAGGAAATATGGGATACTCTTGCCCTAGCTCATGAAGGGTCATCCCAAGTCAAGGAGTCAAAAATGAGCATGATGGTTCATCAGTATGAATTATTTAAAATGACTGAACATGAAACTATAGATCAAATGTTTGGAAGATTTGTAACAACCCGATTTTCGTATAAGGGATTATGTTACTATGGTTGCCTTGTTGTTGTCGTTGTTGTTGTTGTTGTTGTTGTTGTTGTTGTTGTTGTTGTTGTTGTTGTTATTATTAATGAAGTTAGTATTGTTATTTATATAATTGATAATGTAATTGTTATTAGTGTTGTAGTATTTTTATGCTTATATATATATATATATATATATAATATATATATATATATATATATATATATATATATATATATATATATATATATATATATTACATATGATAATATGTATATTAATATATGATTATTTGCATTAATATGAGATTATGTCTCTTAACGTGTGATCTTATATGAATATATGATTTTGTTTGTGATTTTATATGTTAATATATGATACGTGATTTTATTAATAATAAGTGATTAAGAAAGATAGGATGAGATATCGTGTGATTTAGTATTTAAATGGAGATAGTGGCATTATTAGATTTTAGCCCCTCAATCGGAAACTCGTAGCTCAAGTTATGGTCAAAATACCGATCTGTATATAGTTTGAGCTGAAATAGGAGCCCGTTATGCCCTAACTTGTATTTATACCATAAGACTCGACCTAAAACCTATTTCTCACATTGTTAAACTCAAAATATCTGCCTCTCTTCATCTTTCTTAGTTTTCCCTTGAACCCCTTGAAGTTCTTCAATTTTGTGAGTCATTTGGGGTGAGAAGTTACGCGTGTTAGCATCGTTTAAGGTAACGTAGTTATCCCTCCTTAATCTCATTTTCCCTTTATTTTGAATTGAGGATTAATTGGTTATTCTCTTTCCTTCTTGTTTGACCAAGGCTTGAGGAACTCGTCGTGCTGCTCGAGGGAACGTGTCTAGTTTGCCAACGTTATCGTTTTGGGAATCTTCATACCAGGTATGGGGAGAAGGAATAGTATTGACATGTAGGCATTAGGGGTAGCATAAGATGAAGGGTTAACCCATGACCCTGTCATAGGTTGTTGTCTATTTGATGTTAATTGATGTATATATGATATGATTATAAAGTTAATGGCATGCTTTAATAGTTATACTGTTTTATGTTAATCATTGATGTATGAATGGATGGTATTGGTATGCCCAATTAAGTATGATGTTTAATGATGCCATGAATGTCTATGATGATGATGATGATGCTATTATGATGATGATGTTGTTATGATTATGAGAATGTTGTTATGATAATGATGATGATGTGGTGCTCCGTTTGAGTGTTGACTGTTGGGTATGTTAATGCCAACAATGACGTTAATAAGACTATAACCAATTAATATGGCTTATTAATGATGTTAAGACGTTAAATTACGTTAACAATGATAATAAGATTTAAAGGATGTTTTCCTAGTTGTTCATAAGACATGGATATAGTGTGAGATGTAATGTTATGTTCATAGGGCTTAGTTAAAGACCCTAGGATTGATTAGTGAGTGTTCTAGCAACATTAATAATGAAGCTATGATTAAAGGATTAATTCCCCATGACGATAAGACATGAATATTAATGAAGAACATTTAAGATTAACGAAGCTTATGTTCAATGGATTAGTTAAAAGCCAATAGGTTGAATTTTTTATCTATCCCAAGGATTTGGGAAAGGGTTTCTGACCCATTCTGCCCATATCAGTATGTCGACGCTCCATGGGGCACGGTCGTGCTTAATAGGGAGCACGCCCGTGCTCCAATTTGAAATCCAAAGCAGGGCGCGCAATTGAGCATGCCCGTGCTCAGCAGGCAGCACGACCGTGCTTGCCTCGTGCTGAGGGTGAGCACGCCTGTGCTCACCTGACCAAAACAAAACCAGAATGCCGAAAACAGGGGTTCTACCCCCAAAGTATCCAATTAATGAAATAAGACACCAAATGAAGAAAAGATGAGTTAGATAACTTAAAGATGTTGTTCTGTACCTTGGTAGCCGAGTGGCAAAGGGGGCCTTGATGCTTAATGGTCAAGGTGTTGATCTTTGTACCTGATCAGTCAGAGTGTTAATAACTAAAGTGAAAAGATGTTGTTTTGTACCTTGGTAGCCAAGTGGCCAAGGGGGCCTCCATAGACGACTGGTCAAGGTGTTGAGCTCTGGTGCTTATTGGCCAAAGTGTTGTTGTTATGTACCTTGGTAGCCGAGTGGCCAAGGAGGCCTTGATACACAATGTCAAGGTGTTGTTAAATGATATTGGACCTTTGTAGCCGAGTGGCCAAGGGGGCCTTGATGCTTAATGGTCAAGGTGTTGAGCTCTAGTGCTTTTTGGCCAGAGTATAAGTGAAAAGAGTTTGTGATAAAAGATTAAAGATTAAAGATGAAAGATAATGTTGATGAACTTGGGTAGCCGATTGGCCCAAGCGGAGGTGGTGATTGTTGGTTGTGCGCTGTGTTGCTCATTCATGCATTGGAGTGGTGGAGTAGCGTTGCATCGCATAACATACCTTGTTCGGAATGATATATATATATATATATATATATATATATATATATATATATATATATATATATGATATTGATGTGATGAGATGGTTGTGTTGATATGTTATGTTTATACGATGCATGTTCATCTTGCTAACTGCTTCTATGCCGTTATGTTGATATATATGTTTCTTACTCCTCGTCTTTTGTTGCTGCCTTGCATGTACCCCTTTTTGTGTTGTGCAGAAGATTGTCAACAGCATGCTGAGGAGTGACTTTGAGGAGCCGCTTCTTGAAGTTTAGTTTAGTTGTTATCCGAGTTGTTTTATCGGATCGGCTATACCAGCTCTGTAATGTGACATCGGGGTTGGGTTATATGTTTTGTTGTTATGTTATCCTTTAAACATGTTTTATTTCTGCATTGAGACCTTGTTACAATGTGGGATCCTATACCAGTTGGTTTTCTTTTGTAATAAATGATATGCATCTGTTTATCTAATTTTGAAAAACTAAATTATTTCCTTCTATGTTATCGCTTTATAAATATATGCGAGGTAGAGGGTGTCACAAGATTCCAAACCATCACCAACAGTCTTAGATCTCTTGGAAAAACCTGTGAGAATGGAGATCATGTTAGAAAAATTTTAAGGAGCTTACATAAACAGTGGAGACCTAAGGTCACTGCTATTCAGGAAGCAAAGAACCTCAACACTCTCACTTTGGAGGAACTTCTTGGCTCTTTGAAAGTTCATGAGCTTGAGCTCAATGAAGAAGAAAGTTCCAGAAAAGGAAAGTCCGTTGCCCTAAAGGCAAAGAAGGATATCTCATCCAAAGTTCTTAAAGCTGAGGAATCCTCAGATGAAACAGAACCTTCTGACAGTGATGAAGGATCTGATGAGGATGACCTGTCTTTCATCTCTAGAAAGATTCAACATATGTGGAGAAAGAAAGGTGGCTTTAGAAGAAAACAGTTCAACAAAAAGTTTTTTTAAGGAGAAATCAGTCTCCAAAAAAAAAGGTCCACCTCTGTGCTTCGAATGAAAGAAGTCTGGTCATTTCAAAGCTGACTGCCCAGATCTGAAGGACAAAAAGAAGAAGGGCTTGATGGCTACTTGGGAGGATCTGGATCTGTCTTCATCTGATGAAAAAAATGAAGCTGGGGAAGAGGCAAATATCTGTCTCATGGCTAATACATCATCAGAAAATGAATACACTGATGCTGAGGTAATGGATTCTGACCTACTCATTCTTCAAGATGCATTTGATGAATTGTTACACAACTCATCTATTCTGTCTCATGAGTATAGAAATCTCAAAAACAGATTTTCAAAATTATCTAAAGAATATGATAGGGTTTGCATGGAAAAACTAAGTCTTGTAAATAAAAATAATAGCCTTAAATTTGAGAATGTCAGTCTAACTGACAAACTCAAGTGTGAGCCCAATGTTTCTTGTGAAGTTGCAAGACTGAAACAAGATGTGACATACCTGACAGACACTCTGTCTAAATTTGTAGGTGGCTCAGATAAACTAGTTTAATTTTATGGTATTCTAGGTCCCCTCATGATAAATATGGCCTTAATTATGATAAAGAAAAGATTGAAGCATCTCATAAAAATTCAAAACCACATGCACATATATAATAGAGCTTCAAAAGGTCAAACACATCATGTTAAAACTAGAATTAGCTCGTCCAATACTTACTATAAAGTATGTGGAATAAATGGTCATATAACATCTAGATGCATACATCACAAGCATATCAAACATACTCGTCCAGTGACTACTAACAATAAAGGACCCAAGTCAATCTGGGTACCTAAAGATAAGATTGTACCTGTTGTAGACTTGCTTAACAACAGGAAAGAAACACACATCTGGTACTTGGACAGTGGTTGCTCACGACACATGACAGGAGAAAGGTGTATGTTCCAAGACCTTTAACATAAAGATGGTGGCTGGGTTACCTTTGGAGGTAATCAGAAAGGAAAGATCATTGGAATAGGTAAAATTTGTAAACATCATTTTCCCTCCATTGATAATGTTCTTTTAGTTAATGGTTTAAAACACAATCTACTAAGCATAAGTCAATTATGTGATAGTGTGTTTGCTGTTTCTTTTGATAAGAACATGTGTAATGTCAAGAAGACTGATGTCAAGTGACTTGGAGGACCTCACAAATCAAAGTGTCTCATGTCTAGTGTCCATTGAAGATAAGCGATGGATTTGGCACAAAAGTCTAGGTCATGCAAGATTGAAATTAATTTCAAAGCTAAATAAGCATAACCTCATGAGAGGATTACCAAACCTTAAGTTCAAATTCAATGCTCTCTGTGATGCATGTCAAAAGGGAAAACAAGTCAAGGGTTCCTTTGAATCTAAGAATATTGTTAGTACCAATAGACCACTAGAGTTGCTACACCTTGATCCGTTTGAACCAACTAGGAATGCCTCTGTTAGTGGAAAGAAATATGGTCTAGTCATAGTAGACGACTACACTAGATGGACATGGATGAGTCTTTCAGGGTCTTCTCTGTATTCTGAAAACGTGTACAGAATGAAAAAGGCATGTGTATCACTTCAATCAGAAGTGACCATGGAGGAGAGTTTGAAAATGAGTTATTTCAAAAGTTCTATGAAGAAATTGTTATACTTAACAACTTCTCAATACCTAGAACACCACATCAAAACGGTGTGGTAGAGAGAAAGAACAGATCTCTTCAAGAGATGGCTAGAACAATGCTCAATGACAACTCTTTCCCTAAGCACTTCTGGGTTGAAGCTGTTAATACTTCCTGATACATTCAGAACATAATATACATTAGACCAATCTTGAATAAGACTCCTTATGAATTGTGGAAAGGTCGAAAACCCAACATATCTTACTTTCATCCTTTTGATTGTAAATGCTATATATTGAATACTAAAGATCAACTTGGTAAGTTTGATGCTAAAGTAGATAATGGAATTATGTTAGGGTATTCTGAGTCATCAAAAGGGTTTAGAGTTTACAATTCTAGAACCTTAGTAGTAGAAGAATGTATATATGTTAAATTTGACGATAAGCAGCCTGATAAGAAATTATCAGAGCTTGATGAAACTATTGCAGATTTGAATCTCAATGATTTTTGAGAAACAAGCAAATGTCAAACCTGATGACCAAGTGGACGATCCTCAACAACATGAGTCAGAAACTTCAACTTCTCAACAGGAAAATGTTCAGAGATCTTGGTACTTTAAAAATTATCATCAACAAGATCAAATCATTGGGAATCCTAATGATAAGTGAAGAACCAGATCAACATTCAGAGAGCAAGATGATTCTGCATTAGTCTTTGAGTTAGAACCAAAGACAGTAGACGAGGCATTACTGGACGAGGGCTGGATTCTAGTAATGCAGGAAGAACTGAATCAGTTTGAGAGAAGTGAAGTTTGGACTCTTGTGCCTTTACCAAAAGACAAATCAGTTATTGGAACCAAATGGGTTTAAAGAAACAAGCTTGATGAAAATGGTAAGGTGATAAGAAATAAAGCTAGACTTGTTGCACAAGGTTATTCACAGGAAGAAGGTATAGACTACACTAAAACTTTTGCACCAGTTTCTAGACTAGAAGCTATTCACATCTTATTATCATTTGCTGCACATCATAGTATAATGATATATCAAATCGATGTAAAAAGTGATTTTCTAAATGGTGTTATTAGTGAGGAAGTGTATGTTATGCAACCTCCGGGTTTTGAAAGTGAAACCCAACTTGAACATGTATATAACCTAAAGAAAGCTTTTTATGGCCTTAAACAAGCTCCTAGAGCTTGGTATGAAACGTTAAGTTCATTCTTAATGGACAATGGATTCAGTAGAGGAAATGTTGATACAACCTTATTTAGAAAATCCAATAACTCCAGTTTTATTGTTGTTCAAATATATGTTGATGACATAATCTTTGGTGCTACTAATGAATCTCTATGTAAAGAATTCTCTAAGCTTATGCAGAAAGAGTTTGAAATGAGCATGATGGGAGAACTCAAGTTCTTTCTTGGACTTCAAGTTAAACAAACAGTAGACAAGGTGTACATCCATCAGACTAAGTACACAAAGGAATTGTTAAATAAATTCAAGTTGGATGACTGCAAACCTATGAATACTCCTATGCATCCCACGTCCATACTGAACAAAGATGATAAAGATAAAAAGGTAGACCAAAAGGTATATAGAGGTATGATAGGATCTCTGCTATATCTTACCGCATCTAGACCTGACATAATGTTCAGTGTATGCTTATGTGCTCGATTTCAATCTGATCCAAGAGAATCTCATTTTTTAGCAGTTAAAAGAATATTTAGATATTTAAAAGGTACTACTAATCTAGGTTTGTGCTTTAAGAAAATTAGTAATTACATATTAGTTGGCTTTTGTGATGCTGACTATGCTGGAGATAGAATTGAAAGAAAAAGTACCAGTGGAGGATGTTGAAGTTGACAGAGGCAAACACAAGAAGAAAGGGGGGGGGGGGGTTGAATTGTATTTGTTAATAATTTTCGAAAACAATCTTTAAAACAACTTTTACACACAAGGAGATTAGAAACAGAAGCAAGCACAAGAACAAAGATCCTTATTAAAAGACTTTAACAAAAGCAATATCAAAACCCCACAGTTAGTAGAAGCAAATAAAACTGAAGAGTTTAGGGAAACAAGATTCACGCAAGAGATTTTATCTTGGTTCACTCTTTTCCAACCAAGAGCTACATCCAGTCCCTTCGACTTGAAGGATTTATCCACTATTTCTCCAAATAGATTACAACCAAGTATTCAACACCTCTCCAGGCTACAAGTATTCCTTTCTTACCAAGCCTCTTCAGGCTCTAACTCTAACAAAGAGATTTAATGTTTGATCTTCTTAACTCACTATGTGTGAGAATATGACAGTTTAAGATCAGTTGAATCTTACAACAATATTCAAACTAAAGAATACAGACTCTTGCTCTTGAAAGAATAACGGAATGAGTGATTATCAATTGGCAAAAGTTCAGCTAGCAAGATTGTGCAGGCCAGAGTTCTTCTTTAGTATCTGAGGTCTTCAATTTATAGTGACCTTCTTCTTCACTTGTATTTCTTCAACGGTTACTTTGAATAATCCCATTTAGAGATAGCATTTAATGCATGATATCCGTTGTGACTGTTAGCTTGATTGTAGCAATGCTGAATAGTACTCTTGGTTATCAAGGTAGCATGAATTTGGAGGTTCACTCCTTTGAGTATTGCAGCTTGAGCACTTGTTGTTCCTCTTTTGTGTATAATCCATCTTTTCCAGCCATAGAGTTGTCATCGTACAGATCGTTTTGCAGTATCTTATTTGTACGATTATGCTTTTTTGCATTTCTTGATTGTACTATGTTTCTTTTACAACAAGTTGAAATATTAAAGCAGATAAAATAAATGTGAAGAACAAATATTCTATTGAAATAAATATCAATCATTTGAAATAAATATAAAAGATTCGGATTTCATTTAATTCATTCAAAGATGGAGTTCGTCTAAAAAGAAACTCTGTCTACTCATTCATATGAGAGTCCAAGTCTGTTATATATTTTACTTAGCTCATCTGATGACGTTGCATATCCTCTTATCTATCAAGTCTTCGGACTTGCTATTTCTTAATGAGTTATAAAGATCTCCGTCTGGTGACGTGGCGGTTAGAGCTCGTCTACCAGATTACTTTGTATTTTAGTTCATTTTCTTCAACTAATTACTTTCGTCTGCTTACGTGGCAAGATGGACGCTCTTATTATCAAGTCTTTGTACTCGCAGTACCTAACAAGTTATTTAGGTATTTATCTAACAAATATTTAAAGCCTCGTCTCCTCAAGAAAGCCAGCCTACTTAATTAAATGACTAAGTAACTTTACCAAAGTATTTGAGCAGCCCGTCTACATGGGTAGACGCGAATATTTCAGAGAAAACTTATCCCAAGTTTATTTTACTTATATTAAAGTGTTCCTGCATAACTGAAAGCACATGTTAAATCTCAACTAACACGTTGCCAAGAAAATTTAATCCTTTTTTTAACATCAAAACTTAGAGATTATTAAATCCAAAACCACTTTGGTTCCAACAATCTCCCCCTTTTTGATGATGACAAAACTAATTAAATTTGAAAAACAAAGTCTAAGAGAGCTTGCAGGTCGCCCCCTAAGGCAAAGCATTCAAATACTTAAGCAGACTTATAAGCTAACAGATAGGTGCAACAGCTTATCATTCTTACAATCTATATAAACACAACTAACAGATCAGCAGATATCAAAGCAAATAAGCAAACACAAGTATCAGAGCAGTATAGCAAGTAGACAAGAATTTGCACATGCAAACGCATAAGAGCTTTTCAAAAACAGACTTTATGTATATAATTCTCTTTTCTTTCCTTTCTCCCCCTTTTTGTCATCAACCAAAAAGGTAAAAGGAGATGACCATCGTTGTCAGTACAAAAGAAAGAAAGAAAGAAAAAACTAAGCAGAAGGAGGTGGTGGAGGAGGAGGGTTCAGATTTTGACTCTTCTTGAAATCAATGAGGAATTCGAGCATTTTATTCACAACCTCTAAGGTTGGAGCCATTGAGGTTTGAACTTGTTGATGAACATCCTCTTTGATCTTTTCAGCTATCTTTTCAACCTTCTCATCTACCAACTTGCCAACCCTTTCATCAACCAATTTTCCAAGAATTTCTTCAATATTTGATGGCAGAGTCTGTTGCCTTGAGCTTTCTACAGATTCTTGAAAAGTGCTCAGAGTTCTCTTGACTGATCTTCAGGGTGCATTACAACTAGTGCTAAAGGTTGAGAAGATTGTTTTTCTGATGAGCTTTGTTGGTGACACAACAAAATCTTCTAAATTTTCAGCAATGATAATTTGACCATTTTCCTCAGCAACAAGTTCATCTGTGATGAGCTTTGGAGTAGGTTTGGGTTTAACTGTGATTTCCTTTGCCCATCTAATAGGGTAGATAAATTCCACATTCCTGCTGTTTATTGGAAGTCCCCAGAGTTCCTTATAGACCATATATCTAAAGTGGAAAAGACCACACTTTCCTCTGACCTTGGGAATATCTTCCTTTTCTTCTTCAGATAAACCAGTGGAAGATGCCTCTCTGGTGCAGTGAATTATATGAGACTTCCAGAAGTCAGCAGCTCTGTGCTCATTGATCAACTCAATGGATTCAGTATTTAGAAGGAAATCCAACATTGAGTAGTCAAAAGCCTCTTGATCAAGATCAAGCAATGCTGACTCAGCTTTAGGCATCACTCCCTTGAATCTTCTATTCTTCAGATCCTTGTCCTTATTAAGATCCAGCATTGGCAATCTCGTACAAATTCTATAGGGCTTGATTCCAATCCTGGTTGCTTCATTATGCCTCAGCCAGGATGGAGGGACAAAATTTGCAGCTCTATCAGCTCTGATTTGACTGAACTCCCACTTCAGCATATCATAGCAGAGCTGATCTAGAAACAAGTCAGCAACCCTCCCATAGATTCTGGGATGCTCAAAGGACACCCATTTTGTGTCCTTTGGCATGATCATGGGGACATGCTTAGACGATCTTGCTCTTTTCTCAGGAATAGTAGGAAGATTTTTCCTAATGGGGTTAGTCTCCAAGACGGGGATAATATGTCTCTCAACTCCATCGGTAAGAGATATGAATGGAGGAGTTTTGACAAGGTTTGGGTAAATTTTTCTGGTGGGGGGGGGGGGGGAATTTGGCTAAGGGTAGGTGAGTGACTAAAGGCCCTAAATCATTGTGCATTTGAGAAGGCACATTCTTGATTAATTGACACTCAGGGTGAGGTAGGTAGAGGGGTTCAACAGAATGGCTAACTTCTTCCTCATATTCAGGTAGAGGATACCATCTGTCTGGAATGTGTTCTGGTTCAGATTGGTGAGAATGAAACATAATTTTCCATTCCCATTTTACTTTGGCTCATTCCTCAGATTTGCCATTGTAAAGGACAGAAGTTAGGGTGAGGGAAGGAAATAGGGTTCTCAGAGGTTTGGGGAAATGTGCACCAGGGGAAATGCCTTCATCTGGTTGATATAACCAGGGATCATCGGCTTGTGAAGTGGTTGTTTGTGTTGGTTAGGGTGAAATAGGTGTGGGAATATACACGTCATCTGGAGTCGAGACAGACATATCATCTATCCTAGTTTCTAAAGTAGACACTAGGGCATCTATAGCTAATTGCACATGGTCATTAGTAGAGATGGTTACCTTAGGAGTATTAATTGACCTAGCTTTTCTTGCTGGTTGCCTCCTTGGTTTTGTTGGAATAGGCACAACAGCCTCAGCAATAGTAGCAGAGGTCTTCTGCTTCTTTAGAGTAGAACTGATATGAATGCTATCCTCATCAGCTTCCTCATCTTCATTATGAGAGAGGATAATTTTTCTCGGTCTCTTTGCAGCAAGGGCATCAGAATGCTCCCTGATAGCCATCCCACTTGCTGGCCTCTTGGGGCCAGGCTTCCTTGTAGCAGTGGTCTTCTGCCTAGTTACCCTTTTAACCCCTAGGACTTCAGCATTATTTTGTTCAACCATCTCTTATTTAGCCATCATTAATTCCTCAGTCTTGGCTATTGCAGTAGCAGCATAGGTACTGCGGTTCATGTTGGCTATGGTCATCTTTCCAAAGTTTGCAGCAGACATTGGTTTATCAGTCAATAACCTAGCTTGCTCCTCAGGAGTCTTAGCAACAAGAAACTCAAGTACTCCTTGAGCCTTGAAAATATTTGAGAGAAGATGGCAAAAAGGAAGTGCAGAGAGTCTTTTCTTGTTCATCACATCGTCTCTGAATCTTCCATACAGGATTCTTGGAAGATTAATTCTTGTCTCTGTGAGAAGATGGCAGAGACAGAATTTGTGAAGAGATGAGAGGTTGTCCTTTCATCCGACCTTGTGAAGAACCACCTTATTGAGAAGCTGGTGAAGGATGCAAACGATGTCCTTCATTTCAACAGCCTTCCAAGAGTGAGTCCTGACAGTGTCCTCTTTCATGAGACAGACTTTTATAGTCTCAGAGCTGCCCAAGTCTTCTTCACATGACTCAGTGAAGACTAGTCCTTCCTGAGCACAGAAGATTACATTAGCTATAGTCTTCTCCGAGACTATAATATTCTTTCTTAATACCGTTGAGTAGAAGTCAGTTTGTCAGTTGGATGTTTCTGCAGAAATCCCTGACAAGATTGGGAAAGACGGAGACTTTCTTTGAGAAGAGTCCTTCCCACCCAGCTGCATTGAGATATTTGCTTATGTCAAGATTGTAGTCTTTCAGCACAATAAGGTTAAAATGCTACTCAATAGCTAAGTTGAGTTTGTCCACGTTGAAGGTTGAAGAAGCCATTGTAGATGATCGAAGAGCTTAGGGTTTGAAAGCAGAGAGAGGTAAAGAGAGAGATAGCTCGAGAGGTTATGGAAGCGTAAAGTTTTTATCAGAGGGAAAAGATTACTTTTAAAGGAATTTTGAATATCAAAGGTTTTTAGAAAAAAAAACTTTTGAAATGACATGTCATTATGATAAAATGGCGTTGGTAACTTAGGACCATAAAAAGGTTTTGATGGGATTGATGGAAGTACTGACTCATCAAAGAGAATGAAGGATAAATTTGTCTCGTGACAAAATAAATGCATTTATTAACACACAAAAAGAATATTGTTAATCATAGACAGATGTGAACTCGTCCGAAACTATACAATGGATGTGATAACCAGTATCAGTGGACGCGTCATATGGACGTACAATACATTATGTAATAGATGCACAACTACAAATGGGTATTAGACGAGCATTGGTAATAAATGCAGAATTAGCAAAACAAATTTTTCTCTAGGCTGGACTCCTAAACTAATCCACACATATCATATTAAGACGCTTCCTAATAAAGATATATATGTCCTCTGCAAGAGGTTTAGTAAAGATATCTACCCATTGATGGTCAGTATCTACAAATTGAATGTCTATCACCCCTTTTTGCACATAATCCCTAATAAAATGATGTTTAATCTCTATGTGCTTAGCTCTAGAATGCAAAATTGGATTCTTAGATAGATTTATTGCAGCAGTATTATCACACATAAGCGGAATACTACTTACAAATACATTGTAGTCCTCCAATTGATGTTTGATCCAGAGAAGTTGTGAGCAGCAATTAGCAGCTGATATATACTCAGCTTCAGCAGTTGATAAAGTAATGGTACTTTGTCTTTTGCTTGACCATGAGACAAGATTAGCTCCAATGAAGTGACATCCTCCACTAGTGCTTTTTCTTTCAATTCAATCTCCAGCATAGTCAGCATCTCAAAAACCAACTAATCTGTAATCTTCATTTTTCTTAAAGCACAAACCAAGATTAGTAGTACCTTTTTAATATCTAAAAATTCTCTTAACTGCTGATAAGTGTGATTCTCTAGGATCAGATTGAAATCGAGCACATAAACATACACTGAACATAATATCAGGCCCAGACGAAGTAAGATATAGAAGAGATCATATCATACCTCTGTATACCCTTTGGTCTACCTTTTTCTCTTTATCATCTTTGTTCAGTATGGAAGTAGGGTGCATAGGAGTATTCATTGGTTTACAATCATCCATCTTAAACTTCTTCAGAAGTTCTTTTGTATACTTAGTTTGGTGGATGAGCACCTCGTCCATGGTTTGTTTTACTTGAAGTCCAAGGAAGAATTTGAGTTCCCATCATGCTCATTTCAAACTCTTTCTGTATTAACTTAGAGAATTCTTTGCACAGAGACTCATTAGTACTACCAAAAATAATATCATCAACATATATATGTACAAATATGAAATTAGACTTAATGGATTTTCTAAATAAGGTTGTATCAATCTTTCCTTTATTGAATCCATTTTCCATAAGAAAGGAACTTAGTCTATCATACCAAGCTCTAGGAGCTTGCTTAAGATCGTACAAAGCTTTCTTAAGCTTATATACATGTTCAGGATAGGTTTCACACCCAAAACCCGGAGGTTGCATAACATAGACTTCTTCATTAATAAAGCCATTTAGAAAAGCACTCTTAACATCCATCTGAAAAAGCATAATACTATGATGTGCAGCGAATGAAAGTAGAATTCTAATAGCTTCTAATCTAGCAACAGGTGCAAAGGTTTCAGTATAATCTATACATTCTTCTTGAGAGAAACCTTGAGCAACAAGTCTTGCTTTGTTTCTGATTACCTTACCATTTTCATCAAGTTTGTTTCTTTAAACCCACTTTGCTCTAATCACTGATTTATCTTTGGGCAGTGGAACCAGAGTCCAAACATCACTTCTTTCAAACAGATTGAGTTCTTCTTGCATAGCTAGAATCCAACCATCGTCCAGCAAAGCCTCGTCTATTGTCTTTGGTTCCAACTCAGACTAGTGCAAAATTGTCTTATTCTCTGAAGGTTGATCTGGTTCTTAGCTTGTCATTGAGATTACCAATGATCTGATCTTGTGGATGATAATTCTTGAAGTACCAAGATTTTTGAACTGTATCATGTTGAGAAGTGGAAGTTTCTGGTTGTTGAGTGGGGTCATCTTCTTGATAATCAACTTTTATCTCAGGTGAGTCTCCTAGCGTGCTTAGATCAAGATCTGCAAAAGCTTCATCTAGCTATGATAATTTCTTATCAGGTTGTTTGTCATCAAACTTGACATGAATACTTTCTTCTACTATCAGAGTCCTAGAATTATAGACTCTAATGCCTTTAGATGTTTCATAATATCCTAATAGAATTCCAGTATCTGTTTTAGCATCAAATTTACCAAGTTGATCTTTAGTATTCAGTATAAATAATTTACAACCAAAGGGGTGAAAATAAGATATTTTGGTTTTTCTTCCTGATAAGCCTCTGGCCTATCTAGTTTTATAACTAGTAAGACCATGGTTTTTGTGCTATTTATTCGAGTTTAATCTCGTTTTCACCCAAATTTGAATTTAACTGTCCTCAAGCAACATTTTGAGTCTCTTAAGTAGTTTTAGGATATTTTAGTTAATTTTGAGTCAAATAATGCATTTAATACTATTTTATATTTTCAAGTTAAGGAAGATCAAAAAGGCAACGCCAAACACAGTCAGAAGCCATCACGCCCAGGCCGTGACGCTGGTCACGGTCGTGATGAGCTAACCAGGAAGACCAGAAAGGATCACGTCCTGCCTGTGATCAACATCAAGGGCGTGATGAGAAGGACCCTGAAGATCAGAGAGAATCACGGCCTAGCCGTGATGGAGGTCACGGCCGTGACAGATCAGCACCTATGGATGAGAATTGATCACAGCCTAGCCGTGATGCCCATCACGGCCGTGACAGACAAAAATTTGAAAGCACGCCCAGTCAGAACACATCACGGCCTGGCCGTGACGCACACCTAATCTATAAATACACACGAGGGCAGAACAGATAGAGAGGGGAAGGAGACCTGAGGACCTTTACCCTAGGGGGAGACGGCTAACCCTAAGGGAACGTTCTCTGAACAAGGGGCTGCGGTGACGGCTGTGGAAACCTTCCATGGAGTTCTTCTTATCCTTTGTCTCTGTTGTTTTAATTTATGTTTTCTCTATGATTAGGAGTAGCTAAATCCCCTTCTTGTTGGGGTTAGATGTAGCTTTTCTGAACTTGGTTGTCTTTTGATTTGGTTTTAATACAAGTTTCTAATTCTTTATGAGCATTTGATTCTACGCTTAATGCTTTGCTTGGCTTGATCACCCGTGGAATGATATGTGGCTTTGATAGACAATTGAAAGATTGATGTTAAGGCATGCTCATGAATAAAATGCCAAGTAGTTCATGAACCTAGACATAGGTCTTGGGGTGCTTGCAATCTTATAAATCTTGACTCTTTATGCAAAATCTGATGTTAATCCACCTAAGACATTAGGGTTTAATTTGGTATTTTAGGCTCATTCCACCTAAGACATTAAGGTTTGAGTATTTTAGAAGGTTTGATTGTCATAAATGAATTAGGACTTGCGTTAGTAACCTTGTCATTGCAATCAAGGGAGGATTAGTGTAGTCAAATCCCAATATTTTTATCACATCTCTTTCTGCACTCTTAGTGTTTGTTAAAAATCCCAAAAAGACCAAAAATATTTTATTGCTTTGTTTCTTTATTTTATGTTTTGATCTCTCTTCATGCAACAATTTAGTCTAGATAGTTGTATAATTTGTGAATTGGTAATTGGCAACTGATCCTTGTGGGAACGATATCGGTCTCATCATCGTATTACTTGTACGACTAGGTATACTTGCCTAGATGTCGTCCAATAAGTTTTTTTCGCCGCTGCCAAGGATTAGTTTTGTCAATACCATTAGTAACAAATGAGACAACTAATTTAGACATTTTTATTTTTATTTTCATTTTTTTTTCTGTATATATTTGATCTCTTCCTTTGGGTTTTGTTTGTTAAGTAGTTTTTTTTTTTATTTAAAGGATTATGGATTACAGTCATTACTATCCATCCAATGAGGAAATTGAGATGTATGAGCTACAGTTGCGGGCAGATATGCTACAACTGTCCACACTCATTCAGCAAGTGAGCGATGCACTGCCAAGGGTAAAAGTCTCTCCTCCACCATTGGTAGGCGATTTTGAATGGGGGAATCAATATCCCAACAGCTACACTCCATGGCGGGGGAATCCTCCAAACAATACCTGGATTGATCAAGAGGAACATTAGGAATCTTCCACACCTTCATATCAACCACAACCATCTCAATGGTATGATTAGCCATCACCATTGGAAGTTGCCTAGGAGAACTTCAAATCCACAACCACAGTCAATTTTGAGCAACCTATTCCGGATGGTCGGTCTCATTTGGAGGTTGTTCTGGAGAACTTCATGGCAGCAACAACGGAAAGTTTAAAAAATCGAGAATCTGCCATTCGAAGTCTCGGGGAACGTATTGAGAAAATCTCTAGCCAACTATCCGGAATGTCAAATGGGAACTTGATGGATGATGATGAAGATGATGCAATAACGGATGAAAAGGAAGATGAAGACATGGGAGCAACCAAATTAAGAAGTGAAGACCATGTTTTGGAGAACATAGTTGCACCATCTCCCATTGAACCCTTGATGAAAGAGATTGAGAGGAAGAGGCGTATGGAGGACATCTATTTCACCATGCTAGAGGATGATGAAGAAATTCTGGAATTAGATGATTCTATTGGTTCCTATGCATGTGTTGATTGTGATGGGAGAAATACTTGTGTGGTTTGTGCTGAGATTGCTGCATATATGGAAGGTGATGGATTTGGTAATGCAGAGAGTGCAGATTGTACAGAAGACAATGCAGCACCAGTGATCCTCTCTACTTGTTTGCCACCTCCCACTGTGAAGCAACCAACGATGGATTTCAAGCCTCTGCCTGAGAAACTGGATTTTGCATCTTTGAATATGAAGGCACCATGGCCAGTCCAAGAGGTTGAACCCCATTTGTGTTGGGAAGACTTTATTGATAAAGAGGTCATCTTTGACCCAGGAGATATTGAAAAGTCCTTCACACTTGAAGAAGTCACCATGATTTTCGAGCGCTCACTTTCATATTTATGCTGCATGCCATGGGATCCAGGAGGATTATATTACATTTTGAGCATTCCTTGGCCGTTGTATCACAGGCAGTGGAATCCCGGTGGAAGCACCTTCATGAGTTTTTCTAACCCTTTCTCTTTATAATTATTTTGATTTTCTTTAATTGAGTCGTATGTGTGTGAGTCTTATGTCGGTGAGCTTGAACGGATTTTGTTAAATTTAGCATAGATGGATTGCATGATATATGTTGACTGTTGATGATTTCCCCCTAAGTTTTTAAAATTGAAAATTGATCCCCATGTGAAAAATTGAAAATTGAACTTTGAGAAATTCTATTGTGATTGCATAATTTATGATAAGTTTGGGGTGAAAGGATGCACACATTAGGGGTTGTATCTCGGTCAAACAATTTACGAAAAATGTCCAGGTGAGGAATTTGAGCCTCCAACATTGTTTTTAATTGTGTGAATCACTTTTAAGCTACACTTTCCCGGATTTGCTTGAATCTCTTCATAGTTTGCATGTTTATATGGTTGCATCAAATGATTTAGGCAATTTTCTTAGAAATAGCTACTTGGCCTAAAAAGAACCATCCCTAATGCATGTTCCCTAGTCAGTCACATTGAGCCTAATAAGCCTATTGTTTCTTGATGACCTTATGTTATAAGCCAAAAAAATCCGGAAAAACCATGTTAACCCAATATCAGGATTAGAAGAAGCATGGATGCTTAGCAAGACAAGGGTTGAAGGAAACTAAGTTTGGGGTGGCTACAAGGATATGATATGTTGTTTTGGATTGACAAAAAGAAAAATAGAGGTTGGAGCCAAAGGCAAAAAAAAAAAAAAAAGAAGTACAAAAATGTCAAAAATGGTATTAAAAGAAAGAGGCAGTAGTCACCCAAAGTAAAAAGAAAAAGAAAAAAAAGAAGACAAAGAAATTAGTGGAAATTCAATGTGTCAAAATGTTCATGCTCTCTTAGTTCCTAGGGACTTAAGCCTAGTACCTTTGAATATCCCACCTTTAGCCAGGCCCCATTACAACCTTTAAAAGACCTTTTAATGTTGCATGCATGTCTTCGTGGACACTATTTTTGAGATGAAAATCAAGTTCATGGGAAGTGCTCTTGAAATGTGAAATTCAGTGAAAGTTGATAACCTAGACACTTGAGTGAATGAGTGAAATACTAAATGCCCTTGTGAGGAAGGCAAATGTCTGAAATTGGTGATCTCCCTTTTGTGTGTAACTTGGATCCTTTGCTTAGATTGATTATTGCATGAACGATGACATTCTTTTTGTTTGAAGTAAATGAATGTGGGGATTACACTGATGCAAAGGGGGAAAACATTGAAGAAAAATTGTATTGTTAAAATTGCATGAAATTTATACGAAATTGATTGAATCCTTTAAGCTTGCCAAGTTTGAGTCTTTTTGAGTTTTGGTTTACTTGGGGACAAGCAAAGTTTAAGTTTGGGGTATTTTGATAAGCCTCTAGCCTATCTAGTTTTATAACTAGTAAGACCATGGTTTTTGTGCTATTTATTCGAGTTTAATCTCGTTTTCACCCAAATTTGGATTTAACTGTCCTCAAGTAACATTTTGAGTCTCTTAAGTAGTTTTAGGATATTTTAGTTAATTTTGAGTCAAATAAAGCATTTAATGCTATTTTATATTTTCAGGTTAAGGAAGAGCAAAAAGGTAAGGCCAAACACAGTCAGAGGCCATCACGCCCAGGCTGTAACGCTGGTCACGGCCGTGATGAGCTAACCAGGAAGACCAGAAAGGATCACGGCCTGCCTGTGATCAACATCACGGGCGTGATGAGAAGGACCTTGAAGATCAGAGAGCATCACGGCCTAGCCGAGATTGAGGTCACGGCCATGACAGATCAACACCTATGGACCAGAATTGATCACGGCCTAGCCGTGATGCCCATCACGACCGTTGACAGACTAAAATTTGAAAGCGCGCCCAGTCAGAACACGTCACGGCCTGGCCGTGATGGCCATCACGGCCGTGACGCATACCTAATCTATAAATACACACGAGGGCAGAACAGAAAAAGAGGGGAAGGAGACCTGAGGACCTTTACCCTAGGGGGCGATGGTTAACCCTAAGGGAACGTTCTCTGAACAAGGGGCTGCGGTGACGGCTGTGTAAACCTTCCATGGAGTTCTTCTCCTCCTTTGTCTCTGTTGTTTTAATTTCTATTTTCTATATGATTAGGAGTAGCTAAATCCCCTTCTTGTTGGGGTTAGATGTAGCTTTTATGAACTTGGTTGTCTTTTGATTTGGTTTTAATACAAGTTTCTAATTCTTTATGAGTATTTGATTCTACGCTTAATGCTTTGCTTGGGTTGATCACCCATGGGATGATATGTGGCTTTGACAGACAATTGAAAGATTGATGTTAAGGCATGCTCATGAATAAAATGCCAAGTAGTTCATGAACCTAGACATAGGTCTTCGGGTGCTTGCAATCTTATAAATCTTGACTCTTTATGAAAAATCTCATGTTAATCCACCTAAGACATTAGGGTTTAATTTGGGATTTTAGGCTCATTCCACCTAAGACATTAGGGTTTGAGTATTTTAGAAGGTTTCATTGTCATAAATGAATTAGGACTTGCGTTAGTAACCTTGTCATTGCAATCAAGGGAGGATTAGTGTAGTCAAACCCCAACATTTTTATCACATCTCTTTCTCCACTCTAAGTGTTTGTTAAAAATCGCAAAAAGACGAAAAATATTTTATTGCTTTGTTTCTTTATTTTATGTTTTGATCTCTCTTCATGCCATAATTTAGTCTAGATAGTTGTATAATTTGTGAATTGGTAATTGGCAACTGATCCTCGTGGGAACGATATCGATCTTATCACCGTATTACTTGTACGACTAGGTATACTTGCCTAGATTTCGTGCAACAAGTTTTTGGCGTCGTTGCCGAGGATTAGTTTTGTCAATACCATTAGTAACAAATGAGACAACTAATTTAGACATTTTTATTTTTATTTTCTTTTTTTTCTGTATATATTTGATCTCTTCCTTTGGGTTTTGTTTGTTAGGTAGATTTTTTTTATTTACAGGATTATGGATTACAGTCATTACTATCCATCCAATGAGGAAATTGAGATGTGTGAGCTACAGTTGCGGGCAGATATGCTACAACTGTCCACACTCATTTAGCAAGTGAGCGATGCACTGCCAAGGGTAAAAGTCTCTACTCCACCATTGGTAGGCGATTTTGAATGGGGGAATCAATATCCCAACAGCTACACTCCATGGCGGGGGAATCCTCCAAACAATACCTGGATTGATCAAGAGGAACATTGGGAATCTTCCACACCTTCATATCAACCACAACCATCTCAATGGAATGATAAGCCATCACCATTGGAAGTTGCCTGGGAGAAATTCAAATCCACAACCACAGTCAATTTTGAGCAACCTATTCCGGATGGTCGGTCTCACTTGGAGGTTGTTCTGGAGAACTTCATGGCTGCAACAACGGAAAGTTTAAAAAATCGAGAATCTGCCATTCGAAGTCTCGGGGAACGTATTGAGAAAATCTCTAGCCAACTATCCGGAATGTCAAATGGGAACTTGATGGATGATGATGAAGATGATGCAATAACGGATGAAAAGGAAGATGATGATAGGGGAGCAACCGAATTAAGAAGTGAAGACCATGTTTTGAATAACATAGTTGCACCATCTCCCATTGAACCCTTGACGAAAGAGATTGAAAGGAAGAGGCGTATGGAGGACATCTATTTCACCATGCTAGAGGATGATGAAGAAATTCTGGAATTAGATGATTCTATTGGTTCCTATGCATGTGTTGATTGTGATGGGAGAAATACTTGTGTGGTTTGTGCTGAGATTGCTGCATATATGGAAGGTGATGGATTTGGTAATGCAGAGAGTGCAGATTGTACAGAAGACAAAGCAGCACCAGTGATCCTCTCTACTTGTTTGCCACCTCCCACTGTGAAGCAACCAATGATGGATTTCAAGCCTCTGCCTGAGAAACTGGATTTTGCATCTTTGAATATGAAGGCACCATGGCTAGTCCAAGAGGTTTAACCCCATTTGTGTTGGGAAGACTTTATTGATAAAGAGGTCATCTTTGACCCAGGAGATATTGAAAAGTCCTTCACACTTGAAGAAGTCACCATGATTTTCGAGCGCTCACTTTCATATTTATGTAGCATGCCATGGGATCCAGGAGGATTATATTACATTTTGAGCATTCCTTGGCTGTTGTATCACAGGCAGTGGGATCCAGGTGGAAGCGTCTTCATGAGTTTTTCTAACCCTTTCTCTTTTTAATTATTTTGATTTTCTTTAATTGAGTCGTATGTGTGTGAGTCTTATGTCGGTGAGCTTGAATGGATTTTGTTAAATTTAGCATAGATGGATTGCATGATACACTAGTGCAATAAGTGCTTTTTACGTCAGTTAAAATTGATTTTTTACTCGTGAATCTTGATCGAGCGTAAATACGGTGGCGTTAATAGTTAATATTTTAACGTCAGTTGAGAACTAACGTTAAATATAAAACTATTAACGTCAGTTCCTTAACAAATTAACGTCGGTTTTTTAAACAACTGACGTTAAACATAAAACTATTAACGTCAGTTCTTTAAGACAGCTGACGTTAATTTTGTTAAAACTAACGTCATAGTTATAAAGAACTGACGTTAAAGGTTTAATTTTAACGTCAGTTTTAATAAACAACTGACGTTAATAGTGTAATTTATATTTTATAAAATACTATTAACGTCAGTTGTTTGATACAACTGACGTTAATAGGTTTTTTTTTTAAATTCAGTTTTAAAATATCACCCCCCTCAGCTATCCCTGCATTCAGTAAATATCCCAGTAACACAGAATATCACACACATTACAGAAGTGCAAAGGAAAAATGGAACAATGGGGGGACTTAAAACCAAAACCCATGTATATATATAAATAAATTTTAGTTCCAATGTCTAAAAAACAAAACTATCAATCTAAGGATATATATATACATGTTATTAATTAGTTTCTAAAGTCTAACAAAAAAACTATTTATCTAAGTATTGTGGAGGTATCTTGTCAATTCCTTTTTCAGCCGCATACTTGAAGAAGAATTCGGCGAAGCGCAGCCTCAAGTCTCTTAACTCATCTTCTTGAATAGGCGATTGGTCGATAAATGCCTAGACACGTTCAAATAATAACAATAACATCAATGCAAGTCATCTTCAAAACTATAATATATAATTTAACAAGTTGTTTAAATATTACCTTATTCCATCTATCCGTGATAGATGCGGAGACTATGTTCAGCATATGAAGCATCACATAATAGCCGCACGACCACCCGTCAATTTGAAATCGAGACTACCAACAAAATTAATTTCAACGTCAGTTGAATATACATATAAATTAGTAATTATAATATTAATTATTTGATAAATAAACTACCAAACCTTGAGGATTTTCCATACAGGATTTTCTTTAGCCGTAGAAGTCCTACTTCTCCCGTTGGCGCAACTTATGCTACTCGCCTTCAGCGCGCTATCATAAACAAATAATCATGTCGATCAATTAAATTCATATATCATGTGTGTAATAAACTAAAAACAACTGATATTAAAACTTAAATTAAATTTAAGATTAGTTACTTACTTATTTACAGCATCCACCACCTTCGGTGGCGGATCTTGGTTGAGAGAGCAGAAGAATATGACTCTATGCCTAGACGGGTGAAGTACGAACAACTGCTAATGGTTTTTCATACAGTAGGGAGCCAGATATATTTCTTTCGGATTGTCTCCCAACAAGTTCCCTAAGTATTTACTCAATGCATCGCCAGCAAAGAAATCGGGCAGAAGGATTGACGGATCTAACAAACCGTAAACGGATGCAACGCCCTTATCAAGCTGAAGACGATGGAGATACCTAAGATATGAAAGGGTGTGGATGTTAATTACATAATATATATATTGAAATTAAAATAAATTATTAAATGGAAAAATACCAAAAATAAATAAGTTATAAAATTAAAATTAACTTACGTGCACTAGAGACTGAAAACATTGCTATTCAACCAGACGTTATTTCTGCAGGCGTTCCCGAGATCGTCACCACAGAAGGTAAATACCCTCCGTTGATCTGGGCGTGCCACCCATCCATCGTGCTCCAATGGACATTCAAAAATCTCAAACGCATAATCCTCACCAAGTGAGAACAAACGAGTGATAGGTGACAGCGACACCGACGTCGGCTTGGCCTTCAGTTTAGGAAAAATAAAATAGATAAGTTTTTGATAATTAAAAAAAACAAAAGTAATTATTTGACTAATTTGGACATTAATAATGAATAAATACCTTTGGTAACATTTCGAGCTCACGTCGTTTGGAGTCCAACTCAAGCTCACGCCTTTTCATTTCCAACTCATGCTTATGGAGCTGGACTTCCAACTCCCGCTCCCTAGCTGCCAACTCATCGTCCTCCACATGTGCCCTACTAAAACTCTCTTTTGTGCTCACATGTGAAGGGTTGGCAAGCCTTGCGGTGTCCTGGGATGTACCGACGGAGGAAAGCTCTCTGGCAAGCGCCTGCTTGAATTCTGGGTTGGATATTAAGCCTTGCATCAGATATGTTGTAATATCTGGGTTGGACATGAGGTGCTGAGTAATGTCAGCCAAAATTGATTCTTTATTGACCACCTGCTTTCGTGAAGCAGACTTGCCATAATATTCATTGATGGTCACGTTCCCAGGAACACCGAGAACCCGACCAGGATGGTCTTTCTTGCCTAGAGCAGTCATCAAGACGTCCTGCCGTCCAGAAGGGACGAATGCGCCCTGGGAGGATTTTGCTTTAAGATCCATCTACAATGAAAAAAAATTAAAAAACGTGCAAGTGAAAAGTGTTGCAAATATCTATACAAATATCAATTGAAATCAAGTTAATTATTTACTTACAATCTTATCTGCCACTTCGCGAGTGGCATCAACTTTAAAAGATCCCGTCTTTGTCATACGACCGGCTAACCAGACATCCTCGCGGTCGATGTCCGACGGAGGACTTGATGGTGTGCCCTCAGGCACCTCTCCTCTTTCAATCCTAGCAGAGTGCTCTTCCTGCTTCGCCCTCAGCCTATCCGCCATCATCTGCTCGATCCGAGTCTGGTACCCACCCTGAGACATGGTGTGGCGGTGGACGTTCTTCGCCTGATTATGCCGACCCTTATTTGCCTTAGCCTATTCAAACAAAAACACATAATTAAATACAGTTAAATGATCTATAATAAGCATACAAAATTAACTTAATCAACCAACCTGAAATTCTCCATCCCGTCGACTCCTGGCAAACATATCCCAAGTATCCTGATCAATCGAGGGATAATCCGAGAACATTTTATCAAGCCGCTTCTTCCCAGATACATAGTACCTGGTAAGATCATGCTTGAACCCATTCCAACGCTTTGATGCCATTTTCATACATTTATGACGATGATCCTCGTCATTTGGCACAGTCCAAGCTACCTACACATTAGATACATATATAACAATTGGATGGATTATAACTCGGATAATTATCTAATAATGTAAATCAAACGAATGTAAAGGTAAAATACCGTGATAGCCTCCCAAATCTGATCCTTAACGTTCTGTGAAACGTCGTTCCAGTGGTTGTAGTTGATGCTTACGTGCTGCTTCGCTTGTAGAAACACCCACTTATTAAATTCTTTAGCACGGGGTCCCTGGGCATTTAGATTAGCATCGAAGGACACCTCAAGCTTCTGTCCGCTCTGCCTGTCCTTCTCTAGTTTCTTCAACGAGGTGGCTCCTCTACCCCGTTTCCTATGAGCCTGTGATGTCTGTATGGACAAAAAAAATGATAAAATAGAGAGTTGTAACATTATAAACTTACATTAAAAAGAAGGACTAAAGATAGTATATAACATGTAAACTTACACTAGAATCAGGTGTAGGCGTGATCGGGTCCTGCGAAACCCCCAGTGTCCTCCCGTGCATGTGGGTTATCCGACTGATCCATATGTATGCCTGTTCAGAAACAATATATATGTATTAACATAGGTTATAACTCAAAATAAATACAGAAGTATAAATAAAAATAACTAGATAGGTCCTGTAGATATATAAAACATCTATATATCCAATATAAGGACAATACGGGCGATTGAAAACTATAGTTTTTGAAGATTTCCAAGCACTGGTCACGGCCTGGCCGTGATGTCCATCACGGCCGTAATGTGCCAACTGAACTAGACCCTCATAGGCAGAACTGATCACGGCCTAGCCGTGATGAGCATCACGGCCGTGACAGATTAACCAGCAGAGCAACATGCACTCGAAACCAAAAATAGAGACATTCCAAACAACTCAAACTCACGGTTTAAAGTTACAACTACTGAGACTACAGTTTCAACATACACTCAAAACCAAAAATAGAGACATTCCAAACAACTCAAACTCACAGTTTCAAGTTTCAACCAGCAGAGCAACATGCATGCACTCAAAACCAAAAATAAAAAAATGTGCCCTAAAGACTCACCAGAAATAGGTGCTCGCGTGGTGGTGGGGGGGAAGCTCGAGTGGTGGCCAACGTTCGATGTGGTTACTGAGAGTAGAGGGACAAGGAGAGTTAGTGCTTGGGAAGGGGAAAGAAAGATGTCAAGTTATTGCAAAGAATGAGCGGGAAAGACAGAGTTAGGGGTTAAGAGTGTACCTCACGGTGGTGGCGAAGAAGCCCTCGCGGTGGTTGCGGTGGAGATGAGCTCGCGATTAGGGAAGAGTGAGAGCGAGAGTGAGGGTTGAGAGTGAGGGTTGAGCGTGATGAAAAGAGAAAAGAGACGTACAGAGAAGTGGAGAAGGCGCGCGGGGGTAAACGTTATAATTAAAATAAAACAACATTTTACGTCAGTTTTTAGTAAAACCTGACGTTAAAGATCATATATTTAACGTCAGTTGTCTTAATAAACTGACGTTAAAAACTATCACACTTATTACCTCAGTTGTTAGTAAAAACTGACGTTAAAGGTCATATATTTAATGTCAGTTGTATTAAGAAACTGATGTTAAAAACACTCACAACTTCTTACGTCAGTTGTATTACACAACGGACGTTAAAAGTTTATTAGTTTCTGCAAAAACATTCATTCCTTTGACTACTGTGCTACTTACCCATTCACCTTGTACCTAATCCTCTTAATGAGCATTAAGTTTATAGATAAGTTTTCAAGAAAATCAGAATAGCTTAGTAACTTCATCCACTGCTCCTATAAATAGCTTCCTTCCATCCTTTTAATTTTTCTGCTTCACAGTATGGGTCTGCCGTGGAGACTAACTTCATCACTCTTTCTTCCTATTCCTAGACTCAAAGGTCATTGTCTTAATGGTCAAACAATTTGAGTTTGAGTAAATCACATTACATGGATATTAAGGTTGGGTGAATCACGTAATGTGATTCTCTCACTTTATTTCATCCCCGTCATCCCTTTCACTTTGCTTTGGAAGCAAGTGATTGTGGATTCAAGATGATGCATCAAGGAATTCCACTGAAGAAGAAAGATGCAAAGATCCATTTCACTTTGCTTTCGCTGCTAGTGACTGAGGATTTACTTTGCATCATGGAATTCAAGTGAGGGAGGTGATGCATCCATTGGAGTTTCTGATGACAGGACTGAGAAGAAAATGATGTTGATGCAGAAACTTTTTTATATTTTAGGGCTATGTTGCAGAAATTTTTTATCTTTTAATCATGTAATTTTAACTTATGAATCGCTTCAATGACATACGATTTGATTATACATATAACTTGTTTTATGTTAAGTGTTTATTTATTTTAATTTGCACAAGAATTTGTTTACTAATTCATGCTAATTAATAAAAATTAAAAATAAACTTGTATAAAAAAAGGTTTAGAAATAAACTGCAGTACTATATGGAGTGATCTGCGTTAAATTATTTACGTCAGTTATTTATAGAACTGACGCAAATAGTGATTTAATATTTACAAACTGCCACCACCTCATTTTTAACGTCAACTTAATTTATGACTGCCAAGTTCCCGTATATTAATTACATTATTTCCAATATTCATTCTGCACATTTATAATATATAGGATTATTTACGTCAGCTATTTATTTAACTGAAGTAAAAATCAAACTTTTAACGTCAGTTGTATAAAAAATTGATGTTAACAATAAATATTTTTTATTTTAAAACATTTTTAACGTCAGTTTTTTAAACAACTGACGTTAAAAGTGTATAGATATCTGCAAAAACATTCATTCCTTTGACTACTGTGCTACTTACCCATGCACCTTGTAACTCAATCCTCTTAATGAGCATTAAGTTTATAGATAAGTTTTCAAGAAAATCAGAATAGCTTAGTAACTTCATCCACTGCTCCTATAAATAGCTTCCTTCCATCCTTTTAATTTTCTGCTTCACAATATGGCTCTGTCGTGGAGATTAACTTCATCACTATTTCTTCCTATTCCTAGACTCAAAGGTCTTTGTCTTAATGGTCAAACAACTTCTGAGTTTGAGTAAATTACATTACATGGGTGATAAGTTTGAGTAAACTACATTATGTGTGTTGCTCACCTTATCATCCTTCCGGAGAATCATTCTTTGGAGGGCAAATCAGGTGCTCGGGCGTCACAGTTCCAAAACCTCAGCTTTGGCAGCAAGTGACCGTCATGGAAGTCTCTGGAACTACTGCCTTTGCTTGAAACAGATCTAGTGCACCTGTTTTTGCCTCTCTTGAGCTCTCTCATGCCCCCCAGTTTTCTGAGGTCTTCGGAGTATAGTTTTCCCTTTGGCATATTTCATAAAACTCTCTGATGGGATGTAGCTTTAATGTTTAGGATTTTAAACCCTTTCAATGTAACTTTTTATAGGATTTTAAACCCTTTCAATGTAACTTTTTATAGGATTTTAAACCCTTTCAATCTTCTGTATCAGTTTGTATTACACTTCATGAATGAGATCCGGTTTGGGTTATTGATTCAACTTATACTTCGCACATATATTTTAGTTTTAAAAACAGAAACACAAAACATCAAAGCAATTCATGTGAAACTGAAACTTTGAGGAAGGCAATGCGGAAGGGATCGTATACTAGATAAAAAAATTATTAAAATAACATTTAACATCTGTTGATGTAAGGACTGACGTTAAAAGTGAAGTGACTTACTTTTAACGTCAGTTCTTTATCGAACTGACGTTAAAATGTTAACTTTTAACGTCAGTTTTTTATTGAACTGACGTTAAAAGTGAGTCACTTCACTTTTAACGTCAGTCATTAAAACAACTGATGTTAAAATTGAATTAATGAAGTCTGATATTTACAAAACAGCCACCGCCCCCTTTTTAACGTCTATCTTTTGGTTAACTGACGTAAACCTTTACCGTCTAATGTATATTTTCCACTAGTGATATATGTTGACTGTTGATGATTTCCCCCTAAGTTTTGAAAATTGAAAATTGATCCCCATGTGAAAAATTGAAAATTGAACATTGAGAAATTCTATTGTGATTGCATAATTTATGATAAGTTTGGGGTGAAAGGATGCACACATTAGGGGTTGTATCTCGGTCAAACAATTTGCGAAAAATGTCCAGGTGAGGAATTTAAGCCTCCAACATTGTTTTTAATTGTGTGAATCAATTTTAAGCTGCACTTTCCCGGATTTGCTTGAATCTCTTCATAGTTTGCATGTTTATATGGTTGCATCAAATGATTTAGGTAATTTTCTTTGAAATAGCTACTTGGCCTAAAAAAAACCATCCCTAATGCATGTTCCCTAGTCAGCTACATTGAGCCTAATAAGCCTATTGTTTCTTGATGACCTTATGTTATAAGCCAAAAAAATCCGGAAAAACCATGTTAACCCAATCTCAGGATTAGGAGAAGCACATATGCTTAGCAAGACAAGTGTTGAAGGAAACTAAGTTTGGGGTGGCTACAAGGATATGATATGTTGTTTTGGATTGAGAAAAAGAAAAATAGAGGTTGGAGCCAAAAGCAAAAAGAAAAAGAAGTACAAAAATGTCAAAAAGGGTATTAAAAGAAAGAGGCTGTGGTCACCCAAAGTAAAAAGAAGAAGAAAAAAAGAAGAAAAAGGAATGAGTGGAAATTCAATGTGTCAAAATGTTCATGCTCTCTTAGTTCCTAGGGACTTAGGCCTAGTACCTTTGAATATCCCACCTTTAGCCAGGCCCCATTACAACCTTTAAAAGACCTTTTGATGTTGCATGCATGTCTTTGTGGGAACTATTTTTGAGATGAAAATCAAGTTCATGGGAAGTGCTCTTGAAATGTGAAATTGAGTGAAAGTTGATAACCTAGACACTTGAGTGAATGAGTGAAATACTAAATGCCCTTGTGAGGAAGGCAAATGTTTGAAATTGGTGATCTCCCTTTTGTGTGTAACTTGGATCCTTGCTTAGATTGATTATTGCATGAACGATGACATTCTCTTTGTTTGAAGTAAATGAATGTGGGGATTACACTAATGCAAAGGGGGATAATGTAACACCCTACTTTTTATTTTCCGATTTTTTTCAGTAAAAATATTTTCGCTGTATTAACCGGTATAAATGTATTTATTTATATTTTTATCCGAGTTCATGGAGATTGATTTTTATGAAATAAAAATCATATTCATACTCTATCTTAGGGTAGAAGCTTACGATAAAAATTTGGGTTGAAAATTCAGACGGAACCCGGTCTGCGTTTTCACTGACAGTATAATTTTACTGAGAAGAAAACTTAATTTTGACTCGTGAACGAAATGGTTTATATTTAAATCATATTTCCAACGAGTTTGGTTAGTTTGAAAATTTTCAGTCGAAAACGAAATATTACGCTTTTACGCAGGCGTAAAACCCTAATCTGTCGAAAACCGACGGAGTCAAGAAGGGAAGTGCAGAGATCCGTCAAGAGATCGGGACAACGAGTCATATATGATGACTCATGGAGGATGAGTCACCAAGCATTTATGAGCATTAAATGCATGTAATCATGACATTTAGGTAAAAAGACCAAAATACCCCCAAGCTTTCGCGGGTATTAACAAGACGCATCTACGCACTCTTAACCACTCATTTTACGTGGTTGAAAACCTCCCACATCTCTCCAATTTCGTGCATCCACCTCCAATAAATATTACCTATTTCATTTTGCTTTCGTTTCATTATTTTCCTCTCAAAAACTGAAATCGGGTAAACGACGGAGCTGCGTACGGAATTTCCGGGAACCGCTAATGGATAAGATCGATGACTCATTGGTGAGTCATTTTGTGTGGCCCAAAATCAGCCACACCTCCACTAAATGTGAGCCACATATTATTAACCATGGTTAGCCAAAATAACCTTAGTTAAGTTAATTATAACCTTAGTTAAGCTTATATTAATTTAATAATCACAAAACCCATTAAACCAATTCCTTTTAACCAAACAAGGCATAAAATTACTCCTATAAATACCCCAAAACCGTGGCCTCCCTCACCATTTTACTCATCTTCTTCATTCTCTTCATCTTCCTCACCAACTAAGTTACAAAACCCTAAGAACACCGAATTCCCACCAAACATATGACTCTCTTCCTTTCTGAAACTCGAAAAACACTAAACATAAAAGTTGTTACTCTTTCTCTCTTCTTTCCAACAAGCTAAAGATCATCAAAAACGGATAAGTGGATTGGGAGAAAGGCTCAAAATACAGAAACTGCCCAGAATTCCCAGAAACCCACGAAACAGCATAAAGAAGGCCCTTTTCACCCCTGTTATGATCCGAACCAAATGAAACCTTCAACACCAAAGTTGTTCCTTTTATTCTTATCTTTCTATAAAGCCAAAGTTTGTAATTTTTGGATTAGTATATTGTGAGATACACTCACAATACCATCACACCCTCAAGCTGTCCAGTTTTCAACATAGTGAAGGTTGATCATTTTCTTCATTTCTTCAATCTTCAAGAGGTAAAAGCTCATCTCCTTGATCATATAAGCTTTCATATTCATGTATTTCTCATGTTTATGCCATGAATCATATTTTTCCATTCCTAGATCTAGAACTTCAAATAATTCTAGAAAATTGTAGAAAAATCCTTTTAATGTGAAACCAATTTCTATGATCTAGATATAATCCCTATTTTATTTATCCAAGAGCATGTGATCAAAATCATTCTCCTTCCCTATTAACCCTTAAGGTCCGAACCTAGGTAGGAAAATGGGTTTGGTGTTTTGTTGTTTGTTTTGAAAGTTAGTACTTGACTTAAGTTCTATAATACATATATAGCTTAAATCCAAGAGCTTGAATCCAAATAAATTTCCTAGCTTATTTTCTTAATATGGGCCGAAACCCTAACCCTAAAGGTTAGAGGATTTTGTTTCAAATTTTAGTCTTGTAATAAGTAATCTATGTTAGTTAAGACTCTAGTAACTAGGATCCAAAAGATGGCATTAAGAGGATAACCCTAAACCTATTTTCTAAGTCTTGGCCGAACCTAACCCTAAAGTGTCATAGATGGTTGTTAGTTGATTAATTATAGTTATGTTGTTTGGATGAAGGTGGTTGTGTTAACTCGTGGCGGGATAACGAGGATCGTCGTGTACGTGTTTTCGGTGCTAGCTCAGGTGGGGAAAAGAATCAACCTATCGTCGGAATCGATAAGTAGTAGATTATATGATAATTGTGTAGGGCGACCTAAACCCTACTAGTAGTTGAGTAATCGACAAGACCAAAATCATATTGGAAACCTTTTCTGTAAAACCAATGGTGATTTGGGAATTGTAGGTTTATCGACGTTAGGATGATTTTATCTTATCTGAGGTTGATTGAATTTATTATTATTATTGCATTGCTTATGTGATATTTTGTGGTATTTGAATTATTTTCTGATATTGTGTTATGCATGATTTGCCTGGTTTTTAATATTATGCCTAGTTGATTTTAAGTAAGGATATATGTTGTTCGGGAGATGATTGTTTGGGTGAGAGAATGAATTGACTTAGAGGTGCCTAGCTTAATTAAGTTATCTAATGGATGAGATGTGACATAGAATGCGAGTTGAGATTATGATGGGAGTTTGAGGTACAAGGTTGTTATTGATTTGAGATAGTGAGATTCATATAGAGGCTTAGATGCAAATACTTTTTCAGTCCATGATGCGTAGATCTGATTTATCCTATCGAAAGATAGAAGGGCACTATGATGAGTTTTATCCTATCGAAAGATAGAAGGGCACTATGTTGAGTTTTATCCTATCGAAAGATAGAAGGGCACTATGATGAGTTTTATCCTATCGAAAGATAGAAGGGCACTATGATGAGTTTTATCCTATCGAAATATAGAAGGGCACTATGTTGAGTTTTATCCTATCAAAAGATAGAAGGGCACTATGTTGAGTCTTATCCTATCAAAAGATAGAAGTGTACTATGCTGAGTTCTTTGCATCGGACTACCTTGGACTACTAACGAATGTGAAAGGAATAGAGACAATTATGATAGTATAAGTGTTTAGACTACATGAGTTGAGGGTAGAGGATGATATAGTGAATTGAGGATGATTGTTGATTTTGAGTGATGCATGTCTGTGACAATTACTGTATGATATACTATGAATCTTTTCCGCTTTTTGATGATAGAACTGTTTCTTATTCCCTATATCTTTCTGTGTGTTGTGTTTTATTTCTGATGTGATCGTACGAGAAGACTCGATGGAGGAACCAATTGCTGAGGAGTTAGATGGAACTCCTTACGAACCAGATGCTGGAGGTCGAGTTGTGATTCAAGGCGATTAGAGTATAGACAGTATGGCCAGTGTGTCTAAAGAGTATTTATATTTCCGTTGAGTATGTTTGTAGTGAAGTTTATGCCTGTGAGGGATCCTACTGAGAGGGTACCCTTAACAGTGCTTTTGAAATGTAATAAATAACAGGTGTGTATTTATGTAATATAGTTTTGGTATGTTTTATATATGCATAAGTTATATAATTATTAATTAAGTTTTAATTTTTACGTATTTTCAATGATAAGCGAGCGATTAAGTAAATAAATATTAAGGTTTTAATGTAATAATACGATGGGGCACAACGGGGTGTCTCAGAAAACATTGAAGAAAAATTGTATTGTTAAAATTGCATGAAATTTATGCGAAATTGATTGAATCCTTTAAGCTTGCCAAGTTTGAGTCTTTTTGAGTTTTGGTTTGCTTGGGGACAAGCAAAGTTTAAGTTTGGGATATTTTGATAATCCTCTGGCCTAACTAGTTTTATAACTAGTAAGACCATGGTTTTTGTGCTATTTATTCGAGTTTAATCTCGTTTTCACCCAAATTTGGATTTAACTGTCCTCAAGCAACATTTTGAGTGTCTTAAGTAGTTTTAGGATATTTTAGTTAATTTTGAGTCAAATAAGGCATTTAATGCTATTTTATATTTTCAGGTTAAGGAAGAGCAAGAAGGCAAGGCCAAACATAGTCAGAAGCCATCACGGCCAGGCCGTGACGCTGGTCACGGCCGTGATGAGCTAACCAGGAAGACCAGAAAGGATCACGGCCTGCCCGTGATCAGCATCACGGGCGTGATGTGAAGGACCCTGAAGATTAGAGAGCATCACGGCCTAGCCGTGATCACGGCCGTGACAGATCGGCACCTATGGACCAGAATTGATCACGGCCTAGCCGTGATGCCCATCACGGCCGTGACAGACTAAAATTTGAAAGCGCGCCCAGTCAGAACACGTCACGGCCTGGCCGTGATGGCCTTCACGGCCGTGATGCGCACCTAATCTATAAATACACACCAGGGCAGAACAGAAAGAGAGGGGAAGGAGACCTGAGGAACTTTACCCTAAGGGGCGACGGCTAACCCTAAGGGGACGTTCTCTGAACAAGGGGCTGCAGTGACGGCTGTGGAAACCTTCCATGGAGTTCTTCTTCTCCTTTGTCTCTGTTGTTTTAATTTCTGTTTTCTCTATGATTAGGAGTAGCTAAATCCCCTTCTTGTTGGGGTTAGATGTAGCTTTTCTGAACTTGGTTGTCTTTTGATTTGGTTTTAATACAAGTTTCTAATTCTTTATGAGTATTTGATTCTACGCTTAATGCTTGGCTTGGCTTGATCACCCATGGAATGATATGTGGCTTTGATCGACAATTGAAAGATTGATGTTAAGGCATGCTCATGAATCAAATGCCAAGTAGTTCATGAACCTAGACATAGGTCTTGGGGTGCTTGCAATCTTATAAATCTTGACTCTTTATGCAAAATCTCATGTTAATCCACCTAAGACATTAGGGTTTAATTTGGGTTTTTAGGCTCATTCCACCTAAGATATTAGGGTTTGAGTATTTTAGAAGGTTTGATTGTCATAAATGAATTAGGACTTGCGTTAGTAACCTTGTCATTGCAATCAAGGGAGGATTAGTGTAGTCAAACCCCAACATTTTTTATCACATCTCTTTCTGCACTCTAAGTGTTTGTTAAAAATCCCAAAAAGACCAAAAATATTATATTGCTTTGTTTCTTTATTTTATGTTTTGATATCTCTTCATGCCACAGTTTAGTCTAGATAGTTGTATAATTTGTGAATTGGTAATTGGCAACTGATCCTCGTGGGAACGATATCGGTCTCATCACCGTATTACTTGTACGACTAGGTATACTTGCCTAGATTTCGTCCAACACTTCCTTTCCACAGTTCATAAGGAGTCATATTCAGGATAGGTCTAATGTATATTCTGTTCTGAATGTAACAGATAGTATTAACATTTTCAGTCCAGAAGTGTCTAGGGACAGAATTGTCATTGAGCATAGTCATATCCATCTCTTGAAGAGATCTATTCTTTCTCTCTACCACACCATTTTGTTGTGGTGTTCTAGGTATGGAGATGTTGTGAAGGATACCCCTCTCTTCACAGAACTTATGAAATAGCTCATTTTTAAACTCTTCCCCATGGTCACTTCTGATTGAAGTGATACACATGACTTTTTCATTCTGTACACATTTGCAGAATACAGAAAAGACCTTAAAAGACTCATCCTTGTGAGTTAGGAACATAACCCATGTCCATCTAGTGTAATCGTCTACTATGACAAGACCATATTTCTTACCACTAACAGAGGCAGTCCTTATTGGACCAAAAAGATCAAGATGTAGCAACTCTAGTGGTCTATTGGTACTAACAACATTCTTAGATACAAAAGAACCTTTGACTTATTTTCCCTTTTGACATGCATCACAGAGAGTATCAGATTTGAACTTAAGGTTTGGTAGTCCTCTTACGAGGTTATGCTTGTTTAGCTTTGAAATTAATTTCAAGCTTGCATGACCTAGCCTTTTGTGCCAAATCCATCACTCATCTTCAATGGACACTAGACATGAGACACTTTGATTTGAGAGGTCCTCCAAGCCAATCTTGTAGAGATTGTTTTACCTTTTTGTAGTGAATAAAAGTGACCCACCATCTTTCTTGACAGTACACATATTCTTACCAAAAGACACTGCATATCCACTATCATATAATTGACTTATGCTCAGGAGATTGTGCTTCAAGCCATTTACTAAAAGAACATTATCAATGGAGGGAAAATGATGTTTACCAATTTTACCTATACCAATGATTTTCCCTTTCTAATTTCCTCTGAATGTGACCCAGCCACCATCTTTGGGCATAAGGTTTTGGAATATAGACCTTTCTCCCGTCATGTGTCGTGAGCAGCCACTGTCCAAGTACCAAGACATCTATTTTCTTCCTGTTGTTAAGCAAATCTGCAACAGGTATTATTTTATCTTTCGGTACCCAAACTGACTTGGGTCCTTTCTTGTTAGTTGTCACTGGACGAGTATGCTTAGCATATTTATTGTATATGCATCTAGATGTAATATGCCCATTTTTTCCATATACTTTACAAAAGGTGTTAGGCGATCTAGACTTAGCTTTGGCATATTTACTTGGAACTTTTGAAGCTCTATGCTGTTTAAGTGGTTTTGACATTTTGTGAGATGCACCTTGCTTCTCTTTGTCATAACCAAGACCAGATTTATCATAAGGTGACCTAGAGTACCTTAAAATGAGGCTAAGCTTATCCGAACCACCTACAATTTTTGACAGAGAATTAGTTAGATATGTTATATCTTGCTTCAGTTTTGCAACTTCACAAGAGACATTAGGTTCACACACCACTTTGTTAGCTAGACTGACATTCACTGATTTTAGCATGTCGTTTTCATTTTTGAGGTTTTGTTTCTCAGTGCAGATCCTATCATATTCTTTAGATAGTTTAGAAAATTTCTTTTTGAGACTCTTATATTCTCGTGATAGCATACATGACTCATGCAACAATTCATCAAAAGCATCTTGAAGAGTGGACGGGTCAGAGTCCATTACCTCAGCATCAGTGTACTCACTTTCTGATGCAGTGTCTGCCATGAGACATATATTTGCCTCTTCCTCGACTTCATTTTCTTCATCTGAAGAAGACAGATCAAGATCCTCCCATATGGCCATTAAGGCTTTCTTCCTTTTGAAGAATTTCTTTTTGTCCTTTAGCTCAGGGCAATCAGCTTTGAAATGACCAGGTTTCTTGCATTCAAAGCACAAGGGTGGACCTTTTTCCTTGGAGTCTAACTTCTACTTGAAAAACTTTTTATTGAGTTTCTTCCTTCAGAAACTGCCTTTCTTTCTACACATATGTTGAATCTTGTTGGAGATAAAGGATAATTCATCCTCATCCGATCCTTCATTAACATCAGAAGATTCATACTCATCAGATGACTCGACAGCTTTGAGAACTTTTGACGAACTTGCTTTCTTTGCCTTTAGCACAATCGATTTTCCTTTTCTGGAATTTTCTTCTTCATTTAGTTCAAGTTCATGAACCTTGAGAGATCCAAGAAGCTCTTCCAGAGAGAGTGTATTCAGGTTTTTGGCTTCCTAAATAGCAGTTACTTTAGGTCTCCATTGCTTGGATAGACTTCTCAGGATTTTTCTGACATGATCTCCATTTCCATAAATTTTTTCAAGAGATCTAAGACTGTTGGTGATATTTTGGAATCTTCCAAACATTTGGTCTATTGTTTCATGTTCACCCATCCTGAACAGCTCATATTGATGAACCAGCATGCTGATCTTGGATTCCTTAACTTGTGAGGAACCCTCATGAGCTAGGGTAAGAGTATCCTAGATTTCTTTAGCAGTATTGCAGCTGTGAACTTTGTTGTGTTCAGATCTGGTGATGGCACACATCAAATAATGCTTAGCTTTAAGATTGACTTGATGCTTTGTCTTTTGATCCGATGTCCAGTCTGCTCTAGCAACAGCAGCTCCATCTTCATTTCTGGTTTCAGTGTAACCAGTTTCTATGAGCTCCCAGATGTCTAGACTTTGTGCATCCAAAAAGGTCATCATCCTCTTCTTCCAATAGTCATAATCAGAACCATCAAAGAGAGGAGGTCTATTGATAGCTTGACATTCTGCATCCATGGTTGTTGGATTGTACTCCCTTAGCACTTGTTAGATGCTCCACCCTTTCGAGGCTGAGCTCTGATACCAACTGAAGTTGACACAGGCAAACACAAGAAGGAGGGGTTGAATTGTGTTTGTTAATAATTTTCGAAAACAATCTTTAAAACAACTTTTGCACACAAGGAGATTAGAAACAGAAGCAACCACAAGAACAAAGATCCTTATTAAAAGACTTTAACAAAAGCAATATCAAAACCCCACAGTTAGTATAAGCAAATAAAACTGAAGAGTTTAGGGATACAAGATTCACACAAGAGATTTTATCCCGGTTCACTCTCTTCCAACCAAGAGCTACGTCCAGTCCCTTCGACTTGAAGGATTTATCCACTATTTCTCAAAATAGATTACAACCAAGTATTCAACACCTCTCCAGGCTACAAGTATTCTTTTCTTACCAAGCCTCGTCAGGATCTAACTCTAACAAAGAGATTTAATGTTTGATCTTCTTAACTCACTATGTGTGAGAATATGACACTTTAAGATCAGTTGAATATTGCAACAATATTCAAACTAAAGAATACAGACTCTTGCTCTTGACAGAATAATGGAATAAGTGATTATCAATTGGCAAACGTTCAGCTAGAAAGATTGTGTAGGCCAGAGTTCTTCTTCAGTATCTAAGGTCTTCAATTTATAGTGACCTTCTTTTTCACTTGTATTTCTTCAACAGTTACTTTGAATAATCCCGTTTAGATATAGAATTTAATGCATGATATCCGTTGTGACTGATAGCTTGATTGTAGCAATGCTGAATAGTACTCTTGGTTATCGAGGTAGCATGAATTTGGAGGTTCACTCCTCCGAGTATTGCAGCTTGAGCACTTTTTGTTCCTTTTTTGTGTATAATCCAGCTTTTTCAGTCATAGAGTTGTCATCGCACAGATCGTTTTGCAGTATCTTATTTGTATGATTTTACTTTTTTGCATTTCTTGATTGTACTATGTTTCTTTTACAACAAGTTGAAATATTAAAGCAGATAAAACAAATGTGAAGAACAAATATTCTATTGAAATAAATATCAATCATTTGAAATAAATATAAGAGATTTGGATTGCATTTAATTCATTCAAAGATGGAGTTCATCTAAAAAGAAACTCCGTCTACTCATTCAAATGAGAGTCCAAGTCTGTTCTATATTTTACTTAGCTCGTCTGATAACGTGACATCATTCAAATGAGAGTCCAAGTCTGTTCTATATTTTACTTAGCTCATCTGATAACGTGACATATCCTCTTATCTATCAAGTCTTCGGACTTGCTATTTCTTAATGAGTTATAAAGATCTCCGTCTGGTGACGTGGCGGTTAGAGCTCGTCTACCAGATTACTTTGTGTTTTAGTTCATTTTCTTCAACTAATTACTTCCGTCTGCTTACGTGGCAAGATGGACGTGCTTGTTATCAAATCTTTGGACTTGCAGTACATAACAAGTTATTTAGGTATTTATCTAACAAATATTTAAAGCCTCGTCTACTCAAGAAAGCCAGTCTACTTAATTAAATGACTAAGTAACTTTACCAAAGTATTTGAGCAGCCCGTCTCCTGGGGTGGATGCGAATATTTCAGAGAAAACTTATCCCAAGTTTATTTTACTTATATTAAAGTGTTCCTGCATAACTGAAAGCACATGTTAGATCTCAACTAACACTTTGCCCAACAAATTTAATCCTTTTGTTAACATCAAAACTTAGAGATTATTAAATCCAAAACCACTTTGGTTCCAACAGATGCCACTTCATTGGAGCTAATCTAGTCTTATGGTCAAGCAAAAGACAAAGTAATATTGCCTTATCAACTGCTGAAGCTGAGTATATTTCAGCTGCTAGTTGCTGCTCACAACTTCTATGGATCAAACATAATTGGAGGACTACAATGTGTTTGTAAGTAGTATTATACCTATTTGTGATAATACTGCTGCAATAAATCTATCTAAGAATCCAATATTGCATTCAAGGGCTAAGCATATAGAGATTAAACATCACTTTATTAGAGATTATGTGCAAAAATGCATTATTGATATAAAATTTATAGATACTGACCATCAATGGGCAGATATCTTTACTAAACTTCTTGCAGAGGACAGGTTTATATTCATTAGAAAATATCTTAATATGATTTGTGTGGATTGGTTGTGAGTCCAATGCTTGTCGTGTCTATTGCATGCGCATCTATTGCTCATGTGCGTCCATTGCATGTTACATGTGCGTCCAGTAAGTATCGCGTCCATTGACTATCTACAAGGTATTATTAGACTCGTCTATGCTATCTATTATTAAATTTGCATTAATTTATGTCCAACACATATTTAATAACATTCTCTTGCTGAGTCGGTTATTTCCATCAATCCCATCAATATCTTTTTACAGTTTCAAAAACATGTGCCGCATCAGTACTCATTACTTCTTTCTTCACACGTTTTCATTTCTTTTATTTTATTTTAATTATTTTCTTTGGGAAAAACTGCTCACATTCGAAACCTTTTTATGCTATATTATTTCCCACTGGAAAACCTTTCACAATCTTTTTGAATCTTTGTTTACTCTGTTTTCTTGCTACCAAACCTTAACCTTCAAACCTTATCAATGGCTTCCTCTTTTGTTGTTTCAACCTACAATGTGAACAAGTTGAACATTGGTGTGGAACACCACTTTGATTTTGGAATTCTTAAGGACTACAATGTGGATGTTAGCAAGAACATAAATGCTGCTGGTTGGGAAGGACTCTTCGTGGAGAAGGTCTCTGTCTACCCAAACTTGATCAGGGACTTCTGGGGAAACCTTCAAGTTACAGATACTGAGGTATTCACTATGGTGCTTTGTAAGATGGTGGTGGTTTCTGAGAAAACCATCTCCGAAGCTATTCATTGTGCCCATGAAGGGGTTTTCCTTACTGAAAGCTGGGAAAAGGATCTTGGGGCTCTGAGGTAGTTGCTGCCTTTCTAATGAGGCAAGATACAGTCAGGACTCACTCAAAGAAAGATGTAGAGATGAAGGATGAAGTAAGAATCCTCCATCAAATGCTAAATAAGGTTGTCCTTCACAAGACTGGTTCTAAGGACAACCTCTCTGCCCTACACAAGTTTTGTCTTTGTCACTTAGTACAAGAGACCAAGATCAATCTGCCTAGGATTCTCTTCAGTAGCTTCAGGGAGTACATAATTTACAGGGAAAAAGCAACTGCCATTCTCTTCAGTCATTTGCTGCCAAAAATTCTCAAGGTTCAAGGGAATTTTGACATCCTTGCTGCCAAGTCACCAGAAGAGCAAGCTGCAATTCTAACTGAGAATGGTATGTCTGCTGTAGTGTTTGGCAAGATGAACTTTACCAACATGAAACTAAGCACAGTTGCTCAAGCGCTTTGGCAAAGGAAGAAGAAATGTTCAAGATAAAGGAAGAACAGATTGAACTGAACAATACTGAAATTCTAGGGCTGAAAAAGAAGACAATTAGAAGGAAAACCACTGCTGCAAGGAAACCTTCTGGTGGTATTGTAATATGGGAACAACCTGTTGTGGCATCTCAGCCTGCCCCATCTCAGAAAAGGACAAGGAATATAATCCTGTCTCATAATGAAGATGAAGATGAAGATGATGAAGATAATGTTCCTATTGGAAATGCTCTCAAGAAGCAAAATGTGTTTGTTGCTGCTGTTCCAATAAGAAGAAGACAACCCACAAGGAAAGCTAAGTCCATTGTGACTTCTGAGGTAAACATATCTGCTAATGATCATGTTCAATTAGCAGTAGATGCTTTGGTAGAAAGCTTAGAAAATAGGAATAATGTTGCTGTTGCACCTGCTGATTATGTGCCACCTTCACCTCACCATGATGTTTATATTCCCACACTTCCACCAACACAAACTGACAACCACAAACCACTTCACTACAAATAGCCTCACCTGGCCATTACCACTACAAACATCTACAATCAGACCACAATTTCAACAAATTTCAACCCATCATTCCTGCAGATGATCCCTGGTTCAATCAACCAGATGATGTAGGGATTAACCCTGGTGCCCCCATTCCCAAATTACCAAGGATTGTCTTTCCCTACACTAACCCTTCAGTTCTCTATAATGGCAAAGCTGAAAGCTTGGCCAAAGTCAAAAGAGACTGGAGAATACTCTATCACAAACATGAACCAAAACCAGAGTCAACCAGACCTTTTTACCCTCTACCTGAGTATGAGTATGAACCTGAAACTACATATACTCCATGGCATGCACCCATTCCTTATGTGCAGACCAATCCACTTACATCCACCCTGTACAATCATATTGGACCTGGCCTTACTCACCTTCCACTAGAAAAATTCCCACCAAGAAAGATCTACCCCAATCTCATCAAATTCCCTCCCTTCAAACCTTTCACAGAAGGTGTTAGTAGGCACATTATTCCAGGCTGGATTCAAGATCCTTACAAAGCCAAAGCTAAGTCAGCTGAGTACAGAAGGTCAAGAACCTATAGGAGACCTCATTTCATCTTGGATAGAGACACTAAATGGAAGACTTTTGTTCATCCAAGAGAATATGGCAAAGCTACTGATGTTGTGGATCACATCATGTATGCTCATTAGAAAGCTGAGTTCGAGATGCCAAGATATGTTAGAGCTGCCAACTTTGTTCCACCAACATGGCTATTCCATACTTTGAAGGATACAAAAATTGGAGTAAGACCTTACATGATTTGTCCAAGACTACCTATGATAGACTTGAACAAGGATAAAGATCTGAAAAAGTAAAGGAGTACTGCAAAGATGCCAGCTGACAACTCAAGTATGATTACAGATTCTGTTTCCTCTGTTGATCAGAATCTAATAGATTTCTGGATGTCACAACCTGTTGAGGACATACCTAAAGATACTGCTGCTGAGTTTTGGAGACATCATATGATAACTTGTTCTAAGAAAGCTTCTTCTTCTAGACTAAGTTCTGAGGAAAAGAAAACCATTCCAAATGTTAGAGGAAAGTGTGGTCTCTCCATAATTCGATTTTACATTCATGAAGACACACTTGGAATTCCTCTCAGAAGTTCTGTTTATGAAGAAGACCCTGTTCACTGGGCTCGAGACTTGCCTCCTCATGTGCTCACTCTTGCTTCTTCTCCACAACCGTTTGAAGACTCAGCTTCTTCTACTGAGCATACTGAAGAAGAGATCATAATTCAAGGACCAGATATGAATGTTGATACTCTTCAACTAGTAACTAGGTTTAATTAAGGAAGTTGCTGAGTCTGCTCCAAGACAAAGTACTCCTGAAAAGCACTCATCTCAATCACTGGCTCCGGCGTTGATGCATTGAGACAAAGACTTTGACTTGATCTCATTAAATGCATTGTTGATTATCTATTGGTCAGAACACAAGTGCATCAAAGCAGCTAATCTTTCTAAATCACCGTAGAGTTCTCCCTTACTAAAACAGATGCAAAATAAAATCGTTCAGTTCATAGGGGCATGGCGAGGGACGTCACCAACTGCTGGGTGTGTGGAGGTGACAGCGTATCGTGCGCACTGCTGTCGCTTTTTTGGCTTATCTTAAAGGTCATGTGCAAATTCACTGAGGCACATGGCTTAGCCTTCTTTTCCCTTTCAATCATATATGCCTCATCCTTTTGGGTCCCACTATTAACCACCTACCCATGTGATCTGCCTCCCATGCACCTCTCCTTCTTAATATCTTTCACTAATCATATGATGTCTCCATCCCTATTCATTTTTCTCGATTCAATTAGTAGTTTTATCTTTATTACTTTCCCTTTAAGGCTTTAACCACCCCAAAAACAATAATAATACTAAATGATTCCCACGCCATTTTTAAATGATTCTCAAATGATAAAATTATGTATTTTTTTATAAGAATAAAATGATGTAATTCTGTTAATTGGTTCAGTGTATAAATTTATTCTATATAACGAGTAGAATAGAGACATACTGTCTAACATGCATAGAGTGAAAAATATATACGTATTTTTTTTCCAGCCAAGTTAAAAGGGATTACGATTATAATTATAAATATTATATGATACAATGGTGCTAAACGGCAAGCAATGATACAATATATACTTATTTATAGTATGTCATTTTTTAATTATTTTTAATTTAACTAATTACTTGTGTTGGAACTATTATTGAAACTTCTTTTATATTTACTAACAATAGAAGGAGGAAAAAACAATGACTAGATTGAAATAATTGTTTTTATTTGTAGCATTGCTTATTATATTGATATATTTGTTCAAGTTGGCAAGTTGAATGGAGTTTTATTCTTTTTATGTTATATAAACATGTGAAGTGAAGTTATTATAGAAATAATACTTTACACATATAATAAAGATTTTACATATTTTATATTACTAAATTTATTATATAATATCACACTATTATCTTCTCAAATATTGTTTTATTATTTTAAGAGAAATATATACCATTTTTCAAGCATTTATATTCACTGTGCAACTGTATCTAACAGCCGGAGATCATAAATAACGTTATTGAATGGTGCACAAAATTGGGATAAGATAGTTGCAATATAGGTACAACAGGCTCACGTTATCAAGAAAACAGGTACATATAATTAAAAAATGCATTGCAGAATCCAAAACTTCAATTATCCAATCTGCTGCCTTCAATTCAATCTATTTATAGCCCACACAACCTTCTCATCTAAATCAAACCAAAACCACCAAACCATTAAGGTCTCTTAAACAAGAGGCCCCTCACCCCTTCCCCACTTCAGTGTTTACACTGTTTCCTTTCTCTCTTTCTCAAGAAGAGGTATTTTACCCTTTTGTCTGGTGCAATGGCTGTGGTTAAGCTTGTCTGTGTTTTGCTTATGGCACTCCTTGGCATTTCCATGATCTCAACTCTGGTTAGTGATTGTCATTCCCTACTAAAATGCTCCATCATACTAAGATGTTACATGTACACACCATTGTTTGTACTATGCTGTCAAAATGTGAATAAAATAACATTGCTTTAAATTTCTGCTATATCTTTGCAGGTGATGGCAAAAGATGCTGCTCAGTATCACTTGGACAGGGTGAGTATCTTTTCTTTATTTTGACTTTTGAGCATTTTCCAACTCCCTTTCAGTCCCCTTGGTGGGCATTTTGCAAAAACAATTCTTATATTAATTATTTATATCATTTTTCACACAATCATGTATAAATTTGTAGTTAATTGTATATTGAATGGTTAATGAGCTGTTATCATTATTATTATTAACTCATTAATCATCTAACATATGTGATTAACCACAAATTTTTACATCTTTAACTATATGTGATACTTTTGTAAAAAAAAAAATTTGTGATACTTGAAATACTAATTTTTCATTTTGCAAACGTCATGATACTGAAATTTATATCTTGACCAATTTTTTTCCTTTAATTTCAGGGGAATTATGGTCCTGGGAGTCTAAAGAGCTACCGTGAGTAATCGTTATAATCCATTTTCCACATCAAGTTCTAGCTGTTCATCATGAACCTTGAACCTTGAAAGTTGCCGCAGATTTAGCATATGACATTTTCTTTAATTAAATGAATTTAATTAATGTAATCTATTCTAATGGGTTTTTTGTTGTATTTGATTTGATCAGAGTGCCCATATCAATGCACGAGAAGATGTAGCCAGACACAGTACCACAAACCGTGCATGTTCTTTTGCCAAAAATGTTGTGCCAAGTGCCTTTGTGTTCCTCCTGGCTACTATGGCAACAAGGCTGTTTGCCCTTGCTACAACAACTGGAAGACCAAGCGTGGTGGACCCAAATGCCCTTGAAATTAAACATGATTATCTACAATATTTATAATTAATTATACTACTCAACTAAGAAGTGGAACTACTATGGCTACTGCTATTTTTTTGGTTTAGCACCTACATCAATTGGGGGTCACATCAGCAGGACTATAACCATCTTGTTTCCAGTATTGAAATTAATTATATCATTAATTTCATGCATCAAACCTAGAATTAAGGTTTTTTATAGAACCCCTCTCCTAAACAAGTATAAGAGGGCTTTTCGTCCAATCAATTGTGGACGGGTTGTTATTGGCTTTTGCTTTGCTTTATAAAATATAATATAAATCATGATTACGAGTGTCTCATGTGGTTCTGAGGATTTGTAGATCCGATCTTATTTTTGTTCTTTTTATCTCTTCATTTCCCAATACTTCTGCGTTAAGAATCTGCATCTGCCTCTCTTTTTTCTTTTTCTTTTTTGTAAATATATCTGGCATCTGCCTCTGATGCAGTGCCGTAGTGCAAGTGTGCAATCTTCAAAAGGTTAGTAATATTTATAAATTTATAAATATAGAATATTCGACGTACAAAATATAAAAAAGGAAAAACACACAGCAAATAAAAAAATCGAATAAGGAATCAAATATGTCTTTTATTTGAATAAACTCAGAAGGCACAATTTTCTTTCAAAGATTTTCGGAAACATTAACTTAGTCTTCGAAAAAGTAATGACATTAAATTAATTTTCAAATTATTTTTAAACCATCAAATGTCATTAAGTATTTCCTTTTGAGTAATGTAGAAACTACTATTGGAGAACCTACTAGTGTAACAATTTTGAGTACCAAATTAAAATTTAAAAATATATAAAAAACAAAATGGAGATGAGATCAAAATGGAGATCTATTTCTTTATCATATAGCCTCATATATAGGCTACATAAAAATCTTTTTAATTGTATTTTAAATAGAAAATAAGACGTTTTTTTTTCGTAGGGGTAAAAAACAACAAGGCATTAAACCTTGTTTTTTTTTTATTATTAAGAAAAATTTATGTGAGTTGGGTCCTGAGACCTCACCATGGTCAGGGTAGACTTCACGACTTAAAGAATACTTACAAATGTACTTACAAATTACCCACCAACGAGGTTATCATATTGTTAGTAGGATTCAGACTCACGACCTTATGGGTTATGAGCCGTATACTTACCAACTGGACCAACCTTCGTTGGCATATTAAAGGCCATTTTTTTATATACATAGCAGAGAATGGGCTTCTATCAACCATTCACATTTCACACCAACGAGGTCATCGTATTGGTAGTGCGATTCAGACTCACGATCTTATGGGTTATGAGCCGTATACTTACCAACTGGACCAACCTTTGTTGACGCATTAAACCTTGTTTTGAAGGCCATTTTTTTTATATACATCGCTGAAAATGGGCTTCTATCAACCATTCACATTTCACAATCACTTCGAGTCTCGATGCTCTTGTTCAGCAAGTCTAAAAAAGAGAGTGAGCTTAGTGGTTTTTTTTTTTTTTTGACTGAGCTTAGTGGCTTGTTTTTTTTTTACTGGGCTTAGTGGCTTGTTGAAAACATGAGAAGCAAAAGTTTTTGGAGAAAAAAATGGTACAACCTTTTGGAGACCACCCTCTCTTACGAACTAAGCTAATGAAAACTGTTATTATGATGATCTTCAGCCCCGATAAGTAAATTAGACAATGCGATTAAGATGTCTTTTCATGACCTATTAGAGGTAGAGACATATTAGAGAAAATATATCTGAATGTATTTTTCCATGATAGAATTGGGATATTTATAAATGGAATCTCATGTTAATTAACTTAGTTATTAAAATAATCATATCATCAAGTCAGATACTATACAAATCAATATTAAATCAAAAACAAATCATAACATAATCTAATCAAATCAACTCATATCATATCATTCCCTCTCATATTTAAGTGAGTGCGGAAGGAATCAACTTGAGTTTACTAACCAAAGTATGAAAACAGCTTGGCGGATCAAGTGTGCCAATAGAGATAAGATGAAGAGCGGCGCAGAGGATGTTTTGACGAATAAAGTTACAATAAATTTGAATATGTTTAGTACATTCATGAATCACGTCATTGTGAGCAATTTGAATAACATTATGCTTGTCATAATCAAAATCAGTAGATGACTAAGAAAAATAAAGATATTCTATAAGCTAGTGAATCCAAAGGAAATTGGATGTGGTATATATCGATCATGGATCGATATTCGGCCTCAGTGCTAGAGCAGGTAGTGAGAGTTTGGTTTCTTACTCCTTCAAAAAACAAGCACTACAAAAAAAAGCATGATTACCGACGAACAAATGCCATCCGAAATGCCCAAGAGTCGTCGGTAATGGTGTATTTCTGAAGGCTTTCCGATGGACTCAAATCCTTCGATAATAAGCTCGTCGGAAACGATTATCGGTGGAATTGGGTAATCTGTCGGTAACTCCTTTGATGGGCTCCCACATTACCGATGGAAAAAAGGTCATTGCTAAATACCTCATGGACCTACCAAGGGCTTTTTCGCCTGTAACGGGGAACCCAGATTACCGACGGAATTGTCTATCGGTAAACTTTTAATGATTACCAAGGGAGATTTCTGTTGGTATTCTCATTTTTTAAAAAATTAAAAATTAATTTAATTCAATTTATTTTAATTATTAATTATTTACTTTTATTTATTTTAATTATTAATTTAAATTTAAGCTACAAATAAAATTTAAAATTTAATTAAAATAAAATTCAAATAAATAAAAACATAAAACAAATACAATATCCATACATAAATCTTTACAAAATAACCCTACAACTACAAAACCCTATAACTATAACTATCCTAATCATCATCATCATAATAGCCACCATCGTCCTGGCAGTGGGAGAGATCATGATCCGGCTTCAGATGACCATCCAGCTGCGACTGAGATGACACACAAACATCTTGCTACTGCTCAGGTGCCTCGATAACAGTAGAGGACTGGCTGGTCTGGAAGACCTCGTACAGAGCAGTGCGCCTTTCAGGTGGGAGCACCTCGAGCATAGCTCCAACCACCTGTGAGAGGGCCTCCATCTACTGCCTCATGTGCTTGTTCGCCTCCCTCTGCTGATGCACCTCCTGTCTTAGCTGATGCTCCTCCTCAATGTCATCTGAGCTAGAAGATGCAGCCTCCCGATGTGTCAAGCCCGGATCCCTCGAATGGAAGGTACGATCTAGGCTCCCAATACCGTAAATTTGGTCCTTCTTCTTCCCGCCAGCCACATCAATCCACACCTGGGTCTATAGTCTCTCTGACTCGGCAGGGTCGATCTGGGAAGGATCTGAGGCACCGGAGCAAGAGGCAGCCTTAGATGCTACCTGATTAAAACTGGCAGTGAACTCCTCCTTTGATCAATAAATAAAAAACATTATATTAATAAACTATAATGATAACACGTATATTAAAAGTAAAAAAAAAATACTATACCTCGCCATAGTCCGCATGGACCTCTCATCAACAAACTCGTTGGTCGATCCGCGTATATGGGTCTGTATAAAGACCGTAGGGACATCAATCGACCGACCAAGTGCTCCTGCCTGCAAACGACAGACGAATGAAAATCAATTAATTATAAAATAAATCATTAACGAAAATATAAAGTTCATAATTTAATTATTTACATATACATACCATGTTAATGGCATGCTAGACATGGTTAATCGAACCACCCGTGTGTAGGCTCCCTCCCTTCTCGGAAGCTCGATTCTTCTTCGCCTGCTCACACTTCAACTTGTAAGCTGGAGAGACCCGATTCTCACATAGTTGGGCCCAACTGTTGGGGCCAATCCAATCTGGGCGTACATCGTGCTTCCTACGCTCTCGGAGCATGTACACGATTCAAGGACTTGCTCGCTGCTCAAAGATATCATATATCTCTGCAGCATGCTCCGGACGCCAGTGCATAAGGTCCTAACAAGGAAAAATAATAATTAATAAAATTATACAATAAAATATATAAAATGCACGAAAAACAATTATATAATTACAAGAAAAATAAACATCTTACCGCAAATCGTCTAAAGATACGACCTCTATCGTCCAGCAATATCTTCCCCATGATGGCCAGTAGCGACGATACTGCTGCATGATGGAGTGTGAAACGGTCGTGGAGGCCGCTTTCGATTGGATCAACTTGACATGTTTATAATTTTAAAAAATCAACAATATGATAAACAACAAATTTATTGAATAACAAAAATAGTAATTCTTATAAAACATTAAATTAAATAATACTTACGCTCCACTAATTGGCCGATCCATGGTCGCAACTTAGGTGTCAGAATCCTGGCCCACTCCGGCACGGCCTCCGGCGTGGCCGACTACTACACAGATGATGATGTGCCATGATCAACGTAGGGCGCCGATGATGAGGATAAATTGGCTGGGTCCGGATATGGCATCATCCTGGGAGTAGGCATAAATGACAAATCTAGCTGTGTGGCCGACGCAGCAGATGATGGTGGTGGTGGTGGTGAAGGGTGTGGTGTGGGTGCAGTAGGGGGCAACAAGTAGCCGATAAGTAAGCATCGTGGATGGAATCGAGTGGGTAAGGTATGGGTCGGGTATGGTGTAGTGTGGGTCGGGGAGGATGTACAATGGGTGGGGGAGGCACCTGTAGAGGCCAGGGTGGGTGCACCAGGGGTCTAGGATGGGTGCAGAAGGGATGGGGGTGGGTACGGAAGAAGAACCAGCAGCAGCTAGCCCAGGGTCCTTGATGATATATTGATGACAACCCAAATGGTGAGGTTGCCTTTGATGATCTTTTTGGTTGAATTTTAACAATTAATTTGAGTAACAATTTTTGAGATTAAAATAAAGGGAAGAAAAGAAACAAATGGATGGAGAATAGAGACGGTGATGGCGCCACAAACTAGAGAGTTTGATAAGCCAAGTGAGGTTCGCCACAAGAATCGTGGATTCTTGATAAGAACAAGATGGCTCAACCAAGAACCAAAGAGAGACAATTCCCTCACAAATGGATTTAATCCAAATTCAACATCCAAGTTTCCATTTCATGTGTTTAGGCATGTTACATATAGGGGTGTGGCTGCCAACATTTGGCTTCACCCTTTGTCTTCCCAATGATTCCATAACCCCCACATAACTAGCCTATTCATTACTTACTAAACTCACACTTAACTCAACCACTTAATAGAGATTTATTACCCTCTCTCTATCATTATGTAGCAGTCACACTTATTTCTCAAATTAAAAATGTAACTCCCACATAATTAACTAAAAACATGAAAGACTAATAATTCAAAATGGAGTTACTTATGGTATGCAAACCAAAAAGATTCCTCTCAACTAACCTATGTAATTTCGTGCTCAACATGAGATTAAATGGGCTTGACCCAATTGCAACTCTAACAAACTTGGATCCACTCAAATAACCCATTACACTAATTGAATTAAAACAAAACAAGTAAAATATGCTCATAACTCCTAGGCATGTTCATGGGTCTTCTAGTTGAATGAGATAGGTTATCAATTTGGGCTCCATTCCACTTGGCCTCATTCTTGGGCTTGCTTCTATCAAAATAGCCACCATGTAATTAAAAGCTTGTTGGGCTTTCTTGTATCTAACTCTTGTCATGGGCCCACCAAGTCCTTGATTTGATTCTTGATCCAGGGTTCTTCATTGGGCTCATATCATTCTTGTTGGAAAGTTGACTTGCCCCCCCATGGCTCATATCATACCCTCCTTCTTTAAGAAAATTCATCCTCGAATTTATGACTTCAATCCCAAGCATGTTATCAAATCTTATGTTAAGATATCCATACTTTTGGGTAACCTTGCAAGTTCCCAAGCCTTGGATTACCTCCCTTGGGATGAACTCTTCCATTACATCGGTTGTATCAAACTTAAGTTCAAAATATATTTCAATAGGAGGTAAAGCATGAGTAGGTGCTTTATTGAGCCTTTTGGAATCCTTGCAAGTTTCCAAACCATGGGGTACTTCCTTTGGGATGAAATCTCCAAATTTCTGTAAAAGAGTTATAACACCACTAGGCAAAAAGAGATCATTAGAGGTGTTAGCAACCAAATTAAAATTCTTGTAATAAAATATACATTGAGGCTGCCTTGAAATTAAAGCCCCCTTCTCTTCACTTTTTGTTGCCAAATACCTCTCTTTTCTCTCACTAATTTCCACACTAATTTTCTCATTATTTTTCACACTATTTTTCTCTTGCTCATCATTCTTCTTTTCACTCTCTTTTGCTTTTGCCTCATTCTCTTGTTTTGCTTTCTCTCTCTCTTTCTTCTCATTCTGTTTCTTCTTGGAGTCTTCCACCAACATCTTTACATGGTCTTCAAAACTTTCCATTTGTCTTTTCATTCTTTCCTCTTTTCTCAACCTCTTTTGTTCGTTCTCTCTCATCCTCTTGTCACGCCTCTCATGCATTTGCCGGAACCACTATTCAACCTTTTTCCTATGTTCTTGCACATAGTCGAAATTTTCAAATCGCAACATAGCAAAAAGAAGAAAAGGAGAAAGGTAGAAGAAGAACAAAACTCAAAATTCAACCAAAGCCTAAGCTCTGGTACCACTTGATGACAACCCAAATGGTGAGGTTGCCTTTGATGATCTTTTTGGTTGAATTTTAACAATTAATTTGCGTAACAATTTTTGAGATTAAAATAAAGGGAAGAAAAGAAACAAATGGATGGAGAATAGAGACGGTGATGGAGCCACAAACTAGAGATTTTGATAAGCCAAGTGAGGTTCGCCACAAGAATCGTGGATTCTTGATAAGAACAAGATGGCTCAACCAAGAACCAAAGAGAGACAATTCCCTCACAAATGGATTTAATCCAAATTCAACATCCAAGTTTCCATTTCATGTGTTTAGGCATGTTACATATAGGGGTGTGGCTGCCAACATTTGGCTTCACCCTTTGTCTTCCCAATGATTCCATAACCCCCACATAACTAGCCCATTCATTACTTACTAAACTCACACTTAACTCAACCACTTAATAGTGACTTATTACCCTCTCTCTATCATTATGTAGCAGCCACACTTATTTCTCAAATTAAAAGTGTAACTCCCACATAATTAACTAAAAACATGAAAGACTAATAATTCAAAATGGAGTTACTTATGGTATGCAAACCAAAAAGATTCCTCCCAACTAACCTATGTAATTTCGTGCTCAACATGAGATTAAATGGGCTTGACCCAATTGCAACTCTAACAAACTTGGATCCACTCAAATAACCCATTACACTTATTGAATTAAAACAAAACAAGTAAAATATGCTCATAACTCCTAGGCATGTTCATGGGTCTTCTAGTTGAATGAGATAGGTTATCAATTTGGGCTCCATTCCACTTGGCCTCATTCTTGGGCTTGCTTCTATCAAAATAGCCACCATGTAATTAAAAGCTTGTTGGGCTTTCTTGTATCTAACTCTTGTCATGGGCCCACCAAGTCCTTGATTTGATTCTTGATCCAGGGTCTTCATTGGGCTCATATCATTCTTGTTGGAAAGTTGACTTGCCCCCCCATGGCTCATATCATACCCTCCTTCTTTAAGAAAATTCATCCTCGAATTTATGACTTCAATCCCAAGCATGTTATCAAATCTTATGTTAAGATATCCATACTTTTGGGTAACCTTGCAAGTTCCCAAGCCTTGGATTACCTCCCTTGGGATGAACTCTTCCATTACATCGGTTGTATCAAACTTAAGTTCAAAATATATTTCAATAGGAGGTAAAGCATGAGTAGGTGCTTTATTGAGCCTTTTGGAATCCTTGCAAGTTTCCAAACCATGGGGTACTTCCTTTGGGATGAAATCTCCAAATTTCTGTAAAAGAGTTATAACACCACTAGGCAAAAAGAGATCATTAGAGGTGTTAGCAACCAAATTAAAATTCTTGTAATAAAATATACATTGAGGCTGCCTTGAAATTAAAGCCCTCTTCTCTTCACTTTTTGTTGCCAAATACCTCTCTTTTCTCTCACTAATTTCCACACTAATTTTCTCATTATTTTTCACACTATTTTTCTCTTGCTCATCATTCTTCTTTTCACTCTCTTTTGCTTTTGCCTCATTCTCTTGTTTTGCTTTCTCTCTCTCTTTCTTCTCATTCTCTTTCTTCTTGGAGTCTTCCACCAACATCTTCACATGGTCTTCAAAACTTTCCATTTGTCTTTTCATTCTTTCCTCTTTTCTCAACCTCTTTTGTTCGTTCTCTCTCATCCTCTTGTCACGCCTCTCATGCATTTGTCGGATCCACTGTTCAACCTTTTTCCTATGTTCTTGCACATAGTCGAAATTTTCAAATCGCAACATAGCAAAAAGAAGAAAAGGAGAAAGGTAGAAGAAGAACAAAACTCAAAATTCAACCAAAGCCTAAGCTCTGGTACCACTTGATGACAACCCAAATGGTGAGGTTGCCTTTGATGATCTTTTTGGTTGAATTTTAACAATTAATTTGCGTAACAATTTTTGAGATTAAAATAAAGGGAAGAAAAGAAACAAATGGATGGAGAATAGAGACGGTGATGGAGCCACAAACTAGAGATTTTGATAAGCCAAGTGAGGTTCGCCACAAGAATCGTGGATTCTTGATAAGAACAAGATGGCTCAACCAAGAACCAAAGAGAGACAATTCCCTCACAAATGGATTTAATCCAAATTCAACATCCAAGTTTCCATTTCATGTGTTTAGGCATGTTACATATAGGGGTGTGGCTGCCAACATTTGGCTTCACCCTTTGTCTTCCCAATGATTCCATAACCCCCACATAACTAGCCCATTCATTACTTACTAAACTCACACTTAACTCAACCACTTAATAGTGACTTATTACCCTCTCTCTATCATTATGTAGCAGCCACACTTATTTCTCAAATTAAAAGTGTAACTCCCACATAATTAACTAAAAACATGAAAGACTAATAATTCAAAATGGAGTTACTTATGGTATGCAAACCAAAAAGATTCCTCCCAACTAACCTATGTAATTTCGTGCTCAACATGAGATTAAATGGGCTTGACCCAATTGCAACTCTAACAAACTTGGATCCACTCAAATAACCCATTACACTAATTGAATTAAAACAAAAGAAGTAAAATATGCTCATAACTCCTAGGCATGTTCATGGGTCTTCTAGTTGAATGAGATAGGTTATCAATTTGGGCTCCATTCCACTTGGCCTCATTCTTGGGCTTGCTTCTATCAAAATAGCCACCATGTAATTAAAAGCTTGTTGGGCTTTCTTGTATCTAACTCTTGTCATGGGCCCACCAAGTCCTTGATTTGATTCTTGATCCAGGGTCTTCATTGGGCTCATATCATTCTTGTTGGAAAGTTGACTTGCCCCCCCATGGCTCATATCATACCCTCCTTCTTTAAGAAAATTCATCCTCGAATTTATGACTTCAATCCCAAGCATGTTATCAAATCTTATGTTAAGATATCCATACTTTTGGGTAACCTTGCAAGTTCCCAAGCCTTGGATTACCTCCCTTGGGATGAACTCTTCCATTACATCGGTTGTATCAAACTTAAGTTCAAAATATATTTCAATAGGAGGTAAAGCATGAGTAGGTGCTTTATTGAGCCTTTTGGAATCCTTGCAAGTTTCCAAACCATGGGGTACTTCCTTTGGGAATGAAATCTCCAAATTTCTGTAAAAGAGTTATAACACCACTAGGCAAAAAGAGATCATTAGAGGTGTTAGCAACCAAATTAAAATTCTTGTAATAAAATATACATTGAGGCTGCCTTGAAATTAAAGCCCTCTTCTCTTCACTTTTTGTTGCCAAATACCTCTCTTTTCTCTCACTAATTTCCACACTAATTTTCTCATTATTTTTCACACTATTTTTCTCTTGCTCGTCATTCTTCTTTTCACTCTCTTTTGCTTTTGCCTCATTCTCTTGTTTTGCTTTCTCTCTCTCTTTCTTCTCATTCTCTTTCTTCTTGGAGTCTTCCACCAACATCTTCACATGGTCTTCAAAACTTTCCATTTGTCTTTTCATTCTTTCCTCTTTTCTCAACCTCTTTTGTTCGTTCTCTCTCATCCTCTTGTCACGCCTCTCATGCATTTGTCGGATCCACTGTTCAACCTTTTTCCTATGTTCTTGCACATAGTCGAAATTTTCAAATCGCAACATAGCAAAAAGAAGAAAAGGAGAAAGGTAGAAGAAGAACAAAACTCAAAATTCAACCAAAGCCTAAGCTCTGGTACCACTTGATGACAACCCAAATGGTGAGGTTGCCTTTGATGATCTTTTTGGTTGAATTTTAACAATTAATTTGCGTAACAATTTTTGAGATTAAAATAAAGGGAAGAAAAGAAACAAATGGATGGAGAATAGAGACGGTGATGGAGCCACAAACTAGAGATTTTGATAAGCCAAGTGAGGTTCGCCACAAGAATCGTGGATTCTTGATAAGAACAAGATGGCTCAACCAAGAACCAAAGAGAGACAATTCCCTCACAAATGGATTTAATCCAAATTCAACATCCAAGTTTCCATTTCATGTGTTTAGGCATGTTACATATAGGGGTGTGGCTGCCAACATTTGGCTTCACCCTTTGTCTTCCCAATGATTCCATAACCCCCACATAACTAGCCTATTCATGACTTACTAAACTCACACTTAACTCAACCACTTAATAGTGACTTATTACCCTCTCTCTATCATTATGTAGCAGCCACACTTATTTCTCAAATTAAAAGTGTAACTCCCACATAATTAACTAAAAACATGAAAGACTAATAATTCAAAATGGAGTTACTTTTGGTATGCAAACCAAAAAGATTCCTCCCAACTAACCTATGTAATTTCGTGCTCAACATGAGATTAAATGGGCTTGACCCAATTGCAACTCTAACAAACTTGGATCCACTCAAATAACCCATTACACTTATTGAATTAAAACAAAACAAGTAAAATATGCTCATAACTCCTAGGCATGTTCATGGGTCTTCTAGTTGAATGAGATAGGTTATCAATTTGGGCTCCATTCCACTTGGCCTCATTCTTGGGCTTGCTTCTATCAAAATAGCCACCATGTAATTAAAAGCTTGTTGGGCTTTCTTGTATCTAACTCTTGTCATGGGCCCACCAAGTCCTTGATTTGATTCTTGATCCAGGGTCTTCATTGGGCTCATATCATTCTTGTTGGAAAGTTGACTTGCCCCCCCATGGCTCATATCATACCCTCCTTCTTTAAGAAAATTCATCCTCGAATTTATGACTTCAATCCCAAGCATGTTATCAAATCTTATGTTAAGATATCCATACTTTTGGGTAACCTTGCAAGTTCCCAAGCCTTGGATTACCTCCCTTGGGATGAACTCTTCCATTACATCGGTTGTATCAAACTTAAGTTCAAAATATATTTCAATAGGAGGTAAAGCATGAGTAGGTGCTTTATTGAGCCTTTTGGAATCCTTGCAAGTTTCCAAACCATGGGGTACTTCCTTTGGAATGAAATCTCCAAATTTTTGTAAAAGAGTTATAACACCACTAGGCAAAAAGAGATCATTAGAGGTGTTAGCAACCAAATTAAAATTCTTGTAATAAAATATACATTGAGGCTGCCTTGAAATTAAAGCCCTCTTCTCTTCACTTTTTGTTGCCAAATACCTCTCTTTTCTCTCACTAATTTCCACACTAATTTTCTCATTATTTTTCACACTATTTTTCTCTTGCTCATCATTCTTCTTTTCACTCTCTTTTGCTTTTGCCTCATTCTCTTGTTTTGCTTTCTCTCTCTCTTTCTTCTCATTCTCTTTCTTCTTGGAGTCTTCCACCAACATCTTCACATGGTCTTCAAAACTTTCCATTTGTCTTTTCATTCTTTCCTCTTTTCTCAACCTCTTTTGTTCGTTTCTCTCTCATCCTCTTGTCACGCCTCTCATGCATTTGTCGGATCCACTGTTCAACCTTTTTCCTATGTTCTTGCACATAGTCGAAATTTTCAAATCGCAACATAGCAAAAAGAAGAAAAGGAGAAAGGTAGAAGAAGAACAAAACTCAAAATTCAACCAAAGCCTAAGCTCTGGTACCACTTGATGACAACCCAAATGGTGAGGTTGCCTTTGATGATCTTTTTTTGGTTGAATTTTAACAATTAATTTGCGTAACAATTTTTGAGATTAAAATAAAGGGAAGAAAAGAAACAAATGGATGGAGAATAGAGACGGTGATGGAGCCACAAACTAGAGATTTTGATAAGCCAAGTGAGGTTCGCCACAAGAATCGTGGATTCTTGATAAGAACAAGATGGCTCAACCAAGAACCAAAGAGAGACAATTCCCTCACAAATGGATTTAATCCAAATTCAACATCCAAGTTTCCATTTCATGTGTTTAGGCATGTTACATATAGGGGTGTGGCTGCCAACATTTGGCTTCACCCTTTGTCTTCCCAATGATTCCATAACCCCCACATAACTAGCCTATTCATGACTTACTAAACTCACACTTAACTCAACCACTTAATAGTGACTTATTACCCTCTCTCTATCATTATGTAGCAGCCACACTTATTTCTCAAATTAAAAGTGTAACTCCCACATAATTAACTAAAAACATGAAAGACTAATAATTCAAAATGGAGTTACTTTTGGTATGCAAACCAAAAAGATTCCTCCCAACTAACCTATGTAATTTCGTGCTCAACATGAGATTAAATGGGCTTGACCCAATTGCAACTCTAACAAACTTGGATCCACTCAAATAACCCATTACACTTATTGAATTAAAACAAAACAAGTAAAATATGCTCATAACTCCTAGGCATGTTCATGGGTCTTCTAGTTGAATGAGATAGGTTATCAATTTGGGCTCCATTCCACTTGGCCTCATTCTTGGGCTTGCTTCTATCAAAATAGCCACCATGTAATTAAAAGCTTGTTGGGCTTTCTTGCATCTAACTCTTGTCATGGGCCCACCAAGTCCTTGATTTGATTCTTGATCCAGGGTCTTCATTGGGCTCATATCATTCTTGTTGGAAAGTTGACTTGCCCCCCATGGCTCATATCATATATCGTCCCCGCTTAGCCTTCCCCCTCCCCTTAACGCTACTGCTAGATGGTGAGGGGTGGGGCGACTATTCTCCTGATGTGGACATTTCTATTTTTATAGGACAATTATGAATCAATGTAATAAAAACACTAAATCAAACGACGTCTAACAAGTAATTAAAATATACATATAATTAATAATATTACCATAAAATTTGTCAAGTATTAAATTTAATTTCATAAGCAAATATTTAAAATAGAATAAGAGTACTTAATAGTAAAGTTGCTATTCAGACTTGGTATCGTCATCTGAATCTAAATCCGACTCGTCATTTAAAATGCATCGATGACTGATTACGAATGACCACTTCTTCTCCGTCAGTTTTAGAGTCCAACATGCCAGTAATACGCTCGACCTCAATTACTTCATTGACATGTAATGATTCATCCGCTTGGAAGGGCGTCTCATCCTCTGCATCCCGATTTTTATGCAACCCCTGGGATTGGTTGTGAAAGCAACACACCAACCTCGTTTGTGCGTTCATATTTGCTGGATAAGGGACATAATAAACTTGTTTTGCATTAATGAGTAATTATAAAAGGATCAAACTGTTGATATCTTCCGGCCATGCGAATGTCCACATTTCCATACTTTTTGGGTCCACCTTTGTGCCTCTACTCGATGGATCAAACCAGTTACAATAAAATACCACTACCTTTTTAGGATAAGTAGTAGTATTGTATTCTAACTCGTATATGTGTTTTATGACCCCATAAAAATCACCACTACCTTCACCCTATACATAAACCCTGCTATTAATTGCCTTTTTGGCCACATTCCATCCATCAGCGTGAAATTTGTACCAGACGAAGTATGTATGCCATGATTTAACACGACTATAGGGCTCGTAAGCTAAATCTCTCAAGTGTTGATTTGTCACACTTAAAGGTTGTTGATACATCTACGAATATATAAGGCATATTCAACAATTAAATTTTAATGAGCAATAAATTTTGGTAATGTTTGGTAAGTGATATGATACTTACTTGTTTCTTGAACCATTCAGGAAAATCTACATGTGTATGAGCAGAAGCATCTTGTTCACTTATTTAATTAATTTACAAGAACACACTGACAAATAATATGTGTACGATGTGTTAAGGGAGAAATTGATACAACATATGATAGATTATTTCAAAAATAATTTGTTGAAACTTACTCATTGTATGGTTTCACCTCCGTGCAATTTATCAAGACATGAACATGGGCCGATGCATACTTCTCATCACTTAACCAGTAAATATCCTCCTTGCCAGCATGACGCCCAGGAAGGTTAAATACGGATAAGGAAGAAGGAAACCCTGCATTATCAGCATCTACCTCATTCCTAATATTTCTTGGTGCCAACATGAAGTTGTTGAAATAGTGGGAATAGAAATGGGTTGTCTCACAGTGTAAGTAAGCCGCACAGATTGATCATTCAACCCTAGCCTTGTTTTTAACATATCATTTAGAGTCGCCCATAAATCTAGGTTATAAAAAACATTAGCGACAAGACATTATTCAAGGGACATTAATTATTTAAATGTGCAAATGTAATAATATTATATTTCAAACGGATACATCCACCTATATTAGACTAGTCCACCAAGCCTTGCTTCATATGAAATATGAACAGGGAGATGTTTCATCGAATCAAAGAAACCTGGGGGAAATATCCTCTCCAACTTGCACAGAATTATTGGAATGTTTTCTTCCATCCTCCTCAGACCATCCATCCATAAAGTTGCAGAGCATAAATCTTTGAAGAAATGACTGACTTCGATAACAGGGTTCAAAACATGCGGGGGCAACAAATTGAAAGCAACAGCAAGCAATCACTCCATGAATACATGACAATCATGACTTTTCATCCCATGAAGCCTTCCCGTTTTAACATCATCACATCGTGCCAAATTAGAGGAAAAACCATCGGGCGTCCTAAGCTCATTTAACCATCGACAAAATGACTTTGCTTCATCGGCGGTTAGAGTGTAACAAGATTTTGGTTTGACCATTTTTCCATTTGGCTTCGGCTTAAGCTCCAAATCCTTTTGTCTACAATACAAAGCTAAGTCCATCCTTTCCTTCTCATTGTCCTTCATCTTGCCAGTCACATTTATAACCGTGTTTTAAATGTTGTCAAAGAAGTTTTTCTCAATGTGCATCACATCAAGGTTATGCCTTAATAGGTTATTTTTCCAGTATGGCAGTTCCCAAAAAATACTTTGTTTTGTCCAGTTATGCCTTTCTCCGTATCCCGGTAATTTTGTCACACCAGCATCAATGACTTTTAGAAGATCGCTAACCCGACCCCAAATTTGTTCAGGAGTCAACAAAGGTGGTGGCCCTTCCGTTTTTGTCTGGTTCTTTTTTAATGCTCTGGTATTCCTTCTGAATGGATGATCATGATCTAAGAACCGACAATGAGAATCAAACCAAGAAATTTTCCCACCATATCTTAAGGTAAAAGCCTTTCCATGTTCCATGCAATACGGCCACGCCAGTTTACAGTGAGTTCCCCAACCAGAGAGCATGCCATATGCAGGAAAATCATTGATAGTCCACATCAGTGCTGCCCTCATCATAAAGTTTTGCTTTTTTGAAACGTCATACGTAAACACACCAGCCCACAACTTCTTAAGATCATCGATCAGAGGCTGCAAATATAGATCAATCCAAGCCTTTGGATTAGATGGGTCCAGTATGAGACAAGTCAGAAACATATATGGTTTTGACATGATCATCTTGGGAGGAAGATTGTACAGTCTAACAATTACTGGACAACATAAATATGGCGAAGCTGACGCCTGAATGTACGGGGTAAAACCATCTGAGCACAACCCAAGTCCTACATTGCGAGGATCTGCAACGAAATCAGACAGTACCTAATCAAAGTGCTTCCAGGCTTCACCATCAGAAGGGTGGCGTAACACAACTGAACTTCTTCTATTTTCATAAAGCCACCTCATTTGTCCCACAGTTTGCATTGATGCCAACATTATCTAAAACCTTGGAATTATTATCAAATAGAACATTGCCTTCGCAGGAACTGGTTTGTTCTTACTACGGTCACTATTTTGGACACGGTACCTCGGTGCCTGACAAAATTTACATTCTTCCAATGTGCTATCATCTGTGCTTGATTCATAGTCATAATAAATCATGCACCCATTCATACAACAGTCAATCCTCCTAGCCCCCAGACCCAATGCATCCTGGAAAAGAAGTGTCAGATCAGCGAGAGGGAATGTCTTCAAAACAGGGTGACGATTCGACAAGAAGCCATGAAGATCAGAGGCACGATGTGTAAAGGAGATTTCCCACTCCGACCACTAAAGTCAAGGTGGTTCAACCCATGCAAAAACGTGGGAATATGGAGGAGTGGGGAGTTACACTTTGAAGCAGCTCAAAGACCACATTCCAGTTAGTGGAGTAGTGGGCATTAGATCTTAGCCGTAGGATTACTAAACACGTTTGTCAATAGGACAGATGGCCGTAGATTAGAAGCTAGGCGGTTATTTCTTTATCTATAAATATTTCTTATTCTGATGTAGAAACGGTCAGATACTTTGATAACAATACCACAACATCCTTACAGTCATAAAGGATTAAAACAGAGTTACATCAAGTATGCCCTCCCACATTTAATTTTCATGCAATTTACTTTTAATGCAAGTTCTTTGTTCTTCATCCCTATTCTTCACTGAACTCTTTCTCTCATTCTCTCTACTCTCATTGTTTTGTTAAATTGCTTACTGTCTTTGAAACTTGAAATCATTTGTGACTTGGTAAACTTTTGGTTACTTGGAATGTGTTGGTGATTTGCGAATCCTTTTTACTTATTTGCACTTTTAAGTTTCCTGCACCTTTACATTTCTTCCACCTTTTCATTTCCTGCACTTTAATTTCTTGTTCTTTTAATTTTTACGTAGCTTTAGCGGTATTCAATCCATTTTCTGTTGTTTTTCTTTTTTAATTGTGTTTCTGTCGAGATTAACGTTTGCTGCCTTTAGTTTGCTCGCTTGTTGAATTTAAGGCAGGTTTCGACGAAAACCCTGTAGTGGATTACCATCATAAAGGAGAGAGTCTACAACCACCTGATTAAAATATATTTGTCGAGTGCCTTGTCAGAAAACAGAGAAATCAAATTTCCACATCAACAAATTGGCACACTCGGTGGGACTCCTTTAGAGTAACCATTACTGGTATCGCTAAAGTTACTCATTGACCCATCGTCAGTGAGGGGCATTCCATACAATCAAGAAGCGACACATGTTTGCCAGTTACGTCGGAGAACTGATCTGATAGTAGTAGTTCTTAAAGCATGTCAGACGCTAATAACAACCAAAACAGTGCGACCGGGAGCTCTCCAGCCAACAGTGACAATTGGAGAGACGTCGTGCCAGTCGAAACTTTTCAAAGCATCCCAGTGTTGGAAGAGATTGGGAGCGGCCATAGCGCTCGAGGATTCGACAGAAGGTTGGCACCTACATACGGATTGCCACCAGGTTACCCCCCGCTAATAATGGAACAGACAGGGATTGGGAGAGCCTTATTAAATGAGGCAGGGCAGTCTATGGCCACTGGAGGCCAAGTGGAAAGCCCATCAATCCCACGGGCGACTCGTTGAAACATTGGTTTCACGAGCCAAGCCAACCAAAATAACCATGGTCGAGGCCAAACTAGTGGCCAGAACCAAGGAATTTGCCAAGGTGCTTTGAGTGTTGGTGTCTCTCTTGCTCAGTAACAAAGGCAAGAAGACCAAAACTAGGGTAACGACCAAGGAGTAGCTAACGCGAATGCCAATCTAGCACCTCCCTGTCAGGAGAGGCAAAACACGGGACACCTAGTGTTCCCGAACATGTCAAGAGAGATGCCCACCAATACGGTTGGTTCGACATTGAATTCGTTGGCAAATTGATGAGTGTGATTACACCTCATATTTGTTTATCATTTTGCATGCATTTTCATGTAGTTTATGCATTTTTAATTTGATTTTTTGTTAATTTTTACCTTGGAACGGGTAAGGCGGTTTTGTGGTGTTGTTTTGCAGGAATTAAGGGTAAAATGCTCAGGATTGACCATGATGGAGCTTGGAATGAAGATGGAGCTTTAAAAGTGAAGAAAATGAGCCAAACAGAGCCCATCACGGCCTAGCCATGATGCCCATCACGGCCATGATCGATCAAAACTAAAAACAAAGAAGGCATAAGTCAGAACTGGTCACGACCGTGACCTGTCAGCTGAACCTAACCCTCACCAGGAAGAACTGATCACGGCCTAGCCGTGATGGTGGTCACGGCCGTGACAGACCAAAAACTGAAGAAGCGCCCAAGGCAGAATCCATCACGGCCGTGACGCGTATTACTTGGATCAGAAGCAACTGATTTGGATCTAATTTGAGTTAGATTGAGATTCAAACTTCCCAAATCTATAAATATGGCATCAGGCTGAGGACTAAAGAAGACTTTTGGCTTTATTTTATGTTGTTGTTAATCAAGCTTGTCATCACCATGACAATGCTTGAGTAGTGGCTTTATTTCTAGGGATTGGGGCTATGCCCAAGATCTGATTTATGTTGTGAATTGATGTTTTACCTTCGTTAATTTCGATTTTGCTTTAGATCTGATTTCTATTATTTTAATTACTTGTAAATCTGGTGCGCACTTATTTGCATGTCATAGATACTCTAAGGAGGAGCCTAGCGGTGAACTTAGGTATCGAATCTATAGAATCAGACTTAGGACTTAAATCACGAGTTAGAAGCGGTCCTTCGAGGATTAACGAATTGTCACAAAACTTAAAGGGTTCAATCTAAATTCAACTACCACGAGAGTAGGGGTTGGTTTAATTGGACACGGTTTTTGTAACCCGAGAGGGAGCATTAACTTATTTAGGATAAATTCGCCTTCAAAGCAATTTTGATAATTAACAAGGGGTAGTCAATTTAGTAACATGAACAATCTTGTGGTAACCCAATTCGTAGGAATCTCTTTTAATTTGAAAATCCCAAAAATATTTGATTTTATTTTATTGTTTCTTTTATTTTCTTTGAAATCTTCCCACACTTATTTCTTAATCTAAAATAGTCGTTTAATTTGTGAAGTGGTACTTGGTTTCCCAATCCCTGAGTTCGATACTCGGTTTCTCACCGTTTTAATATTACTTGCTTCGATCCGGTTCGCTTGCCGGAGCCCATCAAGTTTTTGGCGCCGTTGTCGGGGACTGTGCTTTCTCGAATCTCAATTTAATTTTTAAATTGATTTTTTCGGACCTTTTCTTTTTTAATTTTTATATTAAAAAAATCATCAATCTCTTTTTCCTTTCGTTGTATCTATCTCTGTGTTTGTTTCTCTTATATGAAAAGATCCCTGAGTCTTGGAGACCTTACTGAGGTTGACCCCGAAATCGAGAGAACCTTTCATAGGCGTAGGAGACTTCAAAGAGAGAGAGAGAGAGGTTGATCCCCATTCCACTAATGACGAATCTCCCGGATACGAAACCGTTGAAGGACTACGCAGCCCCAAATGCTAGGGGTTTGCGAACTGGGATTGCTAGGCCAGAGATTGAGGCGGAGAACTACACTATACCGCCTATGCTAATCAACATGATTAGGTAACATCAATTCGGAGGACTGCCCTCGGAGGACCCGACTGATCACGTGGAGACATTCTTGGAGTTCACCGATGCAGTTAGAATTCAAGGCGCCCTGGTTGATGCTATTCGTTTGAGGTTGTTCCCCTCATCTCTTACTGGAAAAGCAAAAGCTTGGCTGAAACAAGTGCCCGCTAACACCTTGTCGACTTGGGATCAACTGGAGCAGGCGTTCTTGGAGAAATTCTTCCCTCCATCCAAGACGACCTACATACGAACTCAGATCACCGGCTTCTTCCAAAAGGACGGAGAATGCTTATCCAAAGCTTGGGATCGCTACAAGGGATTGCTAGAGTCATGCCCACATCATGGACTCGAGAGGTGGTTATTAGTGCACACCTTCTACAACGGATTGGATTACTCTTCGAAGGTGTCACTTGATTCCGCAGCTGGTGGAGCCTTTATGAATAGGCCTCTGACTGAGGTATTCAACATCATTGAAAACGTGGCCACGAACTACCACCAATGGGGTTCAGAAAGAGGTAATAATCCGAAAAAGATTTCGGGGGGTAAGTTTGAAATGAATAGCACTGATCTTATCATGTCTAAAGTAGACTCACTAAATAAACGCTTTGATCAGCTCGAAAGGGCTAATGTGAGTTCAATAGGTGCTACTAACATTGTTTGTGAGATTTGTGGAATGCAGGGACATGACATAATGGAGTGCCCACGTGGTATTGCTCATGGATCCGGCGTTTCGAGGGAACAAGTGAACTCTTGTCACAACTTCTACGACACGAACCCGAAGTTGCCCAATTATGCTCCCCCAAATCCTTACAACCAAGGAAGGAAGAACAACCCTTACCTATCGTACGGGAACTACAGCAACACGTTGAACCATGAGTTCCAAGAAAGCCAAGGTAATAGGAAACCCGCAGTGGGGTATCCTCAGGTACAGAAGTCTAAACTCGAGTCTTTATTGGAAAGTTTTGTTGAAACTCAAACAAAACAAAATGAAGAGTTTAGACAACAAGGTAGGGCAGTAAACGAGGCAATAAAAGAGCTAGCATCTAAGGTAGATAACTTAGCCATCCACAACAAGATGCTAGAAACTCAGATTGCCCAACAAGCCAGCACATACTCTAGACCAAAGGGTACGTTCCCGGGTCAACCCGAAGCTAATCCCAATGAACATTGTAATGCCATATACTTAAGGGATGATAAGCTTGGGGTAGCTAAAAAGGATGTGGAATGTGAGGAGGACATGAGCGTAGATGAAGAGCCAGAACCAAAGTACGTCCCTCCACCACCGTACCAACCCCCAATATCTTTCCCACAAAGGTTGGTCAAGAAAAATCTAGTAGATATAGAAACTAATATGCCTCCTAAGCTGAAAGACCCAGGTAGTTTCTCTATCGCTTGCTCGATTGAAGAAGTGCAAATAGACCAAGCCTTATGTGACTTAGGGGCTAGTGCGAGCTTGATGCCGCTTTCTATCTTGAAAAGGTTGGGAACCAAGGAGTTGAGTCCATTTAAATTCTCCTTACAATTTACGGATGGATCAACTAGGACTCCTCTAGGCATACTAGAAAATGTTCCTGTAAAGGTAGGGAAATTTTTCATCCCTACCGATTTCTTGGTATTGGATATGAAAGGGAATTCTGAATTCCCCATCATTCTAGGAAGGCCATTCTTGGCCACCGCTGGAGCAATAATAGACGTAAGGAATGGTAAACTCTATCTGAATGTAGAGGAAGGTAGGGTAAATTTTAAATTGACTAACTCATATAACAACCCTCCTTTTATGAGTCATGTGTGCAGGATCGATATAACATCTCCAGTGGTAAAGGAAGAGCTCAACATGGAAGCAACTTCGAATATTTGCATGGCAAATGATGCACCCAGTAGTGATGAAGTTGGAGCTGCTGATCATGTGGAAACAAAACTTCCACCGGGAGGGAGTAAGGCCATGAAGCTTAGAGTGAAAAGAGCGAAGCGGAAGCGCAATTGGCCATATGAGCATAATAGGCTCTTTCAAGGACTCCTATGGAAGAGAAGTGTTCCCGTACTTCTACGCCCAGCCGACCCTGGTTGACTGAAGGCAATATGCACAAGCTTAAGACCGTAAATAAGTGCTTCTTGGGAGGCAACCCAAGTTTTCTTTCCCTTTTCCATTTGCTTTTGAAATTAGCCCTTGAATAATTTGATAAGATCAAGAGGAAAAAATCATAAATTAATAGATTTGTCAAGTGTTTTCAGGTTAAGAAGGAAGGAAGAGCAAAAAAGGCAGGGACAAATAAAGTCAGAAGTCATCACGCCCAGGCCGTGACAGTGGTGACGGCCGTGATGAGCTAACCAAGAAGACCAGAAAGGATAACGGCCCAGCCGTGATAAGCATCACGGGCGTGATGAGAAGGACCCTAAGATCAGAGAGTATCACGACCTAGCCGTGATGCAGGTCACGGCTGTGACAGGCCAACACCTATGATCCAGAATTGATCACAGCCTAGCCGTAATACATATCACGACCGTGATACACATCACGGCCGTGATACAATTTCCAACAAGTTTTTGACTAGGCATGTGAGCCAGCACCCACTACCACCTCGGTGAGGTGTTCCATTTTTCTCCTCTCTCCGACTTGATTATTTACATTGGGGACAATGTAAGTTTTTAAGCTTGGGGTAGGGGTATTTTTGCAATTTTTTTGCATTTTTGCATTCATATAGGCATAGTTTTGCATGATCACATGATTAGATTACCCTTTGCTTAGAGTTTGCATCCAATTGTGAGAACTTTGTGCCAAATAAATTGAGATAGTAAATTTTTGAACCCAATTTTTTATTCTTGTGATAAGGCTAAAGATAAAAATTCTTGAGATGATCTTTTGATAGTTGATAATTAGCATGTGGTTCCTTAATTTGTGTTTCTCACTGATTTTTGAACTACTAAATGTAAGATTTTGAGCCAAAAATGGGTACTCACTAAATCTACCCCATCCTTTGTGATAGAGTGTTTTATTCCTCTTGGATTGTATTCTCTAGAACTTGACTTGAAACCGTTTTGAAACTTAAACATATTTGAAAATGATTGAGGCACTAGGTATTTTTTTTTCGGCCTTCTGAGCTTTGATTGATTAAATGCTACCCCTTAGTCGCCCAATTTTGAGCCTAAAAGAATAAAATACTTTTCTTGGTATCTTGAATTACTTTGATGAATAATGCTTGGTATGACACCTTTTAAAGTATTACAAAAAGGGTAAAAAGGTAGTTTGAAAAAGTATGGGATGAGAAAGTTAGAAAATATTTCTCTTGAATTGAAAATCTCCCCTTCTCCAAATAAATAAAATAAAATAAACAAAAAAATTTGGAGAAGGGGATGACAAAAAAGAAAGTGAGAAATAAAATAAAAAGAAGGAAAGAAAGGTGGAAAAATGAATCAAAGCCAAAAAGGTATTTTATAAGGTGTCATGCTTTGCAATGTTGATATTTTGTTTAGCCTTCTTGAAATTTTCTTTTCTTGATTTCCCCACCTAACGATTAATCCCATGACCTCGTTACAACCAAAATAAAAGACCTTTTGATTCTTATGTGTTTTCATTAATAAAGTAGAGATTTGGTTAATATTCAAGCTTATGGTAGAGTACTTTCCCTGAGGAAATTGAGTGAATTGTCATATACCCTTAAACACTTGAGTGAGGTGAGAAAGAGTGCCCGAATCAGTGAGAATATGAATTTAGGAAACCTAAGCTTCTAATTGGACTTGAAATTGACTGTCTCTTGGGTACTTATTGAATATGTCTGTTACTTGGATTAGTTACTCGGGTTCTTGGTTCACTATCCATGCTTTGATTGATTATCTTTTCCGGCCTTAGTTATTGCTTGAGGACAAGTAAAATCTTAAGCATGGGGTGATTTGATGAGTGTGATTACACCTCATATTTGTTTATCATTTTGCATGCATGTTCATGTAGTTTATGCATTTTTAATTTTATTTTTGTTAATTTTTACCTCGGAATGGGTAAGACGGTTTTGTGGTGTTGTTTTGCAGGAATTAAGGGTAAAATGCTTAGGATTGACCATGATGGAGCTTGGCATGAAGATGGAGCTTTAAAAGTGAAGAAAATGAGCCAAACAGAGCCCATCACGGCCTAGCCGTGATGCCCATCACGGCCATGATCGAGCAAAACTGAAAAGAAAGAAGGCAAAAATCAGAACTGGTCACGGCCTAGCCGTGATGTCCATCACGGCCGTGACTTGTCAGCTGAACCAGACCCTCACCAGGCAGAACTGATCACGACCTAGCCGTGATGGTGGTCACGGCCGTGACAGACCAAAAACTGAAGAAGCGCCCAAGGCAGAATCCATCACGGCCTGACCGTGATGGCCATCATGGCCGTGGCACGTATTACTTGGATCAGAAGCAACTGATTTGGATCTAATTCTATAAATATGCCATCAGGATGAGGACTAAAGAAGACATTTGGCTGCTACACTTAGGCAAATTTTTAGGATCTCCTCCTCCTCCTCCTCCTCCTCCTCCTTCTTCTTCTTCTTCTTCTTCTTCTTCTTCTTCTTCTTCTTCCTCCTCCTCCTCCTCCTCGTCGTCTTCTTCTTCTTCTTCTTCCTCCTCCTCTTCCTCTTCTTCCTCTTCCTCTTCTTCTTCTTCTTCTTCTTCTTCTTCTTCTTCTTCTTCTTCTTCTTCTTCTTCTTCTTCTTCTTCTTCTTCTTCTTCTCCTTCTCTTCTCTTAGGCTTTATTTTATGTTGTTGTTAATCAAGCTTGTCATCACCATGGCAATGCTTGAGTAGTAGTTTTATTTCTAGGGATTGGGGCTATGCCCAAGATCTGATTTATGTTGTGAATTGATGTTTTGCCTTCAAAGCAATTTTGATAATTAACAAGGGGTAGTCAATTTAGTAACATGAACAATCTTGTGGTAACCCAATTCCTAGGAATCTCTTTTAATTTGAAAATCCCAAAAATATTTGATTTTATTTTATTGTTCTTTTATTTTCTTTGAAATCTTCCCACACTTATTTCTTAATCTAAAATAGCCGTTTAATGTGTGAAGTGGTACTTGGTTTCCGAATCCCTAAGTTCGATACTCGGTTTCTCACCGTTTTAATATTACTTGCTTCGATCCGGTTCGCTTGCCGGAGCCCATCACAAATATTCGACAGCAAGTTGATGAGAGTAACCACGAGATGGTTCACATGTTCACCCAACAAATGGGGGCTGTCATAAATCCTCTGATGGAGACAACCAGTACCTCGTGCATGGCATTAGCATAACAAATTGGTCGGCTCAAATGGATGTTAGGTGATGACGAAGAATATGCCAACAATCCTGGTCGAAATGAGGCTGCGCATGGGGGCATACCCCAGCCTCAAGTATGAAATGACCAGGTGGAGCCACCAAATCCACCGCCTCAGATCCAATATGGAGATTATGAGATGTTGAGACTCGGTGATGAGGAACAAATGCCTAGGAATAATCTAGCTATGCAGTTGCTTCGACGGGATAATGCCGGGGGAAGAGCGAACCTCAACAACATTAATCAGGCTGTCGAACAGGTTTTAAACCGATACGGATTTAACATTGGTTATGAAAACCAACCTTATTTTGTTTCGGCATTTCTGGAGTGGAACCAAGAAGTGGAATTACCCAGGGGAGTTAAGGTCCCCAAACTGTCAAAATTCTTCGGAGAGGATGGAGAGTCGTGGGTCGAGCACATCGCCCGGTACACCATTGGGATGGGAGAATTAGCTGCCAACGAATATCTCCAAATGAGATATTTTCCAAGTTCTTTAACAAAGAACGCTTTCACTTGGTTCTTGACACAGAGGCCTAATTCCATTCATACTTGGACCAAGTTGGAGCGAAGTTTCCACGATCCGTTCTTCAGGGGCGAACTCAAGATCAGGCTTACCGATCTGTTCAGCATCAAGAGGCTTCCCAATGAGCATGTGTCTGATTACCTCGCCCGATTCCGACAAATTAAGAGTAGGTGTTTTACACCTATTCTGGAATCAGAGATTGTTAAGATTGCCACAGGTGGACTTGATTATCATATAAGGAAGAAACTGGTAAATCAGCAGTTCGTGGATATGACTCAACCGATGGACCAATTAAGAGCATAGAAGTTCCAGAAACAAAAGAAGTTATTTCAGGAAGAAAGAGTTGCCTATGTCGGAATAGAATCATCCGGCGAAGTAGATAGTGATGTCGAAACAAGTGTGTGCTGGTCAAACTGCAAAACGATCCTCCTTACGTTTGCCAAGCTCTTAAGTCGACACGTGGCAACAGGAAGATGGGCTACATAAAAAGCAAAACTTATACCTTTGACACTACGAGGGCTGAACAAATCTTTGACTTATTATTGAAAGACCGACAGATCAAACTGTCGGACGATCATAGGCTTCTAAAGCCTGATGAGATCGAAGACCGTAAATATTTCAAATTTCATAATAATTTTGGTCATATAACTAGTGATTGTGTTCATTTAAGGGATATTGTTCAGAAAGCTATAAACGAGGGGAGGCTTAAGTATGCAGAAAAATCTAAGATGGACATGAAAGTTGATACTGATCCTTTCCAGATGAATGTAGGTCTCGTTGGGATTTATCCCATTAACATGGTGAATATCATCCACGTTGATTTGGTTCATGCTGTCGACCTTCATAAGCGTGTGAAGACAGGAGAGTGCGATGAAACTCTGTGGTGGACACGATCACTTGATGGAGAATGGCGAGCAAAGCAAGAAGCTGATGAGGAGGAGAAGGCTACCCTTCCGAGTGTTATAAAAAAGGTGGCAGCGACCGTAGAAACCCCTGAAGGCACTGACTCTGGCATAAAAGAAGTGGTTACCGTCTGGCTAGAAGAGGGTGAGTCTTTGGAGCACTTTGTCAAGAGAGTTTACGGGGAAAGTTGTGAAGGCATTCTGTGGACGAAAGCAGCAAGAGGTGAATGGCGAGTCAGGCGTAAAAATGTTGAAGATAAAAGCTAAGCTACATTCCCAATTAACATGGTGAATGTGGTGAATGTCAAAGACATACCCGAAGGAGCAGACATCGATATGGAAGATGCTATGGATATCTAACCGAAAGTAGGGGAGTCGCTGGAGCAGTTCATTGAAAAATAGAAACAGAAGGGTAAGCTAAGAATGTACCCTAGGTGCCAGTCAATTTATGATGAAGCTGCTGCCGAACGACCTATATAAGCCATAAAAGCTCGCTGAACGACCAGAAGAACATAGTACTAGGGAGTACACATTCCAGCAATCAGGACTGACATACCCACGACCAAAACTGAAATATGGAGGATGGCTGGTAAAACCGCCCCCAGAGGGCAAGGAATCAGGTAGTAGCAGGGAAACGAGGGTCCCTTCGGCAAACATGGCTGTCGATAAATGGTTGAAAAATGTCTATGGTGCCGAAAGACCAGAACTTCAAGCCCCAACTTTAAAAATGGTAGAAAAGGGAAAAGATGAGCCGAATAGGACATCAAAGCCAGTTCGTGGCATGACTCCCAAGCAGGTTCAAGAAAAAGGAGCTCGACATTACTACTCTGAAAACACGCAAAGGAGGCTATCGCCAAAAGAGAAAACAGAAGGGGCCTCCCATCGAGTACTGTCGAGGAGACAGAAAAGAAGACTGCAAAGACTTCGGCAGGCCCAAAGAATCAATGAGGCTGGCAAAGGAATAATTATCAGAGAACCAACATCAGAGGCGGATTGCTTGGTGGTTGAGAAGATCCCTCAGAAAGACCAGAAGATGAAGAGCATCTTGGTTAAGGAGTCATCAGAATCCAACTCGACACCTTCGGAAGAAACCACAATTCAGGATAAGCCGAAGGAAGAACAGACTGCAGCAAATTCCGAGCTAACACCTAAAGAGGTGATTGCGGCCCTAGACGATCCTGGTGATCCTTTGGGGTTGGATGATAGCGAGCAGTTTGATCTAGATTTCGATCACGACGAGGATTTGGATGAAATAATAACTTCCATGAGAGATATCAATTTCGTCTCGATACTTCCACCTGAGTTTGAAGCACAGTAGGAAATCGACTACACCGAAGAAAATAATGTCTCATTGGTCGAAACCGCCATGCAGTTCGAACTTTCACTAGTGCAGGAAACACTTCTTACGTCTATTAAAAGTGCTTTTTAAAGTCTCAAAAAAGCCAGCCGTTAATACAGCAGACGCTAAATTTGTGTCTTTTAACGCCTGTTTTGAACAGACGTAAATGTTTACATTTAACGTCTGTCTTTTATTATACTGACGTTAAATGTAAAACCTTTAATGTCCTTTCTTTTATTTAATAGATGGTAAAAGTGCTATTTTTAACGTCTGTTGTTTTAAACTTTTATCGTCTGTTGTATAAAAATAGACGTTAAAAGTATGTTTTTTTTTAAATTCTGTTACAATATCCCTTCCCCCAGCTAGCTCCCTGCATTCACTTATTCCAGAATATAGAATATGCACACACACTCATCATTAACAAGTCCATATACATTAACTCATGCATTTGCATTCCAATATATATATTTAGAATTATTACTAGCTAATTAACACCATTCTTAATTAAAACAATTAGAACTACAACTATCTTAATTAAAACAATTCAATCCACAATACATGAAAAATTCATAACATAATAATACATATATATTCTATACAACTAACACTATCAACTGGCATAGCCGCCATCGACCCCTCTAGTGTGCGAGGGATGTCAGCCCTCTGTGATGCCTGTTTTGACAAAGAAATAATAAATTAGGTTGGGTATAACATGGATAGATAAAAAAAATATAAGCCTAATATAAACTAACATGGATAAATAAAACACTTGCCCTAAAAGAACAAAACTCACACTATGGTCAAGTTTAATTTAGCTAGATCAATATCCCTTCGTGATGATCATCACCAGTGGCATGTACATCGTCCACCTCATTTTCCTCAATGATAGTAGCCATGTTTGTTGAGAAAGAAGGAGTCTCAGGAATATCAAGAGTTGAATCTTGATTTTCATCACTACCTTTATGCATGCTTTTTCCTTGGAGAACCACAGACAACCTTTTGTTAGAAGGATTAGTGATTTAAAACACTTGTTTTGCTTAGGAAGCAATGATGAAAGGCTCATACGTATGACCTAACTTGCCAAGGTCTACCAATGTAAATCCTCATTTGTCGGTTTGTAAACCACCTTTAATGTCAACCCACTTACATTTAAAAACCGGCACCGTAAACTTAGTGTAATCGAGCACCCAAATCTCTTCAATGACTCCAAAGTAAGGTATTGGTGCAATAACGGGGTGGTATCTTTTGAACTAGAGAAGTGCATGGATTCAGCCATGACCATAACCCCAATATTTTGCATGGTACTCTTGTTATCTTGTTCCGTTGTATAAAAGGAAAAGTTATTGATGTCGTATCCGCTCCAACATATGACATTAAAGCTAGGCCCACGTGCTAGCCATTTTAATGAACCAGAAGCAGTACTACCATCCTTAAGAATTTATTCTTTAAACCATTTTAAGAAATTATTGTTATGTTCATTTGAGGGTTTTCTTCCTTGACTTTTATTTTGTGATCACAAAAGTAAGGTTGAAAAAAATCGATGTTATTCAATATGTACAAATATGCTTGAAACACTTCCTCCCGACCGTTGCTCTTAATCATTACACCATGTGTACCCTTACCTTGACATCTTCTCTCATCTTGACGAGGCTTAGGAACCCCTATAGGATTCGTGTTAGGCAGGTAGTCTGAACAAAACTCAATAGCTTTTTCTGCAACGTACCTTTGAACAATAGATGCTTCAGGACGGTGTGGATTCTTCACATACCCTTTCAAGATCTTCATGTATCGTTCAACTGGGTACATCCACCTCAAAAAAACGGGGCCACATAATCTAATTTCCCTCACTAAATGAACAATTAAGTGAACCATCATGTCAAAAAATGAATGAGGAAAATACATCTCCAATTGGCACAGGATTATAGAAGCCTCAACTTCCAACTCATCTAACTTATGAGGGACAACGAATTTTCTACATATAGCATTGAAGAATGAGCACAACCTAGTGATGGCATGTCTAATATTTTTAGGAGCAATACCACAAATAGCCACGGGCAGTAGTTGTTGCATCAAGACGTGGCAATCATGAGACTTTATGGCAACTAATTTGAGATCACTTGAGACAAGCCTCTTGACATTTGAAGAGTAACCATGAGGAACTTTGTTGCCCTGAAGACACTCACAAAAACTTTGAGTTTTATTAATATATTTCCCTCTTAAAAACTTTTTCACAAAACTTTAGTTTTCATATTTGTGGCCTCAGAATCTTTTACAATATCAATGAAAGGTTTATATAAAATCTTGAATTGGAAGATGATGAAGATAAGAAAGATTAATTCAGAATAAGTTCGGGTTCAAAACTCAATAATAACAAAATACAGAAAGGCCTTTAAAGATTAAGAACAAGTTATGCAAGTTTCTGATGCAAGCACTAACAATCAAGAACAAACTTGCAGGTTTCAGTATATGATGCAAGATTCAATTCAAATATTGATCCTTGAGAATAGAATTGAATACATGGTTATTATTATAGTTTACTCAAGGTTCAATACTGATTATGCAGATCAAGAACTGATATCAATTGAATACTTAGAACATCAAGATCATAGTTATATGCGCAAGACATAAATTAAAGAGTTTAGAGATACCACTCAACCAAATTTATCCTGGTTCATTCACCACCACTGTGACCTACATCCAGTCCCTACTCCACCTGTGGGTTTTCACACACTAAGACAACATGCTTTAGCTAGGTAGCTTGAAAAACGTTTACACCACAGAGCACTCCTTCACCTCAAGATAGCACACTCTTGTGAAAAGCCTCAATGTTCTTCCTTAGGCATACCTCACCCTAATCACTCAGAGAGACTCCCTCTCTCTTTACAGTCAAATAGAAATGAAAAATTGATTCCTAAATCTAGATAGTCAGATAAACAAATTGAAGCACTTATGAGAACGAAACACTCTTTTCACAATAAGCTCAAGAAAGATGATGAATGATTTTCACAATTGATTTCGTAAACTTTCTGATTGTGTTCAATAATATGTTTTTGATATTCTGAGAGTGTTCCTTTGATCCCTCTATATATAGAAAATAAGTTATAGTCGTTGGGATCAATCAAAACAGATTTGGTTCTGATAACAGAATCTATTTTCTTGATTTTGGTTCTTGAAATAAGATTCTACATCAGTTCTTATACCATTCGCGTCCATCTTGAAAATAAGCGCATCCATCTAGCCATTTTGAATTAAGATTTTACATCGGACGAGCAAGTAGACGAGCTCCATATGCCATGTCATTGGACGGAGCTTTTCATTAAGGACTTAGCAAGTCCAAAGACTTGTGGGGACGAGCGCGTCTGTCACTTGTGTTGGACGAGCACTTTTGTCACTTTAGTGGACAAGCACTTCTGTCAGTTTAGTGGACGGGTGCTTGTATCACTCTAGTGGATGAGCACTTCTGTCACTTTAGTTGACGAGCGCTTGTATCACTTTATTGGACGAGCGCTCATCACTTGTGTTGGACGAGCAGAATTAGAATCTACATAGGTATTCCTGATCAAATCTATTTCTTCTTTCCAAATATCATTTTCATTAACGAAAACTTATTCCTTTTAATGGAGGTTATGAAAATTTATTTTCTTCATGCATCTTTTTAGTTGAGCTATTTTGGGACTAAGAGATTTCTTTCTCTTACAAATAATCTAAAACTTAAATCTAAAAATCTCCTTTAAGCTTTTGTCTTGATGATTCCTTGATCTTTATCTTTGCTCTTTGATTCCTCCATGTAGCTCTTTTGATTTCTTCAAGTTTTTCCTTGAATATTTTCCTTGAATTTACTTAATGAACTTGTTGATCACTGCTTGATACCTGTCTTTGAAATTTAACACTAAAACACTTGCATACACATTAAATTGCATTTGTCATATATCAAAATCTCTAAGTCATTGAGTCTAACAAACTCCCCCTTTTTGATTATGACAAATCTTCTAACAAATTATAAGATCAGAGTATAAGTGTAGCAGAAGCTAAGTGTTTTTGACAGATTTATATCATGGTATCAGAGCAGAAGTATATCAGAGCAAAAAAATATTATCAGAGCAAAATTTGATTTACTCCCCATTAATCATGTAAGCTTATAAGCTCCCCCTCAACATATGCATGTATAATTTGTTATTATCCCCTTTCTCTATATCATACTTTTTCCTCCCCCTTTTGGCATTATCAAAAAGGTAAAGAAAAGAAACATTCAAGGCAATAGAGAAGGCAAGCATTTAAACATTTAAACATAGCATATAAAATTGTTTATGATAGAGGGATAGGTGTGGGGATAAATCAAAAAAAAGAAAAGAAACGCTTCCATCTAAAATTGTTCCTTTTTTATTTTCTTTTGTTTCTTTAGAGATTAGATATATGATTGATCAATTATGCCCAATTCTCTTCTAATATAAAAGAAGCTTTACTTGTTCAAGGGCTTGGTAAAAATATCAGCAAGTTGTTTAGTTGTATCAACATATTCAATCTCAATTTCTCTACTTTGAATATGGTCTCTAATGAAATGATGTCTGATTTCTATGTGTTTAGTTCTAGAGTGCATTATGGGATTCTTAGTTAGGTTAATTGCACTTGTATTGTCATATCTAATAGGAACTTGGTTTAGTTGCACACCATAGTCAACTAATTGTTGTTTCATTCATAAAACCTGTGCACAGCAGCTACCAGCTGCTACATATTCAGCCTCTGCAGTGGATAAAGCCACACTAGATTGTTTCTTACTGAACCATGATACTAATGAGTTCCCTAGTAAATGGCAAGTTCCACTAGTACTCTTTCTATCTAGTTTACAACCAGCAAATCAGAGTCTAAATAGCTAATTAAAGTACTTGTAGCTCCCTTGGGATACCATAATCCTATATCTTTTGTTCCTAACAGATACTTAATTATCCTTTTAACTGCTCTTAAGTGTGATTATTTTGAATTTGCTTGATACCTAGCACACATGCATACAATGAACATGATAACCGGCCTACTAGCAGTAAGATAAAGTAGCGGGCCTATCATACCTCTGAATTTAGAAACATCAACAGGTTTACCTTGCTCATCCTTGTCAAGATAACAGGAGGTACTCATTGGAGTAGCCATCTCCTTAGCATTTTCCATGCCAAACTTCTTGATCAACTCATTGTAGTACTTGGTTTGGTTAACAAAGATTCCATTTTTAGTTTGTTTATTTGCAGTCCAAGGAAAAAGTTTAGCTCACCCATCATTGACATTTCAAACTCACTCTGCATAAGACTTGCAAACTCATTGCACAAATGCTCATTAGCGGCATAAAAAATTATATCATCCACATATATTTGTACAAGTAAAATGTTGTGTGCCTTTTTCTTAGTGAACAAAGTTGTGTCAACTTTACCTCTTTTAAATCCTTTTTCAATGAGAAAATTACTTAACCTTTCATACCAAGCTCTAGGAGCTTGCTTTAAACCATATAGTGCTTTAGACAATTTATAAACATGGTTCGGCAATTCATTATTCTCAAAACTAGGTGGTTGGACAACATACACTTCCTCTTGTATAAATCCATTTAAGAAATCACTCTTAACATCCATTTGATACAATTTAATCCCATTATGCAAGCATAAGCAAGTAGCATTCTTATCGCTTCTAATCTTGCTGTTGGTGCATATGTTTTATCATAATCTATGCCTTCTTCTTGGTTATACCCTTTGGCTACCAATCTAGACTTGTTTCTTACAATTATACCATTTTCATCTAGTTTATACCTAAAAACCCATTTTGTACCTATTACTTGACAGTTCTTGGGTTTAGGGACTAGTTTCCAAACTTGGTTTCTTTCAAACTGGTTTAACTCATCTTGCATAGCAAGCAAAACAAATCATTCAAGGCTTAATCAATTTTCTTAGATTCAATTTGTGAAACAAAATCCATATGATTATTACAAGATTGATCAAATAACTTTAATAGAACAATGTAGACGTACTATACAATGATATATAAGTCAACACAAAGATTCACAATCATACATTAATAATGATAATTAGAAAACATATTAAATCAATATTCTTTCTTTATTGTTACCCATTTTGTGTTTGGTGAAGGCTCTATATCATGATTCCAATTTTTGCTCTTGACCTTCCACCACACGTACAAAACATAATTTTATGTTTTTGCTATAGGTACCCAAGTCTGTTTGGGTCCTTCATGGTGAGAGTGTGATAAAGTTCCTTTTGGAACCCATATTTACCTTATCTGCAATGAATAATTATTTCTCAAATTACAGAAAGCACCTTTTCTGTTGCAATAATGACATCTAGCATATTGTGATGTATTAGCATAATGAGAGGCATGAAATTTTCTAAAGGTTTTTGCCTTTCTCTCAATTTTGTACACTAAATCAACTTGGTTTTTCATTTCTTTTTGTTGTCCAAGTAATGCATTCAAGTTGTCTTTATCACTAGTAATTCTAGATAGATCACCATTCAAATGATTTATATGTTTCTCCAAGTTAGGACAATTATCACATATAGGCGGTTCCAAAACAGTAGCCAATCTTTCCTTTTACAGTACAATTTTCTATTTTTAATTCATCTAGCTCTTTGTTTAAAACAATTTTTTTCTCTTCTAGGAATGTGATGGTTTTCTTAGACTTATTTAACAATCTAGCAAGTCTAATGGATTCTTTATGAAGTTCTTCAAAAGCATTTTGCAATTCATTATAAGAAGGTTGATAATTAAAACTTAAATCACTTTTCTGAATCACTATGATTGCTGGCCGTAAAACACAGGTTTGCCTCCTCAGATTCAGATTCGTCAGTGGATTCTAGATCATTATCATCCAAGCAATGTAGGCCTTTCTTGGTTTTTTCCACTTCTTGTCCTTTGAGTCAAATTTTTCAAATTTTTCCTTCTTTTACAGCTTTGGACAGTCAAGCTTCATGTGGCCAACCTTTCCACATTCATAGCATGTGATGTTGTTGGAAGAGTTGTCACCTTTGCTGAAATTTCTTTTAGGAAAAGTGGATGGCTTTCTTTTGAAGTTGCCTTTCTTCTTTAGGAAGTTCTTGAATTTTCTAACTAGCATTCCTATCTCTTCTTCAGATTCACACTAGTGCAATAAGTGCTTTTTACGTCAGTTAAAATTGATTTTTTACGTCAGAATACTGACTGACGTAAATACAGCTGACGTTAATAGTTAATATTTTAACGTCAGTTGAGAACCGGACGTTAAATATAAAACTATTAACGTCAGTTCATTAACAAAATCGACGTTAATTTTGTAAAAATTAACGTCGGTTTTTTAAACAACTGACGTTAAACTAAAACTATTAACGTCAGTTCTTTAATACAACGGACGTTGATTTTGTTAAAACTAACGTCAGTTGTTATAAAGAACTGACGTTAAAGGTTTAATTTTAACGTCAATTTTAATAAACAACTGACGTTATTAGTGTATCAGTATATTTTATAAAATACACTTAACGTCACTTGTTTGATACAATCGACGTTAATAGTTTTTTTTTAAATTCAGTTTTAAAATATCACTCCCCTCGGCTATCCCTCGCATTCAGTCCAAGAATACGGAATATCACACACATTACAGAATTGCAAAGGAAAATTGAACAATGGGGGGGACTTAAAACCAAAACCCATGTATATATATAAATAAATTTTAGTTCTAATGTCTAAAAAACAAAACTATCTAAGGATATATATATACATGTTATTAATTAGTTTCTAAAGTCTAACAAAAAAACTATTTATCTAAGTAGTGCGGAGGTATGTTGTCAATTCCTTTTTCAGCCGCATACTTGAAGAAGAATTCAGCTAAGCGCATCCTCAAGTCTCTTAACTCATCTTCTTCAATAGGCGATTGGTCGATAAATGCCTAGACACGTTCAAATAATAACAATAACATCAATGCAAGTCATCTTCAAAACTATAATATATAATTTAACAAGTTGTTTAAATATTACCTTCTTCCATCCATCCGTAATAGATGCGGAGACTATGTTCAGCATATGAAGCATCTCATAAGAGCCGCACGACCAACCAACTGCCGTTTGAAATCGAGACTACCAACAAAATTAATTTCAACGTTAGTTGAATATACACATAAATTAGTAATTATAATATTAATTATTTGATAAATAAACTACCAAACCTTGAGGATGTTCCATACAGGATTTGGTTTAGCCTTAGAAGTCCTACTTCTCCCGTTGGCGCAACTTATGCTACTCGCCTTGGCCTGCTTATCATAAACAAATAATCATGTCGATCAATTAACAAACTCATATATCATGTGTGTAATAAACTAAAAACAACTGATATTAAAACTTAAATTAAATTTAAGATTTGTTACTTACATATTTACAGCTTCCACCACCTTCGGTGGCGGATCTTGGTGGAGAGAGCAGAAGAATATGACAGTATGCCTAGACGGGTGAAGTACGAACAACTGCCAATGGCATTCCATACAGTAGGGAGCCAGATATAATTCTTTCGGATTGTCTCCCAACAAGTTCCCTAAGTATTTACTTAATGCATCGCCAGCAAAGAACTCGGGCAGAAGGATTGACGGATCTAAGAAACCGTAAAAGCGATGCAACGCCCTTATCAAGTCAAGACGATGGAGATACCTAATATATGAAAAGGTGTGGATGTTAATTACATAATATATATATTGAAATTAAAATAAATTATTAAATGGAAAAATACCAAAAATAAATAAGTTATAAAATTAAAATTAACTTACGTGCACGCAGACTCGATGACATTGCTTGTTCATCCGGATGTTATTTCCGCGAGCGTTCCGAGATCGTCACCAACGAAGGAAAATATCCTCTGTTGATCTGGGCGTGCCACCTATCCATCGTGATCCAATGGACATTCAAAAATCTCAAACGCATAATCCTCACCAAGTGAGAACAAACGAGTGATAGGTGACAGCGACACCGACGTCGACTTGGCCTTCAGTTTAGGAAAAATAAAATATATAAGTTTTTGATAATTAAAAAAAACACAAGTAATTATTTGACTAATTTGGACATTAATAATGAATAAATACCTTTGCTAACATTTCGAGCTCACGTCGTTTGGAGTCCAACTCAAGCTCACGCCTTTTCATTTCCAACTCATGCTCATGGCGCTGGACTTCCAACTCCCTCTCCCTAGCTGCCAACTCATCGTCCTCCACATGTGCCATACTAAAACTCTCTTTTGTGCTCACATGTGAAGCGTTGGCAAGCCTTGCGGTGTCCTGGGATGTACCGACGGAGGAAAGCTCTCTGGCAAGCGCCTGCTTGAATTCTGGGTTGGCTATTAAGCCTTGCATCAGATGTGTTGTAATATCTGGGTTGGACATGAGGTGCTGAGTAATGTCAGCCAAAATTGATGCTTCATTGACCACCCTCTTTCGTGAAGCGGACTTGCCATAATATTGTTTGATGGTCACGTTCCCAGGAACACCGAGAACCCGACCAGGATGGTCTTTCTTGCCTAGAGCAGTCATCAAGACGTCCTGCCGTCCAGAAGGGACGAATGCGCCCTGGGAGGATTTTGCTTTAAGATCCATCTACAATGAAAAAAATGAAAAAACGTGCAAGTGAAAAGTGTTGCAAATATCTATACAAATATCAATTGAAATCAAGTTAATTATTTACTTACAATCTTATCTGCCACTTCGCGAGTGGCATCAACTTTAAAAGATCCCGCCTTTGTCATGCGGCCGGCTAACCAGACATCCTCGCAGTCGATGTCCGACGGAGGACTTGATGGTGTGCCCTCAGGCACCTCTCCTCTTTCAATCCTAGCAGAGTGCTCTTCCTGCTTCGCCCTCAGCCTATCCGCCATCATCTGCTGGATCCGAGTATGGTACCCACCCTGAGACATGGTGTGGCGGTGGACGTTCTTCGCCTGATTCTGCCGACCCTTATTTGCCTTAGCCTATTCAAACAAAAACACATAATTAAATACAGTTAAATGATCTATAATAAGCATACAAAATTAACTTAATGAACCAACCTGAAATTCTTCATCCTGTCGACTCCTGGCAAACATATCCCAAGTATCCTGATCAATCCAGGGATAATCCGAGAACATTTTATCAAGCCGCTTCTTCCCAGATACATAGTACCTGGTAAGATCATGCTTGAACCCATTCCAACGCTTTGATGCCATTTTCATACATTTATGACGATGATCCTCGTCATTTGGCACAGTCCAAGCTACTTACACATTAGATACATATATAATAACTGGATGGATTATAACTCGGATAATTATCTAATAATGTAAATCAAACGAATGTAAAGGTAAAATATCGTGATAGCCTCCCAAATTTGATCCTTAACGTTCTGTGGAACGTCATTCCAGTGGTTGTAGTTGATGCTTACGTGCTGCTTCGCTTGTAGAAACACCCACTTATTAAATTCTTTAGCACGGGGTCCCTGGGCATTTAGATTAGCATCGAAGGACACCTCAAGCTTCTGTCCGCTCTGCCTGTCCTTCTCTAGTTTCTTCAACGAGGTGGCTCCTCTACCCCGTTTCCTATGAGCCTGTGATGTCTGTATGGACAAAAAAAATATGATAAAATAGAGGGTTGTAACATTATAAACTTACATTAACAAGGACTAAAGATAGTATATAACATGTAAACTTACACTAGAATCAGGCGTAGGCGTGATCGGGTCCTGCGAAACCCCCACAGTGTCCTCCCGTGCATGTGGGCTATCCGTCTGATCCATATGTATGCCTGTTCAGAAACAATATATATGTATTAACATATGTTATAACTCAAAATAAATACAGAAGTATAAATAAAAATAACTAGATAGGTCCTGTAGATATACAAAACATCTATATATCCAATATAAGGACAATACGGGAGATTGAAAACTATAGTTTTTGAAGATTGACAAGCACTGGTCACGGCCTGGCCGTGATGTCCATCACGGCCATAACGTGCCAACAGAACCAGACCCTCATAGGCAGAACTGATCACGGCCTAGCCGTGATGAGCATCACGGCCATGACAGATCAACCAGCAGAGCAACATGCACTCAAAACCAAAAATAGAGACATTCCAAACAACTCAAACTCACGGTTTAAAGTTACAACTACTGAGACTACAGTTTCAACATACACTCAAAACCAAAAATAGAGACATTCCAAACAACTCAAACTCACAGTTTCAAGTTTCAACTACTGAGACTACAGTTTCAAACCAGCAGAGCAACATGCATACACTCAAAATCGTGAATAAAAAAATGTGCCCTAATTAAAGACTCACCAGAAATAGGCGCTCGCATGGTGGTGGGGGGGAAGCTCGAGTGGTGGCCAACGTTCGATGTGGTTACTGAGAGCAGAGGGACAAGGAGAGTTAGTGCACGGGAAGGCCAGGGGAAAGAGAGATGTCAAGTTATTGCAAAGAATGAGCGGGAAAGACAGAGTTAGTGGTTAAGAGTGTACCTCACGGTGGTGGCGAAGAAGCCCTCGCGGTGGTTGCGGTGGAGATGAGCTCGCAATTAGGGCAGAGTGAGAGCGAGAGTGAGGGTTGAGCGTGATGAAAAGAGAAAAGACGTACAGAGAAGTGGAGAAGGCGCGCGGGGGTAAATGTTATAATTAAAATAAAACAACATTTTACGTCAGTTTTTGGTAAAACCTGACGTTGAAGATCATATATTTAACGTCAGTTGTCTTAATAAACGGACATTAAAAGCTCTCACACTTATTACGTCAGTTGTTAGTAATAACTGACGTTAAAGGTCATATATTTAACGTAAGTTGTATTAAGAAACTGACGTTAAAAACACTCACAACTTCTTACGTCAGTTGTATTACACAATGGACGTTAAAGGTTTATTAGTTTCTGCAAAAACATTCATTCCCTCGACTACTATGCTACTTACCCATTCACCTTTGTACCAAATCCTCTTAATGAGCATTAAGTTTATAGATAAGTTTTCAAGAAAATCAGAATAACTTAGTAACTTCATCCACTGCTCCTATAAATAGCTTCCTTCCATCCTTTTAATTAATTTTCTGCTTCACAATATGGCTCTGCCGTGGAGATTAACTTCATCACTCTTTCTTCCTATTCCTAGACTCAAAGGTCTTTGTCTTAATGGTCAAACAACTTCTGAGTTTGAGTAAATTACATTACATGGATATTAAGGTTGGGTGAATCACGTAATGTGATTCTCTCACTTTATTTCATCCCCGTCATCCCTTTCACTTTGCTTTGGAAGCAAGTGATTGTGGATTCAAGATGATGCATCAAGGAACTCCACTGAAGAAGAAAGATGAAAAGATCCATTTAACTTTGCTTTTATTGCTAGTGATCGAGGATTTACTTTGCATCTTGGAATTCAAGTGAGGGAGGTGATGCATCCATTGGAGTTTCGATGACAGGGGAGAAGAAAATGATGTTGATGCAGAAACTTTTTTATATTTTAGGGCTATGTTGCAGAAATTTTTTATCTTTTAATCATGTAATTTTAACTTATGAATCGCTTCAATGTCATACGATTTGATTATACATATAACTTGTTTTATGTTAAGTGTTTATTTATTTTAATTTGCACAATAATTTGTTTACTAATTCAAGCTAATTAATAAAAATTAAAAATAAACTTGTATAAAAAAATGGTTTAGAAATAAACTGCAGTACTATATGGAGTGATCTGCGTTAAGAGGGACAACAGGGACATGACAACCAATGAAATGAGTTTCATAATTATTTACGTCAGTTATTTATAGAACTGACGCAAATAGTTTACCCACCACCTCATTTTTAACGTCAACTTAATTGATGACTGCCAAGTGCCCGTATATTAATTACATTATTTCCAATATTCATTCTGCACGTTTATAATATATAGGATTATTTACGTCAGCTATTTATTTAAATGAAGTAAAAATCAAACTTTTAACGTCAGTTGTATAAAAAACTGACGTTAACAATTAATGTTTTTTATTTGAAAAACACTTTTAACGTTAGTTTTTTTAAAAAACTGACGTTAAAAGTGTATAGATATCTGCAAAAACATTCATTCCTTTGATATCTTGTGCTACTTACCCATGCACCTTGTAACTCAATCCTCTTAATGAGCATTAAGTTTATAGGTAAGTTTTCAAGAAAATCAGAATAGCTTAGTAACTTCATCCCCTGCTCCTATAAATAGCTTCATTCCATCCTTTTAATTTTCTGCTTCACAATATGGCTCTGCCGTGGAGATTAACTTCATCACTCTTTCTTCCTATTCCTAGACTCAAAGGTATTTGTCTTAATGGTAAAACAACTTGAGTTTGAGTAAATTACATTACATGGGTGATAAGTCTGAGTAAATTACATTATGTGAGTTGCTCACCTTATCACCTTCCGGAGAATCAGCTGCTGGAGGGCTAATCAGGTGCTCGGGGGTCACAGTTCCAAAACCTCAGCTTTGGCAGCAAGTGACCGTCTTGGAAGTCTCTGGAACCACTGCCTTTGCTTGAAACAGATCTAGTGCACCTGTTTTTGCCTCTCTCTTGAGCTCTCTCATGCCCCCCAGTTTTCTGAGGTCTTCGGAGTATAGTTTTCCCTTTGGCATATTTCATAAAACTCTCTGATGGGATGTAGCTTTAATGTTTAGGATTTTAAACCCTTTCAATGTAACTTTTTATAGGATTTTAAACCCTTTCAATGTAACTTTTTATAGGATTTTAAACCCTTTCAATCTTCTGTATCAGTCTGTATTACAGTACTTCATGAATGAGATCCGGTTTGGGTTATTGATTCAACTTATAGTTTTCAAAACAGAAACACAAAACATCAAAGCAATTCATGTGAAACTGAAACTTTGAGGAAGGCAATACGGAAGGGATCGTATACTAGATAAAAAAAATTATTAAAATAACCTTTAACGTCTATTGATGTAAGGATTGACGTTAAAAGTGAAGTGACTTACTTTTAACGTCAGTTCTTTATAGAACTGACGTTAAAATCTTCGATGTTAACGTCAGTTTTTTATTGAACTGACGTTAAAAGTGAGTCACTTCACTTTTAATGTCAGTCATTAAAATAACTGACGTTAAAATTGAATTAATGAACTCTGATATTTACAAAACTGCCACAGCTTCCTTTTTAACGTCTAGCTTTTGGTTAACTGACGTAAACCTTTACCGTCTAATGTATATTTTCCACTAGTGTCAGCCTCTTGTTCTATATTATCATCATCACTGTCTTCTACTTCTTTGACTTGTGATTTCAAAGCCAGTCCCTTCATTCTTTCATCAGTTTCTTCACTCTCATTCAGTCTATTCAACTCCAATTCATGTTCTTGCAATTTTCTAAACAATGTGGCAATTGTCATTGATGAAAGGTCTCTAGATTCTGAGATTGCAGTTACTTTAGGTTGCCATTCTCTACTCAAGCATCTCATGACTTTGCTAACTTGATCTTCATTGGAGATTGTCTTTCCAAGTGTAGCCAATTGATTCACAATGTGTGAGAATCGCATTTACATAACCTCCATTGGTTCTCCTCGATTCATGCGAAATAACTCATATTCATGTTTCAATGTGTTCATTCTTGCCCTTTTCACATATGTGGTTCCTTCATGAGTCACTTGCAATGTATCCCACATCTCCTTTGCTGATTTGCAATTTGAAACCCTGAAAAACTCATCACGGCTTAAAGTGGATGTTATAATATTCTTAGCACGTGCATTATATTGAACTCTTTTCTTATCATCCTCAATCCATTCAGTTTTAGGCTTATTTCTTGGAGCACCATTAGCATCTACAGTAGAGGGGACAAATGGTCCATTTTCTACTGCATCCCATATGTCAACACCTGTTGCCTAAAGAGAGATTACCATTCTTTCCTTCCAATAGATATACTCAGATCCATGGAATGCGGGATGCGGTTCAAGGGAAGCCCCTTCATTCAAACAATCATGGGAAGCCATAGTCTTATAGTTGTTAAGCCAAACTTAAGAGTTTAGCTCGATGCCGATTATTGTTTTGACTTCACGACTCAAGAGGGAGGGGAGGGGGGGTGGATTGAGTTTTCTTAATATATTTCCTTCTTAAAATCTTTTTCACAAAACTTTAGTTTTCAGATTTGTGGCCTCAGGATCTTTTACAAAATCAATGAAGGGTTTATATAAAATCTTGAATTGGAAGATGATGAGGATAAGAAAGATTAATTCAGAATAGGTTTGGGTCAAAACTCAATAATAACAAAATACAGAAACTGATTAAGCCTTTAAATATTAAGAACAAGTTATGCAAGTTACTGATGCAAGCACTAACAATCAAGAACAAACGTGTAGGTTTTTGGTTTCAGTATATGATGCAAGATTCAATCCAAATATTGATCATTGAGAATAGAATTTATTACGTAGTTATTATTACAGTTTACTCAAGGTTCAATACTGATTATGCAGATCAAGAACTGATATCAATTGAATACTTAGAACATCAAGATCATAGTTATATGTGCAAGACAGAAATTAAAGAGTTTGAGTTTAGAGATACCACACAACCAGATTTATCCTGGTTCAGTCACCACCATTGTGACCTATATCCAGTCCCAACTCCACCTGTGGGTTTTCCCACACTAACACAACAAGCTTTAGCCAGGTAGCTTGAAAAACCTTTACACCACAGAGCACTCCTTCACCTCGAGATACCACACTCTTGTGAAGAGCCTCAATGTTCTTCCTTAGGGATACCTCACCCTAATCACTCAAAGAGACTCCCTCTCTCTTTACAGTCAAATAGAAACGAAAAATTGATTCCTAACTCTCGATAGTCAGATAAACAAATTGAAGCACTTATGAGAACGAAACACTCTTTTCACAATAAGCTCAAGAAAGATGATGAATGATTTTCACAATTAATTTCTCAAATTTATTTCTTAAACTTTCTGATTGTGTTCAATAATATGTTTTTGATATTCTGAGAGTGTTCCTTTGATCCCTCTATATATAGAAAACAAGTTATAGTCGTTGGGATCAATCAAAACAGATTTGGTTCTGATAACAGAATCTGTTTTCTTGATTTTGGTTCTTGAAATAAGATTCTACATCAATTCTTATAGCATTCTCGTCCATCTTGAAAATAAGCGCGTCCATCTAGCCATTTTGAATTAAGATTTTACATCGGACGAGCTAGTAGACGAACTCCATATGCCACGTCATTGGACGGGGCTTCTCATTAAGGACTTAGAAAGTCCAAAGACTTGTTTGGACGAGCGCTTCTATCACTTGTGTTGGACGAGCACTTCTGTCACTTTAGTGGACGAGCGCTTGTATTTATTGGACGAGCGCTTCTGTCACTTGTGTTGGACGAGCAGAATTAGAATCTACATAGGTGTTCCTAATCAAATCTATTTCTTCTTTCCAAAAATCATTTTCATTAACTAAAACTTATTCCTTTTAATACAGGTTATGAAAATTGATTTTCTTCATGCATCTTTTTAGTTGAGCTATTTTGTGACTAAGAGATTTCTTTCTCTTTCAAATCATCTAAGACTTAAATATAAAAATCTTCTTTAAGCTTTTGTCTTGATGATTCCTTGATCTTTGTCTTTGCTCTTTGATTCCTCCATGTAGCTCTTTTGATTTCTTCAAGTTCTTCCTTGAATATTTTCCTTGAATTTGCTTAATGAACTTGTTGATCACTGCTTGATACATGTCTTTGCAATTTAACACTAAAACACTTGCATACACATTAAATTGTATTTGTCATATATCAAAATCTCTAAGTTACTGAATCTAACAACTTGCTCTCCATTTAAGGTCGCCGAAGCATTTTCACTCTCTTAGCATCCGTTAAAAGCTTTTTTTTATCTTATGATATGGGTGATCACGTTTAAGAAATCTCTGATGGCCAAGGTAAACCGTCTTCCTTCCATGATGCAACTGAGTGAAGCATGTGCCTTCTTCACATATAGGGCATGCTTTATGCCCCTTAACACTGTACTCGGACAAGTTCCCTTTTACTGGAAAGTCATTGATGGTGTAAAATAACATGACACACAGCTTGAAAGCATCTTGAGAATACCCATCAACTACATCAACACCTTCCACCCACAGCTTTTTCAAGTCTTCGATCAAGGGACTTAGATAAACATCTAAGTCATTTCCTGGTTGCTTTGGGCCCGAAATCATCATAGACAACATCATGTATTTGCGCTTCATGCACAACCAGGAGGTCGGTTGTAAATTATCAGGAGAACAGTCATGAACTATGAATACTACTTAAGTTACCATATGGATTCATTCCATCTGTAGCAAGTCCAAGCCTAAGGTTTCTTGGCTCATTGGCGAAATCTAGAAACAAAGTATCAATCTTCTTCCATTGCACATAATCAGTCGGATGGCGAATCTGTCCATCACGTTTCCTCTCATCATCATGCCATCTAAGGTTCTTTGCATCTTTTATAATAGCAAACAATCGCTTGAACCTTGGAATTATTGGAAGATACCACAACACCTTCTCAAGAGGACCCTTTTTTTCACATCACAACTAGAATCATCAAGATCACCACCATCTTTTTCTTTGTAGCGTGATAACCCACACTTGGGGCAATCGTACATCTTTTCATAATCACCCGTGTACAATATGCAATCATTGGGGCATGCGTGTATCTTCTTATACTCCATACCCATCTGACACAATACCTTCTTCATCTCATAGTTACGGTCAGGCAATGTGTTTCCCTCTGGAAGCAGGTCTTTCAACAATTCAAGCAATTCAGTGAAGCTTTTATCGCTCCAACCATTTCTCGCCTTCACACAAACCAATTTTAACACCACCGACAACCGTGTATGAGTAGTACACCCCGGATACAAAGGCTTATCCGCATCACTGTACAATCTTTCATATACATGTGCTCGTTGAAAAGATTCTTGTCCAGTATCACGGATCATGTCTTTAACTCGATTATCCTCCATATCTACGTCAACGTCCTCACATTAGGAAACACTTGACTTATTATTTAACAACACATCACCATGCCATATCCATCTTGTATAATTCAAGCAAATCCCAAAACAAATAAGATGAGTACGTATGAGACACCCCGTGGTGCCCCGGTGTTTTATTAGATTAATTACCTTCTTAAATCAATTCTTTATCGCGTGCTTATCGTGAAAATACGTAAAAATTAAAAACTTATTTAATTATCATATAACTTCTACAAATTTAAAACACAATAACTTTAACATATGTAAATGCACACTTAGTTGTTCATTACAATACCAAAACACTGTTGAGGGTATCCTCTCAGTAGGATCCCTCACAGGCATAAAATTAATAACAGACATACTTAGCGGAAATATAAAAATGCTCCTTAGACACACTGGCCATAATGTCTATATTCTAATCGCCATGGCTCACAGCTCGACCCCCAACGTCGAGTTCGTAAGGAGTTCCATCCAACTCCTCAGCAATCTCCGTTTCATACAGAGTTCCGTCCAGCTCCTCAGCAACATAACCCTCCATCGGGTCTTCTAACGTAAACCAAAGTAACCCACAAAAATACAGAAACATAGGGAATAAGAAACAGTTCTATCATAAAAAAGCGGAAAAAATCATAGTAAATCATACAGTAATTGTCATAGACAAACAACACACACAGCTAATAGATCACCCTCAAGTTAATATATCATCCTCTACCCCCAATCTCATGCTACTCAAAGACACCTTAGTTGCACACTTATTTCCTAAGGTGGAAGTGGTCTCGCGAGAACTCTTGATTTTACGTGTATTATATTTCCAATACACGGTGTATTATATTACCAATACACAGAAGTGTTTTACGTGTATTATATTACCAATACACAGAAGTGCTTTACGTGTATTATATTTTTAATACACGGTGTATTATATTACCAATACACAGATGTCCTTGCGTATTATATTACCAATAAACTTTTGTCTTTGTGTATTATATTACCAATACACTTTTGTCCTTGTGCATTATATACCAATACACGGTTGTGGACAACAACACCTATACTTGAATCTCACCAACCCGTTTTAACAACATCCTAGTGCCTTAACCTTCCATTAGAACTTGACACATATTCTATACCATAACACCTCTTTAACATACATCATCTAGGTTAGGCACTTCTAAATCATCATTATCCTCACACCCAAAACAATCATCTCTTAGACAACATATGTATCTTTGCTTAAAAACCACTAAGCATAATAATACAAACTAGGCAGATCATGCATAACACAATATCAATCAAAATATTCCCATATCACCAACATAGCACAAAATCAATTCAATAAAGGTAATAAAATCAAATCAACCATCAACAATATAAAATCAACCTAATATTGATAAACCTACAATCCCCGAATCACCATTGGTTTTTCAGAAAAGGTTTCCAATGTGATTTTGGTCTTGTCGATTACTCAACTACTAGTAGGGTGTAGGTTGCCCTACACAATTATTATATAATATACTACTTATCGATTCCGACGATAGGTTGATTCTTTCCCCCACCTGGGTTATCACCGGACTCCCGAACTCGAAGCTCCTCGTTGTCACACCACTAAGTACAAACTCCACCTTTTGTGAAGGTAAGGAGATTAGATGCTCGAAGAGGTATACCACGAACGTCCTCGTTTCCTTCGTGATGGAAGTCTAAGGTTATGAACACAAAATCACAAGTTAAAATCAAACAAGAACACTAAACCACAAGGTATTGGTTCGGCCAAGACTAGTTCTTAGGGATAGAGATTCCCAAAAATTATACAACTCATGGATTTATGATCCTTAAGTGTTAGGAGTTCATAAACAATGATCACTTAACAAAGTTGACTTAAAATCCCACTAAGTTATAAACTTAGGGTATTCGGCCAAGGCTAGTAAAATAGGCTAGCATTTACTAAACTTTCCAATCTCTTAGGTTTAGCATCCATATGTATTAAGGAGCTCAAAACCATGATCATTTTGGAAAAATAAGAACAAAGTATCTGATGAGTGTGATTACACATCATATTTCTTTATCATATTGCATGCATTTTCATGTAGTTTAGGCATTTTTAATTTGATTTTTGTTAGTTTTTACCTTGGAACGGGTAAGGCGGTTTTGTGGTGTTGTTGTGCAGGAATTGAAGATTAAAATGTTCAAGATCAACCATGATGGAGCTTTCATGAACATGGAGCATGAAAAGCAAGAAAATGAGCCAATCAGAGCCCATCACGGACATGATCGAGTAGAGATGAAAGGAAAGAATGGAAAAGTCAGAGCTGGTCACGACCAGGCCGTGATGTCCATCACGGCCGTGACATACCAACTGAACCAGACCCTCATAGGCAGAACTTATCACGGCTAGGCCGTGATGGTGATCACGGCCGTGACAGACCATCCAGCGCAGCAATCTCCAAGATAGAATCCGTCACGGCCTGGCTGTGATAGCCATCACGGCCGTGACGCGCAATATCTGGATCTTTAGAAACTGATTTGATCTGATTTTTGTATTTGCTTGGGATGCAAGTTACCCTACCTTATAAATAGGACCTAGAGACTCGAAAATAGGGGCACCTTTTGGGTTGCTACCTTGGGCAAAATTAGGATTTCTCTTCTTATTCTTCTTTTCTCTTAGGTTTTCTCTTATGCTTTTGTTAATCAAGCTTGCTATGAACATGGCAATGCTTGAGTAGTAGTCTTATTTCTAGGGATTGGGGCTATGCCCAAGATTTGTTTATGGTGACGAATTGACGTTTGGTCTCTTGTTAATTTCGAATTTGCTTTCGATTTGATTCCTATTGCTTTAATTACTCGTAAATTCGGTGGCCACTTATTTGCTTGTCGTAGATACTCTAAGGAGGAACCTAGCGGTGAACTTAGGTATCGGATCTATAGGAATCAAACTTAGGACTTAAATCATGAGAGTTAGAAGCGGTCCTTCGAGGGTTCATGGATTGTCACAAAACTTAAATGGTTCAATTTAAATTCAATTACCGCGAGAGTAGGGGTTAGTTTAATTGGGCACGGTTTTTGTAACCCGAGAGGGAGCATCAACTTATTAAGGATAAATTCGCCTTCAAAGCAATTTTGATAATTAATAAGGGATAGTCAATTTGGTAACATGAACAATCTTGTTGGTAACCCAATTCCTAGGTATCTCTTTTGATTTGAAAAACCCCTAATTGATTTACCTTCCTATTTTAATTGATTGCGTTCTTCAATATCTGATTTTCTAGTTATTTCTTATTACAAAAATCAAATCTTTTCCAAATCCTTTTTATATAGTCCAGTTTAATTGATTTAATAATTAATTGTTATTTGAGATCACGGTCTTCGTGGGATCGATCTTTTTATTACTTGACGATGAATCCGGTACACTTGCCGGAGTCCCGTCAAGTTTTTGGCACTGTTGTCGGGGACTGTGTTTTCTTGAATTTCAATTTAATTTTTAAATTGATTTTTCTGAACATTTTGATTTATTTATTTATTTATTTAATTTTTATTATTTCTTTTTCTAGTGTATCTACCTCTCTCTTTGCAGGAATTTTTTCCCTCGTATGCGAAGATCCCAAAGTCTCAGGAATCTTGTTGAAGTTGACCCCGAGATCAAAAGGACCTTTCGTAGACGTGGGAGACTACAAAGACAAGAAGAGAGAGAGAGGTTGATTCCCATTCCACTTATGGCAAATCTACCTGATACCAAACCAATGAAGGACTCCGCAACCCCAAATGCTAGGGGTTTGCAAACTGGGATTGCTAGGCCAGAAATTGAGGCGGAGAACTACACCATCCCGCCTATGTTAATTGGCATGATTAGGCAACATCAATTTGGAGACCCTTGGAGGAGCCGACTGATCATGTGGAGACATTCTTGGAGTTCACCGATATAATAAGAATTCATGGTGCCCCGATCGAAGCTATTCGCCTAAGGTTATTCCCCTCCTCTCTGACTGGAAAGGCAAAAGCTTGGTTGAAGCAAGTGCTCGCTAATACCTTGTCAACTTGGGACCAACTGGAGCAGGCATTCTTGGAAAAATTCTTCCCTCCATCCAAGATTGCTTACCTACGAACTTAGATCACCGGCTTCTTCCAAAAGGACGGAGAATGCTTATCCGAAGCTTGGGATCGTTACAAAGGATTGATAGAGTCTTGCCCACATCATGGACTCGAGAGGTGGTTGTTAGTGCATACCTTCTACAATGGAGTGGATTACTCTTCGTGTTACGATTCTTTTTTTATAATTGGCAAGTGTACCTAGTCGTACAAGTAATACGATGGTGAGACTGGATATCGTCCCTAGGGATCGGTTGCCAATTACCAATTCACAAACTCAACAACTATCTAGACTAAACTGTGGTATGAAGAGATCAAAACATAAAATAAAGAAACAAAAGCAATTCAAATGGTTTTGGTCTTTTGGGATTTTTTTTACAAACACTTGGAGTGCAGAAACAAACGGATACAATTGTCAGGTTTAGACTACACTAATCCTCCCTTGATTGCAATGATATTATTACTAACACAAATCCTAATTCATTTATGACAATCAAATATTCTTAAATACTCAAACCCTAATGTCATAGGTGGAATGAGCCTAAAACCCCAAATTAAACCCTAATGTCTTAGGTGGATTAACATGAGATTTCGCATAAAAAGTTAAGATTTATAAGATTGCAAGCACCCCAAGACCTATGTCTAGGTTCAAGAACTACTTGGCATTTGATTCATGAGCATGCCTTAACATCAATCTTTCAATTGTCTATCAAAGCAACAAATCATTCCAAGGATGGCCAAACCAAGGAAAGCATTAAGCATGGAATCAAATAATCATAAAGAAATAGGAACTTGCATTAAAACCAAATCAAAATACAATCAAGTTCAGAAAAGCAAACATCTAACCCCAACAACAGGGGTTTCGCTACTCATGATAAATGACAATACAAAAGAGAAAGAGAGAAGGGATGAAGAAAAGTCTATGAAGAATCCTCCAATCTTCTTCCATTCCCAGAGCAAGGAAACATCCATTTTTAGGGTTGGAACCCTCTTCCAGCCGTCAGTCTCCAAGTGCCAAAATCTCCTTTTGCCAAAGTCTGATGCTCTATTTATAGATGAGAGAAGTCCGGACCTAAAAAGTGCGCGTCACGGCCGTGATGGCCATCACGGCCAGGCCGTGACGGGTTCTTCCAAGGGCGAGTATTCAAATTCTGGTCTGTCACGGCCGTGATGCTCATCACGGGCAGGCCGTGACCAATTCTGGTCCACAGGAGCTGGTCTGTCACGGTCGTGACCTCCATCACGACTAGGCCGTGATGCTCTCTGTTCTTCAGGGTCCTTCTCATCATGCCCGTGATGGACGTCACGGCTGGGCCGTGATGACTTCTGATCTTCCCATTATGCTGATCACGGCCGTGATCGTGGTCACGGCTAGGGCGTGATGGCTTCTGCTTTATTGTCCTTCCCTTTTCTCATCCTTCCTTTTTTAACCTGAAATTATAAGATAGCATTAGATGCTTTATTTGACTCAAGATTAGCTAAAATATCCTAAAAACTACTTAAGAGACTCAAAGTGTTGCTTGAGGACAATTAAATCCAATTTGGGCGAAAACGAGATATAATTAGCACAAAACCATGGTTTTTCTAGTTATAAAACTAGATGAGCCAGAGGCTTATCAAAATACCCCAAACTTAAACTTTGCTTGCCCCCAAGCAAACTAAAACCCAAAAAGACTCAAACTTGGCAAGCTTAAAGGATTTAATCAATTTCGCACAAATTTCATGCAATTCTATCAATACAATTTTATTCAATGTTTTCCCCTTTTTACATCAATGTAATCCCCCACATTCATTTACTTTAAACCAGGAGAATTCCATCATTCATGCAATAATCAACTAAGCAAAGGATCCAAGGTACACACAAAAGGGAGATCACCATTTTCAAACATTTGCCTTCCTCACAAGGGCATTTAATAGTTCACTCATACGTTCAATTTGTCTAGGCTATCAACTTTCGCTCAATTTCACATTTCAAGAGCACTTCCCATGAATTTGATTTTCATATCAAAAATGGTTCCCAAGAAAACATGCATGAAACATCAAAAGGTCTTTTAAAGGTTGTAATGGGGCCTGGCTAAAGGTAGGGTATTCAAAGGTACTAGGCTTAAGTCCCTAGGAATTAAGAGAGCATGAAACTTTTTGACACATTGAATTTCCACTCATTCCTTTTTCTTTTATTTTTTTTCTTTTTTCTTCTTTTTTGTTTTTACTTTGGGTGACTACAACCTCTTTCTTTTAATACCCTTTTTGACATTTTTGTACTTTTCTTCTTTTTCTTTTTGCCTTTGGCTGCAACCTCTATTTTTCTTTTTCTCAATCCAAAACAATATATCATATCCTTGTAGCCACCCCAAACTTAGTTTCTTTCAACCCTTGTCTTGCTAAGCATCCATGCTCTCCTAATCCTAAGATTGGGTTAACATGGTTTTTCCAGATTTTTGGCTTATACAAAAGGTCATCAAGAAACAATAGGCTTATTAGGCTCAATGTGCCTAACAAGGGAACTTGCATTAGGGATTGGTTCAATTTAGGCCAAGTAGTTATTTCAAAGAAAATTGCCTAAATCATTTGATGCAACCACATAAACATGCGAACCATGAAGAGATTCAAGCAAATCCGGGAAAGTGCAACTTAAAAGTGATTCACACAATTAAAAACAATGTTGGAGGCTCAATTTCCTCACCTGGACATTTTTCGCAAATTGTTGACCGAGATTCAACCCCTAATGTGTGCATCCCTTCACCCCAAACTTATCATAAATTATGCAATCACAATAAAATTTCTCACAGTTCACTTTTCAATTTTTCTAAATGGGGATCAATTTCCAGATTTTTCAAAACCTAGGGGAAATCATCAAAAATCAACATAATTCATGCAATCCATCTATGCTAATTTCAATTAAAATCCATCGATCTCACCGACACAACAGTCAACACACATATACGACTCAATAAAAAAGAAGCAAAATAATTAAAAAGATAAGGGTTTAGAAAAACTCATGAAAGTGCTTCCACCGGGATCCCACTGCCTGTGATACAACGGCCAAGGAATGCTCAAATTGTAACATAATCCTCTCGGATCCCATGGCATGCAGCATGGATACGACAATGAGCGCTTGACAATCATGGTGACTTCTTCAAGTGTGAAGGACTTTTCAATATCTCCCGGGTCAGAGATGACCTCTTTATCAACAAAGTCTTCCCAGTAAAAATGGGGTTCAACCTCTTGGATTGGCCATAGTGCCTTCATATTTAAAGGTGCAAAATCCAGTTTCTCAGGCAGAGGCTTGAACTCCATCGTTGGTTGCTTCACATTGGGAGGTGGCAAACAAGTAGAGAGGATCACTGGTGCTGCTTTGACTTCTGCACAATCTTCACTCACTGCATTATCAAATCCATCACCTTCTACGTATGCAGCAATCTCAGCTTAAACCACCCAAGTGTTTCTCCCATCACAATCAACACATGCATAGGAGCCAATAGAATCATTTAATTCCAAAACGTTCTTCATCATCCTCAAGCATGGTGAAATAGATGTCCTCAAAATGCCTTTTCCTCTCAATCTCTTCAGTCAAGGGTTCAATGGGAGATGGTGCAACTATGTCCTCACAAACAGGTTCTTCTCTTCTTGACTCGGTTGCTCCCACCTCTTCATCCTCCTTTTCATCCATTATGGCATCATCTTCATCATCATACATTATTGCATTACCTTCATCTTCATCCATCAAGTTCCTATTTGACATTCCGGATAGTTGGTTCGAGATTTCCTCAATACGTACCTCGAGACTTCGAATGGTAGATTCTTGATTTTTTAAACTTTCCATTGTTGTTGCCATGAAGTTCTCCATAACAATCTCCAAGTGAGACCGACCATCCGGAATAGGTTGCTCAAAATTGACTGTGATTTTGGATTTGAAGTTCTCCCAAGCAACTTCCAATGGTGATGGCTTGTCATACCATTGAGGTGGTTGTGGTTGATATGAAGGTGTGGAAGATTCCCAATGTTCCTCTTGATCAATCCAAGCATTGTTTGGAGGATTCCCCCACCATGGAGTGGAAGTGCAGGGATATTGATTTCCCTATTCAGAATAGCCTACCACTGGTGGAGGAGAGACTGTTGCCCTTGACAACATATTGCTCACTTGTTGGATGTTTATGGACAATTCTAGCAGATCTGCCCGCAGCTGTAGCTCATATATCTCAATTTCTTCATCAGTTGGATGATAATAATTGTAGTCCATGATCCTGTCAATTCAAAGTCCACCTCACAGACAATTAAAGCTCAAGATTGAAGAAGCACAAGTTCAAAATTTAAAAAAATTAATTAAAACAAAACTAACAAAAGAAAGCTATCAAATATATACAAAAAATAACAAAAATAAAATTGTCTAAATTAGTTGTCTCCCTTGTTACTAATGATATTGGCAAAGCCAATCCCCAAGAAACACGCCAAAAACTTGTTACGATTTTTTTATAATAGGCAAGTGTACCTAATCGTACAAGTAATACGGTGGTGAGACTGGATATTATCCTCAGGGATCGGTTGCCAATTACCAATTCACAAACTCAACAACTATCTAGACTAAACTGTGGTATGAAGAGATCAAAACATACAATAAAGAAACAAAAGCACTTCAAATGTTTTTTGGTCTTTTGGGATTTTTTTTACAAACACTTGGAGTGCAGAAACAAATGGATACAATTGTCAGGGTTAGACTACACTAATCCTCCGTTGATTGCAATGATATGATTACTAACACAAATCCTAATTCATTTATGACAATCAAATCTTATGAAATACTCAAACCCTAATGTCATAGGTGGAATGAGCCTAAAACCCCAAATTAAACCCTAATGTCTTAGGTGGATTGACATGAGATTTCGCATAAAGAGTCAAGATTTATAAGATTGCAAGTACCCCAAGACCTATGTCTAGGTTCAAGAACTACTTGGCATTTGATTCATGAGCATGCCTTAACATCAATCTTTCAATTGTCTATCAAAGCAACAAATCATTCCAAGGATGGCCAAACCAAGGAAAGCATTAAGCATGGAATCAAATAATCATAAAGAAATAAGAACTTGCATTAAAACCAAATCAAAATACAATCAAGTTCAGAAAAACAAACATCTAACCCCAACAAGAGGGGTTTAGCTACTCATGATAAATGACAATACAAAAGAGAAAGAGAGAAGGGATGAAGAAAAGTCTATGAAGAATCCTCCAATCTTCTTCCATTCCCAGAGCAAGGAAACATCCCTTTTTAGGGTTGGAACCCTCTTCCAGCCGTCAGCCTCCAAGTGCCAAAATCTCCTTTTGCAAAAGTCCGATGCTCTATTTATAGATGAGAGAAGTCTGGACCTAAAAAGTACGCGTCACGGCCGTGATGGCCATCACGGACAAGTGATAAGCCTCTGGCTCATCTAGTTTTATGGCTAGTATGACCAGGGTTTTGTGCAACTTATATCCTATTTTCACCCAAATTAGATTAGATTGTCCTCAAGCAAGGTTTTGAGTCTCTAAAGTAGTTTTAGGTTAATTTAGCCAGTTTTGAGTCAAATAAAGCACTTATGACTATTTTTTTGTTTTCAGGTTAAGTAGAAGTTGAGGGAATAAAGAAACAGGGGAATCGCCTCGCGAGAGTCTTCTCACCTCGCGAACCTGAAAGCCAGCAGAACAGTAAAAATGTCATCCTCTCTGGTTCGCCCCGCGAACAGCACCTCGCCTCGTGACCCTGAAGGATGACTGTTCCAGAAATATGCAAGTTCTCGGGGTCGCCTCACGAATAACTTCTTCGCCTCGCGATCATGGAAGTCAGAAAGCATCACTGTTGGCCCCTGATGTTCATAACGGGCGTAATAAGAAGACTCTTCAATTCTTCGCCCCGCGAGCCGTTCTTCGCCTCGCGAGAATGCCAAAGGTTGCTGACTCTTCATAACATTCGCCTCGTGAGAGAAGGTTCACCTCGCGAATTGGCACAGTTCTTGAATGTTATAAAAGGCTGTTCTGGGCAGATTGGAAGAACTTTTGCTTCTCCATTGTTTTTACCTTTTTCTGTGTGTTTTCGTTTTTCCATGGAGAACTAATTTTCTAGGATTAATCTATTGTAATCGATTTCCACTACACTTTAGGTTCTTCTATCTCCTGTTTTGTTTGATTTTCCCTTTTCAATGCCATGCTATATATTTCAGTTTGCTTAATTCAGGAGTATGTTGTGTTGTATTGATTTATTTTCGGTGATATTATGTTCCTATAATTAATCGCGTTTGCTTAATTCGCGTGTGTACGTTTCGTGTTCGCTTAGTTCACGAAGGGCTTAACCCCGTTTGCTTAATTCGGGAATAGGGACATATATCTGTAGTAGTGGTTTCGCTTGTAAATTGTTGCTACAACCGGGAGGGGATTAGAATCTGCTTAGGGCTTGGAAATTGCATTAACCTATGATAGTTGGGAAATCGAGAACAATAGATTAATCGTCTTTAGCTATTTGATAATCTTTTCAACTGTTCTGTTTTCATTGCTTTGCTTTGTTTTGTTTCTTATTTGCATTCCAATCCAACCCCCACCCCCACCCCCCCCCCCAAAACTGATTTTTGTGATAAATAACACTACAAGAGTCCTTGTGAGACGACATCCGAGTTGTCGCCCTAAACTACAGTTTTAAAAACCGCTCGTTCTTTTGGCGCGTGCGCGACAGTGCGACCAAAAATTGGCGCCGTTGCCGGGGACTCTGGTTTGTTATTTTTCGCATTTTGTTTTTTCTTTCTTTCTTTTATTTTCGTTTTTGTTTTGAATTGGTCTGGCTACTAGGTCTAATTGCCCTGAATTGTGTGATTTTGATCCTGAAATTGAAAGAACACTGCACACACGCCGTAGAGAAATTAGGGCTAGCACTAGTGGTCATTCTAATTCTAAAACTGTTTTTGAAACCATGGGTGACCAAAGGACATTAAGACAGCTTGCTGCCCTTGATGTTAACTATAATGGATTGTGTATTGAATATTCTGGTGCTGTTACCCCCTTTGAATTAAAATCTGGTCTAATCCATTTGTTGCCAAGGTTTAATGGTCTTGCAGGTGAGGATCCACATAAGTATCTCAAGGAGTTCCGGGTTATGCCGCTCCACAACCTTGAGACCAGAGGGAGTAACTGAAGATCACATTAAGCTGAGAGCCTTCCCGTTTTCACTACAGGGCGCTGCAAAGGATTGGCTGTTATATCTTCCGCCAAATTCCATTACCACCTGGAACGATTTGAAGAGGCTCTTCTTAGAGAAATACTTTCCTGCCTCCAGAGCTGCATCAATTAGGAAGGAAATATGTGGCATCAGACAAGGAAATGAGTCATTGGCTGAATATTGGGAAAGATTCAAGCATTTGGTATCCAGTTGCCCCCAGCATCAGATTTCTGAACAGCTTCTTATCCAGTACTTTTATGAAGGGTTACTGCCTATGGATAGGAATATTTTGGATGCTGCTAGTGGGGGAGCACTTGTTGATAAGACCCCAGCTGCTGCCAAGCAACTCATTGAAAATATGTCACTGAATTCCCCGTAGTTTACTACCAGGAGAAATTCTGTTGAGACAAGAGGTGTGCATGAGGTCCATAGCTCTTCTTCTAACCAGGCCCTTGAGGATAGAATGGATAGGCTCACTTCTTTGCTGGAGAAAATGGCAATGGATAGGGTTCAGCCGGCAAGGTTGTGTGGCATGTGCAGTTCTCCTGAGCACCCATATAAGGCATGCCCTATTCTGAAGGAAGACTCAAGTACTGATTTGCCTCAAGCTTATGCAGTCCATCCCTATAATCAAGGCAATAGCCAGAACCGGTACAACACTCCAGACCTCTCCACAAATAGGTACCATCCCAACTGGAGGAATCATCCTAATCTGCGGTATGGGAACTCATTCCAACAACAACCGATGGCAGCCCCACAGAATCCTCTTCAAGTGACCACTTCTGCACCTTCTGGACCTTCATTAGAAGACTTGGTCAAGCAAATGGCTGCAACCAATCTACAGTTTCAGCAGCAAGTAGGACAGTTCCAGGCCTCACAGGCACAGTTTCAGCAGCGAACAGATGCTAGCATTCAGGCTTTGCATACACAGGTTGGATAACTTGCCACATCCATAAATAACATACATCAAGCTCAAGGGACAACCCAGCTGCCGGCACAAACAGTGATAAATCCCAATGCCTCCAATCCTAATGTGAGTGCCATTTCTCTGAGATCTGGAAGAGTTGTTGAGGCATCCTCTGAGAAAAATGAAGAAACTGTTGAGGTAACCCCTGAGCCTTCAGTTGATGTTGAAGCTGAGAAGGTATACATACCACAAATCCCCTTCCCACGCAGAGTTCAGAAAAATAAGAAGATTGGCGGTGAAGACAAGGAGAGAGAAATTCTTGATGTGTTTAGGAAGGTAGCTGTGAATATTCCCCTTCTAGATGTGATCAAGCAGGTGCCCAAGTATGCAAAATTTCTCAAGGATCTATGCACCAACAAGAGGAAGTTGAAGAATAATGAGAGAGTTGATTTGGGAAGAAATGTTTCAGCTCTTATCCAGTCTAAGCCTGCACCAGAAAGAGTTTCTGCTTTAACCCCTACTCAGGCACTACCACAAAAGTGCAAGGATCCGGGCACATTTACTACTCCATGCACTATTGGGGATAGAAGATTTGAAAATTGCATGTTGGATTTGGGAGCCTCTATAAATGTCATGCCTACATCTATTTTTAATAACCTTGATCTTGGTCCCTTGCAGTATACAGGTCTCACCATCCAGTTGGCCAACAGGACCAGTGCCCGCCCCATGGGAATGGTAGAAGATGTGCTAGTACAAGTTGATGAGCTGATTTTCCCTGCTGACTTCTACATCCTAGACATGGCAGGAGAGACAAATTCCAGTAGATCACCAATAATCTTGGGCAGACCATTCATGAAGACAGCCAAGACTAAAATTGATGTTAATGATGGGACTATGTCTATGGAGTTTGGTGATATTGTGGCAAAGTTCAACATCTTTGATGCTATGAAACACCCACTGGAGGAGCACTCGGTTTTCCAATTAGAGTTGCTTTCTGAGATCATTGATGATACCCATGAGGACCTAGTTTCTGATTTTCCTTTTATTTCTGGGTTTGATGTTTATATTCATGTACTAAGCTGTCTTGACACTAACCCAGTGTCTTGTTTGTCTTGAGTTTCTTGATTCAACTTTGCGGGGGTGATAGTGATAGTGAGAGTGAAGGCGTCTGCTTGAGCGAAGTCCTTGACATCATGGCTACTCCCAATGTACCATCCGTTGAGCAGCCTCCCTCCCTAGAGCTCAAGCCACTTTCACGGGAACACTGAAGTATGCCTACCACGGAGACGAATGAAAAACTTCCAGTCATCATTTCCTCCAGCCTTGACTCGACCAGGAAGCAAAACTATTGGAGGTTACGAAGAAGCACAAGAAGGCTATTGGGTGGACCTTAGTCGACATTCCAGGAATTAGCCCCTCCGGATGTATGCACAGAATTCTATTGGAGGATGGGGCTAAACCAGTAGAAAGCGAGCCCAAAGGCGGCTAAACCCATTGATTCTGGATGTGGTGAAGAAGGAGGTGACTAAACTTCTGCAAGCAGGTATTATATACCACATCTCTGATAGTACTTGGGTAAGTCCGGTGCAAGTTGTACCCAAGAAATCCGGACTCACAGTAGTTAGAAATGATAATAATGAGCTTGTACCTACTAGAGTCCAGAATAGCTGGCGAGTCTGTATAGATTATAGGAAGTTGAACCAGGCCACCAGAAAGGATCACTTTCCTTTTCCGTTCATAGATCAGATGCTGGATCGGTTGGCTAGTAAATCTCATTACTGTTTTCTTGATGGTTTTTCCGGGTACTTTCAGATCCATATTGCCCCTGAGGATCAGGAAAAGACCACTTTCACGTGCCCCTTCGGCACGTTTGCCTATAGGAGGATGCCATTTGGCCTTTGTAATGCTCCTGGCACCTTCCAAAGATGCATGCTTAGCATTTTTACTGAATTCATTGAAAATTGCATGGAGGTGTTCATGGATGATTTCACTGTATATGGCTCCTCATTTGATGCATGTTTGCATAGTCTGAGTCTAGTTCTAGAAAGATGCATTGAGACTGATTTGATTTTGAACTATGAGAAATGTCACTTTATGGTAGAACAGGGGATTGTTTTGGGTCATGTTATTTCTAAAAAGGGTATTTCCGTAGATCCTGCAAAAATTGATGTGATTTCTTCATTGCCTTACCCATCTTGCGTACGCGAGATCCGTTCTTTTCTTGGCCATGCAGGTTTCTACAGGCGCTTTATTAAGGACTTCAGCAAGATAGCTCTGCCCTTGTCAAACCTGATGAAGAATGGTGCCATGTTCGATTTTGATGAAAATTGCAAGAACGCATTTGACTACCTGAAAAGAGCATTGACCTCTACCCCCATCATCCAGCCCCCAGACTGGACACTCCCTTTTGAACTCATGTGTGATGCTTCTAATTTTGCTGTGAAAGCGGTTCTGGAACAAAAGGTGGGCAAGGCTGCCCATGTAATTCATTATGCTTCTAGGACATTAGATGCTGTACAATCCAATTACACCACCACTGAGAAAGAACTGCTAGCTGTTGTGTTTGCACTTGATAAATTTATGACTTATTTGCTAGGTTCAAAAGTTATTGTTTTCACTGACCATGCAGCTCTGAAGTACCTGTTAAAGAAACCAGAAGCTAAGCCAAGACTGATTCGGTGGATGCTTTTGCTCCAAGAATTCAATGTGGAGATAAAAGACAAGAGTGGAGCTGAAAATTTGGTAGCCGATCACTTGAGCCGAATAGCAAGGGATGAGGATCCTTCTCCCATCCAAGATGACTTTCCTGATGAGCGACTTCTACATCTGTATGGGGTAACACCCTGGTTTGCTGACATAGTTAACTTTCTTGTTGCTGGTGTTGTTCCTGCAGGTACAAGTAGATCCAAGTTCCACAAGCTCAAGAGCGATGCAAAGTACTATGTGTGGGATGATCCGTACCTTTGGAAGTTTTGCAGTGATCAGGTGATTCGGAGGTGTGTCCCCGATCATGAGACAGAGTCCATCTTGCACTTCTCTCATGCCTCTCAAGTTGGAGGACACTTTGGACCACAGAGGACGGCAAGAAAAGTCCTGGATTATGGGTTCCTCTTGGCCCACAATTTTTAGAGATGCCTATGAGGTTTACAGAAATTGCAAGGAATGTCAAACAGCAGGCCCTGCCATCACTCGTAGGAGTGAGATGCCTCAGCAGCCCATGCTTTTTGTGAGGTTTTTGATGTGTGGGGGATTGATTTTATGAGTCCTTTCCCTGCTTCTTTTGGGTTTCTGTATATTCTTTTGGCTGTTGACTATGTTTCAAAGTGGGTGGAAGCAATCCCCACTAGGACTAACGATGCTAAAGTTGTTTCCAAATTTGTTAGGTCCAACATTTTTTGCAGGTTTGGCATACCTAAGGCTATCATCAGTGACCAGGGCACTCACTTCTGCAACCGCACAATGGAAGCATTACTCAGGAAATATGGAGTTGTGCATAGAGTTTCCACTGCTTATCATCCCCGACCAATGGCCAGGCCGAGATATCAAACAGGGAGATCAAGCAGATTCTAGAGAAGATGGTGCAGCCGAATAGAAAGGAATGGAGCCGCCGTCTGGAAGATGCACTGTGGGCTCAGAGGACCGCTTTCAAGACGCCAATAGGAATGTCACCCTTTCGGCTTGTATATGGGAAGGCATGTCACCTCCCGGTGGAAGTTCAGCACCGTGCATATTGGGCAGTCAAGTGCTGTAACTTGGAAATGAAGAAAGCTGGTGTTAAAAGAAAACTACAGTTGCAGCAACTTGAGGAGCTTAGGCTAGAAGCCTATGAAAGCTCCCGAATTTATAAAGAGAAAACAAAACTTTTTCATGATAGGATGATTGCTAGAAAAGAATTTTTTGTGGGCCAGTGAACGCGCTGTCGCCACGCGCCAAAAAGAACGAGCGATTACAAAATAATGTAGTATAGAGCGACAACTCGGATCGTCTCTCAAGGACTCTTTAGGTGTTGTTATTATTAACAGAAAAAGTTAGAAAAAGTTAGAATTGGGGGTTTTGGATTGAAAACTAAATTAAGAAAACAAAACACTAAAAACAAAGCAGTTAAAGAGAATAGCAAATAGACAAAAGCGATTAACCTACTGTTCTTGGTTTCCCACTATCATTGATTCATGCAAATCCTAAGCAGATACTAATCCCCTCCCGGTTGTAGCAACAATTAACAAACGGAAACCGTTACTACAGATGTATGTTCCTATTCCCGAAATAACAAACGGGGTTAAGCTCTCATGAACAAACGAACATGAATGAACACACGCGAAATAACAAACGCGATTATATATAGGAACATAGCATCACCGAGATGAAACAATACAACACTATATATTCCTGAAATAACAAACAGAAACATACAGCATGGTATTGAAAAGAGAAAAGCAAATGATCATGAAATACAGAACCTCAAGTGTTAACAGAAACCAATTACAGTAGATTAATCTAGGAGACTAATTCTCCATTACAAAAGAAAGACAACAAACTAAAAGGAAAAACAATAGCTAACAAGTTCAGAAACTAGCCAAAACTGGCTAATTCTGACTATCCTCTTCATTTCTGCCTAAGACTGCTTATATACACGTTTCTGGAGTCAGAGTACTCGCGAGGCGAAGCACTGCTCGCGAGGCGAATTACATGAAAGGTCTGCAACTCTTTGTCTTCTCGCGAGGCGAGCACATCCTTCGCGAGGCGAACTCTTGACTTCCAACTCATTACGCCCGTGGCATTCAACACGCCCAAACCGTGATGGCTTCTGATCTTCCAATACTCGCGAGGCGAAGGAATGCTCGCGAGGCGAACGCTTCAACTTCAAAACTGCCACGGCTGTGATCTTCAACACGGGCAAGCCGTGATCGTCTCTGACTTTTTCATGGTTGCAATACTCGCGGGGCGAGAGATTATTCGCGGGGCGAGTGGCTCCAGATTTATTACTTTTTATTAACCTGAAAATAGAAAATAAAAGTAAATAATTATTCAACTCTAAAACAACTAAATTAACATAAAAACAATTTACAGACTCAAAATACTACTTAGGAACAATCAAGTCTAATTTGGGTAAAAATGGTATAAAATAAGCACAAAGCCAGGGTCTTGACTAGTTATAAAACCAGTCAAACAGAGGCTCATCAAATACCCCAAACTTAAACTTTGCTTGTCCCCAAGCAAACTACACTCAAAAACTTAAAAAGACTCAAGACCTGGCAAGCTTAAGAATTCAATCAACTTTCCATAGATTTCAAGCAATTTTTCAAAAGAATTTTTTTCTTTCAATGTTCCCCCCTTACAAGCAAAACAATCCAATCCCCACATTCATTTATTCTAAACAATTGAGAATTTCATTATTCAGACAATCAGAAATCTAAGCTGGGGATCCAAGTCGCACACAAGAGGGAGATCACCAAAATCAAACAACTGCCTTCCTCACAAGGGAAATTTGTGTTCACTCATCACTCAATTTTTGTCAGGCAATCAACAATTCACTCAATTTCACTTTTAAGAGCACTTCCCATAAATTTGATTTTCATCTCAAAATAGTTCCCACAGAAAATATGCAAGCAACATCAAAAGGACTTTTATGGGTTGTAATGGGGCCTGGCTAAGGGTAGGATATACAAAGGAAACTAGGCTGAAGACCCTAGGAACTAAGAGAGCATGAAACAGTTTTATACTTTGAAATTCACTCAAGTTCCTTTCTTAATTTTTTTCTTTATGCTTCTAGGTGACTACAACCTTTTTATTCAAACAGTCTTTTTGAAATTTTTGCACTTTTATTTTTTTTTCATTTTTTTTTTCTTTTTTTTTTTCAACTTTTTTTTTTATTTATTTTCATTTTTACACTTTTCTTCTTCTTTTTTTTTTTCTTTTTCTTTTTCCCAATCCCAAACAACACATTGCACCGGGTAGCCACCCCAAACTTTTGTTTCTTGCACCCATTCTAAGATTACATGCTCTCCTAATCCTAAGATCGGGTTAACATGGTTTTCCAGATTTTTGGGCTTATAACATTAGGTTATCAAGAATTAATCAGGCTAACAGGCTCAATGGGGCTAACTAAGGAACATGCATTAGGAATGGTTATTTTAGGCTAAGTAGCTATTTACAAAGAAATGCCTAAATCATTTGCTACACACATATAATCATGCAAACCAAAAAGAGATTCAATCAAATTCAGGAAAGTGCAGCTTAAAAGAGATTTTCACACAGTCAAAAACATGTTGGAGGCTCAAAACCTCACCTGGACATTTTTTTGCAAATTATTTGAACAGAGATACTATCCCTAGTGTGTGCTTCCTATCACCCCAAACTTATCATAAATCATGCCATCATAATAAAATCTCAAAGTTCAGTTTTCAATCACATGGGGATCATTTTTTTTCAAAAATTTTTTCAAATCCTAGGGGTAAACAGTCAATACTATCATGCAATCCATCTATGCAAATTCAACCAAATCCAATAAACTTGCCAACACTAGACTCAAACAACTCCTGAGCTTCTCAAATTATTCAGGAGCATTATTGACAATAAAATAAAATTAAAATAAGGAAAAGAAAATTAAAAAGAAGAAAGGTAAAGAAAAACTCATTGAAGGGCGGTTCCACCAGGATCCCATAGCTTGTAACATAAGTCCCACATGGTAGCCAAAGGACTGAAATTCATTCCATGCCTCCCTAACTTGCAGCTTTGATGCGGGGGTGAGCACTTGACAATTATAATAACCTCGCCGAGTGCGGCGGACTTCTCACTCCCCTTCGGGTCACAGATGACCTCCTTCTCAATAAAGTCTCCCCAATAGAAGTGGGTTTCAACCACTTGGACTGGCCATGGTGCAGAATCCAAGGGTGCAAAATCTAGAGCTGGTGGCTCCTCAGGGGGAGGTGGCAAACAGTTAGAAACGGTTACCGGTGCTGCTTCATTTTCTACACGTTCTTCATTCACTGCACTAACAAATTTATCACCTGCTATACATGCAGAAATTTCAGCACACACCAAACAAAGGTTAGAGTCAGTACACATATTACAAGAAAATGAATCAGAAAAATCTACAATGTCTGGAAATTCTGCAATTAGTTCATCATCCACCCCACTACTCTCAACACATGCATCTGTTCTACTTGAATCATCTACTCCCAAGGGTTCTTCTTTATCTCCAGGCACGGGGGAGCAGCTGCCCTCTTGATCCTCCTTTTCTAAGTTTCCTGAACAGAACAAACCTGCAAAACGATCCGCATTTTCTATTTTTCCTGAAAAGTATAAACCTGTAAAACATTCAACACATAAAGCAGTTCCATCACAATAACAAGCATTAGGATCAGGGGATTCAACACATAAATCATCATCAACAGAAACATTATCAGAATCATAATCAGAAGTATTTTCAAAAATAATTGGTGACTCTGTACGATCTTCCAGGGGCTGTGGAGGTAGCATTGCAGCCAAGTTGGCGGTAACTTGATCAATTAGAGCCCACAATTTCTGAGATTCAGCTTGGCTCCTCTGGTACTCAGCCTCCATCTTCTGTTGAAATTCCTCTATCATCCGTTGAGTTTGCTCGGCCATTTGTTGCCTCAGTCCTTCCATATTTGCACTTATCTGTGCAGTCATCTGTTTGCACAGGTCCTCTAGGGAAGGTTCGGAAGGTGCAGAGGTGGTCACTTGGGTAGGATAGTATGGTGGTGGCTCACTAAAATTAGGATAATACATGCAAGGTTGCTCATAATAAACATTAGGCAAATATCCAAACATGTAATTATCCATGGCAATCAAACAACCAGACAAAGCAGTCAAAACTAATTAGCAAAAAATTTTTTTTTTTTTTAAATGTAACTTTCTACTAATAACAACAAACAAGAGTCCCCGGCAACGGCGCCAATTTTTGAACGCACTGTCGCCACGCGCCAAAAAGAACGAGCGATTACAAAATAATGTAGTATAGAGCGACAACTCGGATCGTCTCTCAAGGACTCTTTAGGTGTTGTTATTATTAACAGAAAAAGTTAGAAAAAGTTAGAATTGGGGGTTTTGGATTGAAAACTAAATTAAGAAAACAAAACACTAAAAACAAAGCAGTTAAAGAGAATAGCAAATAGACAAAAGCGATTAACCTACTGTTCTTGGTTTCCCACTATCATTGATTCATGCAAATCCTAAGCAGATACTAATCCCCTCCCGGTTGTAGCAACAATTAACAAACGGTAACCTTTACTACAGATGTATGTTCCTATTCCCGAAATAACAAACGGGGTTAAGCTCTCATGAACAAACGAACATGAATGAACACACGCGAAATAACAAACGCGATTATATATAGGAACATAGCATCACCGAGATGAAACAATACAACACTATATATTCCTGAAATAACAAAACGAAACATACAGCATGGTATTGAAAAGAGAAAAGCAAATGATCATGAAATACAGAACCTCAAGTGTTAACAGAAACCAATTACAGTAGATTAATCTAGGAGACTAATTCTCCATTACAAAAGAAAGACAACAAACTAAAAGGAAAAACAATAGCTAACAAGTTCAGAAACTAGCCAAAACTGGCTAATTCTGACTATCCTCTTCATTTCTGCCTAAGACTGCTTATATACACGTTTCTGGAGTCAGAGTACTCGCGAGGCGAAGCACTGCTCGCGAGGCGAATTACATGAAAGGTCTGCAACTCTTTGTCTTCTCGCGAGGCGAGCACATCCTTCGCGAGGCGAACTCTTCAGCTTCCAACTGTTACGCCCGTGGCATTCAACACGCCCAAACCGTGATGGCTTCTGATCTTCCAATACTCGCGAGGCGAAGGAATGCTCGCGAGGCGAACGCTTCAACTTCAAAACTGCCACGGCTGTGATCTTCAACACGGGCAAGCCGTGATCGTCTCTGACTTTTTCATGGTTGCAATACTCGCGGGGCGAGAGATTATTCGCGGGGCGAGTGGCTCCAGATTTATTACTTTTTATTAACCTGAAAATAGAAAATAAAAGTAAATAATTATTCAACTATAAAACAACTAAATTAACATAAAAACAATTTACAGACTCAAAATACTACTTAGGAACAATCAAGTCTAATTTGGGTAAAAATGGTATAAAATAAGCACAAAGCCAGGGTCTTGACTAGTTATAAAACCAGTCAAACAGAGGCTCATCAGCCAGAAAGTCTTACTGTTTAATTCCCGCTTGAAATTGATGGCTGGGAAACTTAGGTCCAAATGGGATGGCCCCTTTGTTGTTACTAACGTTTTTCCTTATGGTGCAGTAGAGATTAAAAGTGCAGGTACCAACAAGTCCTTCAAAGTTAACGGGCAGAGGTTGAAGCCATTCCATGGTGTGGATGCTGGTGTTCCTGTGGATGCTAATGTTGAGGAGCTCTCTTTGGAAGCTCCCACCTACACTGACACTTAATCAGGGAGTACCCTTTCCTTTCCCTCACTCTGATTTTATTGTTATGTTGTTTCATTGGGGACAATGTATGTTTTAAGTGTGGGGGAGGTAACTAGTTGTAGTTTTGTTGTGTCTTGTTTTTTTTTCCTTTTCTTTTAATAAAGCTCCTGAATAATTTGAGAAGCTCAGGAGTTGTGTTGAGTCTTTTGTTGGCAAGTTTACTGGATTTTGATTGACTTTGCACAGATTGATTGTATGATTTATGTGATGACTCCCCCTAGACTGAAAATATTTTTTTTTTTGAAAAGTGATCCCCATGTGAGTGAAAACTGAACCTTGAGATTTTGTTATGATGGCATGATTTATGATAAGTTTGGGGTGATAGGAAGCACACACTAGGGATAGAATCTCTGTCAAACAATTTGCATGAATGTCCAGGTGAGGTTTTGAGCCTCCAACATATTTTTGACTGTGTGAATCATTTTTTTTAAGTTGCACTTTCCTGAATTTGCTTGAATCTCTTTATGGTTTGCATGATTATATGTTTGCTTCAGATGATTTAGGCGTTTTCTTTGTAAATAGCTACCTAGCCTAAAATAACCATCCCTAATGCATGTTCCCTAGTTAGCCCCATTGAGCCTGATTAGCCTGTTAATTCTTGATAACCTAATGTTATAAGCCCAAAAAAAAAAAATCTGGAAAACCATGTTAACCCGATCTTAGGATTAGGAGAGCATGGAATCTTAGGAAGAGAAAGGGTGCAAGAAACTAAGTTTGGGGTGGCTACAAGGTGTAATATGTTGTTTGGGATTGAGAAAAAAAAATACAATAAAAAGGTTGGAGCCAAAGGCTTGTAGAAAAAAAAGAAAAAAAAAAGGCTGTAGTCACCCAAGGCATAAAGAAAAATGAGAAAAGGAACTTGAGTGGAATTTCAATGTTTTGAAGTGTTTCATGCTCTCTTAGTTCCTAGGGTCTTCAGCCTAGTACCCTTGTATATCCTACCCTTAGCCAGGCCCCATTACAACCCATAAAAGACCTTTTGATGTTGCATGCATGTTTTCTGTGGGAATCATTTTGAGATGAAAATCAAATTTATGGGAAGTGCTCTTGAAAGTGAAATTGAGTGAAATGTTGTTATCCTGACACAAACTGAGCGAATGAGTGAACACTAAATGCCCTAGTGAGGAAGGCAGTTGTTTGAATTTGGTGATCTCCCTCTTGTGTGTGACTTGGATCCCCTGCTTAGATTAATGATTGTTTGAATGATGAAATTCTCAATTGTTTAGAATGAATGATTGTGGGGATTGCTTTGTTGAAGGGGGGACATTGAAGAAACTGTTTTGATGAAACTGCTTGAATTTGTGCAAGGTTGATTAAATCTTTTAAGCTTGCCAGGTCTTGAGTCTTTTTTATTTTTGAGTTTTAGTTTGCTTGGGGACAAGCAAAGTTTAAGTTTGGGGTATTTTGATAAGCCTCTGGCTCATCTAGTTTTATGGATAGTATGACCAGGGTTTTGTGCAAATTATATCCTATTTTCACCCAAATTAGATTAGATTGTCCTCAAGCAAGGTTTTGAGTCTCTAAAGTAGTTTTAGGTTAATTTAGCCAGTTTTGAGTCAAATAAAGCACTTATGGCTAATTTTTTTGTTTTCAGGTTAAGTAGAAGTTGAGGGAATAAAGAAACAGGGGATTCCCCTCGCGAGAGTCTTCTCGCCTCGTGAACCTGAAAGCCAGCAGAACAGTAAAAATGTCATCCTCTCTGGTTCGCCCCGTGAACAGCACCTCACCTCGCGACCCTGAAGGATGACTGTTCCAGAAATATGCAAGTTCTCGGGGTCGCCTCGCGAATAACTTCTTCGCCTCGCGATCATGGAAGTCAGAAAGCATCACGGTTGGCCCCTGATGTTTATAACGGGCGTAATAAGAAGACTCTTCAATTCTTCGCCCCGCGAGCCGTTCTTCGCCTCGCGAGAATGCCAAAGGTTGCTGACTCTTCATAACATTCGCCTCGCGAGAGAAGGTTCACTTCACGAATTGGCACAGTTCTTGAATGTTATAAAAGGCTGTTCTGGGCAGATTGGAAGAACTTTTGCTTCTCCATTGTTTTTACCTTTTTCTGTGTGTTTTCGTTTTTCCATGGAGAACTAACTTTCTAGGATAAATCTATTGTAATCGATTTTCACTACACTTGAGGTTCTTTTATCTCCTGTTTTGTATGCTTTTCCCTTTTCAATGCCGTGCTATATATTTCTGTTTGCTTAATTCAGGAGTATGTTGTGTTGTATTGATTTATTTTCGGTGATATTATGTTCCTATAATTAATCGTGTTTGCTTAATTCGGGAATAGGGGCATATATATGTAGTAGTGGTTTCGCTTGTAAATTGTTGCTACAACCGGGAGGGGATTAGAATCTGCTTAGGGCTTGGAAATTGCATGAACCTATGATAGTTGGGAAATCGAGAACAATAGATTAATCGTCTTTAGCTATTTGATAATCTTTCCAACTGCTCTGTTTTCATTGCTTTGCTTTGCTTTGTTTCTAATTACATTCCAATCCAACCCCCCCAAAAAACTGATTTTTGTGATAAATAACACTACAAGAGTCCTTGTGAGACGACATCCGAGTTGTCGCCCTAAACTACAGTTTTAAAAACCGCTCGTTCTTTTTGGCGCGTGCGCGACAGCGCGACCAACAAGCCGTGACGGGTTCTGCCAAGGGCGCGTATTCAAATTCTGGTCTGTCACGGCCGTGATGCTCATCACGGGCAGGCCGTGACCAATTCTGGTCCACAGGAGCTGGTCTGTCACGGCCGTGACCTCTATCACGGCCAGGCCGTGATGCTCTCTGTTATTCAGGGTCCTTCTCATCACGCCCGTGATGGACATCACGACTGGGCCGTGATGACTTCTGATCTTCCCATTATGCTGATCACAGCCGTGATCGTGGTCACGACTAGGGCGTGATGGTTTCTGCTTTATTGTCCTTCCCTTTGCTCTTCCTTCCCTTTTTAACATGAAATTATAAGATAGCATTAGATGCTTTATTTTACTCAGGATTAGATAAAATATCCTAAAAACTACTTAAGAGACTCAAAGTGTTGCTTGAGGACAATTAAATCCAATTTGGGCGAAAATGAGATATAATTAGCACAAAACCATGGTTTTTCTAGTTATAAAACTAGATGAGCCAGAGGCTTATCACTTCGAAGGTGTCACCTGACTCCGTAGCTGGTGGAGCCTTTATGAATAGACCACTAACGGAAGCATTCAATATCATTGAAAACGTGGCCACCAACTATCACCAATGGGGTTCAGAAAGAGGTAATAACCCGAAAAAGATTTCGAGGGGGGTAAGTTTGAAATGAATAGCACTGATCTCATTATGTCTAAAATTGACTCATTGAATAAACGCTTTGATAAGCTTGAAAAGGCTAATGTGAGTTCAATAGGTGCTACTAATGTTGTTTGTGAGATTTGTGGAATGCAGGGACATGACATAATGGAGTGCCGACATGGTATTGCTCTTGGATCCGGTGCTTCGGGAAAACAAGTGAACTCTGGTCACAATTTCTATGACACGAACCCGAAGTTGATAAACTATGTTCCCCCAAATTCTTACAACCAAGGAAGGAAGAATAGCCCTTATCTCTCCTATGGGAACTACAACAACACGTTGAACCATGAATTCCAAGAAGGCCAAGGTAATAGGAAACCTGCATCGGGGTATCCTCAGGTACAAAAGTCTAAACTTGAGTCTCTTTTGGAAAATTTTGTTGAAACTCAAACAAAGCAAAATGAAGAGTTTAGGAAACAAGGTAGGGTAGTCAATGAGGCAATAAAAGAGTTAACATCTAAGGTAAATGACTTAGCCATCTAGAATAAGATGTTAGAAACTCAGATTGCCCAACAAGCTAGTACGTATTCTAGAACTAAGGGTACGCTCCCAAGACAACCCGAAGTTAATCCCAATGAGAACTATAATGCTATATAATTGAGGGATGATAAGCTTGGGATAGTTGAAAAGGATGTGGAATGTGAGGACGACATCAGTGAACATGAAGAGAAAGAGCCAAAGTATGTCCCTCCATGATAGTGTGATTTTACATCATGTTTTCTGTACACTTTTGCATGCATTTTGCATATAGATTAGGCATTCTTTATTTGATTTTTGTTAGATTTTCCCTTGGAACGGGTGAAGCGGTTTCTTGGTGTTGTTTTGCAGGAATTCAATGTAAAAATGATCAAAATCAGCCATGGTGGAGCTTGGATGAAATAGAGCTTGAAAAGTGAAGAATATGAGCCAAACAGAGCCCATCACGGCCTGGCCGTGATGACCATCACGGCCATGATCAAGCAGAGCAGAAGCCAAAAGTCAGAATCTGTCACGGCCTGGCCGTGATGCCCATCACGGCCGTGACAGACCAAAAAAGTAAAGACGCGCCCCGGGCGAAGCCATCACGGCCTGGCCGTGATGGCCATCACGGCCGTGACGCCGCAACAGTCTATATAAAGAAACGCAGCGAGACGAACAGGGGAGTTTTTTTGGGGGGTCCATTTGAAGGCATTTGGAGGCTGCAGCTGGGCTAGGGTTTCAACCCTAGAAGGGAGCCAAGAGGGGTTGCTTTGAAGAAGAAGGAAAGCTCCCATGGGGCCTCTCCTCTCCTCTTCCTTCCTATTTCTCTGGTTTGGTTTTCTTTGTTTTATGAGTAGTTAAATCCCTGTTGTTGGGATTAGATGTAGCCAACTGATTATCATGTATTTATCTTGACTGATTATTCTATATTCATGTCTTCATATTAGTGATAAATTTTCTGTGCTTAATGCTTGTTGTGGCTAGCACCCCCATGACTCGATTTGTGTTTTGGTATGCAATGGGGACGTTCGTATCATAACCGGAATTGAATTTAATCACCTAGTAACCCTTTCATCTAGGAATGGAGTTAGGTTTATTAGTAATCACATGATCCCTAATATTAATGCAAATTCATTAATCTAGGCCACCTAAGGAATTAGGGTCTATTAGTGGATTTAGGCTCTTGCCATCCGAGGAATCGGGGTTTGAGTAATTTAGTGGATTGATTTTAATATCTGAAGCATGAATGGGAGGTATCTAGTCCTGATAGTACGTGAGACAGATGTTTGGTGAAATCTAGTCCCAACTTATCTTTCTGCACTCCAAGTGTTTGTTAAAAATCCCCAAAAAGACAAAAAGATTGTATTTCTTGTCTTTTGTTTGTTTTACTTTCTCTTGATTAATAGTTTAGTCTAGATAGTTGCTGAGCTTGTGAATTGGTACTTGACATCCAATCCCCGTGGATACGATAAACCGGTCTTACCACCGTATTACTTGCACGACTGGGTATACTTGCCCAGATTCGTCAATAAGTTTTTGGCGCCGTTGCCGGGGATTGGTTTTGCCAATATCATTAGTAACAGAGGAGGCAACTAGTTTAGACATTTTTATTATTTTTATTTTTCTGTATATATTTGATCTTTTTGTTTGAGTTTTGTTTTTGCAAGGTGGACTAACGTCATGGAAGATTTTTATTATCCACCTGATGCGGAAGCCGCAAGTCACACTTGGGAGGACAACTTGTGTTGGGAAGACGATATAAATTTGGGAGAATTCTTCGAGGAGTTTTCCTTATCTCATAATATTCCATCACGAGACGATCCTATGACTGGCGAGCTAGTATATATATACACCAAGGAGGATTGGGAAACCTTTTGTTCATATTTGCCACCTCCACCACCGTGTATTGTGATTCCCACAGAGCCACATGAAGCAGAAGTTGAGCAGAATCTGGTTGTGGAAATGGATCAAATTGAAGATGAAGGGGTGATAGTGGATGAGCCACAAGAAGAGGAAGTACCTTTCACGCATCCTTGGGGAGGAACAAGTGAGAAGGAAGGGCATTTGGAAAGCACTCTCTCCACCATGCTTGCTGAGCAGTTTGATTTTTCTGCATTGGACAAATATGTCGGCTTGCATGCATGTGTGGACATTGGTAAACTAGTCCCTTCCCCATGTTTTTCAAACTTCCTGGTGAAAATGCCATTTGACCCGCTAGGAAGTAAATGCATTATTATGGTTGCAAAGGTCAATGGATATTTCACCCAATGGCTGGGTGGAATTGAGAATAAAGTTATTTTACTGCTACAATCACCATCCCAATTTCCATTTGATCCGGGAGGAGGATCCTAGGATACTTTTTAATAAGTCAAGCTAGTGACGTTAAAGAAGCGCTCATTGGGAGGCAACCCAATTTTTCTTTTCCTTTTTCCTTTTTCCTTTTTTTGTTTAGTTAGATTTTATTTTTGATTTTAAACTCTTGAATAATTTGAGAAGATCAAGAGTTTTCTTTTACTAATAAAATTGCCAAGTGATTCCAGGGTAAGGAGGAAGGAGGGAAGAGCAAGAAGACAAGGAGAAGACCAAAAGAGGCAGAGACAACAAAGCAAACACTCGCTACCGCCTCGGTAAGCCGTTCCATTTTTATTTTATTTTATTTTTCTTCCTCGCTCCATCTTGATTGTTTACATTGGGGACAATGTAAATTTTTAAGCTTGGGGTAGGGGTATTTTGCATTTTCATTGTTCATGTTGCATTCATATAGCCTTGCATGATAGTTTGCATGTTCACATTATTAGATTGCCCCTTGCCTGAATTTTGCATCCAATTGTGAGAACTAAGTGCCCCATAATTTGAGATAGTGAATTGTTGAACCCAATTTGTTATTCTTGTGATATGGCTGCAAATGAAAATGTTTGAGATGATCTTGGATAATTGATAATTAGCATATGGTTCTGTAGATTTGTGTCTCTCATTGATGGTTGAACTACTAAAATGTGAGATTTTGAGCCAAAGGGGAACTCACAAAATTTTACCCATTTCTTTGTGTTAGAGTGTTATTCCTCTTGGTTTGTTTTCTCTAGAACTTGACTTGAAACCATTTTGAAGCTTAAAAATTTTTGAAAACATTTTTGAAAATGATTGAGGCAATAGGTATTTTTCGGGCCTTCTGAGTTTTGAATGATGAAATGATACCCCTTAGTTGCCCAATTTTGAGCCTGAAAGAATAAAAATGCTTTTCTTGGTACCCTGAAATGTTTTGATAAATAATGTTTGCTAAGGGACCTTCTAAAGTATTACAAAAGGGTGAAAAAGGTAGTTGAAAGTTTGGGAAAAGAATCAGAAAAAAATAATTCTCTTGATTTGAAAATTATTCCCTTCTCCAAATAAAAGAAAAAGAAAAGAAAATTTAATAAATAGAGAAGGGGATGAAAAAAAAAGAAAAAAAGAAAATAAATAGAGAAGGGGAAGACAAAAATAAAAAGAAAAAGAAAGAAAAGAAAGGTGGAAAAATAAATTGAAAACCCAAGAAGGTATTTTAGAAGGTCATGTTGCAAATGCTTGATGTTTGTGTAGCCTTTTGAAATGTCCTTTTCTTGTTATCCCCACCTAACGATTAAATCCCATGGCCACGTTACAACCAAAGAAAAGACCTCTTGATTCTAATTTGTTTTCATTAATAAAGTAGAGATTTGGTTGATAGTCAAGCCTATGGTAGGATTCATTCCTTGAGGAAAATTGAGTGAAATGTCTTATCCCCTAAACACTTGAGTGGGGTTAGAAAGAGAGCCAAGTAAATGAACAAGCTTGGGGTGAGCTTCAGGTGAGAAAGAGTGCCCAAATCAGTGAGAACATGAGTCTAAGGAACCTAAGCCTCTAATTGGACTTAAATTGATTGTCTCTTACTGAATTGTTTGAATTGCCTATTGCTTGGATTATTTGCTCGGGTTCTTGGTTCACTATCCATTCTTTGTTTATCTTTTCTGGCCTTAGTGATTGCTTGAGGACAAGCAATTGAATAAGCTTGGGGTGATTTGATAGTGTGATTTTACATCATGTTTTCTGTACACTTTTGCATGCATTTTGCATATAGATTAGGCATTCTTTATTTGATTTTTGTTAGATTTTCCCTTGGAACGGGTGAAGCGGTTTCTTGGTGTTGTTTTGCAGGAATTCAATGTAAAAATGATCAAAATCAGCCATGGTGGAGCTTGGATGAAATAGAGCTTGAAAAGTGAAGAATATGAGCCAAACCGAGCCCATCACGGCCTGGCCGTGATGACCATCACGGCCATGATCAAGCAGAGCAGAAGCCAAAAGTCAGAATCTGTCACGGCCTGGCCGTGATGCCCATCACAGCCGTGACAGACCAAAAAGTAAAGACGCGCCCGGGGCAGAAGCCATCACGGCCTGGCCGTGATGGCCATCACGGCCGTGACGCGCAACAGGTCTATATAAAGAAACGCAGCAGACAGAACAGGGAGTTTTTTTGGAGGGTCCATTTGAAGGCATTTGGAGGCTGCAGCTGGGCTAGGGTTTCAACCCTAGAAGGGAGCCAAGAGGGGTTGCTTTGAAGAAGAAGGAAAGCTCCCATGGGGCCTCTCCTCTCCTCTTCCTTCCTATTTCTCTGGTTTGGTTTTCTTTGTTTTATGAGTAGTTAAATCCCTGTTGTTGGGATTAGATGTAGCCAACTGATTATCATGTATTTATCTTGACTGATTATTCTATATTCATGTCTTCATATTAGTGATAAATTTTCTGTGCTTAATGCTTGTTGTGGCTAGCACCCCCATGACTCGATTTGTGTTTTGGTATGCAATGGGGACGTTCGTATCATAACCGGAATTGAATTTAATCACCTAGTAACCCTTTCATCTAGGAATGGAGTTAGGTTTATTAGTAATCACATGATCCCTAATATTAATGCAAATTCATTAATCTAGGCCACCTAAGGAATTAGGGTCTATTAGTGGATTTAGGCTCTTGCCATCCGAGGAATCGGGGTTTGAGTAATTTAGTGGATTGATTTTAATATCTGAAGCATGAATGGGAGGTATCTAGTCCTGATAGTACGTGAGACAGATGTTTGGTGAAATCTAGTCCCAACTTATCTTTCTGCACTCCAAGTGTTTGTTAAAAATCCCCAAAAAGACAAAAAGATTGTATTTCTTGTCTTTTGTTTGTTTTACTTTCTCTTGATTAATAGTTTAGTCTAGATAGTTGCTGAGCTTGTGAATTGGTACTTGACATCCAATCCCCGTGGATACGATAAACCGGTCTTACCACCGTATTACTTGCACGACTGGGTATACTTGCCCAGATTCGTCAATACTCCACCACCTTACCAACCCCCAATACCTTTCCCACAAAGGTTGGTTAAGAAAAAGCAAGTAGAAAAAGAAACTAAGAGCTTAATTGAGGAGCGTGATGCCGTGATAAAAACTAATATGCCTCCTAAACTAAAAGATCCAGGAAGTTTCTCTATTGCTTGCTCAATTGGAGAATTAAAAATAGACCAAGCCTTCTAGTACGAGTTTGATGCCGCTTACTATCTTTGAGAGGTTAGGAACCAAGGAATTGAGTCCATATAAGTCCTCTTTACAATTTGCGGATGGATCAACTAAAACTCCTCTAGGCATACCAGAGAATGTTCCCATAAAGGTAGGGAAATTTTTCATTCCTACCGATTTCATGATGTTGGACATGAACGGGAATTCTAAATTCCCTATCATTCTTGGAAGGTCATTCTTGGCCACGGCTGAAGCGATAATAGATGTAAAAAATGGTAAGCTCTCCTTGAATGTAGAGGAAGGTAGGGTGGATTTTGATTTGACTAACTCATATAACAACCCTCTTTTTGAGAGTCATGTGTGCAGGATTGAGAAAATGCCCCCAAAGATGAAGAAAGAGCTTAACATGGAAGTAACTCCCAAACTTTGCATGACAAATGATGCACCAAATAAAGATGAACCAAGAGTTGCTCAACATGTGGAGTTAAAACTTCCCCCGGAAGGAAGTAAGGCCATGAAACTCAGAGTGAAAAGAGCAAAGCGAAAGCGCAATTGGCCATACGAACAAAATAGGCTCTTTGAAGGACTTCCATGGAAGAGAGGTGTTCTTGCACATCCAAGCCCAACTAATCCCGGTTGATCCAAGGGAGTATGGTCAAGCTTAAGACCATAAATAAGCGCTTCTTGGGAGGCAACCCAAGTTTTATTTCCCTTTTCAATTTGTTTTTGAATTTTGTCTTTGAATAATTTGAGAAGATTAAGAGAAGAAATATCACTAATTGATGGTTTTGCCAAGTATTTGCAGGTTACGAAGGCAGGAAGAGGAAAAAGGCATGGAAAAATAGAGTCAGAGGAGATCACGGCCTAGTCGTGACGAGGATCACGGACGTGATGGGCCAGAAGTTGGAAACCAGAAGGCATCATGCTCAGGCCGTGACAGCCCTCACGGGCGTGATGAGGAGGACCCAGAAGATCAGAATGTATCACGACCTAGTCGTGATGGAATTCACGGCCGTGAGAGGCCAGCACCTATAGACCCGAACTGATCACGGTCTGCCCGTGATTAACGTCACGTCCATGACACATCTTCCTGCAGCTCTTTGACTGGCATTTGAGCCAGGACCCTCCACCACCTCGGTGAGTTGTTCCCTTTTTCTCCTCTCTCCGACTTGATTATTTACATTGGGGACAATGTAAGTTTTTAAGCTTGGGGTAGGGGTATTTTTGCATTTTTCATGTTGCATTCATATAGGCATAGTTTTGCATAATCACATGATTAGATTGCCCCTAGCTTAGAGTATGCATCCAATTGTGAGAACTTTGCGGCAAATGAATTGAGACAGTGGATTTTTGAACCTAATTTCTGTATTCTTGTGATAGGCTAAAATAAAATGCTTGAGATTATCTTCTGATAGTTGATAATTAGCATGTGGTTCCTTAGATTTGTGTTTCTCATTGATTTTAAACTACTAAATGTGAGATTTTTTTAGCCAAAAGGGGTACTCACTAAATCTACCCCATTCTTTGTGATTGAGTGTTTTATTCCTCTTGGATTGTGTTTGAGACACCCCGTTGTGCCCCATCGTATTATTACATTAAAACCTTAATATTTATTTACTTAATCGCTCGCTTATCATTGAAAATACGTAAAAATTAAAACTTAATTAATAATTATATAACTTATGCATATATAAAACATACCAAAACTATATTACATAAATACACACCTGTTATTTATTACATTCCAAAAGCACTGTTAAGGGTACCCTCTCAGTAGGATCCCTCACAGGCATAAACTTCACTACAGACATACTCAGCGGAAATATAAATACTCTTTAGACACACTGGCCATACTGTCTATACTCTAATCGCCTTGAATCACAGCTCGACCTCCAGCATCTGGTTCGTAAGGAGTTCCATCTAACTCCTCAGTAATTGGTTCCTCCATCGGGTCTTCTCGTACGATCATATCAGAAATAAAACACAACACACAAAAAGATATAAGGAATAAGAAACAGTTCTATCATCAAAAAGCGGAAAAGAGTAATAGTAAATTATACAGTAATTGTCACAGACACGCATCACTCAAAATCAACAATCATCCTCAATTCACTATATCATCCTCTACCCTCAACTCATGTAGTCTAAACACTTATATTATCATAACTGTCTCTATTCCTTTCACATTCATTAGTAGTCCATGGCAGTCTGATGCAAAGAACTCAGCTTAGTACACTTCTATCTTTTGATAGGATAAGACTCAACATAGTGCCCTTCTATCTTTCGATAGGATAAGACTCAACATAGTGCTCTTCTATCTTTCGATAGGATAAAACTTATCATAGTGCCCTTCTATCTTTCGATAGGATAAAACTCAACATAGTGCCCTTCTATCTTTCGATAGGATAAAACTCATCATAGTGCCCTTCTATCTTTCGATAGGATAAAACTCATCATAGTGCCCTTCTATCTTTCGATAGGATACATCAGATCTACGCGTCATGGACTGAAAAAGTATTTGCATCAAAGCCTCTATATGAATCTCACTATCTCAAAACAATAACAACCTTGTACCTCAAACTCCCATCATAACCTCAACTCGCATTCTATGTCATATCTCATCTATTAGATAACTTACTTAAGCTAGGCACCTCTAAGTCAATTCATTCTCTCACCCAAACAATCATCTCCTGAACAACATATATCCTTACTTAAACTCAACTAGGCATAGTATTAAAAACCAGGCAGATCATGCATAACACATTAATCAACAGAATATTCCAACATCTCAATATCCTATAAGGTAATTTATCACAACCAACTCATTATAATCAAACCAATTAAATAACAAAGTCAGACTCTGTCACGGCCTGGCCGTGATAGCCATCACAGCCGTGACAGACAGCAAACATCCTCACAATCATAATTATTCAAACACCAAAACAATACGTCACATGCAGATGGAATACCTCAACCAGCGTATCACAATAAATTCGATATCATAAAATCAAACATCCTCAAATACTTAAAATCAACTTAATGTCGATAAACCTACAATTCCCGAATCACCATTGGTTTTACAGAAAAGGTTTCCAATGGGATTTTGGTCTTGTCGATTACTTGACTACTAGTAGGGTTTAGGTCGCCCTACACAATTATCATATAATCTACTACTTATCGATTCCGACGATAGGTTGATTCTTTTCCCCACCTGAGTTATCACCGGAAACACGTACACGAAGATCCTCGTTATCCCGCCACGAGTTAACACAACCACCTTCATTCAAACAACATAACTATAATTAATCAATTAACAACCATCTATGACACTTTAAGGCTAGGTTCGGCCAAGACTTAGAAAATAGGTTTAGGATTATCTTCTTAATGCCATCTTTTGGATCCTAGTTACTAGAGTCTTAACTAACATAGATTACTTATTACAAGACTAAAATTTGAAACAAAATCCTCTAACCTTTAGGGTTAGGGTTTCGGCCCATATTAGGAATTTAAGCTAGGGATTTTTGTTGGACCTAAGCTCTTGGGTTTAAGCTATACATGTATTATAGAACTTAAGTCAAGTACTAACTTTCAAAACAAACAACAAAACACCAAACCCATTTTCCTACCTAGGTTCGGCCATTAATGGTTAATAGGGAAGGAAAATGATTTTGATCACATGCTATTGGATAAATAAAGGAGGGATCATAACTAGATCATAGAAATTGGTTTCACATTTTTATGATTTTTCTACAATTTTCTAGAATTATTTGAAGTTCTAGATCTAGGAATGGAAAAATAAGATTCATGGCATAAACATGAGAAATACATGAATATGAAAGCTTATATGATCAAGGAGATGAGCTTTTACCTCTTGAAGATTGAAGAAATGAAGAAAATGATCAACCTTCACTATGTTGAAAACTGGACAGCTTGAGGGTGTGATGGTATTGTGAGTGTATCTCACAATATACTCATCCAAAAATTTCGAACTTTGGCTTGATAGAAATATAAGAAGAAAAGGAACAACTTTGGTGTTGAAGGTTTCATTTGGTTCGGATCATAACAGGGTTGAAAAGGGACTTATTTATACTGTTTCGTGGGTTGCTGAGAATTCTGGGAAGTTTCGGTATTTTGAGCCTATCTCCCAATCCACTAATCCGTTTTTGATGATATTTAGCTTGTTGGAAATAAGAGAGAAGGAGGAACAACTTTTATGTTTAGTGTTTTCCGAGTTTCATAAATGAAGAGGGTCATATGTTTGGTGGGAATTCGGTGTTCTTAGGGTTTTGTAACTTAGTTGGTGAGGAAGATGAAGAGAATGAAGAAGATGAGTGAAATGGTGAGGGAGGCCACGGTTTGGAGGGTATTTATAGGAGTAATATTATGCCTTGTTTGGTTAAAAGGAATTGGTTTAATGGGTTTTGTGATTATTAAATTAATATAAGCTTAACCATAGTTAATAATTAACTTAACTAAGGTTATAATTAACTTAACTAAGGTTATTTGGCTAACCATGGTTAATAATATGTGGCTCACATTTATTGGAGGTGTGACTGATTTTGGGCCACACATAGTGACTCACTAATGAGTCACCGGTCTTATCCGTTAGCGGTTCCCGGAAATTAAAATGACGCGACTCCGTCGTTTACCCGATTTCAGTTTTTGAGAGGAAAATAATGAAACGAAAGCAAAATGAAATAGGTAATATTTATTGGAGGTGGATGCACGAAATTGGAGAGATGTGGGAGGTTTTCAACCACGTAAAATGAGTGGTTAAGAGTGCGTAGATGCGTCTTGTTAATACCCGCGAAAGCTTGGGGGTATTTTGGTCTTTTTACCTAAATGTCATGATTACTTGCATTTAATGCTCATAAATGCTTGGTGACTCATCCTCCATGAGTCATCATGTATGACTCGTTGTCCCGATCCCTTGACGGGTCTCTGCAGTCCCGTTTTCGACTCCGTCGGCTCCCCGATTAGGGTTTTACGCCCGTATAAAAGCGTAATATTTCGTTTTCGACTGAAAATTTTCAAACTAATCAAACTCGTTGGAAATATGATTTAAATATAAACCATTTCGTTCACGAGTCAAAATTAGGTTTTCTGATCATTAAAATCTTACTGTCAGTGAAAACACCGACTGTTTTCCGTCCGAACTTTTACCAAAATTCGTCCGAATAAACATAATATTTTATTTTTGATCAGAAATTTGGAAAGTAGACTTCCTCACGGACAAAATATAAAAAATCTACAAATTTCATTTTTCGGGTCAAATTAGGGTTTTCTGTCAGTTAAAAATGCAGACCGGGCTCCGTCTGAATTTTCAACCCAAAATTTCACCGAAACCTTCTACCATAAGAGAGACTATGAATATGATTTTAACTTATTTAAAATCACTTTCTAACTCTCAGATTAAAATATAATTAATTATATTTTAACCGGTTAAACAGTGTAATTAAAAATCAGGTTGTTACAGTGTTCTCTAGAACTTGACTTGAAACCGTTTTGAAACTTAAAAAAATTTTGAAAACATATTTGAAAATGATTAAGGTACTAGGTATTTTGCTGGCCTTCTGAGCTTTGACTGATTAAATGTTATCCCTTAGTTGCCTAGTTTTGAGCCTAAAACACACACACACACACACACACACACACACACACACACACACACACACACACACACAGATATATATATATATATATATATATATATATATATATATATATATATATATATATATATATATATATATATATATATATATATATATATATATATATACCTTTCTTGGTACCTTGATTTATTCTGATGAATAATGCTTGGTATGACACCTTTTAAAGTATTGCAAAAAGGTAGTTTGAAAAATAAAATTGTGGGATGAAAAAAAAGTTAGAAAAATATTTCTCTTAAGTTGGAAATCTCCCCTTCTCCAAATAAAATAAAATAAAATAAAACAAACAAAAAATGGAGAAGGGGATGAGAAAAAGAAAGTGAGAAATAAAAAAAAAGGAAAAGTGAACTAAAGCCCAAAAAAGGGTATTTTAGAAGGTTGTCATGCTTTGCGTCGTTTGATATTTTGTTTAAAAGACCTCTTGATTCTTATGTGTTTTCATTAATAAAGTAGAGATTTGGTTAATAGTCAAGCTTATGGTAGGGTACCTTGTTAGAAATTTTTTGGGTCACACTTGTAATGTTTAAATGTGTTAGGGCCATTATTTTTTAATTAGTCAAATTAAAAGTGATCTAATTCAAGTAAGGTTTATGGCTATGGACATAATTGTTATGAAAATTATTGTGTAGATACCATAAGGTCTTATTTCTATTTTTATGATGGGCAAAATTAGAGATAAGAAATGTGTGGATAGTCATGACTCTTCATGAAAGAGTTTGAATCCGAAGGGACATCACTCTTCGTGAAAGGGCATGCAATTCCTATAAATAAAGGGTTATGGTCCCCAATTGGAGACATAATCAAAAGGAAAAGAATTTCAATTCTCTTCATCCCATTAGAGGAGGAACTAAGGCTAAGGAGAATCTACAATTGGAAGATCATTACTTTATCAGGAACTTCAACATTTCCAACAAGATTTCATGGATCCTCCGGGTACGCTTCCGCATTCGATAATCATCTTGAATTGCCATGGGATTATAGATAAAATTTTCTTTTGTATTTGTTCTTGAAGATGAACATGTTTCTTGTTGATATTGATTTTGTCTACATGATGTTTAAGGAATAAGAAACATGTTTAGGCACAAATGATTATGATTCTAACAAGTGGTATCAGAGCAACCCATGATCAATTCATGTATGATTTAAGTCTTAATGTTATTCTTAAATTTTTATTCATTGATCTTCCATGATGTAATTTTTTTTTTCATGAATCGGTCTCTGTTTCATGTTGGATTACGTTGAGTAATTGATAAATTAATTGATTATTCACCATTCAACATGATTTCTAATTGACGTAGAGACTATGGTTTTATTTGTCTCTCACGTCCTGTTTAAAATGGGTGAAGAACGGCCAGAAAGCATTTTTTTTTCTTCCTAAAATCTGTCTGCGCATCACATATCAACATGAAAAAGGAATTAATACCAAATACAGTGTAAATGTGTAATGCTGATATGTTTTGATTGATTTTATTGGAAATGTTTATTTTTCATTCTTGTGGTGTATCTTTCCCCACATATTCAGTTTTTGTGGAATTTAAATGTAACTTGGTAGTAAAGTTGCTGCAATTTCTGTGACGGTAATGTTGCCGGTTTCTTTATGAATCGTTGTGAATCATATTTATATTTTAAAGTTCGCTGTATTAAGCAGCGTGTGCTTTGGTCCAGTGGCTTGAGCGGTCACAACGTTTCGCAAATGTCCAGGGATCGATTCTCATTGAAAGGCTCCTTGTGCATTTAATTTTATTTTAAGTAATTTTTATGGAAAATGAATAAAATGATCAGTTTGGCGTAGGCGGGAATCGAACCCAGTACATACTGGTTTGTAGGCAGAGGGCCAACCACTAGGCTACAGTTTAACTTCTGACGTTTGGTGTTCAAACAATCTTGTTAAAGGAGATCTTAATGAATTCAATTTTTTTGCTCATAATTTTGAATTGTATAATTGTTTAACATTTTACGTGAGCCAATTGAAACATGAAGTCGCCAAAGTGACCTCTCTGTGCAGATTGCTCATAAGAAATGTTAAATGTTAGTGTATACGTGTATCCATGCGGGTATTAATCGGCCCAAAGGAAGGTTAATATTTGGCCGGATTACGTAGACACCTGTGATGGTAAACATGTGATAATTATAATGTTGTACATGTGAATGATAAATCAATCCAAAGAGGGGTTTATTATTTGACATGCATTATTATCAATGTTTGATCATTACAACAAGAGTACCACTAGCAATTAATATTACTGTCCAAAGACTTGACATTAATGTTGCACTAGGTATCTTGAGATGAATTATACAATTATTTGAATTTGTTGACGATTGAATTTTAAATTATGATGTGAGTATATTTATGTTGTTTGTTTTGTTCTCTTTCCAGCTAATATTGCTACTGTATCTGCTAACATGAATTCGGTTCCGGTCCTTAATGGTACCAACTTTAAGGACTGGAAAGAGAACATTTTAATTGTTCTGGGCTGCATGGATCTTGACCTTGCACTAAGGATGGAGCAACCCTCTTCTCTTACGGACTCCAGTACCTCTGAAGAGAGGAAAACTTATGAGAAGTGGGAACGCTCCAATCGTATGAGTCTCATGATCATTAAGCGCGGCATTCCTGAGGCATTTAGGGGTGCTATATCTGAAAAGATAACAAGTGCCATAGAATTCCTTGCCGAAATTGAGAAACGCTTTGCCAAAAGTGATAAGGCAGAAACAAGCACACTCCTTCAAAGCTTGATTTCTATGAAGTATAAGGGCAAAGGAAATGTAAGGGAGTACATAATGGAAATATCTAATATTGCTTCCAAGCTTAAGGCTCTAAAGCTCGAGTTATCAGATGACTTACTCGCACATTTGGTGCTAATATCTCTTCCTGCACAATTCAGTCAATTTAAGATCAGTTATAACTGTCAGAAGGAGAAATGGTCTCTTAACGAGCGCATTTCATATTGTGTGCAAGAGGAAGAGAGGATGAAGCAAGAAAGGACAGAAAGTGCTCACTTATCAAGCACCTCTCAAGACAAGGGCAAAAAGAGGAAACATAAGGATACTAAGAATGAAGCTGCTAAGGGTCCAACACAAAAGAAGCAAAATAAGGGTGACAACGGTTGCTTCTTTTGTGGCAAGACTGGACATGTCAAGAAGGAATGTACCAAGTATCATGCCTGGCGTGAAAAGAAAGGTATGTTCCTTACTTTGGTCTGCTCTGAGGTAAATTTAGCTTCAGTACCTAGAAACACTTGGTGGTTAGATTCTGGGGCTACTACTAACATCAGTGTTTCAATGCAGGGTTGCCTGAGTTACCGAAGGCCAACTGATGATGAAAGACGCATTTATGTGGGAGATGGCAAGTCGGTAGAAGTAGAGGCAATAGGTCATTTTAGGTTGTTATTAAGTACTGGTTATTATTTGGATTTAATGGATACTTTTGTTGTACCGTCCTTTAGACGGAATTTAGTTTTTGTTTCTTGTTTGGACAAATTTGGTTATCATTGTTCATTTGGAAACAATCAATTCAGTTTATCTATTAATTCAAATGTTGTTGGAACTGGTACTCTTGTGGTGTATGACAATCTATATTTGCTTGACACTATTGCTTCCTATAATGAAAACTTGAATGTGGAATCACGTGGTACTAAGCGCAAAGTTGACAATGCAAATTCAGGAGCGTTGTGGCACAAGCGTCTAGGTCACATCTCTAGAAATAGAGTTGAACGACTTGTGTCAAATGGGATCCTTGATTCCATTGACTTTACAGACTTTAATGTCTGTGTTGAGTGCATTAAGGGAAAACAGACCAAACAAAAGAAATTGGGAGCATATAGAGCTACAAATGTCTTAGAATTGATACATACGGACATTTGTGGGCCATTTCCAACACCATCTTGGAATGGTCAACAATACTTTATATCATTCATAGACGATTATTCAAGATATGCGTACCTATTTATTATACATGAAAAGTCTCAATCTTTGGACTTGTTCAAATCATTTAAGGATGAAGTTGAAAATCAACTCGATAAAAGAATTAAGAGTGTCAAATCTGACCGTGGAGGTGAATATTACGGTAGGTATGACGGTTCAGGTGAACAACGTCCGGGACCATTTGCCAAATACCTTCAGGAATGTGGGATCGTCCCACAGTACACCATGCCGGGGTCACCTAGCATGAATGGTGTAGCTGAAAGACGAAACCGGACTCTTAAGGATATGGTAAGGAGTATGCTATGTCATTCTACTTTACCGGAGTCACTCTGGGGAGAGGCATTGAAGACTGCAGCTTACATTTTGAACAGAGTGCCAACTAAGGCAGCTGCCAAAACACCCTATGAGCTTTGGACAGGTAGAAAGCCTAGTCTAAATCACCTTCATGTATGGGGATGTCCAGCTGAGGCAAGGCCTTATAGGCCAAATGAAAGGAAATTGGATCCCCGAACAGTGAGCAGCTACTTTATTGGCTATTCTGAACGATCCAGGGGCTATAAATTTTACGATCCCAAATTAAAGACAATTTTTGAGACGGGAACTGCCACGTTCTTTGAGGATATTGAGTTTGGCGGGAGAAATAAGGTTAGAGACTTTGTCTTTGAGGAAGAATCAGTTTCAATTCCAGGACCGGTTCATACAGTTGCTTCTGATGAAGCAAGTACGGAACCTCTCCAAGATATTGTTGTTCAAACTCTCATTCAAGATGAATTAGTTGTCCCAGAAGAACAAACACAAGATCTTCAAGAACCAGTGCTTCAAGAACCAGTACCGTTGCGACGATCCAGTAGAGAAAGAAGAAATGCTATTCCGGATGATTACATAGTATTTCTCCAAGAACATGAGGAAAATGATGGTATGATGGAAAATGATCCAATCAATTTCCGTGAAGCCATGCAAGATTCCAACTCGGAAAAATGGATTGAAGCAATGAATGAGGAGTATAAGTCCATGCAAGACAATAAGGTTTGGGAACTTGTCCCATTACCAGAAGGTGCGAAACCCATTGGTTGCAAATGGATATTTAAGACCAAAAGGGATTCCAAAGGTAATGTGGAAAGGTATAAGGCTCGTCTTGTAGCCAAGGGCTATACTCAAAAGGAAGGGATTGACTTTAAAGAGACCTTCTCCTCGGTTTCATCGAAGGACTCTTTTAGGACAATCATGGCTCTTGTTGCACATTATGATTTGGAGCTACATCAGATGGATGTTAAGATGGCGTTTCTCAATGGCAACATTGATGAAACAATCTATATGGTGCAACCAGAAAACTTTGTGTCGGGAGACCCAAAGAAAATGGTTTGCAAATTGACAAAATCCATCTATGGACTAAAACAGGCGTCTCGTCAGTGGTACCACAAGTTTCATCAGGTAGTTCTCTCATTTGGTTTTGAGATGAATGCGGTTGACGATTTTGTGTATCACAAATTTAGTGGGAGCAAGTATATTTTCCTGGTATTGTATGTTGATGACATACTGCTTGCCACTAACAATACAGGCATGTTGCACGAAACCAAGAGATTTCTATCAAGAAATTTCGAGATGAAAGATCTTGGCGACGCCTCCTTTGTATTAGGGATCCAGATACATCGAGATCGATCTCGAGGTATTCTAGGATTATCACAAAGCATCTATATCGATAAGGTGCTCAAAAGATTTGGCATGCGGGGATCGCAAACCAGGTGATACCCCAGTCGCTAAGGGAGACAAATTTAGTCTCAGTCAATGCCCAAAAGGAAATATTGAGATTCAGGAGATGCAAAAGATTCCCTATGCATCAGCTGTAGGGAGTCTAATGTATGCCCAGGTTTGTACACGTCCGGACATAGCGTACATTGTTGGAGTTTTAGGCAGATACTTAAGCAATCCAGGAATGGATCATTGGAAAGCAGCCAAAAGAGTTATGAGGTATTTGAAGAGAACAAAAGATCATATGCTCACATATAGGAGATCAGACTCTTTGGAGATCATTGGGTATTCTGACTCCGATTTTGCCGGATGCCAAGATAGTAGAAGATCCACTTCGGGCTATATCTATCTGTTGGCTGGTGGTGCAATTTCTTGGCGCAGTGCCAAGCAAACGCTTATTGCTTCATCCACCATGGCAGCAGAGTTTGTAGCATGTTATGAGGCATCAAATCATGGGATTTGGATGAGGAATTTTGTCACTGGGCTGCAAATTTTGGAAGGGATTGAAAGACGACTTAAGTTATACTGTGACAACAAATCAGCCGTCTTATACTCCAATAACAATAGGAGCTCGACAAAGTTGAAACACATCGACATCAAGTTCCTAGTTGTCAAGGAGAGAGTACAAAGTGGACAGATTTCCATAGAACACTTAGGGACAAACTCCATGATAGCAGACCCTCTAACAAAGGTCCTTCCACCCAAGGTCTTTCATGAGCACACTGCTCACATGGGTGTCATACAGTTTGAGGATTCTTTGGTTTAGTGGGAGTTAGTCATTGATGTAATTCATGTTCTATATTTGAAATTATGTATGCATACTATTATATTTGGATCTTGTTACGATCGAGAAATAAATTTTGGTATTTAGTTTATTACACTTTGTACTATAATGTCTTTAATGATCTCACTAAAGTAAAGTAGGACCAGTTGAAAATCGACATGTACAGATCACCTTCATGTGATTTTCATGTTGCACATTTCATGATTAATCTATGTCATTTGGTTATGTTAATATTAGTGATCATTGATGGATTTAGTTATGATTGATATAAGGAAAGCCGCTTTGGTTCTATATATTGATATAACTAATGGACGGGATAGGGATATGTCCAAGGTTTATAATGGCAAATTTGGAGCTCATAAAGTATAACACATTTATAAGCATACATATGTGACCAGTGGGAGATTGTTAGAAATTTTTTGGGTCACACTTGTAATGTTTAAATGTGTTTGGACCATTATTTTTTAATTAGTCAAATTAAAAGTGATCTAATTCAAGTAAGGTTTATGGCTATGGACATCATTGTTATGAAAATTATTGTGTAGATACCATAAGGTCTTATTTCTATTTTTATGATGGGCAAAATTAGAGATAAGAAATGTGTGGATAGTCATGACTCTTCATGAAAGAGTTTGAATCCGAAGGGACATCACTCTTCGTGAAAGGGCATCCAATTCCTATAAATAAAGGGTTATGGTCCCCAATTGGAGACATAATCAAAAGGAAAAGAATTTCAATTCTCTTCATCCCATTAGAGGAGGAACTAAGGCTAAGGAGAATCTACAATTGGAAGATCATTACTTTATCAGGAACTTCAACATTTCCAACAAGATTTCATGGATCCTCAAGTGCACGCTCCGCATTCGATAATCATCTTGAATTGCCATGGGATTATAGATAAAATTTTCTTTTGTATTTGTTCTTGAAGATGAACATGTTTCTTGTTGATATTGATTTTGTCTACATGATGTTTAAGGAATAAGAAACATGTTTAGGTACAAATAATTATGATTCTAACATACCTTCCTTGAGGAAATTGAGTGAATTGTCAAATGCCCTTAAACACTTGAGTGAGGTGAGAAGAGTGCCCGAATTAGTGAGAAGCATGAATCTAGAGAACCTAAGCTTCTAATTGGACTTGAAATTGATTGTCTCTTGGTTTCTTATTGAATAGGCCTGTTACTTGGATTTATTACTCGAGTTCTTGGTTCACTGCCCTTGCTCTGAATGTTTATCTTGTCTAGCCTTGGTTATTGCTTGAGGACAAGCAAAATCTTAAGTTTGGGGTAGTTTGATGAGTGTGATTACACATCATATTTCTTTATCATATTGCATGCATTTTCATGTAGTTTAGGCATTTTTAATTTGATTTTTGTTAGTTTTTACCTTGGAACGGGTAAGGCGGTTTCGTGGTGTTGTTATGCAGGAATTGAAGATTAAAATGTTCAAGATCAACCATGATGGAGCTTGCATGAAGATGGAGCTTGAAAAGCAAGAAAATGTGCCAATCAGAACCCATCACGGCGTAGCCGTGATGGTCATCATGACCATGATTGAGTAGAGCTGAAAAGAAAGAATGGAAAAGTCAGAGCTAGCCACGACCAGGCCATGATGTCCATCACGGCCGTGACATGCCAACTGAACCAGACCCTCATAGGCAGAACTTATCACGGCTAGGCCGTGATGGTGGTCACGGCCGTGACAGACCATCCAGCGAAGCAATCTCCAAGACAAAATCCGTCACGGCTTGGCCGTGATAGCCATCACGGCCGTGACGCGCAATATCTGGATCTTTAGAAACTGATTTGATCTGAGTTTTGTATTTGCTTGGGATGCAAGTTACCCTACCTTATAAATAAGACCTAGAGGCTCGAAAATAGGGGCACCTTTTGGGCTGCTACCTTAGGCAAAATTAGGATTTCTCTTATTCTTCTCTTATCTTAGGTTTTCTCTTATGCTTTTGTTAATCAACCTTGCTATGAACATGGCAATGCTTGAGTAGTAGTCTTATTTCTAGGGATTGGGGCTATGCCCAAGATTTGTTTATGGTGACGAATTGACGTTTGGTCTCTTGTTAATTTCGACTTTGCTTTCGATTTGATTCTTATTGCTTTAATTACTCGTAAATTCGGTGGCCACTTATTTGCTTGTCGTAGATACTCTAAGGAGGAACCTAGCGGTGAACTTAGGTATCGGATTTATAGGAATCAAACTTAGGACTTAAATCACGAGAGTTAGAAACGGTCCTTCGAGGGTTCACGGATTGTCACAAAACTTAAAGGGTTCAATTTAAATTCAATTAGCACGAGAGTAGGGGTTGGTTTAATTGGACACAGTTTTTGTAACCTGAGAGGGAGCATTAACTTATTAAGGATAAATTCGCCTTCAAAGCAATTTTGATAATTAACAAGGGGTAGTCAATTTGGTAACATGAACAATCTTGTTGGTAACCCAATGCCTAGGAATCTCTTTTGATTTGAAAAACCCCTAATTGATTTACCTTCCTATTTTAATTGATTACGTTCTTAAATATCTGATTTTCTAGTTAATTCTTATTACAAAAATCAAATCTTTTCCAAATCCTTTTTTATATAGTCCAGTTTAATTGATTTAATAATTAATTGTTATTTGAGATCATGGTCTCTATGGGATCGATCTTTTTATTACTTGACGACGAATCCGGTACACTTGCCGGAGTCCCATCAAGTTTTTGGCACCGTTGCCGGGGACTGTGTTTTCTTGAATTTCAATTTAATTTTTAAATTGATTTTTCTGGACATTATTTATTTATTTATTTATTTATTTATTTAATTTTTATTCTTTCTTTTTCTAGTGTATCTACCTCTCTCTTTGCAAGAATTTTTCCCCTCATATGCAAAGATCCCAATGTCTCGGGAATCTTGTTGAAGTTGACCCCGAGATCGAAAGGACCTTTCGTAGATGTGGGAGACTACAAAGACAAGAAAAGAGAGAGAGATGTTGATATGATATATTTCAAAAAGTCCATCATGACCACTTTTTAGGAGGTAGCTTAGGCCATACCTCTAGCGAGTCACCTCACTCCCTCATCTCACCTCAAGCCTTTTAGGTCTCCTATTCTGCTCCATTTCGTACCCGGTTGCATTTTCGATCATAATTCTTCTGACGTTTTTGCCCGAATAAAATATTTTATTTTATTTTTGAACGAAAATTTTCAAAATAACCAAAGTTGAAGGAAACATAATTAAAACACTAACTATCTCATTCACGGGTCAAAATTAGGTTTTCTGCACAGTAAACTTGTACCGGCAGTGAAAACTCAGATCGACTTTCGTCAGAATTTTCAACCGGAAATTTTACCGTAACCCTCTACCATAAAGTAGACTATGAATATGATTTTATTTTAATCAAAAACACTTTCTAACTCTCAAATTTTAAAATATAATTTAATTATATTTTAACCGGTTGAACATCATCATTAAAATCAGGCTGTTACAACGTATATCCTTGACCGCACATTTCCTTGTATTCAAATATTTGATACAAGGACAACAATACATTCCTTTACTATTAGGATCATTCCTTAGAGCAAATTCTATAAACTCTTCCACTCCCTTCAGATACTCATCACTTGTGCGTTTACAAACCATCCAAATACGATCCATAGCTAGATTGGTTCTGTAGATATACAGACATATATCCAATATAAGCATAATAGGGGAGATTGCAAAAGCGCACTAGTATTTGAAAACCTAACAACCATATATATACACTACTACACTCTCTCCCTCTTCTCCTAGGTCAAAGAACCAACTATGCTAAACACAATTGCAATAACAGTACATAGTAGCTACCAAATCTGTTACGTAATTAGTCCAACTTCCCTTCTAAGAAATTAACAAAACTTTGGCTTGTGAATCTTAAAACAAGACTACCAAGTAACTCCAACAAACCAAACACATTCAGTCATTTATTTTATGCTTAAACATGCTAGGAGGATCTTAAAATACTTTCAATGAATTGAATGAAGAATAACCAAAATCCATCCAGCTTTATTCATTCTAACAGGATAACAACATTTCATACTATAGATACAGAAAAACTGAATGAACTAGAGGCAATAATAGTAACAGAAACTGAATTCCCTAAAAGGAAGACCACCGGAGACCCTGGGGGTTTAGGCGTTACCTGCGTTCACAGAGAGGAGAAGGAGAGAGTTAGGGCTCAGTGGTGGTGCTACCGGGGTGGTGGTACGATGTCTCGGTGATGGTGGAGAGGAGCTCGCGGTGGTGGTTGAGAGTGAGAGGAACGGAGAGAGTTAGTGCACGAAATGTTTAGAAAGAGTGTGAAGTTCAGGGAGAGGGAGAGAGATAGAGAAAGAGTTAGGGCAGAGAAGTTGTACCTCGCGGTGGTCGCAGTGGAGAGAATGGGTTAGGACAAAGAACAGAGGCAGAGAGTGAAAGTGGAAGAAGGGAATGTGTGGGTAACTTACAAAAAAAATTTTAAAATCACCTTTAACGTCTGTTTTTAAAACAACGTACGTTAAAGGTGATCTATTTGCCACCACCTCCTTTTTAAAGTCTAGTTTCTTCTTAACAGACATTAAAAGTAATTTTTGTTAATTCTATTTATTCATTTCTGCACGTTTATACAATTGCACATTTATTACTTTATTTGACTGCCAACTTCCCATGCGCCTTGTAACTTAATCCTCTTAATGAACAATTAATTTTTTATCAAGTTACCACGCCTAACTTCATCCCCTGATACCCTTATAAATAGCTTCCTTCCTTTCATGACCAAAATATGACTCTTTCTTCTTATAATGAATTTCTGCAAAGGCTTCATCCCTTTTATTTTTCTGCTTCATAATATGGCTCTGCCATGGAGATTATTATTCTCTCTTCCTATTCCTAGACTCAAAGGTTTTTGTCTTAATGGTCAAACAACTTCCGAGGTTGTGTAAATCACATAACATGGGTGATAAGGTTGAGTAAATCACATAATGTGAGTTGCTCACCCTATCATCCTTTCGGAGAATCGGCTGCTAGAGTTCCAAAACCTCAGCTTTGGCAGCAAGTGACTGTTCCAGAACCATTGTTGAAATAGATCGAGTGTACCCTTGCTCAACAGCTCTAGAAAACTCAGTCACTCGACTCCTCTCTTGCTCACCCTCGACAAGTGAAGGGAACGAAGCCTCAACAAATGTTTAGGCTAGGCATAAACCCTTTCAATGTAACTTCATAAGATTTTAAATTTTTGAATGTATCTTGTAACTTGTATTATTGATTCACTTAAATGAGATCCGGTTTGGGTTATTGATTCAACTTAGTTTTACTTCGCACATATTTTAGTTTTCAATGAAATACAAAACAGAAACACTAAATCAAAATTAGAACAAATCGAACAAAAACACAAAACACAAAAGCAAGTGAAACTGGAACTGAAACTTTGAGGAAGGCAATACGCGAGGGTATACTAACTAAAAAAATTAGTAAAATCACCTTTAACGTCTATTGATGAAACAAATGATGTAAAATATTCACTTTTAATGTCTGTTTTTTAAACAACAGACGTTAAAAGTGACACTCATCACTTTTAAAGTCTGTTGTATGTAAAACTGACATAAAAGATGATTTAAATGAACATCATATTTACGATTTTGCCACCGCCTCCTTTTTAACGTCCACTTTTTACTTAACAAACATTATATCTGATCGTTTATTTCATATTTTCCAGTAGTGCTTCGACCATTACACATAAAATCTTTAGTCGAAGGCAGACCTACTCATCCGTGGTTAATAGTGGAGCAGCGATCAATTTGATACCTGGAACAATGTTCAAGAGGTTGGGGAAATACGAGTCGGACCTGATCCCGACCAATATGGTTATCACTGACTTTGCTGGAAAGGTGTCACCATCCAATGGTGTAACGATAATTCACGTTCAGGTAAGATCTGTCTATAAGCCCACTCTGTATGTTGTAATTCCGTCCAAAACAAGTTATAATATGTTGTTGGGGAGAGATTGGATGCATGCTGTCAGCGCCATACCATTGACTCTTCATCAGAAGATGGTTTTGTGGAACGATGATGGCGATCTGGTGGTAATTGAAGCCGACGATAGTCCATGCTAAATGTAACAGTTGCATGTCGACGTCAAGATTTATAATCCGAATGTCAGGTCAATGACAATGGCCGACGAAGGGTTCAACAAATACACGTTGGAGGCCCATGTATGCCATCAATATGGCATCCAGTTGTCTACATAGACTAGTGAAGGAACTATGGTCGATAGCAAGGAGGCTGAGACGAATCGGCCTGAAGAAGGCCATGATGGAGGCCTTTAAGAGCCAATTGGCTCGACTATCGGCCTACGCGACCGATAAGGCAACATGCGCCTATAATGACGTGTTGCATGATTGTGTGATTGATGACGGGCAACTGGGATTTGAGGAATCGCCACATGAAAAAAGAGAATGCTCGGTGAAGACAAAATACCAATTGGATGAAGTCAATCTAGGAACGGAACAAGACAAGAGGATAACTTATGTCAATGCATTGTTACCAGAGGCTAGGATTTCATGAGCAGACTTGTCGAGTTGCTAAATGAGTACAAGGACTGCTTTGAGTGGGAGTACAACGAAATTCCTGGGTTGAGTCAAGAACTAGTCGAGCACCAGCAACCTCTTAGAGCAGATTGCCGACCAGTTAAGCAAGCTTCTCGATGATTTGCACCGAAAATTGCAAATTAAAGAGGAGGTTGAACGCCTGTTGAAGGCAAAATTCATAAGAAAACCAGGTATGTCGAATGGATCTCTAACATAGTTCCTGTCGCCAATACGAATGGTAAACTCCGGGTGTTCGTAGATTTCCCCAACATGAATGCTGCCACGCCAAAGGTTGAATATCCAATGCCAATCGGTGACATGTTAGTAAATTCGACGTCCTGCCATGAGTTGCTTAGCTGCATGGACGGGCATGCTGGATACAACCATATCTTTATCACCGAAGAAGATGTGTCGAAAACAACATTTAGATGCCCGGGGGAAATCGACACCTTTGAGTGGGTGGTCATGTCGTTCGGGTTAAAGAATGCCGGAGCCATTTATCAGAGAGCCATGGATATCATCTTTCACGATATGATCAGAAAATTCATGGAGGTGTGTATCGATGATGTCGTGGTAAAGGGAATCAATTAAAATGTGAGCTCAGCGTGTCAGTAGTTGATTTCCTTGGATTTTTGGTACACAAAAAGGGAATCGAAGTCGACTATCAGAAGACCAAGCGATTATAGAAGCCTCGCCACCACAAACAAGAAGGAGTTGCAGACTTTCTTAGGAAAGGTAAACTTTTTGAGAAGGTTCATCTCCAACTTGTTGGGAAGAGCCAGGGTCTTTGCACCTTTGGTAAAGCTGAAAATGGACCAGGAATTCCTATGAAAGGCTCAACATTAGGAAGCTTTTGACAAGATCAAGGAATATTTGACAAAGCCGCCCGTTATGACACCACCAATGTCGTGTAAGCCTTTGAAATTGTACATTTTGGTGTCATAAGATACTATTGGTAGTATGCTGACTCAGGAAAATGAGGAAGGAGTTGAAAAAGTCGTATATTATTTAAGTAAGTTCTGAATGATGCCGAAAAGAGATATAGTGCAATTGAGAAATTATGTTTAGCTTTGTATTTTTCATGTACTAAGTTAAAGTAATATATGATGTTATTTGACATATTGGTTTTGGCCAAAACTGATATTATTAAATATATGTTATCAAAGCTCGTTATACACGGCAAAATTGGCAAATGGATTCTTCCATTATCTGAATTTTCTTTAAAATATGTACTGTTAAAGGTTGTAAAAGGCCAAGTCATTGCAGACTTTTTGGTCGACCACCCTTGTGTGGAAATCGACGAAGTAAGCGTTTTCGAATTAAAGCCCTGGAAATTATAATTCGACGGTTCAAGCCATCAAAATGACGTAGGAGCCGGGATAGTCTTCATGTCACCAGAAGGCTGGCCAACAAAATTAATGTTCAAGATTAAATATCCGTGTTCAAACAATGAGGCTGAATATGAAGCCTTAATTGTTGGATTAGAAATCTTGACAAACATGCAAGCACTTAACATACAAGTGTTTGGATATTCTCAACTAGTAGTGACGCAATTTGCTAACGAATACCAATGCTTTAATGATATATTAAAGAGGCATCATTTGCTGGCCACTAAGCTCATGAAACAATTCGACGAAGTAACTATCGAACATGTCCCTAGAGAATCAAATCAAGAGGTAAATGACTTCGCTCAAATTACCATAGGTTACAAAGTGTCAATAGAAGCGTTGATGAAATTAACACAGATCCATGAAGTCCTCTATCCGCTGGAGGAAAGAGATATCTGTTGTAGCAACGTAGTTCCGATGAACGATTGGAGGGAACCCATCCTCCAATATCTAAGGGACCCAAGCTCGAATGCTGACCCAAAAGTCTGATGGAAAGCGTTGAATTACATTATACTTGGGGGCACTTTGCATCGGAAGATTATCGATGACAATGTGAGTGAATGTCTAAGTGAAGCTGGCACGTTGCTAGCTCTCACGGAAGTCCATGAAGGGATTTGTGGCGCGCATCAAGCAGGATAAAAAGTGAGGTGGATCTACCGCCGATGAAGAGTTTATTGGTCGACAATGGTGCGGGATTGTATCATATTTGAAAAATCATGCTAAGAATGTCAAAAGCATGGAAACATACAGACCGTCCCGGCTAGTGAACTGTAACATCATGTTTTTAATTAAACTAAAACCTATTAAGTGTTTTAATAACCTTATTGATCCTTTGTAAACAATCAATTTTGAGGTTCCTTCTTTGTTTTGGCCCAATAATCAATTATTTGAACCACCATAATCCATTACAAGGTTTTTGGACTGAGTTCCAGAAGTTCAGAATCATCATAATCGATTATATGTCAAGCGATAATCGATTATGAGTTGTCTAGAACTGAAAAACCTGAAAACATAACATGCATAATCGATTATGAGGAGTTCCATAATCGATTATAAGATGTGTAATCGATTATATAGCCTTATATAATCGATTATTTCCTAGAAAATCTATATAAAGCCCTCATGCCCGACCCCAAACTTGAAAAATTGGAGTTCTAAGGCAAAAACCTCATATTTTTTAGAGAAAATCTCAAAGTTCATCACTCTAAACCTCACTACCATTAAAGTTTGGCCATCTACATCAATCACACACTTTCATCTTCATCTTCCTACAAATTCATCTTCTCCATGGAGCAAAGTTCTTCTTCCATCTGCATAAATTGAGGTAAATTGATCGTGTTCTTCCTCTTGAGTCCATCTAATTCATTTCATGTTCATTTTATTGGAAACCCATTTTATATCTTCCATGAACGTGAATCATAAGTTCTTGTATTAGAAAAGTTCATGAAGCTTGATTCTTTATCTCATTTTTATAAGACTCTATCATGTTGTATTGAAGATTATGGATGAAAATAAAAACCCAAACCCCACAAAACCCCTTTGGGCCGAATCTAGCACCGAATCTAGCCTATTATAGTTAAGGATGATTTTGTTTGATTATGGTTATGTTGTTTGGTTAAAGGTGAAATTGGTAAAGTGTAGTGTGATAACGAGGAGCATAAAATTCGGGATTTCGGTGTTAACTCAGTTGGGGGAAAGAATCAAACTACCATCGGAATCATAAGTAGTATATTATATAATAATTGTGTAGGGCGACCTAAACCCTACTAGTAGTTGAGTAATCGACAAGACCAAAATCACATTGGAAACCTTTTCTGTAAAACCAATGTTGATTCAGGGATTGTAGGTTTGTCAACATTAGGTTGATTTTATGATATTGAAAATATCTGAATTTATTACTTATTGAATTGATTGTGATACGCTGTTGAGATATTCCATTGCATGTGACGTATTATTTTGGGGTTTGAATATTTCATGATATTGTATTATGCAAGATCTGCCTGGTATTTAATATGGTGCTTAGTTTAATTTTAAGCGAAGATATGTATAGTTCGGGTGTTGTTGGTTTGGGTGTGAGAATAATGGTGACTTAGAGGTGTCTAACCTAAATGATTTATTTTAAAGAGGGGTGTGACATAGAACATGTGTTAAGGCTTTGATGGAAGGTTAAAGAACTAGGATGTTGTTAATGTGGGTCGGTGAGATTCATGTGTTTGCATTGTTGTTCACAACCGTGTATTTGGAATACACGAGGTCAGGAGTTCTCACTAGACCGTTCCACCTTAGATATAGGTTGTGCATCTATAGTGTCATTGAATTTCATGAGCACCCTCGGGAGTGGACATGGTGTGCACCGGGATAATCGTGTAACTATAGTGTTATCACTTTGCGTGATCATTCTCACCATGGAAGAGAATATGCACCGGGAATTTGGAACCTGTCGCTTGAACAAATGACTGACATTTCCAACGAGGAATATGTGAAGGAATTGGTAGTGGCCACGTCAGCATAAAGTGTTAGGTTGCATGAGTTGAGGGTAGAGGATGATATATATTGAATTATGGATGATGGTTGATTTAGAGTGATGTTTGTCTGTGGCTTTTGTTATATTATATACTATGACTCTGTTCCGCTTGTTGATGATAGAATTGCTTCTTATACCCTATATTTATGTATTTTTGTGTGTCTACTTTATTTATGTTAGAAGAACCGATGGAGGAATATGTTGCTGAGGAGCTGGGCAAAGCTCTGTATGCAATGGAGGTTGCTGAGGAGATGGATGAAACTCCTTATGAACCAGAGGCCAGAGGCAGGTGGAAGGTTGTGACCCATGGTGATAGGGTCTAGATAGTTATAGTCAGTGCGTCTCGTGAGACGTTTTACATTTTCTGCTAAGTATAAATTTTGTTTAAATATAGGCCTATGAGGGATCCTACTGAGAGGATACCCTCAACAGTATTTTGTATTATGTATAAGACATATGGCTGTATTCGCAATATAATTATGTTATGAAGTTTTAATTAAGTGAAGTTTGTATGCTTATTAACTTAAGTTTTAATTTTTAAGTATTTTCACGTTAAGTGCTCGATTAAATAATTAAATAATGAGGTTTTAATCTAATAACACAACGGGGCACAATGGGGTGTCTCATTTCAGTGTCAGAGCAGTTTGATTCTGATCAGACTGTGAGGTTTAGGATGTTGTTACTGGCCGTGTCTAGTTGAATCCACATCGGATTTTGACTATACATAAAAGTTGGATAGTGTGTCTGAACCCGATGCGAAAATTAATATTGGTATGGCATATGGTATTTATATACTTGCCTATGTAGAATTATATGTCATGCTGATGAGAGCGGATGATTTCTTTTACAGAATTATGGCTCGAGGAAGAGGACGTCCAACCAATAGTGATGACATAACTTCGAAAGGAATCATAGGAGCTGTAAAAAATGACACCAATGGAGGAGAGTCATCTGCGACTCCCAATACCATGGAAACAATAGCTGCTGCTATGCTATTACAAACCCAGTAGAATGCTGAGATGCTGCAGATGAACAGAAAGCAACTGAAACTAAAGAATCAGAGGATGGTTGTAGCTGCTGAAGATGTTAGATTTGCTACTTTTCTGAAAGGGAAGCCACCTCAATTCCGAGGAGAGTATGATCTAGAGAAGGCTGAATGGTGGGTACAAGAAATAGAGAAGATATTTGAAATTGTGCGTTGCAGCGATGATAGGAAAGTGACTTATGCTACTTTCATGCTAACTAAAGGAGCAAAGTTTTGGTGGAAAGGAAAGAAAAGCCTATTGGAAGTCGATGGCAGAATGGTTAACTGGCAGTTATTTACCGACAGCTTCTTCGAAAAATATTTTCCGCATCTAGTTCGACGCGAAAAGGAAAAGGAATTCACAAACCTCAAACAAGGAAACATGTCTGTAGGTGATTATGCATCACATTTTGAGGTTCTGATTAAGTACTCCAAATTTTTTCAGATATTCCCAGATGAGAATTGGCAATGTAGGAGATTTGAGGAAAGACTCAGAAATGAGCTGTAGAGGGCTGTAGTGTCTCTCGACATTCTAAGTTTCCCGGAATTGGTTGAGAGATGTAGTGCTATTGAGAGTATAGATTTGAGGGTGGCTAATGAGCAGAAACAATTGAGGATCGGAGGTCCTACCCGATCAAGTTTTCAAAGGCAAGGAGGAAGTGGTTCTTAGTGGAGACAGAGACCATATGCTAGACCAACGTAGACACCGGCACCAACACCAATGAGTGGAGAGGGTCAGCAGCAACCGCAAGACTTAGTTTTCTATATATGTGGAGGACCATATTATACTAGGGACTGTATGAATAGGCCTAGTTGTTTCAACTGTGGGAAACCAGGTCATATGACACGAGACTGCAGACAGCGGTTTGTGCAACAACTAACAGTTGCGGGAAGAGGAGCTGGAAACAATAGAGGTGGAGCTGGAAGAGGAGTTCCGGCAGCAAGACCACAAGTGACCAGACCTCAAGCCACTGGAAGTGTTTTTACCGTGAGGGAAGCTGACTCCTCTCAATCTGTTGATCTTATACAAGGTATGTGTTTGATAGTTGGTAGGCTCTCATATGTGTTGTTTGACTCAGGCGCTAGGCATTCTTTTATTTCGCATGAGTGTGTGGATCATTTAAACTTAACTGTTTCCAAATTACCTTATACTCTTACAGTATCTACTCCAACCAATAATTCTTTGACTACTATGTCTGTTTGTAACACCTCAAGATTCACCCTTATGTTTATATGTGTTAGTTATGGCATATATATGTTTGATATTTATATATATGTGTATATATTATTGCATATGATAATATGTATATTAATATATGATTATTTGCATTAATATGAGATTGTGTCTCTTAATGTTTGATTTTATATGTTAATATATGATATGTGATTTTATTAATAATAAGTGATTAAGAATGATATGATAATATATCGTGTGAGTTAGTATTTAAATAGAGATAGTGTTATTCTTAGATTTCAGCCCCTCAACCAATCAGATTTGAGTCCATATAAATATAGGATCATCCTCTTTTTGTTTATATCTTAAGATCTTATCAAAATCTCCTAAGGATCATATCTAGGAATAACTACCAAATATGTCGCTAAACTTCCATCAAAATTTTGACCATCTTAGAGTCCGATTTAGGATTCGATCTAGACATTAAGATCATCCTCTTTTTGTTTATATCTTAAGATCTTATCATAATCTCCTAATGATCCTATTTAGGAATAACTACCGAATCTGTTGCTAAACTCCCATCAAACTTTTGACCATCTTAGAGTTTAATTTAGGATTCGGTCTATACATTAATTTGTAGATATTTCTATGAGCTTTCTAACGATACTAAGAACGCCTCAATCGGAAACTTGTAGCTCAAGTTACGATCAAAATACCGAACTGTATACAGTTTGGGCTGAAATAGGAACTCGTTATGACCCAAACTCATATATATACCATTAGACTTGACCTAAACCTAGTTTACACGACCCCAACACTTAGAAAATTGTCTCCCTCCTTCCTCTTTGAATCCTTATGCTTTTTCTTGTAACACCTCAAGATTCACCCTTATGTTTATATGTGTTAGTTCTGGCATGTATATGTTTGATATTTATATATATGTGTATATATTATTGCATATGATAATATGTATATTAATATATGATTATTTACATTAATATGAGATTGTGTCTCTTAATGTTTGATTTTATATGTTAATATATGATATGTGATTTAATTAATAATAAACGATTAAGAATGATATGATAAGATATCGTGTGATTTAGTATTTAAACAGAGATAGTGTTATTCTTAGATTTTAGCCCCTCAACCAATCATATTTGAGGCCTTATAAATATAGGACCATCCTCTTTTTGTTTATATCTTAAGATCTTATCATAATCTCCTAAGGATCCTATCTAGGAATAACTACCAAATCTGTCGCTAAACTTCCATCAAACTTTTTGCCATCGTAACTTCCAATTTATGATTAGATCATTAGACATTAATTTGTATATATTCCTCTGAGCTTTCTAACGACACCAAGAACGCCTCAATCGAAAACTTGTAACTCATGTTATGGTCAAAATACCGAACTGTATACAGTTTGGGCTGAAATAGGAACCCGTTATGACCCAAACTCATATATATACCATTAGAATCGACCTAAACATAGTTTACACGACCCCAACACTCAGAAAACTTCCTCCCTCCTTCCTCTTTGATTTCTTATGGTTTTTCCCCCTAAAACTCTCTCTAGGGAACCCGTTCTTGCACCGTTCTTCACTATTTCTTGATAGGAGAACATCACTACGAATAGCGGTTCGTTGTGTTTACTATTTGGGACTTTAGAAAAGGTAAAATTCATTCACCTTGTCCCTTTTGTTCTTTCTTTCAAGTTCTTGATCTCTTCCTTTTGATTTCTTGATCTTAGAGTTGAACCAAAGTGTCTCTTTGGCGTCCTTGAGGTCGTAGACAAACGCTAGTGAGACGAGACCCTAGTGGATCTTGTTTCTTCTTTAGAAACACGAACCTCGTACCAGGAATAGGAGAATAATAGTGTATACACTAGGCTAGGAAGTAGTTTAAGATGAGGGGTTCCCATAGCCCCGTTTATTGTCGTTATAATGTATTGATGCCATGATCTGTCTGGTTGTATGACTGAATTGTTTATATGTTTAATTGGATTAATTGGTATGCCTATTTGTTATATTTGATGAGTTTTTCATGATGTGGTATGCCTATTGAATTGTCTCATACCATGAGTTTTGGTTGAATTGGTATGAATACCCATGATTATGAATGTTGTTGTTATGACATGGATTATGTTGATCACATTGACTGGATATGTTGTTGATGTTGATGTTACCGTTATTTTGAATATGTTAATAAGACTCTAATTGACTTAATTATGACTCTTAGTTAACATAGGAATTAAGGGATCAATTCCCCAAGCTTCATAAGACATGAACTGTATTAGTTAGGGGTGAAGTTTCATATCGAATGTTTTAGTTAAAGACCCTAGGATCTGATTTGAGAGAATTAGGGAGCCTAAACTCCAAGAACACGTTAAATTCTGCCCAGAACAGTATGACCCTGCCCAGGAGCACGGCCGTGCAGGACAGTGAGCACGACCGTGCTCCACTTAAGTGGCAACATGACCGTGCTGGGGGTTTAGTACGACCGTGCTTCCCCCTACTGGTCAGAACTTAAGATTAATGAATTAAAGGGGTGTTTACTCCAATTACCCCCAGATGATGTAATAATACACTAATCAAATGATAACAAGTTAGATAACTTAATTAAAGATTAATTACGATACAAAGACTGATAAGCTGGTTAAGCCGGTACCCGATGGGTTACCGGAATTTGTCACGCTTTGATGCTTTTTGGTGAAAGTGCTCTCGATGCTCTTTGGTAGAGATGTTGTTATGTTGGACCTTGGTGCTTTTTGGCCAAGGGGGCCTTGACCCCACGGTGTGGCTCTAAAGTATTAATGTTGATGTTGGTGATAAGTCTTGGGTGCTTTTAGGCCCAAGCAAAGGAGGTGGTTGCCTTGTGTATTGTTGTGCCATTTGCATAGAGCACTGGAGTTGATGTTGAGGGGGATGTTCAACATAAGGGAGGTCATCCTAGTTATGATGATCTGGCCCAAGTCTCGGGTGGTTCACCCAAGGTTTGGTGAACCGTGTGCCCCCGAGGTGGCGTATCCAGTTATGATATGTCGACTATCCAATGGGTTCCTCCATGGTTTAGGGAACTGCTGGTGTTGGTGCTTTTTGGCCAATACGGATATGTAACTCCGAAGTTGACTTCCTGAGTTAGTTGGATCCATATGCATTGATGGAGTAGTGGAGTAGGGTTGCATTGTACTGTATAGCATATGTTGGATGATTAACATGTTGTTAGGGTATTATATGATGATGTATAAATATTGCATGTTGTTATATTGCTATGCCATGCTATGATGTATGTTCATCTTATTCCCTATTCCTAAGCCGTTGTGTTTACATGATATCTTACTCCCTGTTTTGCTGTTTCTGTTGTTGCATGTATTTCCTTATGCAGAGGACGGTGATCAGCCAGTGGAGGAGTGACTCTGAGGAGCCACGACTCTAGTTAGAATGATGAGTTATAGTTGTTAGTTTTGTTAGTTGTTTAGTTTGTTTCCGTGATGTTTCTGGATTTTGGTTATACCAGCTCTGTTTGTGACATCGGGGTTGGGTTTTTCTTTATCTATCTTGTTTATGTTTTACTGTTTTAAAACTATGTTATTTACGCGTTGTTTTTGTTGAGATGTGAAACCTTTTTATCCAAGTGTTTATTTTTTTCAAATAAATGCATGTTTTATAATTACCTCTTTTAAGTAAATGTTTTATATTAACATGCGTGTTAGAAGGGTGTCACATTTAGTGGTATCAGAGCAATTCGGCCCTGTCCGGACGTGGTATGATTCTGTCGTGAGTCTGTTGTGTGACTCTTGTTTGAATTGTCTATATTTGTATAGACAATGTTACGTGGTACTAAGTACCTATAGCTTTACTTTGGTTTGACTTACTGCATTTGGCGGTTTGTCTTGAACGATCCAAGGAGTCTTCGGGTGCTTCTTGTGTTTAGGAAGGTTGTTCTATTATCTCTTGATAATATGAACTCTGCAGCTGATCTTGTGCACTTACTTTTTTTTAAAATCGCTCGATGTTATTCTTTGAATGAACTGGTTATCTTCCAACCATTCCCATTTCTTCATAAACCAAGTTTTAGAACTCCAATCAAAATCCACCTTCTCTCTCCACCAAGTAAATATTGATGAAAAATGAAGCCCAAGTTTCATGATGTTTCTTCAGTTGAAGCCCTCGATGTTGGAAGTTCTGTGCGGGAGTTTCCTGATGTGTTCCCGGGGGACGTTTACGAACTACCCCTAGAAAGGGATGTGAAGTTCACCATATATTTAGTACCTGGTACCGGGCTTATTTCCATAGTGCCCTATAGGATGTTTCCTCTAGAGCTAGTTAAGTTGAAGGAAGAGTTGGAAGACCTTATGAAAAAGCAGTTCATTAGGCCTAGTGTGTCTCCGTGGGGAGCACCTATGTTGTTGGTGAAGAAGATGGATGTAGTATGAGGTTGTGCATCGACTATCGGCAACTCAACAAGGTGACCATTAAGAATCAATATCCCCTCCCTCGGATTGAAGATCTCATGGATCAGTTGATCAGAGCTTGTGTTTTCTCGAAGATAGATTCGAGGTCAGGGTACCATCAGATTCGAGTTAAGTCTGAAGACATCCCGAAGACAGCGTTTAGGACGCGTTATGGTCACTATGAGTACTTGGTTATGCCCTTTGGTGTGACCAATGCCCCTGTTGTGTTCATGGACTAGACGAACAAGACCTTTCACCCTTACTTGGATAAGTTAGTGGTGGTCTTTATAGATGACATCTTAGTGTACTCTAAGACTAAGGAAGAACATGAGGAGCACTTGAGGGTTGTCTTACAGACCCTTAAGGAGAAGCAGTTGTATGCCTAGATGTCTAAGTACGAGTTTTGGTTAGAAGAGGTTAGTTTCTTAAGTCACGTGATCTCAAAAGGTGGAATAGTCGTTGATCCGGCTAAGGTTGAGATGGTGCTCCAATAGGAAGCGCCAAAGTCAATGACCGAGAATAGGAGTTTCTTGGGTTTAGCAGGGTACTATAGGCGGTTCATAGAAGGTTTCTCTAAGTTAGCCTTACCCTTAACCCGTCTCACCAAGAAGGGACAGCTATTTGTGTGGAACTCTAAGTGTGAAGAGAGTTTCCAAACCCTTAAGAATAGGTTGACATCAACACCAGTTTTAGTGTTGCCCGATCCTATTAAACATTTGGTAGTATATTGCGATGCTTCCAAGCAAGGTTTAGGTGGAGTGTTGATGCAAGATGGTTAGGGAGATGGATCTAATTGAGGGGTTTAGAGACATAAGTTTAGCTTGGGAAGTTACCCCTAAAAGCATTAAGCTTGGAACCTTGAAGGTTTCCAACAGTTTGATGGATCAGAATAGAGAGGGTCATAAGTTAGACAAGTTTCTCTTAGCTCAGTGATAGTTGCTTGGATAGGGTAGAGACCATAGTTTTAAGGAAGGTTGCGATGGAGTCTTGAGGTTCAAAGATAGAGTCTATATACTAGATGTCCCAGAGTTTAGAAAGTTGATCCTTGAAGAAGGACATAGGAGTGGACTAAGTGTGCACCCAGGTGCCACTAAGATGTATTAGGACTTAAAGCGCATGTTTTGATGGCCTAGGATGAAGAAAGATGTGGCTGAGTTTGTGAATGCTTGTTTAGTGTGTCAAAAGGCTAAGATAGAACACCAGAAGTCATCAGGGAGATAGTTAGGTTACATGGTGTACCTTCTAGCATAGTTTCAGATAGAGACCTGAGGTTTACCTCTAGGTTTTGGAACAGTTTACAAGAGGCTTTAGGAACCAAGCTTAGGCTAAGTTCATCTTATCAGCCTCAGACTGATGGTCCGTCTGAGAGAACCATCCAGTCCTTAGAGGACTTGCTTAGAGCTTGTGTGTTAGAATGGTCTGGTAGTTGGGACAAGTTTTTTCCCCTGATAGAGTTTACCTACAACAATAGTTTCCATTCCAGTATTGGGATGGCACCTTATGAAGCTCTTTATGGGAGGAGATGTAGGACACCCTTGTGTTGGAGTGAACCTGGTGATAGTGTTGTACTAGGACCTAAAGTGGTACAAGAAACCACTGAAAAATTGAGGATGATTCAAGAAAAGATGAAAGTGGCACAAAGTAGGCAGTAGAGCTACAATGACAAAAGAAGGAAGGCGCTCGAATTCCAGGAAGGTGATTGATGAGTGTGTTTTCACCTCATATTTCATTTACATTCTTCATGCATTTTCATATAGTTTAGGCAATTTTAATTTGATTTTTGTTAGTTTTTACCTTGGAACGGGTAAGGCGGTTTTGTGGTGTTGTTTTTCAGAAATTTAGGATTAAATGCTCAAGATCAACCATGATGGAGCTTGCATGAAGATGGGGCTTTAAAAGTGAAGAAAATGAGCCAAACAGAGCCCATCACGGCCATGATCAAGCAAAACTGAAAAGAAAAGAAGGCAAAAGTCAGAACTGGTCACGACCTAGCCGTAATGCCCATCACGACCGTGACATGTAACCTGAACCAGACCCTCAACAGGAAGAACTGATCACGGCCTAGTCGTGATGAGCGTCACGACCGTGACAAACCAAAAATTGAAGAAGCGCCCATGGCAGAACCCGTCATGACCTGTCACGGTCGTGACGCGCATTATTTGGATCTGCATTTGTGTTAGATTGGGATTGAAACTTCCCTAATCTATAAATAAGGCATCTGGGCAGAACAGAAAAAAAAAAACCTTGACCCTAAAAACACGTTTTCTCTGAACCAGGGGCTGCTGTGATGGCTGTGGAAAGCTTCCATAGAGTTTCTTCTCTCCTTTGTTCCTATTTCTTTTATTTTGGCTTTCTCTATGACTATGAGTAGCTAAATTCCCTTTTTGTTGGGATTAGATGTAGCTAAACCGAATCTCATGTATTTGCCTTGAGTTATTAATCCATGTTTATGCTTCTTTATTAGTGTTTGATTCCTATGCTTAATGCTTTTTGTGGTCTGATCATCCATGAACTGTTCTGAGATTTGATTTGCAATTGGGAAGTTCTTATCATTTCTTGATCTGGAATTAATCACCTAGTAAACCTTGCATCTAGGAATGGATTTTGGTTGATTAGTAATCGTGTAATCCCTACTCTTAATGCAAATTCATTAATTAAGCCACCTAAGGAATTATGGTCTAATTAGGGGATTGAGGCTCTTGTCATCTAAGGAATTAGGACTTGAGTAATCTTGTGGGTTGATTTTAATATTTGAAGTATAAATTGGATTAGTGGTCTTAGTATTGCATGAGGCAAATGTTTAGTGAAGTTTAATCCCAACATCTTTCATCATATTCGAAGAATCCCCTTTTTGCATTCCATGTGTTTGATAAAAATCCTAAAAGAACTTGTTCCTTTTATTTTGTCTATTTTAAATTGTAACTCTCGTTGGGCTTGGTATTAAATATTGAGCTCCCTTCCTTCCAAATATTCGCTTAGATAGTAGTTGATTTGTTACGTGCTAGTACTTGTCTCAGTCCTCGTGGGAACGATATCCCTCTTACCTCTTTACTACTTGTACGACTTGGTATACTTGCCAAGACCGTCAACAAGTTTTTGGCGCCGTTACCGGGGATTGTGTTTCAATATTAGCATACCCATTTCGATTACTAATTTAAGCACAATTTTATTTTTTTATGTTTTGTTATATGTTTCTCTTTGTTATCATTTAGTGCTAACATTCTTGGTCTCTAGGCTTTTGTACATGCGAGGTACTATCCCAGTTGAACAACTTCTCTACGATCCTGAAATAGAAAGAACGGCTAGGGAGAATCGGAGTCAAGCAAGACAGCGGAAGTTATTAGCACAACAAGAAAGAGAACAAGAGACATCCAATTCACAAGTTCATCAAGAGCCACTTGAGATGGCAGGCAATGGTGAGGGTGTTCCACGGAGGACACTTGGGGATTATGCCAATACAAATGTCAATCGGCATGTCACTAGCATAGTGAGGCCTCCAGTGAATTCCAACAATTTTGAGATCAATCCGGCTCTCTTGAATATTATGCAACAAAATCAATTTGCCGGGATGGAGAAGGAGGATCCTAATAATCATGTCTCCAACTTCATTGAGTTATGTGATACGGTGAAGATAAATGGTGCTACCGATGATGCAATTTGCCTAAGGTTGTTTCCTTTCTCTCTAAGAGATAGAGCCATGGCTTGGCTCCAATCTCAACCAAGGGGGAGACATCACTACATGGGATGACTTAGAGGCTAAATTTCTTGCAAGGTTCTTTCCCGCCTCAAGATTTGTGAATACACGGGGTGATATCACAAGCTTTGTTCAACAAGAGGGTGAAACTCTTCATAACACATGGGAAAGGTTCAAAGACTTGCTCCGAAAATGTCCAAATCATGGGTTTTATGATCTTGTCCAAATTCAAACATTTTGCAATGCATTGAGGCCGTCAACCAAGCTTATGTTGGATGCCTCAGCTGGAGGTTCCATGAACACAAAGACACCGGAGGAAGCATTGACTTTGATAGAAGCTATGACATCTAATGACTATCTGATGCATCATGACCGAGGTACCACATCAAGAAAGGGAGTATTGGAGTTAGACTCACAAACTGCACTTTTGGCTCAAAATAAGCTTATGTCACAACAACTTGAGTCCATTACCAAGCAACTAGTTCAACTCCCACAACAACTCCAAGCCATGCAAGGGACAACCATGCCACCTCAACAGGTAATGATATGTGATTTTTTTGGAGGAGCTCATGATAATGGAAATTGTGAGGCCACACCTAGTTCCCATGAGGAAGCTAATTATATGGGGGACTATGGGCAACAAGGTAACAACCAATATTCTAACAATTACAACCAAGGGTGGAGGAATCAAACAAGTTTTGGTTGGAAACAAGATGCCGGACAAGCAAGTAAGCCTCATCCCACACAACCGTCTCAAGACCGGACTTCTATCTTGGAGAACACCCTCAATTCATGCAAATATCCATGTCAAACCAGAAAAACACTGATGCTTCTATAAAAAACTTGGAGGTTCAAGTTGGACAAATTGCAAAGCACCTAGCGGAACAATCTAGCGGCAGTTTTTCAGGTAATACTCAAATAAATCCTAAAGAGCATTGTAAGGCTGTTGTTTTGAGGAGTGGTAAAAGTCTTGAGAAAGTGAGCGGTGAGCCTTTGTTGAAAAATAAGAGAGTTACTGAAAAAACCGAGTTGAGTGCTGAAAAAAGAGCAAAAAATGAAGAAAAAAGCAAAAAGGTTGTAATAGAGGGAGAAGAAAAAGATAGTGAAAAAGACAAGAGAGAAAAGTTAGTGGATGAAGATTCAATTTTGAGGAAGAGTAGAAGTCAGATTTTGAAAGATGGGGACAAGCCTCAAGAGATCCCTTCTTATGTAAAATTTCCATATCCTTACTTAAGTAAGAAGAAGGAGAAGGAAAAGCAATTTGCCAAATTTCTTGACATCTTTAAGAGGTTACAAATCAACATACCCTTTGCTGAAGCACTAGAGAAAATGCCAACTTATGCAAAGTTCATGAATGAGTTACTTACGAAGAAAAGGAGGTTTAAAGAAGATGAGACTGTTGCCTTGACGGAAGAATGTAGTGCGATACTTCAAAGGAAGCTACCTCCAAAGCTTAAAGATCCTGGTAGTTTTACAATCCCTTGCACAATTGGGAGTGTTGCTATTGGGAAGGCCTTGTGTGACTTGGGGGCGAGTATCAATTTGATGTCGCTTTCAATCTTGAACAAGCTTGGAGGTGGTGAAGTGAAACCAACAAGGATGGCATTGCAACTAGCCGATAGATCAATCAAGCGCCCTCTTGGTATTATGGAAGATGTTTTGGTTAAAGTGGATAAGTTTATCTTCCCAGCAGATTTTGTGATATTAGACATGGAGGAGGATGCAGAAGTTCCACTTATATTAGGGAGACCTTTTCTAGCAACTGGTCGTGTTTTGATAGATGTACAAAAAGGCCAACTTTGACTCAGAGTGCAAGATGAAAAGGTTATTTTTAATGTATTTGAAGCTATGCATCGCCCGAGTGATGAAGAGAATTGTTTCCGTATGGACATTGTGGATATAGTGGCTAAAGAAGTCATTGCACATCAGCACCACTCCTCTACTCTTGATAAGGTAATTATGAATTCTATTGAAAATCTTGATGAGAAAGAGGAGAAGGAAATGGAGGAGTACTTGTGTGATTTGGAAGCTTAACCCAATCAACTTGCTGTCAATACTAAGAAAGAAGAGCTCAAAAAGGATGAAGTCCAAGAGAAGCTCAAGTTAGATCTTAAACCTCTACCTCCCCACTTGAAATATGTGTTTCTTGGTGAGAATGATGAAAACCCTGTCATAGTGAGCAATGTATTGTCCAAATTCGAAGAGGAGAAACTTGTAAGGGTACTTAGAGAGCATAAAACAGCTATTGGATGGTCCATCTTAGATTTGAAAGATATTAGCCCTACATTTTGTATGCACAAGATTATGATGGAGGCTGAATTTAAATTAGTGGTCCAACTGCAAAGGAGGCTCAATCCTACAATGAAAGAAGTGGTAAGGAAGGAGGTGCTGAAACTCCTTGAAGCCGGAATGATCTATCCGATTTCCGATAGTGCTTGGGTGAGTCCGGTACAAGTGGTTCCCAAGAAAGGTGGCGTGACCGTTGTGAAAAGCAAGAAGAACGAGTTAATCCCAACTAGAACGGTCACCGGTTGGCTAATGTGTATAGATTACCGGAAGCTAAATCAAGCTAATAGGAAAGATCACTTCCCACTTCCATTTATGGACCAAATGTTGGAGAGGTTGGCCGGGCAAGCTTATTATTGTTTCTTGGATGGTTATTCGGGTTATAACCAAATTGCGGTTAACCCGGAAGACCAAGAGAAAACTGCCTTCACATGTCCTTTTGGAGTTTTTGCCTATCGGAAGATGCCTTTCAGTCTTTGTAATGAGCGTGCAACATTTCAAAGGCGCATGCTTTCCATTTTCTCTGATATGGTAGAAAAATACATTGAAGTTTTTATGGATGATTTTTCTGTGTTCGGTTCCTCTTATGATAATTGCTTGTCTAACCTTGCTATTGTGTTAAAGAGGTGCATGGACACCAATTTAGTCTTAAATTGGGAGAAGTGTCATTTTATGGTGCAGGAGGGCATTGTGCTTGGGCACAAGATTTCAGCTAAGGGGATCGAAGTGGATAGATCCAAGACTGATGTAATTGAGAAACTACCTCCACCAGTGAATTTCAAGGGTGTTAGGAGTTTTCTTGGTCATACGGGCTTTTACCGGCGGTTCATCAAAGACTTTTCAAAGATAGCCAAGCCGTTGTGTAGCCTTTTGAACAAGGACACACCATTTGTGTTTGATACTTCCTGTCTTACTTCTTTTCAGATTTTGAAAGAAAAGTTGATCACCGCTCCCATTCTTGTTGCACCCAACTGGGAGTCACCATTTGAATTAATGTGTGATGACAGTGACTACGTAGTTGGGGCAATTTTGGGACAGCGAAGGGAAAAGTTTTTCCATGCCATTCACTATGCTAGCAAGGTTCTCAATGAGAACCAAATAAATTATGCAACAACTGAAAAAGAGTTGCTAGCCATAATGTTTGCATTGGAAAAATTTCGTTCATACTTGATTGGGTCCCAAGTCACCATTTTTACTGATCATGCGGCAATTAAATATTTGTTGACTAAGTTAGATTCAAAACCAAGACTCATAAGGTGGATTTTATTGTTGCAGGAATTTGATTTAGTTATTAAGGATAGAAAGGGCAGCGAAAATATGGTGGCTGACCACTTATCTCGGTTAGTGAATGAAGAGGTTACTGCAAAATAAAAGGACATTCGGGATGAGTTCCCGGATGAGGCTTTATTTCTAGTGCATGAAAGACCATGGTTTGCCGACATGGCAAATTTCAAGGCAGCCAACATTGTTCCAGAACACCTCACTTGGCAACAAAAGAAAAAATTCTTCCGAGATGCCAACCATTTCATGTGGGATGACCCATTTTTGTTCAAGGTTGGATCAGATGGCCTATGGAGGAGGTGTGTTAGTCAAGAGGAAGCGAAGAGTATTTTGTGGCATTGCCATAACTTTCCATATGGTGGACATTACAATGGGGAGAGGACAGCTGCAAAGGTCCTCCAATCTAGACTCTTTTGGCCCTCAATCTTCAAGGACTCTTACAGTCATGTGAAGAGTTGTGACAAGTGCCAAAGGACCGGGAACATATCTAAAAGGGATGATATGCCACTTCAAAACATATTGGAGGTTGAAGTATTTGATTGTTGGGGCAGAGATTTTATGGATCCACTTCCACCTTCATTCTCCAATCAAAATATCTTGGTGGCGGTGGACTATGTTTCTAAATGGGTGGAGGCCGTTGCAACACCGAAGAATGATGCACAAACAATAATTAAGTTCATCAAAAAGAACATTTTTGCCCGATTCGGTGTCCCAAGGGTCCTTATAAGTGATGGGGGATCCCACTTCTGCAACTCACAACTGAAAAATGTGTTGACCAAGTATGATGTGAGGCATAAGGTGGCATCTCCATATCATCCACAAACAAATGGGCAAGCAGAGGTCTCTAACCGGGAGAATAAGCGAATTCTGGAAAAAAACTGTGGCCACTTCAAGAAAAGATTGGGCAATGAAGCTTGACGATGCCTTGTGGGCTCACCGGACTGCATTAAAAACTTCTTTAGGGTTATCTCCGTTTCAGATGGTCTATGGGAAGACATGTCATCTACTCGTAGAGTTGGAGCATCGAGCCTTTTGGGCATTGAAGTTCTTGAATTTTGATGCCACTTTGGCGGGTGAGAAACGAGTTCACCAGCTGCATGAATTAGAGGAGATGCGCCTTAAGGCTTATGAGAATGCAGCTATTTACAAGCAGTGAGTCAAGACTTATCATGACAAGAAGATCGTGATGAAAGCATTTCAGTCCGGACAACAAGTTTTATTATTCAATTCTCGGCTGAGATTGTTTCCGGGCAAGTTGAAGTCTAAGTGGTCGGGACCGTTCATTGTCAAAGAAGTCTCATCTCATGGAGCTATAGAAGTGGAGGATCCTACTTCAAAAAGGACCTTCAAAGTCAATGACCAAAGGCTCAAGGCCTACTTGGGTGGTGACATCGAGAGATTGACCACAGCTGTGTGCCTTCGTGATCCTTGAGATCACCGGCCCGTCAAGCTAGTGACGTTAAAGAAGCGCTTCCTGGGAGGTAACCCAAGTTTTCTTTCCCTTTTCCATTTGTTTTTGAAATTTTGTTTTTGAATAAACTGAGAAGATCAGAACGGATCACGGCCCAACAGTGATTTCCATCACGGGCGTGATGAGAAAGGCCCTGAAGATAAGAGAGTATCACGGCCTAGCCGTGACAGGCCAGCTCCTATGGACCAGAATTGATCACGGCCTGCCCGTGATGAGCATCACGGCCGTGACACATTTTCCAGCATCTCTTCGACTAGGCATGTGAGTCAGCACCCGCTACCACCTCGGTGAGTTGTTCCATTTTTCTCCTCTCTCCGACTTGATTATTTACATTGGGGACAATGTAAGTTTTTAAGCTTGGGGTAGGGGTATTTTTGCATTTTTCATGTTGCATTCATATAGGCATAGTTTTGCATGATCACGTGATTAGATTGCCCCTTGCTTAGATTATGCATCCAATTGTGAGAACTTAGTGCCAAATAAATTGAGATAGTGAATTTTTGAACCCAAATTTTTTTTATTCTTGTGATAAGGCTACAAATAAAAATGCTTGACATGATCATTTATAGTTGATAATTAGCATGTGGTTCCGTAGATTTGTGTTTCTCATTGATTTTTGAACTACTAAATGTGAGATTTTTGAGCCAAAAGGGGTACTTACTAAATCTACCCCATTCTTTGTGATAGAGTGTTTTATTCCTCTTGGATGGTATTCTCTAGAACTTGACTTGAAACCGTTTTGAAGCTTAAAAATTTTTGAAAACATTTTTGAAAATGATTGAGGAACTATGTATTTTTCCGGCCTTTTGAGCTTTGATTGATTAAATGCTACCCCTTAGTTGCCTGAATTTGTGCCTACAAGAATAAAATACTTTTCTTGGTACCTTGAAATATTTTGATGAATGATGCTTGGTAGGAGACCTTCTAAAGTATTGCACAAAAGGGTAAAAAGGTAGTTTGAAAAAGTATGGGATGAGAAAGTTAGAAAAGTATTTCTCTTGAATTGAAAATCTCCCATTCTCCAAATAATATATATATAGAAAGAGAGAGAGAAGGGGATGACAAAAGGAAGTGAGAAATAAAATAAAAAGAAAGAAAGAAAGGTGGAAAAATGAATCAAAACCCAAAAAGGTATTTTAGAAGGTGTCATGCTTTGCAATGCTTGATATTTTGTTTAACCTTCTTGAAATTTCCCTTTCTTGATTTCCCCACCTACCGATTAATCCCATGGCCCCGTTACAACCAAAGAAAAAGACCTCTTGATTCTTATGTGTTTTCATTAATAAAGTAGAGATTTGGTTAATAGTCAAGCTTATGGTAGAATTCATTCATAGAGGAAATTGAGTGAATTGTCATATACCCTTAAACACTTGAGTGAGGTGAGAAAGAGTGCCCGAATCAGTGAGAATATGAGTCTAGGAAACCTAAGCTTCTAATTGGACTTGAAATTGATTGTCTCTTGGTGAATTATTTGAAAATGCCTGTTACTTGGATTAGTTACTCGGGTTCTTGGTTCACTATCCATGCTCTGATTATTTATATCTTCTGGCCTTGGTGATTGCTTGAGGACAAGCAAAGTCTTAAGCTTGGGGTGATTTGATGAGTGTGTTTTCACCTCATATTTCATTTACATTCTGCATGCATTTTCATATAGTTTAGGCAATTTTAATTTGATTTTTGTTAGTTTTTACCTTGGAATGGGTAAGGCGGTTTTGTGGTGTTGTTTTGCAGAAATTAAGGATTAAATTCTCAAGATCAACCATGATGGAGCTTGCATGAAGATGGGGATTGAAAAGTGAAGAAAATGAGCCAAACAGAGCCCATCACGACCTAGCCGTGATGACCATCACGGCCATGATCAAGCAAAACTGAAAAGAAAAGAAGGCAAAAGTCAGAACTGGTCACGGCCTAGCCGTGATGCCCATCACGGCTATGACATGTCAGCTGAACCAAACCCTCAACAGGCAGAACTGATCACAGCCTAGTGATCAGCCTCTGGCTCATCTAGTTTTATGACTAGTATGACCGTGGTTTTGTGCTAATTATATCTCATTTTCACCCAAATTAGACTTGATTGCCTTCAAGCAACATTTTGAGTCGTTTAAGTATTTTTAGGTTAATTTAGCTGATTTAGAATCGAATAAAGCACTTACTGCTATTTCTTGTTTTCAGGTAATAAAGAAAAGCAGTTCTGGAGTTTTTCGCCCCGCGAGAGGCTACTCGCCTCGCGAACTTGAAGCCTGACTGTGCAAGAAATGACATCTTCTCTGCCTCGCCCTGCGAAACAATGTCTCGCCCCGCGAGAAATCCAACCCTGAAGGACAGAGATCATCACGGCTTACCCGTGTCGAAGGTCACGACTGTGACAGTTTGGAATTTGAAGAGTCTCGCCTCGCGAATGTCTTCTCGCCTCGCGAATGTCTTCTCGCCTCGCGAATGTCTTCTTGCCTCGCGAGAAGTCCAAACGTTGCAGATTTCTTCATAAGATTCACGTCGCGAGTGTGTGTTCGCCTCGCGAGATCGCGCAGAACTGACAGATATAAATTGCTGTTCTAAGACAGATTGCAGTAGTGAGCCTTTATCTTCTCTTTAGTTTAGACGGCTACGAAAGTAGGTTTAGGTTTATGTTTGTAATGGAGAACTAGTCTCCTTGATCAATCTACTGTGATCGGGTTCCATTTACGCTTGAGGTTTTGTAATTCCTAAACTTAATGCTACTCTCTTTCAATACTTGTTTTATATATTTATGTTTGCTTAATTCAGGAGTGTATAGAATTTGTGTTGATTTGTTTCGATGATTGTGTGTTCCTATACTTAATCGCGTTTGCTTAATTCGCGTGTGTTCGTTCATGTTCGCTTAGTTCATGAGTGCTTCACCCCGTTTGCTTAATTCGGGAATAGGAACATATGTCTCGTAGCATTGGTTTCACTTGTTAATTGATGTTACAATTGAAAAGGGATTAGAATCCGCTTAGGGCATGGAATTATATGAATCAATGATAGTGGGAAACCGAGAACAGTCGGTTGATCGTTTTTAGCTATTTGATAATTATTTAGTTTGCATTGTTTCTCTGCTTTGTTTTCTTTATCTCATTTCAAATATCCAAAACCCCCCCAAAAAAACTGATTTTGTGTTAATAACAACCCAAGAGTCCTTGTGAGACGATACTCGAGTTGTCGCTCCCTAACTACATATTTTTGGAAACCGCTCGCTTTTTGACGCGTGCGCGACAGCGCGTTCAAAATTGGCGCCGTTGCCGGGAACTCTTGTTTTTATTAACAGTTAAAAAAATTAAAAAAATAAATAAAAAAATAAAAAAAAAATAAAAAAAAAATAAAAATAAAATCTCTTTGCTGAATTAGTTTTGTCTGTTTTGTCTGGTTGTGAATCTTAGTGCTTCCCATGGATAATTATATGCAAGATTTTATGCCTAATGTTGATTATGAACCATGCATAGATTATCCTAACTTTGATAGGCCACCACCATGCATATATTATCCTGACTTTAGTAAACCCCCACCATGCATATGTTATCCTAACTTTGCTGGAAGTTATGAGTTTAGCAGTGGTCTTGACATGATTGGAGTGAATGAGGAGCAACCTTTCTATCATAGCCAACATGGTGGAGATCAATGCAACAATCAGAACAGGCACAACATTCTTGACCCTTCCACTGATGAGTACCACCCTAGCCAAGTGACCACCTCTGCATCTTCCGGACCTTCACTAGAGGACATGTTCAAGCAAATGACTTCACAAATGACTGCACATATAACTGCACAAATGGAAGCAAGTAATCTTGAATTTCAACAGAGGATGGAAGCAAGTAATCTTGAATCTCAACAGAGGATGGAAGCAAGTAATCTTGAATTTCAACAGAGGATGGAGGTAAGTCGTCAGGATTTTGCCACTCGAAATGCTTTCATCGTTTCCGCCTTGGCTACACTGCAAACTCCACATTCCCTTGAGGAACATACAGATTCACGGATAGTTATTCTTGACAATACTTCCTCTGAGGATAATTTTGATAATAATGTCAAGAACACTATGGTTGATGAACTGTGTGTTGAATCTCCAGATATTCACACCTCCCCTGATTCTATCTATTATACTTCATGTGCTGATTGTACTGACACTGCTTCGTGTGTAGCATGTTTTGAAAGCTCATTCTTTTCAGGGTGTGAGGAGCAAAACGTCCATATGGAACATGGGACATATGAGGTTGAGGGCCCTGTTCGGCCAGGAAACATAGAAAATGAGGATCAGGAGGACATCTGCTTCACCATGCTTGAGGATAATGAAGAACCTTTGGAATTAGATGCATGTGTTGAAAGTGATGGGGTGGATGAACTGAGTGTTGAATTTCCAGACATTCTAGCCTTTACTGATTCAGTTTGTTGCACTATATGTACTGACTGTACTAACTCTAACCTTTGTGTGGTGTGTGCTGAGATTTCTGCATGTATAGCAGGTGATGGATTTGTCAGTGCAATGAATGAAGATTGTGCAGAAGATGAAGCAACACCGGAGACCCCAGCTACTTGTTTGTCACCTCCCCCTGTGGAACCACCAGCGATGGAGTTCAAGCCTCTGGATTTTGCACCATGGCCAGTCCAAGAGGTTGAACCCCGATTTTATTGGGAGGACTTTATTGAGAAAGAGATCAACCTTGACCTGAGAGGGAGTGAGAAGTCCGCTGCACTGGAAGGAGTCGCCATGATTATCAAGCGCCAGCTCCCATACTTATGCTTCATGCCATGGGATCCGGGAGGATCACATTGCAATTTGGGCATTCCGTGGCCGCTGTATCACAGACAGTGGGATCCTGGTGGAACCGCCCCCATGAGTTTTCTCTGAACCTTACTCTTTTTAATTGCTTTGCTTGCTTTGTTTTTGTTTTGTTTTCGTTTAGCTCCTGAATAATTTGAGAAGATCAGGAGTATGTGTGTGAGTCTTGTGTTGGCAAGCTTGATTGGGTTTGATTGAATTTTGCATAGATGGATTGCATGTTATGTGTTGGCTGTTTTCCCCCTATGTTGAATTTTTTTTTTTTAAATTTGATCCCCATTTGAAAAATTGAAAATTGAACTTTGAGATATTTTGTTGTGATTGCATGATTTATGATAAGTTTGGGGTGAAGGGAAGCACACACTAGGGATGGAATCTCAGTCAAACAATTTGCAAAAATGTCCAGGTGAGGATTTGAGCCTCCAACATGTTTTTAACTGTGTGAATCACTTTCAAGTTGCGCTTTCCCGAATTTGCTTGAGTCTCTACTTGGTTTGCATGTTTATGTGCTTGCATCAGATGATTTAGGCATTTTCTTTGTAAATAACCATTTGGCCTAAATTGAACTAGTCCCTAATGCATGTTCCCTAGTTAGCCCTTTGAGCCTAATTAGCCTATTGTTTCTTGATAACCTTATGTTATAACCCAAAATTCTGAAAAACCATGTTAACCCGATCTTAGGATTAGGAGAGCATGGAAGCTTAGCAAGAGAAAGGGTTGTAAGAAACTAAGTTTGGGGTGGCTACAAGGATGTGACATGTCATTCTGGATTGGGAAAAAGAAAAAAAATATATAATAAAAAGGTTGGAGCCAAAGAAAAAAATAAAAAAAGGGAAATAAAAAGAACAAAAATTTCAAAAAGGATATTAGAAGGAAAAGGCTGTAGTCACCCAAGGCAAAAAAGAAAAATGGAAAAAGGAACTTGAGTGGAAATTCAAAGTGTAAAAAGCTTCATGCTCTCTTAGTTCCTAGGGACTTAAGCCTAGTACCTTTGAATATCCTACCCTTAGCCAGGCCCCATTACAACCTTTAAAAGACCTTTTAAGTTTGCATGCATGTTTTCGTGGGAACCTTGATTGAGATGAAAATCAAATTCATGGGAAGTGTTCTTGAAAGGTGAATTGAGTGCAATGTTGATAACCTAGACAAACTGAGTGAATGAGTGAAACACTAAATTCCCTTGTGAGGAAGGCGATTGTTTGAATTTAGTGATCTCCCTTTTATGTGTAACTTGGATCCCTTGCTTAGATTAATGATTGCTTGAATGATGAAATTCTCAAATGTTTAGAGTGAATGAATGTGGGGATTGCTTTGTTTGAAAGGGGGGAACATTGAAGGAAAAATTATTTTGGTGAATTACTTGAAATTTGTGCGAATTTGATTGAACCTTTGTGCTTGCCATGTCTTGAGTCTTTTTGAGTTTTAGTTTCCTTGGGGACAAGCAAAGTTTAAGTTTGGGGTATTTTGATCAGCCTCTGGCTCATCTAGTTTTATGACTAGTATGACCGTGGTTTTGTGCTAATTATATCTCATTTTCACCCAAATTAGACTTGATTGCCTTCAAGCAACATTTTGAGTCGTTTAAGTATTTTTAGGTTAATTTAGCTGATTTAGAGTCGAATAAAGCACTTACCGCTATTTCTTGTTTTCAGGTAATAAAGAGAAGCAGTTCTGGAGTTTTTCGCACCGCGAGAGGCTACTCGCCTCGCGAACCTGAAGCCTAACTGCGCAAGAAATGACATCTTCTCTGCCTCGCCCCGCGAAACAATGTCTCGCCCCGCGAAAAATCCGACCCTGAAGGACAGAGATCATCACGGCTTACCCGTATCGAAGGTCACGGCTGTGACAGTTTGGAATTTGAAGAGTGTCGCCTCGCGAATGTCTTCTCGCCTCGCGAGAAGTCCAAACGTTGCAGATTTCTTCATAAGATTCGCGTCGCGAGTGTGTGTTCGCCTCGCGAGATCGCACAGAACTGACAGATATAAATTGCTGTTCTAAGACAGTTTGCAGTAGTGAGCCTTTATCTTCTCTTTAGTTTAGACGGCTACGAAAGTAGGTTTAGGTTTATGTTTGTAATGGAGAACTAGTCTCCTTGATCAATCTACTGTGATCGGGTTCCATTTACGCTTGAGGTTTTGTAATTCCCAAACTTATTGCTACTCTCTTTCAATACTTGTTTTATATATTTGTTTGCTTAATTCAGGAGTGTATAGAATTTGTGTTGATTTGTTTCGATGATTGTGTGTTCCTATACTTAATCGTGTTTGCTTAATTCACGTGTGTTCGTTCATGTTTGCTTAGTTCATGAGTGCTTCACCCTGTTTGCTTAATTCGGGAATAGGAACATATGTCTCGTAGCATTGGTTTCGCTTGTTAATTGATGTTACAATCGAAAAGGGATTAGAATCCGCTTAGGGCATGGAATTATATGAATCAATGATAGTGGGAAACCGAGAACAGTAGGTTGATCATTTTTAGCTATTTGATAATTATTTAGTTTGTATTGTTTTTCTGCTTTGTTTTCTTTATCTCATTTCAAATATCCAAAACCCCCCAAAAAAAACTGATTTTGGGTTAATAACAACCCAAGAGTCCTTGTGAGATGATACTCGAGTTGTCGCTACCTAACTACATATTTTTGGAAACCGCTCGCTTTTTGACGCGTGCGCGATAGTGCGTTCACCTAGCCGTGATGAGCGTCACGGCCGTGACAAACCAAAAATTGAAGAAGTGCCCATGGCAGAACCCGTCACGACCTAGCCGTGATGGCCATCGCAGCCGTGACGCGCATTATTTGGATCTGCATTTGTGTTAGATTGGGATTGAAACTTCCCTAATCTATAAATAAGGCATCTGGGCAGAACAAAAAAAAAACCTTGACCCTAAAAACACATTTTCTCTGAACCAGGGGCTGCTGTGACGACTGTGGAAAGCTTCCATGGAGTTTCTTCTCTCCTTTGTTCCTATTTCTTTTATTTTGGCTTTCTATATGACTATGAGTAGATAAATTCCCTTTTTGTTGGGATTAGATGTAGCTATACCGAATCTCATGTATTTGCCTTGATTTATTAATCCATGTTTATGCTTCTTTATTAGTGTTTGATTCCTATGCTTAATGCGTTTTGTGGTCTGATCATCCATGAACTGTTCTGAGATTTGATTTGCAATTGGGAAGTTCTTATCATTTCTTGATCTGGAATTAATCACCTAGTAAACCTTGCATTTAGGAATGAATTTTGGTTTATTAGTAATCGTGTAATCCCAACTCTTAATGCCTACTCTTAATGCAAATTCATTAATTAAGCCACCTAAGGAATTATGGTCTAATTAGGGGATTGAGGCTCTTGTCATCTAAGGAATTAGGACTTGAGTAATCTTGTGGGTTGATTTTAATATTTGAAGTATAAATTGGATTGGTGGTCTTAGTATTGCATGAGGCAAAGGTTTAGTGAAGATTAATCCCAACATCTTTCATCATATTCGAAGAATCCCCTTTTTGCATTCCATGTGTTTGATAAAAATCCTAAAAGAACTTGTTCCTTTTATTTTGTCTATTTTAAATTGTAACTCTCGTTGGGCTTGGTATTTAATATTGAGCTTCCTTTCTTCCAAATATCCGCTTAGATAGTAGTTGATTTGTTACGTGCTAGTACTTGTCTCAGTCCTCGTGGGAACGATATCCCTCTTACCTCTTTACTACTTGTACGACTTGGTATACTTGCCAAGACCGTCAACAGTGATCATGTATTCTTGAGATTTACTCCAACGATCGGGGTTGGTAGAGTGATGAAACTGAAGAAACTTACTCCTAGATTCATTGGTCCTTACCAAATCCTAAAAAGAGTTGGCAGAGTCGCCTACCAAATAGCCTTACCACCGTTCTTATCCAACCTTCATAGTGTCTTCCATGTGTCCTAGCTCAGAAAGTATGCTCATGACCTTAGTCACGTGATAGTCCCCGATACCATACAATTAAAAGAGAACTTGATGTTTGAGGTGTTACCCCTTTGAGTTGAGGATATGAGGGTGAAGCTGCTAAGAGGCAAGGAAATTCCTTTGGTCAAAGTCGTTTGGAGTGGGGCTACTGAGGAAAGTGCTACGTGGGATTTGGAAAGCAAGATGATGGATTCGTACCCGCACCTTTCCAACTGAGGTGATAGAAATTTTGAGGACGAAATTTTTATAAGGGGGGGTGAAATTGTAACACCTCAAGATTCACCCTTATGTTTTTATGTTTTAGTTCTGCCATATATATGTTTGATGTATATATATATATATATATATATATATATATATATATATGTGTGTGTGTGTGTGTGTGTGTGTGTGTGTGTGTGTGTGTGTGTGTGTGTGTGTGTGTGTGTGTGTGTATATATTATTACATATCATAATATGCATATTAATATATGATTATTTGCATTAATATGAGATTGTGTCTCTTAATGTTTGATTTTATATGTTAATATATGATATGTGATTTAGTATTTAAATAAAGATAGTGTTATTCTTAGATTTTAGCCCCTTAACCAATCAGATTTGAGTCCTTATCAATATAGGATCATCCTCTTTTTGTTTATATCTTAAGATCTTATCATAATCTCCTAAGGATCCTATCTAGGAATAACTACCAAATCTGCCGCTAAACTTTCATCGAACTTTTGACCATCTTAGAGTCCGACTTAGGATTCAGTCATTAGATATTAATTTGTATATATTTCTCGTAACTTTCTAACGACACCAAGAACGCCTCAATCGGGAACTGGTAGCTCAAGTTATGATCAAAATACCGAACTATATATAGTTTGGGATGAAATAGGAACCCGTTATGACCTAAAATCATATATATATATATATATATATATATATATATATATATATATATATATATATATATATATATATATATATACCATTAGACTCGACCTAAACCTAGTTTACACGACCCCAACACCCAGAAAACTGCCTCCATCATTCCTCTTTGAATCCTTATGGTTTTTCTCCCTAAAACTCTCTCTAGGGAACCCATTCTTGTACAGTTCTTCATTGCTTCTTGATAGGAGAACATCGTTATGAATAGGGGTTTGTTGTGCTTGCTGTTTAAGACTTTAGAAAAGGTAAAATTTGTGCACCTTGTCCCTTGTGTTCTTTCTTTCAAGTTCTTGATCTCTTCCTTTTGATTTCTTGATCTTATAGTTGAACCAAAGTGTCTCTTTTGCATCCTTGAGGTCGTAGACAAGCTCTAGTGAGACGGGACCCTAGTGGATCTTCATTCTTCTTTTGAAACGCGAACCTTGTACAAGGTATGGGAGAACAATAGTGTATTCACTAGGCTAGGGAGTAGCGTAAGATGAGGGGTTCCCGTAGCCCCGTTTATTGTCGTTATAATGTATTGATGCCATGATCTGCCTGACGGTATGACTGAATTGTTTATATGTTTAATTGGATTAATTGGTATGCCTATTTGTCATAACTGTTGAGTTGTTCATGATGTGGTATGCCTACTTAATTGTCTTATGCCATGAGTTTTGGTTGAATTGGTATGAGTACCCATGATTATGAATGTTATTGTTATGACATGGATTATGTTGATCACATTGACTGGATATGTTGTTGATGATGATGTTACCGTTATGTTGAATATGTTAATAAGACTCTAATTGGCTTAATTAGGGCTCTTAGTTAACATAGGAATTAAGGGATTAATTCCCCAAGCTTCATAAGACATGAACTGTGTTAGTGAGGGGCGAAGTTTCATACCTAATGTTTTAGTTAAAGACCCTAGGATCTGATTTGAGAGAATTAGGGAGCCTAAACTCCAAGAACACATTAAATTACATGATTTCTTACTACCTGTTTTCCTGTTTCTACTGTTGCATGTATTTCCTTATGCAGAGGACGGTGAGCAGCCAGCGGAGGAGTGACTCTGAGGAGCCGCAACTCTAGTTAGAATGTTGAGTTATAGTTGTTAGTTTTGTTAGTTGTTTAGTTTGTTTTTGTGATGTATCCGGATTTTGGTTATACTAGCTCTGAATGTGACATCGGGGTTGGGTTTTTCTTTATCTGTCTTGTTTATGTTTTACTATTTTAAAACTATGTTATTGACGCGTTGTTTTTGTTGAGACGTGAAACCTTTTTATCCAAGTTTTTATTTTTTTTCAAATAAATGCATGTTTTATAATTACCTTTTTTAACTAAATGTTTTATATTAACATGCGGGGTAGAAGGGTGCCACACCTATTGTGAGAGAGTTTCTTGACATTTTCCCTCTAGACTTTCCAGGTTTGCCACCGGAAAGAGAAGTGGAATTCACTATAGATCTCGTACCGGGGATAGGACCTATATCTATAGCGCCCTATTGGATGTCACCTGTTAAGTTGCGGGGTTGAAGAAACAATTGGATGACATGTTAGGGAAAGAGTTCATCAGACCGAGTGTTTCGCCTTGGGGAGCACCGGTGTTGTTTGTTAAAAAGAAGGAAGGAAGTGCTAGGTTGTACACGGATTACCGACAGTTGATTAAAGTGACAATTTAAAACAAGTATCAGTTGCCTAGGATAGATGATCTGATGGATCTGTTGAAAGGAGCAGCAGTGTTTTCCAAGATTGATTTAAGATCTGGATACCATCAGATTAGAGTAAGGAAAGAAGATATACTTAAAACAACTTTTAGGACAAGGTACGAGAATTACTAGTATTTAGTTATGCCTTTAGGCATGACTAATGCTCCAGCAGTGTTCATGGATTATATGAACCGAATTTTCAGACCGTTCCTCTATAAGTTTGTTGTTGTGTTCATTGACGATATTCTTATCTATTCTCGTACGCAGGAGGATCATGAGGAACATTTGAGGGTAGTACTGCAAGTTTTGAAAGATAGACAACTTTATGCCAAACTTTCCAAGTGTGAGTTTTGGCTTGAAGAAGTGCAGTTCCTAGGTCATGTGATTAATAAAGAAGGAATAGCAATAGATCCAGCTAAGGTTGAGGCAGTTCTTAAGTGGGAACGACCTAAGACAGTAAGTGAGGTACGAAGTTTTTTTAGGATTAGCTGGATACTATCGAAGGTTTATAGAAGGATTCTCGAGGATTGCGTTGCTTATGATGCAATCGACGAGAAAAGATACAGCCCTTTGTATGGACAGATAAGTGTGAGCAGAGTTTCCAAAAGTTGAGAGATAGGTTGACTACATCACCAATTTTGACTTTACCCAATCCTTTAGGACAATTCGACGTATACTGTGATGCGTCATACCAAGGTTTGGGATGTGTATTGATGCAAGAGGGAAGAGTTGTAGCGTATGCTTCCCGACAGTTGAGAATTCATGAGAGGAATTATCCGATTCATGATTTGGAATTAGTAGCAATAGTGTTTGCATTGAAGATATGGCGACACTTTCTATATGGCGCAAAATTTAATGTTTTCAGTGACCATAAGAGTCTGAAGTAATTGTTCGATAAAAAAGAATTGAATATGAGACAGTGGAGATGGATGGAATTTATCAAGAACTATGATTTTGATTTACTGTACCATCCTGGAAAGGCAAATGTTGTAGCAGATGCTTTGAGTAAGAAATCTTTGCTTGTATCCGCTATGATGGTTAAAGAGTTGGAATTACTGGAACAGTTCAGATATTTGAACTTAGGGATGTAGTTGGTTGAGGATAAAATTTGTTTGAGTATGATCACTATTAGTAGTGATTTTATGAAAGATCTTAAGGATAAACAAGTTCAGGATCAATATCTACAGGAAGTAAGTAGAAGTATAGATGAAGGCAAAGTTTGAGTTTAGTAAAGGAACATATGGTGTGTTAAGGTTTAGACAGAGGATATGTATGCCAGAGGATGTAGAGCTTAGGAAAATGATTTTGGAAGAAGCACATAAGAGTAACCTGAGTTTTCATCCTGGATCCACTAAGATGTATTGGGATTTGAAGAAAATGTTTTGGTGGACAAGGATGAAGAAGGAAGTAGCAGAGTATGTTTTATCTTGTCTGGTGTGTTAGAAGGCTAAAATTGAACATCAAAAGCCGACAGGATGCGATTTAGGTTATCATTTATAGGTTGACGAAGTGTGCTCACTTCTTACCTATCGGTGAAAGTTTTAGTTTGGAAAAGTTGACCCAGATTTATATCAAAGAAGTTGTTAGGTTGCATGGTGTGCTGTCAAGCATTATATCATATCGAGATACTAGATTCACATCAAGATTTTGGAGACAGTTGCACAATGCTTTAGGGACAACGTTGAGAGTGAGATCTGCTTATCATCCCCAGACCGACAGATAATCCGAAAGGACAATTCAATCATTAGAAGATCTATTGAGAGCTTGTGTGTTGGAGCACACTAGTAGTTGGGATGAATTCTTACCATTGGTTGAATTCATTTACAACAGTAGTTTGCACAGTAGTATCAGAATGGCACCGTACGAGGCTTTGTATTGCAGGAAGTGTAGGACCTCGTTAAGGTTGTATGAGACTGGTGAGAACCAAGTTTTAGGTCTAGATGTGGTGCAACAAACTACAGAACAAGTTAGGAAATTAAGGGAAAAGATGAAGGAAGCACAGGATAGGCAAAAGAGATTAAAGAGCTTATTGATCCTTCTCATGTTATCACCTGTAAGGATAACAGATGGAGAGATTAAAGAACTTCGCGGTAGACAAATTCCTTTGGTTAAGGTCATATGGGATGAAACTACTGGAGACGCTACTTGGGAACATGAAGCAGATATGCAACAACGATATCCACATCTTTTGAGGTATGTAAATTTCGAGGACGGAAATTTTTTTCTAAGAGGGGTAGTAATGTAACGGTCTGTTTTTAATTAAACTAAAACCTATTAAGTGTTTTAATAACCTTATTGATCCTTTGTAAACAATCAATTTTGAGGTTCGTTTTTTTTTGGCCCAATAATCGATTATTTGAACCACCATAATTGATTACAAGGTTTTTGGACTGAGTTCCTGAAGTTCAGAATCATCATAATCGATTATATGTCAACCCATAATCAATTATGAGCTGTCTAGAACTGAAAAACCTGAAAACAGAACCTGCATAATCGATTATGTGGAATTCCATAATCGATTATGAGATGTGTAATCGATTATATAGCCTTATATAATCGATTATATCTTGGAAAATCTATATAAAGCCCTCTTGACCGACCCCAAACGTCAAAAATTGGAGTTCTAAGGTAAAAACTGTGGATGCAATGTACTTTCAGGAAATTAATTTTGATGATGAGCAACAAAAGTAAAGCAATTGATTGAGATAATGAAAGTGAAAGTTCAAGGCAAGATCATCCAAGACCAAGAGAAGAACTTCAAGGGTATATAGCTTAAGTTTGGTCTTAGGATTATTCGTAATTGAATTACCAGAACTCATGTAATCTATTACCACTTTCTAGAAAAATCAATATTTAAAAGTATCAGTGGTAATCGATTACCAGACTCATGTAATCGATTACCAGCTTTCTGGAAAGCTCAATATTTCAAACTGACAGCTCGTAATCAATTACCAATACATCTGTAATCGAATACCAATCATAAAAAAGTGATTTCTGGTGCAGAAAATGCGTGACAGCTGTGCAAAATGGATATATTTTGAAACCCCACTATAAATACTCTGTAGTAGCCCGAAAAACTCTAGTTTAACACTCTTAGAACACTTTCCCAAAATCTCTAACCTCAAGATTCAATCTTTCACTCTTGAAATCAAGATTTGAGCCAATCCTATACAAGAGTCATAGTGCTTCAACTTGTATTGATTCAAACTTTTGAGGTATTCTTCTTTTTAATCACTTATTGCTTGATTTGTATTGGTTAAAGAGAGTGAGGAATCTCTCTAGTTTGATTTGTAACAAGGGTGAGGTATCCCTTGAGTGGATTTTGAGACTTTAGCACAAGGTCGAGGTAATCCAAGTGAAGATGGCTCTTTGTAAAAGGGTGGGGAATCCCTTTAGAATAAGAAGGTGAGGTATTGTTAGACAATGAAATAAATCCCTCCTTGATGCTCCTTAATGCTGAACAAATATCATCATTGACTGAAGCAATAAACTTGATTCTCTTCTATTTATGTTGCACATATTCTCTCCATTAATATAGCAATTAAGTGTAATTTAATTTCATTATTATTTGCCAAAAGGATCACCCCTTGATTAGCCTTGATCCTTGCACTAGTTTGTATTCATATACTCTATTGTAAATCAATTTTAATGAATTAATCAAATTAAACTTTCATATGGTATCAGCTTAGCCCTAGCCCAACAACAATTTTCGATCCCAAACTCTCCGTCATGGCTGCCACTGCTTCTTCCAAATCTTCTCTTCTTCTCTCTGCCACCATCACTTTCAAACTGTCCCGAACCAACTATCGTGCCTGGAAACGTCAGGTTACTACTCTCCTTTCTGGCATCCAAATCTTTGGTCACATTGATGGCACTACACCACCACAAAACCCCACCACAGTCACTAATAGTGTCTCAAGCCCCAATCCCGATTACACAAATTGGTTCACTATTGATCAACTCATCATCAATCTTCTACTCTCATCCATGACTGAAGCAGACAGTCTCTCCTTTGCCTCCTATGACATTGCTCGAGAACTCTGGGTTGCCATTGAAGCCCAATATGCCAACACCTCTCGCTCTCATGTCATGTCTATCAAAAACCAAATTCAACGTTGCACCAAGGGTGATAAAACAATCACTGACTATCTCTTCTCAGTCAAAAGTCTTGCAGATGAACTTGATGTCTTTGATAGAACTATCTCTAATGATGATCTCACTCTCTATATTCTCAATGGTCTTGGATCGAAATACCGTGACATTGCTGCCTCCATTCGGACTCATGAACATCCTTTCACCTTGAGGAATATCACAGTCACCTACTTGCCCATGATGAATACATTAGACGTGACTCCCAAGTAGATATCCAAGTTCCCACCATAAACATAGCCCACACAAACAACCAAAAAGATGGACTCTTACCAACACCATCATCTGGACATGGCTTCTCCTCCTATGCCCCACGCGGCTCCAACCATGGCCGAGGCTATGGACGAGGAAAATCCAGAGGCTTCAACTCCCGTGGCAACAGGCCACCACCACGCTGCCAATTCTGTTCTGCCATAGGACATATTGCTCGCTACTGTCCAGAAATTCCAAGACCAAGCCACACTCCAATGGCTCACTATGCGTCTGCCACTCCCACAAACCCTAACTGGGTGTTTGACACTGGGGCGAGCCACTATGTTGCAAACAGTCTGAATAACATGCATATTCACTCAGAATATCATGGTCCCGAGGAAGTACAAATTGGTGATGGTACAGGTTTAAAAATCTCTCATGTTGGATCCACTACACTTCCCACACCAAACACTACTTTCCAACTCAAAAATATTCACTGTGTTCCTCAGGCAAAACATAATCTCATTTCTGTTTCCAAATTCTGCAAATCTAACAATGCTTATGTTGAGTTTCATTATTTTTTTTTCTATGTGAAGGATCAGGTAACGGGGGCAGTTTTGATGCACGGACCAACTAATGGTGATCTGTATACCTATAGGCCAACTACCTATCCACCTACTGCCCTATACACCACCACATCCACCAACGACCTCTGGCATGCACGTTTTGGCCATCCTTCTTCAAAAGTTCTTCAACAAATGCTCTCTAATTGTGGCATATCTACAAATTTTAATAATAAAGTTGTGAATTGCAATTCATGCTCTATCAATAAAAGTCACAAGCTTCCATTTTCTATATCTTCCATACAAACCACCTCTCCTCTTGAACTTATTTTTTCTGATGTTTGGGGACCCTCCCCTATAATGTCCCTAAATGGTTACAAATAATACCTAGTTTTTGTTGACCACTTCACTCACTACACATGGATTTACCCAATAACAAGCAAAACTGATGTAGCTGTCATATTTCCTCAATTTCACTCTAAAATTGAAAAATATTTCTCCCACAAAGTCAAATTCATTTACACTGATGGTGGAACTGAATATCTCAAACTCAAACCCTATTTCAATAATCAATGGATATCCCATTTTATCAGTCCACCTTATACACCTAACACATTGGTATTATTGAACGGAAACATCGCCATATAGTAGAAACCGCCCTTACACTTCTCTCTCACTCCTCTGTCCCACAAAAATTCTGGTGCTATGCCTTCCAAATGGCAGTATACCTAATCAATCACATGTTTACCCCTCAATGTAACAGCAAGTGTCCTTATGAGCTTCTCTTTGGCTCTAAACCCAATTACAATAATCTTCGTGTCTTTGGGAGTTTATGTTATCCATGGCTACAACCTTATTCCCTACATAAATTGTCAAATAGAAGCATGCCATATGTATATCTAGGTCCCTCTTCATAACACCATGCCCATCAATGCTACCATATTCCAACTCAAAAAATATACCTCTCTAGACATGTTGTCTTTCATGAGTTAATATTCCCCTTCACCACACCACCGGCCCCTTCTTTCCCAAATTCAAAACCAAATATGCCCCTACCCATCTCTCGCCACCCCTCTCATCCTCCAACAACTCCATCCAAACATGCCACCTCCAAACACTCCACCACACACTCCTCAAAACTCCAATGCATTCTTACATACACCCCCTTCAGCAACAAACTCCTCACAAACACCAACAACATCCACACCTTCGGTTGACCAAACTTCCACCCAAAACCCCACAGACTCATCAGTACAGTTGGACATCACTGCAGCATCATCGCCTCCGCCACCAGCTCCTCTTCGCCCAGTCTGAAGAGCAATGAACAACATTCATCAATCAAACCCTAAGTATCTCCTCACCACTAAACACCCACTCCCTATATCTGCGAGCCAACTTGCCCTAGCCAAGAACTCAAAGCAAGTGAATGGCATGATGCCATGAGCCATGAATTCAATGCCCTGATTCAGCAACAAACATGGGAACCGGTCCCTAGGCCACACAACAAAAATATAATTGGTTGAAAGTGGGTTTACCGAATCAAAAGGAAAGCAAATGGTGACATCGAGCGGTACAAAGCCCGGTTAGTAGCAAAGGGCTTCCACCAATGCCCTGGACTTGACTACACTCAAACCTTTAGCCCGGTAGTCAAGCCCATTATAGTTATGTTGGTTCTCTCCTTGGCCCTCCAACATAACTGGTCGCTACGGCAACTTGATGTCAACAATGCATTCTTGCACGACACTCTCACTGAAGTGGTTTACATGCAACAACCCCCAGGTTTCACTCATCCTAATAAACCTCACCATGTGTGTCGACTCAAGAAATCTATCTACGACTTCAAACAAGTTCCAAGAGTTTGGTATCAAACTCTGTGTAAGTTTCTATGTCACTATAGCTTTGTTAATTCCAAATCCGACTCATCTCTATTCATTCTCCAACACCAAGGCACAATATTATACATGTTGGTGTATGTAGATGATATCATCATCACAGGGAATTCTACTGTAAAAGTGAATGAATGCATCACCAAGCTTGCCACCACCTTCTACATCAATGATATGGGCTCATTGAACTATTTCCTCGGTGTTGAGGTCATTCCCACTTCCACAGGTTTATTTCTCTCTCAACACAGGTATATTGTCGAGCTTCTCACGAAGACAAAAATGAATGATGCAAAACATGTCCTCACACCTCTATCAACCTCAATCTTCTTATCAAAAGATGATAGTTCCACCTCCACGGATGCTACATTCTTTCGAAGCACCATTGGTAGCCTCCAATATCTATCCATGACACAGCCTGATATTGCATTCTCCATCAAAAAACCTGCTCAATTCATGCAACGACCAACAACAACTCACTTCACAGCACTAAAGCGGGTTCTACGCTATCTTAAAGGCACAATCTTCCATGGTCTTCTTCTTCAGCAACCAAGCACATCCACCCTTATAGCGTATAGTGATGCTGATTGGGCAGGAAATAAAGATGATTACACATCAACATCTGCTCACCTTGTCTACTTTGGCTTAAATCTCAATTCATGGAAATCATCCAAACAAAGAGCAGTGGCAAGATCATCTACAGAAGCTGAATATAGAGCTCTAGCAAACACAGCAGCTGAGTTACCTTGGATCCAATCTCCTCTCAATGAGTTAGGTGTCATTTCTACCTTAACACCTTCCATCCTATGCGACAATCTAGATGCCACATATCTCACTTAGAATCCAGTTTACCATACTCGCATGAAGCACATATCCATAGACATACACATTGTCCATGATCTGGTACAACAAGGAAAGCTCAAAGTTCAACATGTTGGCACCATTGATCAACTTGTAGATTGTCTCACCAAAGCACTCTCCAAAACTCTTCATTGTTATCTAAGGAACAAGATCGGCGTTTCTGATGGCACTCCAATCTTGCGGGGGCGTGTTAGATAATGAAATAAATCCCTCCTTAATGCTCCTTAATACTGCGCAAATATCATCCTTGACTGAAGCAATCAACTTGATTCTCTCCTATTTATGTTGTACATATTCTCTCCATCAATATAGCAATTAAGTGTAATTTAATTTCATTATTATTTGCCAAAAGGATCACCCCTTGTTTATCCTTGATCTTTGCGCTAGTTTGTATTCATATACTCTACTGTAAATCAATTTTAATGAATTAATCAAATTAAACTTTCATAGTTATCCTTCTTGTATTGAGAGAAAATCTTGGTGTGAGGTATCCTTAAGTCCAAAGGGTGGGGTATCCTTTGGTGAGTAGTATTGAGGCTCTTGCACGAGGTGGGGTATCCGAGTGGAGAGTGCTCTAAGTGTTGTAAAGTTTGAATTGATTATTAGTGGAAAATACTCACAAATGTATTGTGGGGACTGGATGTAGGTCACTCAAGGGAGTGATTGAATATACTTGGTGCTACTTATCTTGCTAACAATGATTTTGTGGATGAAAGTATAACTAAAAAGCAAGAACAGCAACAGTAAACATGTCTTGAAAATTGCCATCAAGTAGATGCCCAATGTGATGGAAGAAGCACAACTCTTCTTGAAAATGATAATGCTTGAGTTGAAGAAGAAAAGGAACAACCTCTTGAAGCATTGATGAACAAAAATGAGGAGAAAGATCATTCCTATGTACAGTCAACAACCCACATGGTTCAAAAGGACTTTGAGGTAAATAATGCTAATGTTGATAGTCCTTTGTATGATAGATTAAAAAATACATATGATGATGTGTTTGATGGCTTGATTAATTTAGAAAAGAAAAACTTGAATTCCTTGGAAAAGATATCATCCATTGAAATTGGAATTGAGAACTTGAAAGATGATCATACTTTTCTTTATGAGGAAAATTCTTTAAATTGTGAAACCTTAACTACTTGTGAAAATTTTATTTTTAAAAATCAAGTTGAGGACTTTTCTTCTAGATATAACAAAGTTGACAAATTTACATGTTCTAATTCCGTGAATGCTAGTAACAAGGGAAGTAACACTATTTTGCATGGAAATTCGAACAACATTTTTGATAAAAGTATTTTGAAATGTCAACAATTTAAAAATTTAAAGTTTTTCTATGATGATCTCAAAAAGACCAAGCCTTCATCTATAATTTGCAATTAATGTAATCGTAAAGGTCATTTTTCTCATATGTGCCATTATAGGAAAAGTTATTATGTGAGAAATAAATGGGCATGGGTTCCTAAGAAATGCTCATTCACTAACCCCCAAGGACCCAAGTTGAAATGGGTACCAAAAAGTCCCTTTACCATCTCTAATATGCAGGAAAGATTGCAAAAGGATGGACGATTTGGTCAAAGAAAAGAGACTTCATCAAGAAAAGTGCTTCCCAAAATTGAGATTGCAATTATTGACAAAAGAAACAAATGTCCCTTGATGAAAGATTTTCATAAGAACAATATGAAATTTGCAAAGGTCAAAATCTTCACAAGAAGAGACAATGGGTAAGAAAGGACAATATTGTGAGTTCAAGAATCAAGGTAACAAAATCCTTACCTTTTATAAATAAGAAAATAAAATGTTCATGTGTTTGTTGTACAAGCTTAAATTTGAATGTTGCAAACGTGATTGGACCATCTCTATTTAAATCACACTGCTTAGAAATATCTCGCTAGCAATTGTCCATGTGTGTATGTTATGTAAAGCATGATTGTTAGTTGTGCATATGTCCAAAGAAAAATCATATAAAATCATCTTTGTGATTGAGGATTGATTTGCTTGTCATGATGAATATTTCACATGGTTCAAATTTGAGCTTAACTGTCATTGAATCTTAAGTGTTAGACTAGCTAGAAAGGACTTGTAGCACTTAAAGTTGTCAAAAATATGTCTTGTGAAATTCACATAAGATAATCATAAATCAAAATATTAAGGCCATGAACAAATCATTCTACAAAAAGGGGAAATTTAAATGATTATCATAGGAATATGACATGGCTCAAACAAACTTGGAGACAAATAGTGCTAAACTCAATTATATGAAAATCGAACTGCCAAATGCATACATAGTATGATGAGATAGTGGGTTTAGAGAATGATAAATTCAAACTACTTGCAAAATGTTTCATTCATTTCATTTTAATAAGTTAAAGGATGATTATGCCACTTTAAATGGTGAAAAGCATGTGTTGTAAAAATTCTATGTCTTGTAAGATTGCATCAACCTTGAATATCAAGTGGAGAAATCAAATCATACTCATGTTGAAATTGTTTCCCTACATGAGATAGAATGAATAAGAATGATAAGAGTCATGAAAATCTGAGTGTGATTCTTAGCAATTATAATTTTCATGACAAGCCAAAGAATATTGATGTTGATTTTCACAAAAAGAAATTGATATGGAAAGTATGGTCAAACCTCTCTCTTTTGTGCTTCTATAGAAAAGATCATGCTATGAAAAATGAACTTGAGTGAGGTGCTTAAAGGGACTAGATGTTTAACCACTAACTACTAAGGACCCAAATTAAGATGGGTACCAAGAAGTCTCCCTACCACTTATAATATGCAGGTAAAATTGTAAAACAATGGACAAAGTGGTCAAGGAAAGGAAACAGTTTTAAGAAAGGAGCCTCTCATACTCAACAAAGCCACATTCAATAAAACAAAAGTTTGAACAATTGTGTCAAACTAGAATGAGGCAATCAAGGAAACCATGACCAAGGACCAAGAATGAAAATCATGGTCAAAGAAGAAATGACTTATTAACAAAAGCTCCTCACATGGAAAATGTGCACATCGGTCATCAAAAGAAGGAGCAATGAGTATGGAAATGTTACCTCCCAATCTTCAAGACCTAGGTAACAAAAACCACTAACTTTCCTACATGTCATTATGTGTGGAAATAACTAGTTGAAGGTATGCACGTGTATTGCATTCTGAAAAGTCCAACAGAAACAATGTTTTCATGTAAAAACTTGAACTTAAGATTGCTAGAAAGAAACCATACCTTTAACATGATTATTAAGTAGATACTAGCTTGCTACATTTTATGTTTGGTAGAAAAATGTTTATGTTTGATGAAATATGAATCATATAGTGAATGCATGCATATATTCAAGTGAGATAATGCTTGATTAAAATAATTAAAAGCATAATCTTCTTTCAAAAGTACGAACATAATAACATGTTTGATGTCCCTTAGTACCATGTGTCAAAATCAAAACATGAAAATATTGGTGCATAAAAGTCTGAAGAGTCATTATTGCACTTGCACACTTGGACTCTATGTTAAACTTATGATTGACTAACCTTTAGCACTTGTATTTAAGAATCTCATGAAAACTTGAACACATTGGTTGTTTTGACTATTAAATATTTGACCACTCGCATTTGGAAATGGTATCACGAATTCACGATACTCTAACTAGTCTATACTTTGACTCTACACCTTGCCTCTATATGCTCACATACCATTTTGGTACTCAATGAAAAATTATATCAAATGGATTGTTACACTTTTCACTTTGACTTAGTTTAATATGCATATTCAATATGTTTGCACAATGGATGAATCTGAGATGCACATTTGAATTTCCACTTTAACTGCATATTGGTACCAAATGCGAATGTAAATTGAGTCAACTTGCATACTTGGATTGATATTGTGAATGAAATGTCCAGTGGCTGCTATATCTTGGAGTTGATGTTGCTTGACTATGCATATTGGATGTTAAAATGTGAACTACATTAGGTATAATATTGCCATACCATTTTTGTGATGTTTGGATTATGCATAAATGTGGTAGTTTAAAATGAAAATGTTGGTATTGTGCCTCAATGAATGTATGAACCATATCATAACTATGCAATTTGATGAACTGACAAATATAAATGCGAGATAAATGTTATAGCTTTGCCACTATGTGCATGTTCTATGTTGCATCATCACTCGATTGCACATATTGGATGTTGGACCACATTTTATTGCAATGCCTATCTTTTGATATCTTATAATTGTGCTATGTTAGTGTTGCTCTTGAAATGCGCTTATAATGCTTGCATCTTTGATGATTGATCACTAAATGTGGATGCTATAGCCTTACTAGATTTATTAGATTCTCTTTGCCCTATTACACTTTCTTTTATTATGACAAAAAGGGGGAGAGAAAAGTAGGATTATTGGCATAAATTGACAAATCTTATCACACATTGATTTTTGGTGATTTAAGTTTACTTGGTTAATGAATCACTTTGTATGACCACTTTATGCTAAACAATGTGAATGACTGTGGTTGTTTCTAAATATTGAAAACTATTTTTTTATAATGACAAAATAGGGGAGATGTATCGGGGATGAGTATGCTTGGAAAATGGATATGGTTGAATGGATATATTTGCATGTTTGGAAAAACATAGTTATGTCATTTTCTCAATGTATTTGAACTTGAAAACACTTTGAATGCAAAGTGACTTAAATGGCATTTCTTGTGTCATTGAAATTAATTTTCATATCCTTATTATATGGCACTAAGTAAGGGAGAGCTATCAATGTTAAATTTATTTTCTAAACCCTGTTGATATATGCACTTAGTAATGGGGAGTTTTTACGCTTCATGCCTCCCATATGCGCTTACAACTCTGATTATATTTTATATGATGTTTGTGACTAACCTCCCACCTAAGTTTTTCAAAAATCTCAATATTTTTTTGTCATCATCAAAAAGAGGGAGAATGTGGATGCAATGTACTTTCAGGAAATTATTTTTGATGATGAGCAACAAAAGTAAAACAATTGATTGAGATAATGATAGTGAATAATCAAGGCAAGATCATCTAAGACCAAGAGAAGACCTTCAAGGGTATATAGCTTAACTTTGGTCTTAGGATTATTTGTAAGATTCAAGTGTAGGATTGGCTATTAAAATTGAATTAATTAAAAATTGTTTTTAAAAATGAAAATAGACTTAAGGTTTTTCAAAGAATTGGGAAAATGTTTTTCATAAGTGTTAGAATGTTCTTTAGATTGAAAAATATCATTTTTTTTATAAAAGAACAGCTCGTAATTGAATTACCATAACTCCTGTAATCTATTACCACTTTCTGGAAAAATCAATATTTAAAAGTATCAGTGGTAATCGATTACAAGACTCACGTAATCGATTACCAGCTTTCTAGAAAGCTCATTATTTCAAACTGACAGCTCATAATCGATTACCAGTAAATCTGTAATCGATTACCAGTCACGAAAAAGTGAATTCTGGTGCAGAAAATGTGTGACAGCTGTGAAAAACGGTTATATTTTGAAACCCCACTATAAATACTCTGTAGTAGCCCGAAAAACTCTAGGTTAATAGTCTAAGAACACTTGCCCAACATCTCTAACCTCAAGATTCAATCTTTCACACTTGAAATCAAGATTTGAGCCAATCCTACACAAGAGTCATAGTGCTTCAACTTGTATTGATTCAACCTTTTGAGGTATTCTTTTTTGTAATCACTTATTGCTTGATTTGTATTGGTTAAAGAGAGTGAGGAATCTCTCTAGTTTGATTTGTAACAAGGGTGAGGTATCCCTTGAGTAGATTTGGAGACTCTAGCACAAGGGTGAGGTATCCCAAGTGAAGAGGCCTCTTTGTAAAAGGGTGGGGAATCCCTTTAGAAGAAGAAGGTGAGGTATCCTTCTTGTATTGAGAGTAAATCTTGGGGTGAGGTATCCTTAAGTCCAAAGGGTGAGGTATCCCTATGGTGAGTAGTATTAAGGCTCTTGCATGAGGTGGGGTATCCGAGTGGAGAGTGCTCTAAGTGTTGTAAAGTTTGAATTGATTATTAGTGGAAAATACTCACAAATATATTATGGGGACTAGATGTAGGTCATTCAAGTGAGTGATTGAACCAGTATAAATTGATTGTGTGATTTCTTCTTCATTTATATTTATACAATTTCTCAAAAATTAGTCCAGGTTACAAAAAGGGGACGAAAATTTTATTAACCCAATTCACCCCCTTCTTGGGTTATGGTTGCCACGACCAACAAAAACCTCATATTTTTGAGATAAAATCTCAAAGTTCATCACTCTAAACCTCACTACCATTAAAGTTTGGCCATCTACATCAATCACACACTTTCATATTCATCTTCCTACAAATTCATCTTCTCCAAGGAGCAAAGTTCTTCTTCCATCTTCATAAATTGAGGTAACTTGATCATGTTCTTCCTCTTGAGTCCATCTAATTCTTTTCATGTTCATTTTATTGGAAACCCATTTTATATCTTCCTTGAACATGAATCATAAGTTCTTGTATTAGAAATGTTCATTAAGCTTGATTCTTTATCTCATTTTCATAAGACTCTATCATATTGTACTGAAGAGTATGGGTGAAAATAAAAACCCAAACCCCACAAAACCCCTTTGGGCCGAATCTAGCCTATTAGAATTAAGGGTGATTTTGTTTGATTAATTATGGTTATGTTTTTTGGTTGAAGGTGAAATTGGTAACGTGTAGTGTGATAACGAGGAACGTCGAATTCGGGATTTCGGTGTTAACTCAGGTGGGGGAAAGAATCAACCTACCATCAGAATCGATAAATAGTATGTTATATAATAATTGTTTAGGGTGACCTAAACCCTACTAGTAGTTGAGTAATCGACAAGACCAAAATCACATTGGAAACCTTTTCTGTAAAACCAATGGTGATTCGGGGATTGTAGGTTTATTGACATTAGGTTGATTTTATGATATTGAGGATATCTGAATCTATTACTTACTGAATTGATTGTGATATGCTGGTTGAGGTATTCCATTGCTTGTGACGTATTTTTTTGGTGTTTGGATATTTCATAATATTGTGTTATGCATGATCTGCCTGGTATTTAATATGGTGCTTAGTTGATTGTTAAGCGAAGTTATGTATAGTTCGGGTGTTGTTGGTTTGGGTGTGAAAATAATGGTGACTTAGAGGTGTCTAACCTAAATGATTTATTTTAAAGAGGAGGTGTGACATAGAACATGTGTTGAGGCTTTGATGGAAGGTTAAGGCACTAGGATGTTGTTAATGTGGGTCGGTGAGTTCATGTATTTGCATTATTATTCACAACCGTGTATTTGGAATACACGAGACCGTTCCACCTTAGATATAGGTTGTGCAGCTATAGTGTCATTGAATTTCATGAGCACCCTCGGGAGTGGACAGGGTGTGCACCGGGATAATCTTGCAGCTATTGCATGAGCATTCTCACCATGGAAGAGAATGTGCACCAGGAATTTGGAACCTGTCGCTTGAACAATGACATTTCCAACGAGGATGAAGGAATTGGTAGTGGCCACATCAGCATAAAGTGTTAGGTTGCATGAGTTGAGGGTAGAGGATGATATATATTGAATTATGGATGATGGTTGATTTAGAGTGATGTTTGTCTGTGGCTTTTGTTATATTATATACTATGACTCTGTTCCACTTTTTGATGATATAATTTCTTCTTATCCCCTATATTTTTGTATTTTTGTGTGTCTACTTTATTTATGTTAGAAGAACCGATGGAGGAATATGTTGCTAAGGAGCTGGACGAAGCTCTGTATGAAACGGAGGTTGCTGAGGAGTTGGATCGAACTCCTTATGAACCAGAGGCAGGTGGACGAGCTGTGACCCATGTTGATAGGATCTAGATAGTTATGGCCAGTGCGTCTTGTGAGACGTTTTACATTTTCCGCTAAGTATAACTTTTGTTTAAGTATATGCCTGTGAGGGATCCTACTGAGAGGATACCCTCAACAATGTTTTGTATTATGTATAAGACATATGGTTGTATTCTCAATATAATTATGGTATGAAGTTTTAATTAAGTGAAGTTTGTATGCTTATTAAATTAATTTTTAACTTTTACATATTTTCACGTTAAGAGTGCGATTAAGTAACTAAATAATGAAGTTTTAATATAATAACACAACGGGGCACAGCAGGGTGTCTCAAACTCCATTCTGTAATTAAACCTTGGCCTTTTCGGGGCTAGGCATTAGACATCATTGGGCAAATACACCCATCATCATCAAAAGGGCACAAGTATATATTAGTGGTCGTCGACTACTTTACTAAGTGGGTTGAAGCCATTGCTTTGAAGGAGGTTACTCAATACGATGTCGTGGAGTTTGTCGAAAATCATATAGTAAGTAGATTCGGCATTCCGCAAACTTTGACGATTGATCAGGGATCAGAGTTCATCCATCAAAGAATGACGGAATATGCCGAAGAAAGAGGAATCAAAATGATTGCCTCGACCCCTTAATATGCACAAGCTAATGGTCAGATTAAGGCTGTGAATAAGGTTATCATTAATATTATTAAAAAACACATCGGTCGATAACCCAGAAATTGGCATAATACACTTCAACAAGTCCTTTAGGCATACCAAAACTCTTCCATTACTTATTTTTTTCAAACACTTAAAGGTTCCATTTTTATTAGTCTTTTCCACTTGAGTTCTTCATTAAAGTTCTTCCTTATACTAAGGGTAATGCTCTCATATGAATCTTTTTGCAAGTTTCATCTTTTATTTCTTAGTTTGCTTTATGTGTTCTTTATATGCTTTAAACTTCTAAAATCTCTCTAAAATGGTAGAAAACTCCTTTTGGGTTGAAACCACTTTCTATAGTCTTGTATTAACTTATATTTCCACATACTAAGAGGTTGTGTAAAACAAAAATCTCTACCTATCTCTTCCAATGAAGGCCGAATGCTTGCATTTGTGACGTAGGAAGTTTTTGTTTCAACTTTTGGAATATGATCATGTGTTTGAGTTTCTAACTATCCATTGATCTTAAATCTATAAATCTTGGAAGTTTTGATAGCTTGTTCCTATGATGGCTGAAAATATGAATAAGTAAGCCTAGGATACTATGTTTCAACTTTCCAAGTATGATCATGGATTTAGAACTCTTAATACCTTGTGATTCTAAACCCAAGAGTTATTGTTACACAAAGAATATTTTCCTCATCATCCTATGATGGCCGAAACTTAGTGTTTAGGTACTAGGATGTTTGAGTTTTTATTTTTCCAAAATGATCATGGACTTAAGCTCCATAAGATATTTGGATGCTAAGTCTAAGAGATTGGAAATTTTAAGGATGTCTAACTTGTTTATTCTATGTTATTAAAGCTAGGATGTATTACTTTCATTTTTCCAAGATCATCATGGACTTGAGCTCCATAAGATATTTGGATGCTAAGTCTAAGAGATTGGAATGTTTAAGTTTCCATTATTTTCCAAAATGATCATGGACTTGAGCTCCATAAGATATTTGGATGCTAAGTCTAAGAGATTGGAAAGTTTAAGGATTTCTAACTTGTTTATTCTATGGTATTAAAGCTAGGATGTATTACTTTCATTTTTCCAAGATGATCATGGACTTGAGCTCCATAAGATATTTAGGTGCTAAGTCTAAGAGATTGGAATGTTTAAGTTTCCATTGTTTTCCAAAATGATCATGGACTTGAGCTCCATAAGATATTTGGATGCTAAGTCTAAGAGATTGGAAAGTTTAATGATTTCTAACTTGTTTATTCTACGTTATTAAAGCTAGGATGTATTACTTTCATTTTTCCAAGATGATCATGGACTTGGGATCCATAAGATATTTGGATGCTAAGTCTAAGAGATTGGAATGTTTAAGTTTCCATTGTTTTCCAAAATGATCATGGACTTGAGCTCCATAAGATATTTGGATGCTAAGTCTAAGAGATTGGAAAGTTTAAAGATTTCTAACCTATAAATCCTATGAAGACCGAACCTAGAAGGTTATGGACCTAGGATACTTTGTTCTTATTTTTCCAAAATGATCATGGTTTTGAGCTCCTTAATACATATGGATGCTAAACCTAAGAGATTGGAATGTTTAGTGAATTATAGCCTATTTTACTAGCCTTGGCCGAATAGCCTAAGTTTATAACTTAGTGGGATTTTAATTCAACTTTGTTAAATGATCATTGTTTATGAACTCCTAACACTTAAAGATCAAAAATCCATGAGTTGTATAATTTTTGGGAATCTCTAACCCTAAGAACTAGTCTTGGCCGAACCTATACCTTGTGGTTTAGTGTTCTTATTTGATTTTAACTTGTGATTTTGTGTTCATAACCTTATACTTCCATCACGAAGGAAACGAGGACGTTCGTGGTATACCTTTTCGAGAATCTAATCTCCTTGCCTTCACAGAAGGTGGAGTTAATATTTTGTGGTGTGACGACGAGGAGCTTCGAGTTCGGTGATAACCCAGGTGGGGGAAAGAACCAACCTATCATCGGAGTGGATAAGTAGTAGATTATATAATAATTGTGTAGGGCGACCTAAACCCTACTAGTAGTCGAGTAATTGACAAGACCAAAATCACATTGGAAACCTTTTCTAAAAAAAACCAATGGCGATTCGGGGATTGTAGGTTTATCGATATTAGGTTGATTTTATATTCTTGATGGTTGATTTGTGCTTATTACCTTTATTGAATTGATTTTTGTGCTATGTTGGTGATATTGGAATATATTGATTGATATTGTGTTCTGCATGATCTGCCTGGTTTTTATTATTATGCTTAGTGGATTTTAAGCAAAGATATATATGTTGTCTACGAGATGATTGTTTTGGGTGTGAGGATAATGATGATTTAGAAGTGCCTAACTTAGGTGATGTATGTTAAAGAGGTGTTATGGAATAGAACATGTGTCAAGTTCTAATGGAAGGTTAAGGCACTACGATGTTGTTAAATTTGGTTGGTGGGATTCAAGTATAGGTGTTGTTGTCCATGACCGTGTATTGGTAATATAATACACGAGGACAAAAGTGTATTGGTAATATAATACACCAAGACAAAAGTGTATTAGTAATATAATACACAAAGACAAAAGTGTATTGGTAATATAATACGCAAAGACATATGTGCATTGGTAATATAATACACCGTGTATTGGTAATATAATACACGTAAAACATTTCTGTGTATTGGTAATATAATACACCGTGTATTGGTAATATAATACATGTAAAACACTTCTGTGTATTGGTAATATAATACACCATGTATTCGTAATATAATACACGTAAAATCAAGAGTTTTCGCGAGACCACTTCCACCTTAACGGGAATGGGGGTGGAACACCTTAACGGGAATGGAGGTGTGCACTAGGTGGAACATCCTAACGGGAATGAGGGTGTGCCCCGATGCAAATGACGGATGGTGACAAGAGTGGTAGTGGCCACGATAACATAAAGACATGGTGACAGGATTAGAGAGGTTACGTTAAAATAACGTGTTAGATTGCCTGAGAGTAAGGGTAGAGGATGATATATATTAACCTGAGGATGATTCGTTAGTTAGGTGTGTTGATTGTCTGTGACAATTACTGTATAATTTACTATGACTCTTTTCTGCCTTTTGATGATAGAACTGTTTCTTATCCCCTGTATATTTTTGTATGTTGTATTTTATCTCCTTGTGGAATTGTACGAGAAGACCCTGTGGATAAGCGTAACCAGGAGGCGTTGGATGGAACTCCCTACGAACCGGAGGCTGGAGGACGAGCTCTGACCCATGGTGATTAGGGTCTAGTTAGTTATGGACAGTGCATCTCGTGAGGCGTATTTTTATTATGTTTTCCGTTGTTTAACTTTTTTTCTAAGTATATGACTGTGAGGGATCCTACTGATAGGATATCCTAAACAGTGTTTTGTAATATTCATAATATACTTATATTGTGATATGCCATTCTATATGAAGTTGTATACTTTATAAGTTTAGTTTTTAATTTTTATGTAGTTTCACTTTAAGCTTGTGATTAAGTAATTAAATAATGAGGTTTTAATCTAATGACACAAAGAGGCACAGCGAGGTGTCTCAGTCTATCCATGTTTCAATGCTTAAGTGTATTATGGAGATTGGTCAATCCCCAATCCATTATATTTCTTCTGGTTCTTCCTGAATGAGATTACTTACTCGGCAAGAAATCTTAGAATAGGCTTGGTTATTAAGTATTATGGATCCTTGGATGATAAAATCATCTAGGGTATGAAGACATAGTCTTTCTCCACTATATCTCATACTTTAAACATCCCATTTCTTTTAATCTCTAAGTCCTACTCCTCAACTTAGGTTTTGGAATACACTTTTGGTTTGGTTTTAAAATCCTCTTGATGGTAAATCCAAGTGTTTAAATCCTTTCTTTTGTAAACACATCTCCTTAAATACCTCGGTATTATGGCCTTAAGTACCTCAGCATTAATGGTTTGAAATCAAAATAAAAGAAGAGTTAAGAAGGCTCAACTTCCTTTTTCATCACCCTTAAAACTCCAAATGATAGAATTCTTATGGCCCAACAAATGTCAACCAATTGAATGTCACGTGGAAACTTTACAAAAGTCCCTCATGTAAGTGAAATCATTGAAGGCCTAAACCATGGTTCCATCTTTCTTTCATTCATTTGGGTTTTGAAATCCGTTTTGAAAACCTTTAGAGCCATCACATAGTATATAGAAACCAAACTCATTATACGGGTCATTCTCACCAAAAACATTTGATCTAATCGATCTTTGACTTAGATAAAAGTATTTAACTAGTGAACTAAGTATAGAAAACATTTTCATATTCAATTTGTACCTCAAACTCAAATTAAAATAAGCATCCTTTTTGGATGATTTTGCTTCATGAAAACTTATGTCCATTGATTTCCAAATACAATTTCAGCTACATAGTTACCTTGATTGAAAATCAAAATATTCTAAGTGGGGATTCTAAGGAAATCATATCTATGCCTCACTTAGAGTAGGCTTCTAATTAAACCTTTCCTTGTAATAATTTCCTAATTTCATAGCTTCGTCTTTTCCTTTCTTAATTGTCATTGTCATATCCCCACTTAAGTGTTGTGAAATCCACTTAAAACTCGGGAATTGGAGTTAAACTCCCATTTGTTACATATGGCAAAACTTGACCACGATTCAAGAGAAGATTCCACTTCTACAAAAACACTTATAATCATATACTTGTATCAACATAGTATATAACAACTCAAATAGTCATGCTATATCCATATGACAATTCAAACAAATTACTCAAGTCAAAGCATATAACTAATCAATCAAACATCGCATGTTCATTATCATATAATCATATCAATTCCAAAGTACTAATCACACCACAACCAATATTACAATCATGTCCTCATAGAGGATCAAACCAAACAAAATGGATAACCCTTAGTTTAAGGTCTCCAACCACAAAAAAATATAAGCCATCTTCACACCCACCAATATGGTGTGAGGTGGTTCACTCCCCCTTACCTCTTGTAGCTCCCTTAAGCAAGTTGCTCTTATTTGCTTCACAAAGCCACAAAGCCAAATCCAACACCAACCTTCATCAACAACAACTTAACTAGTTAAAACAAACAAAAACCAAGGCTAAAACTTTAGCTATAGCTCACGGTCTCTTTAGGTTTATAGGGCTAGGATGATTTGTTTTGAAAACTTTTTGGTTGACATAAAGACAAAGGTGTTTCCATGGTAGAAAAATTGTTCAAAGTCCAAAAACAACATCATGCAAATTCCTATGAATTAACACATAATTTTTTTAAAGTATGTAATTTGAAATAAATTACATATTCATGAAGCTAATGAATCATAGAATAAAGTTAATAACTAGGGTCAATAGAAATTACCCCTTGGTTGATGAGAAAATGATGAACCAAGAGTAGGCTAGAAAATCCCATTTCACAAACAAGCTTCAAATGGATTCTTGTGTGAAATAGAAAGTGTCTAGATGAGTTAGGTGATCACAAATATGGTATTAGAATTTCTAACAATAGAAAGGGTGGGGAGATTATGGTGATGGCCGAATTTGAGCATAAGAACAAGGAAAGGATATTTTTGTGTTTTCATGAAATAATGCTAAGTAGGAAAGATACAAATGAAAGGAAATAACTTAAGAGGGATTAGAGATGGTCATGGATCATGAAGTATATACTTCAAAGATGATGAAGACTGGAGGAAGAAATGATGAAATGATCAAGAACTTTCAAGAACCACTTTGAGTTCTAAGAGAACTTAGGAGCTTTTTGAGAACAAAATGAATAAGAATGTGATTCGGTGACTAAACAAAGGGGGCTGCACGAAATTGGAGAGATATTTTGGGGTCAAAAATATCTTGGGACACATTGGGAATTTGTTGGATATGTTAAGGGTAATTTGGACAACTCACATGGATTTCTAGATATTTTGCTCAAACTATCTAGATATTTTGTTGGATGGTCATGATGACTATGGTGACTCACTAGGGTGAGTTTTCCAAGTCGAGTCATCACTCATATCCTCTGGCACACCTCTGTAGATCCGTTTCCAACTCCGTCAATTTACCCGATTAGGGTTTTCGATCGTTTTTTGTCAAGATTCACCCGAAATCTTTGAGAATCCTTCGATGAACCGTCTGTAGTAACTTGCCAGTCCAAGAAAACTCCTAACTCCGCCCACTGTCTTAGGACATTCCCAATTAACCACTGCTTCCACTTTGGTAGGATCCACAACTATCCCTTCCTTGTTTATCACATGCCCTAGAAATTGTACTTCATCCAACCAGAATTCACACTTAGACAACTTGGCATAGAGTTGTCTATCCTTAAGCACTTAAAGTACAACCCGAAGATGCTCCGCATGTTCTTCTCTACTCGAGGAGTAGATCAAAATATTGCCGATAAGCACAACGATGAGTTTGACCAAGTACAGTCTGAAGATACAATTCATATAATCCATGAACACGGTTGGAGCACTAGTCACACCAAACGGCATAACCAGATACTCGTAATGATCATACCGACTTTTAAAAGCAGTCTTCGGTATATCATCTACCTTCACTCGGATCTGATGGAATCCAGACCACAGATCTATCTTAGAAAACACAGTTGATCCCCGCAACTGATCCATCAGGTCGTCAATCCTCAGTAATGGATACTTGTTCTTGATTGTTAACTTGTTCAGTTGCCGATAATTGACACACAACCTTGAGATTCCGTCCTTCTTCCTTACAAACAACATTGGCGCTCCCCATGGTGAAACACTTGGTCGGATAAACTCCTTCTTCATCATATCATCCAGCTGTTTCTTAAGCTCTTCCAACTTTGTCGGGGACATTCGATAAGGTGATATCGATATCGGTCCCGCCCCTGGTATGAGAACTATCGCAAACTAAATCTCCCGCTTAGGTGGTAGTCCAGGCACGTCATCCGAAAAAACTTCAGGAAACTCGCTTACGACAGGCAGTGCTTCCACCTTAGGAGACTCCTTGGCATCCAAAGAAAACAGTACCACACAGCTCCTTGATTGTCCTTCTCCCGTACTACCATCATTAACAGGTAATAATCCAAAAGGCTCTATAAAACAAAGAGTTTTATTTGAACAATCCAAAATTACATGGTTAGACGAAAGCCAATCCATGCCCAATATAATATCAATCTACTGCATAGGCAGACAGATAAGGTCAATAACAAAAGTCCAGTTTTCTAAAACAACTGGACAGGCTCAACAAACAAACAAAGTAGTTAATGTATCTCCCATAAGGGTAGAAAAATTCAGATCATAGGGTAAAGATGTAACAGGCAGTTTCAAATGATCCATGCACTTAAGAGAAATAAACGAATGCGTAGCACCTGAATCAAATAATACAGATAAGAGTTTTCCGAAAATGAGACACTTACCCTGTAAAAGATCAGGATCTCTAGTAATCTCAGAACCTCTAAGGGTGAACACCCTTTCATTGGCTTGGGGTCTACCTCCTTGCTGATGTACTGTCTGAGCTCTCGATCCATTGCTCTAAGCTCCTTTAGTTTGTTGTTGCACCGGATTTCTGGTTACATTGCTCTGGGGACACGATCTAGACACGTGTCCCATCTGACCACTTAACAACTGGACAGGCTCAACAAACAAACAAAGTAATTTCTGGTAAAGTATGGTCCTCCGCACTTGAAACAATTTGACATCCCTAATGATGTCTGACTAGGATCCCCGCTACCTGCACTGGTTGTTTGCTAACTAGGACGATTGTAAGCTCTCGCCCGTTGCTGGAATCTTCCCCCATGACCTCTTTGACCGTTGTCACCTCTAACCGCTACTCTGTTGTTGTGGATGTATTGGCCTAGAACGATCATGGCTCTCCAACATAGTACACTTTTCAACCAAAGCCGGGAAATGGTTGAATTCGAACGGCAGCATCATCCTTTTCAATTCTGGCCTCAGACCATCTTCAAATCTCAGACAAACCCATTCTTCATCCAGATGGACTTGATAGAATTGGGAGAATTTCAGCAATGCCTCGAAACGGATGGCATACTTTCCCACTGACATATTCCCCTGCTGTAAACTCATAAATTCTTTCTCCTTCTCCTGTCGAACACTATTGGGGAAGTATTTCTCTAGAAAACATTCTTTGAACATATTCCATGTTACCGCTTGATCTTTCGCTTCTAGAAAACGTTGCTTATTCTGCCACCATGACTCTGCTACTCCTACTAGCATGAAAGCAGCATAAGTAACCTTTCGCTCCTCATGGCAATGCATAGCGACAAAGATGACTTTCTCTACTTCTTGCACCCACTTTTCTGCTGCCTCAGGATCGTACTCGCCATGAAATTGGGGTGGATTTCCCTTCATGAAAGCATTCAAGCCATTCTCCATGCTTTCCTCATCTCTAACCACATTTACTTGTTGTAACCTTTCTTCTCTAGCCTCTTGTCGCTGCATGAACTGAGCATTTTGCTAGGTTTGCTGCAGCATTGCAATAGCTCACTCTCTCATCACCCTCATAGTCTCATTTATATCACCATCGTTATTCATCCCCGATGAACTTCCAGGAACATCAGTGGATCCACCACCCCCATTTCTGCCTCCTCCTCGGCGTCCATTTCCGCGTGGCATTACGACTTCCTGAAAAATAATTCATTAGCTCTCATTTGTAAGACATACAATTCAATATATATATACAGATATATCCACTAAATGTCTCATTTGTAATTCATTAGATCTCATTTGTAAGACACGCAAATAATTCCTGACTGATTAATCGTTCGGTTTGCATTTGTTTGCATTCTGGATCCATTTCAGCTCTGTTTCTCCTCAAACTTGAAACACAAGCTAACTAACACCTTAGGAACATTATTAAGTCTTTAATTATACTTAATCTCTTCCTTAAACCCTAATCAAGAAATCGAGGTGTTACAGCGTCGAGCAAAGGTAACACCGGTTCTTTTGGGAAGTCGGAAAGGTGCACAGTGTGTGAATTTATCCTTACCATCAACGAAAGCATCCACAATACCAAAAGATGCACAAGGAAAAGGCACCATCTTGAAAGGAGCTTGCAATTTCTTCAATCGAGCTAGAGGGTTTTTTGAACTAGCCTCCCAAAATTTCGAACTAACACATCCTTTACCTCACGAAGCATAGTCCAAGGACATATAGGATTCCACTTCGTCTTGTAGTACTTCTCGAAAGCTAAGATTTCGACTTGATGCGTACCATTGTCTTTTGTCGATAGGACATGTGCCTGCATCACACGGTCATGCCGGTCAGTAACCTTGTCAAGGCAAGATTGCAGATCAGGCACTGTGATTGGGAAGTACTCATTCCACCATTCGATGTAGTCGGGGGAAGGATGAGCTCCCACCTCAAATGCAATAGGGACAAATTTGGATAGGGCCTTCTCATTAATCTGGATAAGTCCGTCGATTTCTTCTACTTTGTCGATCTGAACATAGAACATTTGACATGATCGTTTTCGATTATAGGGAGTTGGGATGGCTTAACAAAAGCCTATCTGACGAGCTAATATATTGGGAAGGTAGACAATGATAGCTCTGGCCATGTCCTTTTCTGTCGCGTCTGGAAGGCCGATGAACAAAACTCTTTGGCACAAGAAATGAGACCAAATTGAGTCGTTATAGGCCTGAATAGCTGGATCGTCGGAGATAATTTTCCTGGTGAGCCAGAAAGGGCCATATGATCTCAAGGCAAAGGGAGTGAAGTCGAAATGAGTCGAGGAGAAAGAGATGGGGTGAAAATACTAAGGTAATGCTTAAAGTCTTCGGCTAAAGAATGTTAAGCAGATGGCCGAAGATATGACAAAGCAATACCAGCAATACGAATGAAATCCGATTTAGTCGCAGAATTCTTTATGGAAGGTTTGATCAGTGCGTTCAGCCAGAGTTCCAGCAGCCACATGGGGCCGCCAAGGTTGGTTTTATTTTCACGAGCCCTAATGGAATCGATGATCTCTCCGATGCAGTCATAGAGATGAGCTAAAATGCACTGGCCGAGAACAAGGCGTTGGCCTTCATGGATCAGTGTAGCTAGAGTTAAAAAACTCTTCGACACTTGGATGGAGTGAGTACATAAGACAAAGGCACAAAGCCACAGAGTCAAGAAGGCAACATGTTCTAAGTCAGAAACCGCGTCAACTTTTTGGTTATGGAAACTGATGAAATAGCCGTATGACAGGGAACAGCCATCGATGTCGAAGGAAGATACTGAGGATATGAGCGGAGTGATTGGCTCACCATCAAGTCGAATACCAATAATGGCGGACAAGTCAAAAAAAGAAGGACCCATCATGCCATTACCGAAATATGAGCGGAGTGATTGGCTCACCATCAAGTCGAATTCCAATAATGGCGGACAAGTCAAAAAAAGAAGGACCCATCATGCCATTACCGAAATGGAAGCAGATTGTCAAACGAGCCCAGAAAAAGAAAGAGGCACCCAACATAGCATTCTGAAGAACAACGGGGTGTCTAGAGAGTTGGATAAAAGCAAAAATTCCAATTTCTTTCCCGAAATAGCCTTTTTCGACCTCCACTCTATCAAGCCATGTCGTATAACATGACACAGTTTTGATAAAGCTTCTAAACAAACGTGCAGAAAAGGTGAAATAGGAAAGGGGGAGATATTCTCCAAAAATCAGAATAACTTCTTCTGGAAACGAAGGATATAAGGAAGAGAGTTCCTTAGTAAATCCAAATCGAGGGAGAACGGGGCCAAGAAAAGCAAGGTTGTTTTCGGTTAGAATGATTACCTGATAGCAGTCCCACATTTCGGTCACGGGGTCTTTCATCATCGTCGGAGAAGTAGCGGCCATTAGGGGTTGTGTCTTTGAGGATGATGATGGTCCAATGCCAGAAGAAGCCATAGAAATGGTTGTAGAAAAGGAATTGAAGTAAAAGCTTTTGTTTGTTCTTTTGGCTCAAAGAGACGAAATGCAAAGTGAGCATTTTGAAGCCAAAAGGGTTCTATTTATAGCCCTAGCTAGTAATGTCTAGAAGAAGTTATGGGAAAATGAAAACACTATCCGCCATCAGCAGTGTCACACCAAGATCCTTGGGAAGGCGGAAAATTGATGGCGTTAGCTGACAAAATCTGTTGGGATTTTAAAATTTGATTTTAAAATTTGAAACCTGACGATTGACCTGCTGATATGTCGAAGTTAGAGGCTGCAAAACTTATCTATCTTTCAACTTGCATCCAGACAGATAAGTTTTGGGGGCCATTTGATGGGACCAAAAATAAGATTTTGGTCAAAATAAAAAATCTTGATATCCGGTGGGTGAGTAGCCTAAGGTGGCGTTTGGTATGGGAGAAACTTTTGTATTCCCGGGAATGTGAGGTGGGAATAAAATATTCCCATGATTGGTATAAGAGATAGAAACTATTCCTGGGAATAAAATATGCCTAGGAATAGAAGTTGTGAAGGAGATGGGAAAGTTTTATTCCCATGTTTGAGGGTGGGAAAAGAGTATTCTCATGGGAATGGAAAACTTTTAACACATTAAATTACTCAATTATCCTCACACTTCTCTTTCTCTCTCAAATCTGTCTTTTGATATTCTTCACTATCAGAACTCAGAAATGCCCAACGAAGATCCTCCTGTATGTATATTGCAACTATCTCATATTCAGCCTGAATCTTCTGCTTCATAGCATCTATTTCTTCTTCTTTTCTTTTCTTTTTTAATTTCTCCATGGAATGAAAAATACTCTGTTATTTTTTATTTTTGTGTCTTCGTGTCTTTCTTCTTTTACTAACATAGATGATCATTTTTTTTTGGAAGATTTCATTTATAAGGATATTTTTGGAAATGTTAATTATATTCCTGAAAATATTTCACAAGAACTAAATATGGGAAAGAAGTTTGTTGGGGATCCAATATACTATTCCTAAGAAAGTTAAGTGTCAACCAAACGTATTTTGTTAATATTCCTAGGAATGTCATTCCTAGGAATCTCATTCCCAGGAATATAGTTTACCTGGGAATAAAACTTTCCACGAACCAAACACCACCTAAAAGGAATACATGAAAATTTACATTTGTATGGAAAAGAGGTATTCCGACGGAGACATACTTGAGCATAATCTCGAAAACAAGGATGTCAGGATACAAGTCAGTGGAAGCTAAAAGTTTTTCATGGGAATGGCGCAACAACACAAAGAACCCTAGTCGACATATATGCATCCTAGAAAAGAAGTGTCAAATCAGTAAGAGGGAATGTCGTCGAAACAAGGTGACGATTCGACAAGAAGCCATGAAGATCGGAGGCAAGACGTGTCAAGGAGATTTCCCACTCCAGCCACTAACGTCAAGGTGGGCCAACCCATGCAAAATTGTGGGAATATGGAGGAGTGGGGAGTTACACTCTGAAGAAGCTCAAATACCATGTTCCCGTTAGTGGAGTAGTAGGCATTAGATATTAGCCGTAGGATTAATAAATATGTTTGTCAATAGGACAGATGGCCGCATATTAGAAGCTAGGCAGTTATTTATTTTTCTATAAATAGTGCTTATTCTGATGTACAAACGGTCGAATACTTTGATAACACTCCCACAACATCCTCACACTCATTACGAATTAAAATGGAGTTACATCAAGTATGCCCTCCCACATTTAATTTTCATGTATTTTACTTTTAAGGTAAGTTCTTTCTTTTTCATCCCTATTCTTCACTAAACTTTCTCTTTTTCTCAACTCTCGTTATTCTATTAAGTTGCTTACTGTCTTCGAAACTTGAAATCATTTGTGACTTGTTAAACTTTTGGTTACATGGAACATGTTCGTAACTTGCGAATCCGTTTTACTTATTTGAACTTTTAAGTTTCCTGCACCTTTACATTTCCTGCACTTTGATTTCTTGTTCTTTTAATATTTACGTAGCTTTAGCGGTATTCGATCCATTTTCTGTAGTTTTTCTTTCTTAATTGTGTTTCTATCGAGATTAACATTTGCTGCCTTTAGTTTGCTCGTCCGTCGAATTTAAGGCAGGTTTCAACGAAAACCCTATAGTGGATTACCATTATAAAGGATAGAGTCTACAACCACCTGATTAAAATATATTTGTTGAGTGCCTCGCCAGAAAACAGAGAAAGCAAATTTCCACATCAACAACTAGTTACTCATTACTTCTCATGTCTTATAGCTGACGAAATTTTGGCAGCTTTTCTCATTAGTCTCCAAGTACATGACTTGACCACCGTAAGATCTACAACAAACAAGTATGGACCCAGAGAACAAAAGGAAATGTATCAAACTGAAATTTCATCAACAATTTAACATATGAGAATCAACAAGTAATTAGTATAGCAGTGGATAAAAAGTTTCTTCCCAAACTGTCCCAATTGGATAATTCAAGATTCAATAAAATGAGTGATAACATGACCACGAGTACACATGCTCAATAATATTGAACCTCGAACGGATAACTAAGGTTCTTTTCAACAACGTATTAATTATACTCTAAAATATAATAAAACATTAAGTAACAGGGATAATTTGCATAAAGTTTGATATTATTAGCAAACAATTAAGCATATAATTAGGCAACCATCATAAACAGAGAATTAAAAAAAACAATCATTTACTATAATCAAAATTTATTAAATTACTCGCCAAACTTTTGATTAAATTATTAATTTTTTATATTATTTTATTTATTCAATCATTTTTATTTAGTTAATCTAATTTTAGTGTTTTGTAATTATTTAGTTATTTACATAATTAATTTAAGTATTGTTGAATAAAATTAATTATACTTAGATATTTAACTATTTTCGTATTCAATTTTACCATGAGTCCTGATGCTTTTCATTTATTTTTTAAATTATTTTAAACTATTCAATCATGTTTTTTATTTATTTATTCAATCTAAATTTATTGTTATGTAAATATTTTAAATGATTTCGTTGTCCACGCTTCCCGATGCACCATGAGTAGATATCCCCTATGCGTCATGCGCAATTATTCACTTATTTGTGAGATGAATGATTTAATTAACTTCTTAGTTAATTAGGCGTTATTTTTTAATTATTTAAATAATTAATTCAACCTTTTGTTAACCGTTAAATATTTAATTAAATATTCCACGCGCTTAATCGATCGACATGAGCTATTGACGAATATGCTCCATCACAACTGCAGGTATATATGGGAGGAAAACAATTTTACCCATTCTCTAATCATATCTACACTAAATCCTAACACCACTAAATTTTGTCCTTATTATTTTATTTTATTAAATACGTAAATTCATTAATTTTATTACGCATGTAGCAAAAACAACAAATACCACAATTAAATACAAAATTTCATAATTGATTTGTAATCAGAAACACTAATTAATTGACAAAAAAATAGACAACTTAATAACTTTACACACACAAGCCAGATATATAAATAAATACATGCACGTAAAACAACTAAAGTCCTTCATTCACTAACATAAAATATACAAACCAAAATAAGTAAAAAAAACAACACATGTTCAAAAAAGAATTATAACAGCACAAACAACACGAACAAAATGGCATAAAAGATCAATGTACCACGAATGTAGTGTGACTGGTGGTTGCTGCCGGAGGAAGCTGGTGGCTCTGAAGTAAGATATGCTCACAAAAAAAACCTATTACACTCCAAACCAAAAATCAGGAAAAAAAAGGGGAAAAAATACAAAGTAAGGAATCCAAACCATAGAGCTGGTGGTGGTGGCGTGGTGTAGGTCGCGGTGGAGGGCGCGGTGGCAGTGGTGGCAGTGGTGGCAGAGAGGGAAGAAGGGAAAGAGAAAGACGAAGGAAAAAGGGGAAGGAAAAAGGGAGGCACGGTGGTGACAGAGAAAGGGACAGAGGTTCGTGGTGGTGGCACAGTGGAGGGCGCGGTGGAGGGACGATGGTGGTGGTGGTCGGTCGTGGCACGGAGGTGGGGCAGAAAGTTACCGACGGACATTTTAAAGTTACCGATGACGTTTCTGTCGATAATTCAAAAAATACGATTACTGACCAAAATGTTCCTCGATAATTATAAAACATTTTCTGACGGAAATCCCATCAGATAGTTTATTTGGGGTTACCGACAGATAAGTCAGTAGGTAAGCTTTTGCGCCAACTTTTTTCACCTCCCGCCCACAATTATGAGGGACTTACCCACGAAAAAGCCCTCGATAACCTTTCCAACGGACATCCCGTCATCTGTCGGAAACTATTGAAATTTTTGGTATTCACACTTACCGACGGTCAAATCCATCGGTAATCCCTTTACTATCGATGGAATTGATGGCTTTCGGTAAAAGACCATCGATAATAACACATTTTCTGGAAGTGAAGAGAGTCCCCAAGAATGACACAAAATTCAATAGTGAAGTGATGATCAGTCATCAGCGGGATCACCACCCGAACTAGCATTAAGATAAGCTCGAAGGACCAGAAGAGGGTCGATGGAGTAAGGAAGACAATGAGAGAGTGTACCATTATAGAATTTGATTTTAAACAATGAAAAAAGGCTCAATTATATATTATTGTACACGCTAAAGAGAACCAAAAAAACATGGGATTTGAAATAAAAAAATGAAAAGATGATCAATTAACTCAATGATATGTTACCAAACTTTTCGTTATTCTTTCGTTGGTTTCTTTCATTGTTGTTGAAATGGAGGAGACCAGAAAACTATCTCCTTAGTTTTTTTATTGGTTTGTAATGTTTCAGAATAAGGAGCAGCCTTGTGGCACCATGTTTACTTTATCGTTTGGGATATTTTTCTAGTAGATGCCTAATTTTGAGACACTTGACTTTAGTTATTAGAAATATTTTAATAGAATTTAATTATTAATTTTATCAAGGTATTTTCAGATTTATATATTGTGAAATTGCTTTTTCTTAGAATGAATGGAGCTTCCATCCATTCTCTTCATGGCAAATAGCAGACTAAAATGAGAAAGCACACTTCTACGGCCATTTAACAAACCATTATAGAAGACAAAATCAAAAAACAAAATAGAATGATTGTCCATTTGTCATTATAGTTACATGTACTACTAATGTAAAGATTTCAATGGAACGTTTGGGTAATACACAACAACAAAAAACATGTATTACCGACGAACAAAAGTCGTCGGAAACATCAAAAAGTTGTCGGTAATGACGTGTTTCCAACGACTTACCGAGGACTCCAAATTCGTCTGTAACTGGCTCCTCGGTAATAGTTATTGATAAATTTGGGGATTCATCGGTCATTACCGACAAAAATTTCGTCGGTAATAACTTCGATAGACAGCCCCATTACTGATGAAAAAAGTTTTTGGTAAACCCGTCAGTGAGTTACTGAACACCTTTTCCGTCGTACTGAGGCAACCAACCCATCGAAGGATATGTCTGTCGGTAATCTGTATGTGGATTACAGAGGAACACGTCTGTTGGTAACTACATTTTTTTTTAAATTGAAATTAAATAAATTAATTTAATTTTTATTAAATTAAAATTAAACATATTTTATTTTATTATTAATTAAAATAAATTTAAATTAAATAACATCATATATAATAAAAGAGAAATATATGAATAATATAAAAATCCCTACGACTACCAAAATCCTAGAACTATTTAAAGTAAATATCCAATATAATAGCCATCATGGTCGTCCTCGCGTGGGGAGTGAAGATCATCATCCGGCATTAGATGATCGTCTGGCTACGGCTGAGTCGACGTACCACCATCCTGATGCTGCCCAGGGAAGTCCGTAATAGTAGAGGACGCCTGACCGGTATGGAGTGAAATGGCACAAAACAACACTGGAAGGGGGGTTGAATAGTGTTTTCGCAAATCAAAGTTTTTCAAGCACAAAACAAAATTCAGTGCAGATAAGACGCTTAGATACCGACGCCTTTTTAAGTAAACTGAATATTAGCTATTAACACTCCCCAGTTAGTTAACAGGATAAATGAATAAACTCAATAGAAAGTAAAGAGCTAGGGAAAGAAAGTACTCAGATTTATCCTGGTTCACCCATAAACTTGGGCTACATCTAGTCCTTGGATTCACCAAGGTTTAGCACTATAACTGATCAAGGTTACAAACGTGTATTATTTGAACACCTACCCTCTCCAGGCTCAACACAAGTATTATTTGCACACCTAGCCTCTTCAGGCTCAACAAGTATTCTTGAAACAAGTCTCTTCAGGCTCAGAGTTTTGGGAGTTGTTTGAAGCATAGCTTCAGGTTTACAATAGCAAATCAACTAATTTACACTTCAGTAAGTGAATGTAGACTTGAGATCTGGTGAGTTGCAAATGAGTTCTTCTCTAAATGGTTTGCAGTATGAGAGAAGATGATGAGAGTGATAATAGATTTCAGCTATTTGATGTCTCGATGTGAATACCGTTCTTTTGAATAGGATTGCTTTCACAGTTTGTTGATAGCTCGCTCTAGTTGTTTTGTTTCTTTTTACTTTTTTTTAATCAACAACTACTTCTTCAGGTCTTCAACATTTTCAATTTATATAGAGCACAAGAGATCCGTTGAGAAGTAATCAGATGTCTTTGTTCTTTATCCTTTGGATAATAGCCGTTCTGACTTGATAATAAAAGAACGTTAGAAATCCTTTGGTTGACCACAGAGCATAGCAGATGTGCTTTCTTATCCTTGGGCAGCGTTTCTTTCCTTATTTGTGAAACACTTAGAAAATCTCAGATAAAGTAGCTTTTCTTTTTATTTCATAAGTGCAATTCTGCAGCATAGCTTTTTGTCTTTTCTTCTTTCTTCTGATCTCGATAAAAGACAAGAAATAGATTAATGTACTCCTTTTGAGTTAATTAATCCTTTCTTTAATCAACCATTTTTCATCAATATTTTCAAGTATTTTCTTCATAAATCATTTCCTTCTTATGAACGTTGCTTCACCCATATGAGATAAACCGTAGCTCCATAGCGTGATGCTTCACGTCTTTAACGCTTGGAGTTGTAAAACTTGAACATTCTTCAAGTTCATCAAGTATTTCTGACAATAGTGAAGTTCTTGATTCTGACAAAAGTCCAGAAACATCTTGATGTACTCAGAAGCTTCTTGATATAATTCTTTAAATAAGATTTAGTTTGTAATCTTGATCTATCTTCTTTCATCTTTCTTCAGAAGATTTGTGTTGGAAAAATTTTGTTGCTTCGAGAGCATTTGATCAGTGTATAACTTTTAAACAACTTCTTGATTCTCCTTCATCAATATAGACAGATGTAAGAGAGATCTTTGAGTGGATAATTCTTTGACATAGTCTTCTTACGAACATCAGAATGATTTGATGATGAGTTGTCTTCATCTTTCATTCTTGCAGATGCTAGATAAGGAGTGATATTTGGCCTTCTTGCTTTGAACTGCATAGCACTAAGTCTTCTTACTTCTGACCACTTAGAACTTTGGAGACAAAGAGTCTGAGATATGATATTGGCCATAGTTTTAGCTTGAGTCAATCTTCAGACACATTGTTCTTTGTTATGCCTTGATGTCAAACGCATGTGCTAACACTTTGATCCTTTAGTATTCTTTAGTTGAATTGACCTGCTAAGATAATGTTCTTTTTCTACACAACTGGCGTAGACGATTAGAAATATTCACACAGTTCATATAAAATCATTTGCTTAATGTTTGGGTTCATCAAAACACACACGGGCTAACCGGAGTATGAGTCAGACGCATGACAGTCAAATGCTTTGTGACTTAACATGGAGCACCTCTTGCGGAACAATATGTGGGCGGCGATGGAAATGAGGAGGCGGTGGCGGTGGAGTAGGAGTCGGGGAGAGTGCAGTATGGGTCGGGGAAGGTGCAGTATGGGTCGGGGAGGGTGCAGTATGGGTCAGTGAGGGTGCAACAGGGGTCAGATGTAACACCCTTCTTTACATTAATAACCCAACAAAATTACAGTGAAAATCCTTTAAAACATTTAACTAAAACATACATGTAATAAAAAAAAATCCGAATAAATGAGTCTGAAAATACCTCATATTAAATCAAATAATAACATTTCAAAGTAATAAAAATAATAATAAATCCATACATCCGAATAAAAATCAAAAGTCTCAAAATAGGGCGTCTAACTACAATCCAAGAAAAGTAAACAGAAATATTAATGATGTCCGCAGCCATGTGACAATAACTAACCAACTAGGCAAAAGCAAGATGATAAATCTTCAGGCCTCTGTATCCTCGACGGCGCTGTCCTCGGGCTCTAAAAACAACACTTATAATGAGATATATAATCTCAGTGAACAACAATATAGTGATGATAAATTTCAAAAATAGTGTTGTTCTCAGCCGGCACGATAATCGAAAAAACTGTCCATGGTACCCGCTAATTTTCCAAAAAAAAATTTATGAAAAATAAATTTAAAAACAATAGTTATTTCGACGACTCAAAGACATAAACAATACCCATATGTTCAATAATTAAAGCAAACAACACATCACACAATAATACAATCATTCGAGTGGCTTGGAAACCCCATACTTGTTGGTTTCTTGCCCAAATTGGTGACTTATCCCTTATAAGATGTGGAAACGGTTCTTAGTCAACAGGGGGTGAAACTTGTTGGATACCTCACCAACAACTCACTAAGGGATGCCTAACCCTTACACCTTGTTGGATACCTCACCAACAATCCACAGGAGATACCACACTCTTGCCAACAATCCACAAGAGATACCACACTCTTGCAAACAAACCACAAGAGATACCACACTCTTGCCAACAAAGGGATGCCTCACCCTTACTTTGAAGGATACCTCACCAACAAAGATTTTTCTCCAATGGCTACTGTGATGGATACCTCACCAACAAAGATTTACACCCCTCAAGAGATGCCTCGCTCTTGAGAACCTTGGGAATCACACTCCCAATACAAAACTCAAAAATAAATTGAGTAGAAGAGTAAATCCTAGCACAAACACTTGTGCATCAAAGTTTGTGAGCTTCTAAGATCACTTGTAACAAAGGCTGAATAGATGGCTTTCTATTTTGGCATTATAACAGTATATTTTTGCAAATGATTTCATTGCAAAAACTCTTAAGCATATACCCTTTATATAGACTTCGATTGGAGCTGAAAAACTTGAAGTTTTGCTGAATTTTTGGGTGAGTAATCGAATACTCTTGCGGGGTATTTGAATACTCCCTGTAACATAACCCAACTAACTCAACAGAACAGGTATTATTCGAATACTAATAGGGGTATTCGAATAATCCCTTCAAAATTTGCCCAAATGCATGAGTAATGGCATACATGAGTTGGTATTTGAATACTCTTGAGGGAATTTCAAGTTTTCCTTAAAGTAGACCAATATACAACTAAGTATGTAATTACTTATATGAGACTCCTTCTGAGTAGATTAGTGAGTCCTGCAAAATAAACACAAAAGCACACCCTTTATCCCCCTTTGGCATTACATATAATATGTGGAGAGAAAAGACACAATATTTACATATATATATAATACATGCATGATAAAAATATATCAAATAAGTTCAAAGCATGCATACTAACATCCATAAAAGCATATGTGTGACGGATATCAGAGTCTAGTGTATCAGAGTCAAGTTTGTATACACATATAAGTCTATCAGAGTATAATGTACAAGCATATATGCATCCTCTGTTGGTATACCAAAAACAGTTATAAAAGTAACATCACTGAGGTCCAGGATATATCAAAGAAAAATACCAATTGCATTTCATGTAGATTGGACTTAACACTTTCTTGTCCATAAAATCTTCTTTGTATTCAATGAATTTTGACAATCTTGTAAAGCAAGAAGACATGTCCACTTTATCAGCATTTTCTTCTTCTTCTTTTTCTTCTTCTTCTTCTTCTTCCATTTCTTCATCCACTTGCTCTTCCTCTCCTTCCATAGAACTATCTGCCAACTCATCAATTTCCATAAAGATGACTTCCTCTTCCAAAGTAATCCTCTTCTTTCCTTTTCCAGATCCACTAGCCAACCTATCACTTTTCCTTCTTGGTTGGGATGAAGGAGATGGTTGAGTAGAGGATGAAGCTCCTCCTGTAACAGTCTGTTTTTAATTACACTGTATTAACGGTAAAAATATACTTATTTATATTTTTATCTGCAACCTAGGAAATGATTTTTGATAAAACAAAAACATATTCCTATCATATCTTATGGTGCAAGGTTACGGTGAAATTTTGGGTTTAAAACTCAGACGGAAACCGATCTGCATTTTTTTACTGACAGTATAATTTTATACCGGTAGAAAACCCTAATTTGACCCGAAACTGAAATTTGTAGATTTTTTATATTATGTCCGTGAGGAATCCTACTTTACAAATTTCTGATCATAAATGAAATATTATGTGTATTCGGAAGAATTTTGGTGAAAGTTCAAACGAAAAACGGTCGATGTTTTCACTGACAGTAAGATTTTAATGATCAGAAAACCTAATTTTGACTCTTGATTGAAATGGGTTGTGATTAAATCATATTTCTAGTGAGTCTGGTTAGTTTGAAAATTTTCAGTCGAAAACGAAATATTACGCTTTTATTCGGGCGTAAAACCCTAATCGGGAAACCGACGGAATCGGCAACAGAATTGTATAGACAAAATGGGACACCAAAGTGTAACACCCCCCTTGGGCATTACTTTGTAAACACGTGCAGAAATAAAAAAAAAAAAAGAAAATTTGCTGGTTGCTTTCGGAAAATAATTTATATAAGTACGTAAGCGTCTGAAATTGGGTATAAAAAAATTTGTCACGACTCCAAACCTAAGCCTTGATCGACACACAAGCTTACTATCCTAGCCTGGCAAGCCTATTTAATTTAAAGATATACTTGAATAAAAGTTAGTATTTTTACGAAAATTTCGACAGAGTCTCCTCTGTAATTTGGACATCCCAGGTAAAAGAACACCTGCTAAAATAATTACATTTTCATTCCAGAATTCCAGTTACACCAAATACAACCAGGCAGCAATATACTAAAATAGTTACATCAATAAGTTATATATGACCAAAAGGAAAACTTAGGTTTTCATTCAAAAGAGATGCTCTCCGAGCCATAAACATTCCATTTTAAAATAAAGACTCTCTGAGTCATACCCATATATACTATCAAAATCTAAGTCTCAAACCCTAAGCTGGTCATTCTAAAAGTTATTTCTGAGGAAAACTCACGTGATCATCCCACAATCAAATACTTCATCAAACAACCAGATCTAAGTCTCTGAGTGACTTAGGAAGACTCCTCTGCACCATCTGTACTAAAGTACCCAGGGTACTATACCGAACCAGAAGAAACCTGATATATCTGTAAGGGTGAGATACCGACAAATGGATATATCACACAACAACCATATACACGATACATACATCACCTCAACACATTAACATTTAATTATTATACAGAGATAAAATGACAAGTGTCATATCAATGGGTCTCCTACCCGAATCAATCAGTTTTATAAAGAGAATGCATGACACTTCAATCATCAGGCTCTAAACTTAATCTCATGAAATACCAACACCGTTTTATCATTAAGAAAGAAAGAGTTGATCAGGCTCATACGCCCCGTTTGGCAAGTTGTCTCCGTCACCTTATGCGCCCGGATCAACATAATCACGAATCCCTTATAACGGTCATTCAGATGTATACCTCATCGAATACCACATCTTAAGCGGGTATTCGGATAACTCAAGCACGTCTGCTAAGGGGAAATGCATATGAATAAAAGACTTTTGTTATCGAGACTTTTCTTTGTGTTCACTCTTTCCCGTTGTCGAAGCCCAAAGCTATCGACTATTCACAATTTTCATTAATTGAAATTCAATAACATAGGACACGCAGTCCGAGTGCTCAATTACAATACCTTAAACCAATGCCGCAGTCCGAGGTTGTGGTCGTAGAAACAATTATAATTTTATCCATGTTTTCTTTCAACATGATAAGGACTCCTAGCCCATAACAACAAAATTAGGACACATAATCCTCAATTCCAAAATCAGGACTCCTAGCCCATAATACCACGATTGGGACCCTTGGTCCATAATTCTTGACACGGATCCCAGATCACATGCATACAACTGAATACTGGAGGCGACGTCTCGCGAACTAGTATTCTCTTTCACATGTGCTTACTTTTCGCTCAGTGAAAATCAAAAACCAAAACAAAACCTCGATCACTTATCCAAGTAACCGGAACGTTTCTAAATCATTTAGGAGAAAATCTTTTCCTTTACAAAGTCTTTTACAAAACATTTGGAAATTTGTTTGCTTTTGAAATCCTTGATGGAATAAAGTCAAATATTTTCAAAGGGCCTTTCCTTCATAAAACACACCGTTCGAAAAGGTTTTCTCTCGTACAAAACTTTTGATCATAAAAATGTAGTTTCCTTCAACTCAAAATCACTTCAACATTTTTCTAAAAACCAAGATCTTATTCTTCTGTAGTAAGCACTTTAAATAAGGAACTTTTATAAGTGAACCCAAAACTTTCAAAGACTTATTAAGGCTTTTAATCCTTATAATCATTGGGCACAGACTCAAGTCCGGCTTCGCAAACTTCAATCAACAGTAATATATTCACAACAATAATAATATTACAGTTAATGACAATTCATCACCTATATATATAATTCATAACACTTTAAAGCAAGTAACGTTCAACTTCAAGTAATAATCACAATAGTTCAAGTAAACAAGTCATTCAAGTATTTGCTCACTACCACCATAATATTCACAACACTCAATTAAACACATACACACATGCGCATGGTCATTGAATATCCCTAGGCAAACTCCCCTTACCTTTGAGGACAAGTAAAGGATCCTCGTCTTAATGCTCACGTTAGCTCCAAGAGTGTGACTATCTACTCCATCAAGCAAGCATTGCCGTGTTCAACATCACATAGACACAAACCAAGCTTGATAACAAACAAATAAATTCACCAATCCAATTTTCATTCTCAAAACATATAATCAAAAGAAACCATACATTTAATTCAGTAAATAGAATCGATTTCTCAATAACATCGATTTGGGTAACAAAAAAATATCCATAATTAAAATTGGGGAACATTTGATTCGGTTTGAGAAACATGAAATTGTACTTACAAATCTCAAATTAAAGGTTCTAATTTGAATAAAACATAGTTAATTTCATAGAAACATAATCGATTTCAAATAAAATCAAATTGGGGTTTAGGGTTCAAAAAGCAATTTGGGGAAAATTTGATTTAAATAGAGAATCATAAAATTAACCTTAGAAACCATTAATTACAAGTCCCAATTTTACTAAAACTGAACCAATTTCATGATTAAAGTAAGATGAAAAGTTAGGGTTTCAAAATCAATTTGGGGATTTTTGAATCTAAGCAAAATAGATGAGGTTTTCACTTACCCAAGGAAGAAGATGTCATGGTGGTTGTTGGAGGCCAACCGGCACGGCGGTAGTGACACCGGACGGCGGAGCTCCGTTCGTACGGCTTGACGACGGCCATAAGCGTAACCAAATGGAGAACAGGTGTAAGGCAGCAAGTGGCAGTGCACGATCGTCTTCTCTCTACTATGTGGTGGTCGGACGGTGCTCCGACGACATTATCGTGGCAGAGACAATGGTGCACAAGGGAGGAGCCACTGGACCGATGCACGATCGTCTCCTCTTCATGCGGCACCGAGCGGTGGCAACGGCTCTCCAAGGGTGGCGCGCATCTGGTTGTTAAGAGGAGGAGGAAGATGAAGTGGGGAGGAAGAGAGATATGGAGTCAGGAGGAAGAAGATAAAAAGAAAAAAGGAGAAAGAAGAAGAAAAAACCAGAGAAAGAAAAGAGAAAGTGACGGGGAGGGGGTTTTCGGGTTACTCAGAGAGAGAGGAGAGAGAATTTTAGTTTTTTGTATTAGTGGATACAAAATGAGTGATAGATATTAAACCTAAAATAAGCATGCTTTTACTTTTCGGAATCTAAAAATAAAGATTGATAAATATATGTTTTCGAAATTCAAATTAGAGTAAAGATTAATAGTTGAACTGATCAACTAAGAAAATACTCGGTCCAAAATTTAATCTCTAATTAATGTCAAACCAGTTTATTTTCAAATCTAAAATTAAATAGAATGAAAATATGGAAATTATTTTCTATTAATCATATTATTTTAAAAAAAATTCTGTACTGGTAATAATAGTGACAATAACGTAAATTATTGTCTAGTAAGCGTGTATTCACTGAAATAAGTCAGTGCTAACGCACCTTATAAAATAATTTGAAGAGAGTAATTTAATTTCTCAAACTAAACCACGTAACAAAATAAACATAAACATCCAAACAAAATAATTAATCTTATGTGTAAAAACTAGGGTGTTACACAGAGGAGCTGAGCTATGGGACGACTCATCAAGAATTTATGATGCAATTAATGTTATAAATTATGAGTTTTTAAGAAAAATGACCAAAATGCCCTTTTAGCTTAACCTAACCAAAGTTAAGTTATGTTTTAACCATGGTTAAGGAACCATGGTGAATTTGTGTGGACAAGGGGCAGCCACACCACTCAAAGAATATGAGCCACATGATTTTAACCCTAGTTAGCAAAATGTCCCTAGTTAGGTTAAGTATTAACTATAGTTAGTTAATATATATTATTATATTCATAAAACCTATTAATCTAATTCTAATAAACCAAACATGACCTAAGATATAGCCTACATATATCCCCCAAACCGTAGCCCCCTTCACCCATCTCTTCATCTTCTTCATTTTCTTCATTTCTTCACTTTTCTCCAAAAAACTCCATTTTCAATCTTCAAAAGCTCCAAGTGCTTTAAAGTGAAACTTGCCAATATCATCATCTATTCTTCCTACATCTTCTTAACTTAGGTAACATGATCATCTCCTTCCACTCTTAAGCTTTTGTTCTTCATATTTTATGAGTTTCATATTCTTAGATCTAGAACTTTAGATAATTCTAGAAAATTACAGAAAAATCATAAAAATGTGAAACCAATTTCTATGATCTAGTTATGATTACTACTTTCATTATCCAAAAGCATGTGATCAAAGTAATTTTCCTTCCCTATTAACCATTAATGGTCGAACCTATGTAGGAAAATGGGTTTGGTGTTTTGTTGTTTGTTTTGAAAGTTAGTACTGATTTAAGCTCTATATTACTTGTATTATCTAAATACAAGAGCTTGTAATCAAAAACAATGTCTAGCCTATTTTAACCCTTATGGCCGAAACCCTAACTAGTTGGTCAGATGATTTTGTTTCATAATTTTAACTATTAACACTTAATATATGCTAGCTAATGCCCTAGGACTAGTATAAAAAATATTGGATTAAGAAAATAACCCTAGCCTTATTTTTATGACTTGGCCGAACCGAGCACCATATGGCCATATTTAGATTGGTTTGATTAATTTGTTAATTTGTTGATTTTGTTGAAGGTGGCTTTGGTAACTCGTGACGGGATATCGAGGATCGTCGATTTCGTGTTTCCGGTGGTAACTTAGTTGGGAGAAAGAACCATTCCATCATCGGAACCGATAAGTAGTATATAATTTATAATAATGGTGTATGGCGACCTAAATCATACTAGTGGTTGAGTAATCGACAATACCAAAATCGCATTGGAAACTTTTCCGCTTTACCAATGACGATTTGGGAATTGTAGGTTTATCGCCTTAGGTTAATTTTATAATATTGAGGATGTCTGAATTATTTATTATTGACTATTTGGGATACGCTAGTTGAGGTGCTCTACTGCATGTGACATTTTGTTTTGATGTTTGAATATTTTAGTGATTACTGTGTTATACATGATCTGCCTAGTTTGATAAATTGCTTAGCTAAATTTTAAGTAAAGATATATGTTGCTCATAGGTATTTTGTTTGGGGTGAGAGCTTGAATATAAATTAGAGGTGCCTAGCTATTATTTTATAGAAGTGATGTGATTTAGAATGTAAGTGGAGGTTATGAGGAAAGCTTGAGTCACTAGGTTGTTATTGATAAAAGTCAGTGAGAATCATAGGTTGCATTGTTGTTCATAACCGTGTATTTGAGATACACGATGACCGAAGTTCTCATGGACCGTGCCAAATTAGAAGTTAAGTTGTGCAACTATAGTGTCATTGCTATGCATGAGCACCCTTGATAGAGATGAGAGAGAGAATTAGGGTGTGCACCGACGGTACTGTGCAGCTGTAGTGTCATTGCTTTGCATGAGCATTCTCACCATGGATGAGAATGTGCACCGGTGTTGGGGACGCGTCACTTGGACGACTAACTGACATTCCTAACGAGGGATGTGTGACAGGATTAGTTGTGGCCACGTCAGCATAAATGTTTAGTTGCATGAGTTGGAAGGCAGATGATGATGTTATAAAGTATGGATGATTGTAGATTGTGAGTGATGCACGTTTGTGACTATTATTGTATTATATGCTATGAATTTTTTCCGCTTCTAATGATAGAACTTTTTCTTATCTCCCTATTTCTGTATTTTTGTGTATGTCTACTTTACTACCGATGGAAGAATATGTTGCTGAGGAGATGGATGGAACCCTATATGAAACGGGTGTTGCTGAGGAGTTGGATGAAACTCCATATGATGATGATGCCGGAGTAAAAGCTACAAATCCTAATAATATAGTGTAGTAAGTTAGGGCCAGTGAGTCATATAAGACATTTTATTTTCCACTAGTTATGAGCTGTTTTTGTAAATAAGTACCTGTGAGGGATCCTACTGAGAGGATACCCTTAATAGTGTCTTGGTAATGAAATGAATAAGCATGTGTGTATTTATATATTATAATGTTGTTGTGTATTAATTTTGCAGAAGTTATATGATTAGTATTAAGTTTTAATTTTTACGTATTTTCAACAATAAGTGTGTGATTAAGTAAATAAATAATAACGTTTTAATTTAATAATACAATGGGGCACAACGGGGTGTCTCATTTGGTGGTATCTGGGCAGTTCGATTCTAATCGGACTGTGAGGTCTAGGATGCTGTTATTGGCCGTGTCTAGTTGTGTCCACATCGGATTTTAACTATGCTTAGAAGTTGGGTAGTATGTCCCAACCCGATGCGACAATTAACATTAGTATGGCATATGATATGTATATACTTGTCTATGTGGTATTATATGTCATAATGATAAGATCGAATGATTTCTTTTACAGAATCATGGCTCGCGGAAAAGGACGTCCGACAAATAGCGCTCCTGAAAGAATCATTGGAGTTTTCAATGGTGACGTTAACCATACTGACAATGGAGGAGAGTCATCTGCGACTCCTAATACCATGGAAAGGATAGCTGCTGCCTTGTTATTACAAACACAGCAGAATGCTGAGATGCTGCAGATTAACAGAGAGCAACAGGAACATCAGAATCAAAGGAGAGTAGCAGCAGCTGAGGATACCGGAATGGCAACTCTTATGAAAGGGAAGCCACCTCAATTCAAAGGAGATTATAACCTAGAGAAGGAAGAATGGTGGGTACAAGAGATAGAGGAGATATTTGATACTATGCGTTGCAGAGAGGATAGGAAGGTGACATATGCTGCCTTCATGTTAACTGGAGGAGCAGAATCCTGGTGGAGAGGCAACCGAAGATTGTTGGAGGCCGAGGGCAGATTTATCAACTGGCAACTGTTTAGTGACTGCTTCTTTAAGAAGTATTTTCCACGTTTAGTTTGACACGAGAAAGAGAGGGAATTCATGAGTCTCAAACAAGGCAACATGACGGTAGGTGATTATGCATCAAGATTTGAGGCTCTGATTCAGTATTCAGAATTTTTTCAGAGATTCCCCGATGAAGATTGGCAATGTCGAAGGTTTGAGGAAGGACTCTGACATGAACTCCAGAGGGCTATAGTATCTCTCGATATCCAGAGTTTCCTGGAGCTGGTGGAAAGATGCAGTGCGATGGAAAGTATAGATCAGAGGATGGCTAATGAGCAGAAACAACTAAGGATTGGAGGTCCTACTCAACCGGGTTTTCAAAGTCGAGGAGGTAGTAACTCTTAATGGAGACAGACCATATGCCCGACCAGTGCAGACACCTGCACCAACACCAATGGTTAGAGCGGGTCAACAGCAGTAAGGCTTAGCTTGTTTCAGATGCGGAGGACCGCATTATCTTAGAGACTGCATGGAGCGACCTAGTTGTTTCATTGTGGGAAAACAAGTCATATGCCCCGAGATTGCAGACAGCGGGCTAGGCAACAGATGAAATAGAGGCAATAGAGGTGGAGCTGGAAGAGGAACCCCCACAGCAGGACGACATGGAGCAAGACCTCAGGCCGTTGGAAGAGTGTTTACCGTGAGAGAAGCTGAATCCTCTCAATCTACTGATCTTATACAAGGTATGTGTTTGATAGCTGGTAGACTCTCGTATGTGTTATTTGACTCAGGCGCTACGCATTCATTTATTTCGTATGAATATGTGGACCAATTAAAATTAAATGTTTCTCAATTACCGTATACCCTTACAGTATCTACTCCCACTAGTAATCCTTTGACTACCACGCCTGTTTGTTTACAGTGTCTTATAGTTGTTAAGAATGGGACATTTATTGTAGATCTTGTCGGTTTGCCTATGCAACAGATACATGTTATCCTTGGCATGGATTGGATTTTGGCTAACGATGTGATGCTAAATTGTTCTAGTAAGACCTTATCATTTCTTGAGCCTTCTAATGTAGTCTCTGCCAATGAAGGAGTGTCCATGAGGAGTGATGATTCTCGGTAGTACGTGATGCTGTTCGCAGTGGAAACTAATGAGACTCCTAGTATAGATTCTATGCCTATTGTGAGAGAGTTTCCTGAAGTTTTCCCTCCCGACGTTCCAGGTTTTCCACCAGAGCGAGAAGTGGAATTCACCATAGATCTTGTACCAGGGACAAGACCTATATCTATGGCGCCTTATCGGATGTCACCTGTAGAATTAGAGGAGTTAAAGAAACAGTTGGATGACATGTAGGGAAAAGAGTTCATAAGATCGAGTGTTTCACCGTGGGGAGCTCCGGTGTTATTTGTTAAAAAGAAAGATGGAAGTGCTAGGTTGTGCACGGATTATAGACAGTTGAACAAGGTAACAATTAAGAATAAGTATATGTTGCCTAGGATAGATGATCCGATGGATCAATTGAAAGGAGCAGTAGTGTTTTCTAAGATTGATTTGAGGTATGGATACCATCCGATTAGAGTAAGGAAGGAAGATATACTTAAAACATCTATCAGGACGAGGTACGGGAATTATGAGTATTTAGTTATGCCTTTTGGGGTAACTAATGCTCCAGCAGTGTTCATGGATTACATGAACCGAATCTTTAGACCGTTCCTCGATAAGTTTGTTGTTGTGTTCATCGACGACATCCTTATTTATTCCGGTACGTGGGAAGACCATGAGGAACATTTGAGAGTGGTGCTGCAAGTTTTGAAGGATGGACAGCTTTATGCTAAACTTTCCAATTGTGAATTTTGGATGGAAGAAGTCCAATTTCTTGGACATGTGATCAACAAGGAAGGTATAGCAGTAGATCCAGCTAAGGTTAAGGCAGTTCTTAAGTGGAAACGGCCTAAGTCAGTAAGTGACGTACGTAGTTTTCTAGGGTTAGCTGGATATTATCGGAGGTTTATAGAGGGTTTCTCGAAGATTGTGTTGTCTATGACGTAGTTGATGAGGAAAAATACAGCTTTTGTATGGACGGACAAGTGTGAGTAGAGTTTCCAAAACCTAAAGGACAGGTTGACTACATCACCTGTGTTAACTTTACCAAATCTGTTAGGACAGTTTGACGTATATTGTGATGCATCATACCAGGGTTTAGGTTGTGTTTTGATGCAGGAGGGAAGGGTTGTGGTTTATGCTTCCCGACAATTGAGAATTCATGAGTGAAATTATCCGACTCATGATTTGTAGTTAGCAGCCATAGTGTTCGCGTTAAACATATGGTGACACTTTCTGTAAGGATCAAAGTTTAATGTTTACAATGACCATAAAAGTCTGAAGTATCTATTTGACCAAAAAAGAGTTGAATATGAGACAGCGGGGATGGATGGAGTTTATCAAAGATTATGAGTTTGATTTACTATACCATCCTGGGAAGGTGAATGTTGTAGCGGATGCCTTGAGTAGGAAATTATTGCATGTATCTGCAATGATGGTTAAAGAGTTGGAATTACTGGAACAGTTCAAAGATTTGAACTTAGGAATGGAGTTGGTTGATGATAAAATTTTCCTAGGTATGATCACTATTAGTAGTGATTTTATGAGAGATCTTAAGGATAAACAAGTTTTGGATCTATATCTACATGAGATAAGTAGAGGTATAGATGAGGGTAAGATTTCTGAGTTTAGTAGAGGAACAGATGGTGTGCTGAGGTTTAGGGATAGAATATGTGTGCAGGGGATTTAAAACTTAGCAAAATGATATTAGAAGAAGCACATAAGAGTAAGTTGAGTTTTCATCCTGGATCCACTAAAATGTATCAGGATTTGAAGAAATTGTTTTGGTGGACGAGGATGAAGAAAGAGGTAGCAGAGTATGTTTTATCTTGCCTCGTGTGTCAGAAGGCTAAGATAGAGCATCAAAAGCTGGTGGGTTTACTGCAATCATTAGATATCCCAAAATGGAAATAGGATAGCATAGCTATGGATTTTGAACTCCTAAGAGACATGATGCGATTTGGGTTATCATTGATAGGTTGATGAAGTGTGCTCACTTCTTACCTATGGGTGAAAGTTATAGTTTGGAGAAGTTAACCCAAATTTACATCAAAGAAGTTATTAGGTTGCATGGTGTGCCATCGAGTATTGTCTCAGACCGAGATCTTAGATTCACATCTAGATTTTGGAAACAGTTGCACAATGCTTTAGGGACCAAGTTGAGGATGAGTTCTGCATATCATCCCCAAACAGATGGACAGTCAGAAGGACGATTCAATCATTGGAGGATCTTTTAAGAGCTTGTGTTTTGGAACACACTGGCAGTTGGGATGAGTTCTTGCCATTGATTGAATTTACTTACAACAATAGTTTTCACAGTAGTATAGGAATGGCACCATATGAGGCTTTGTATGGTAGGAAGTGTAGGACCCCGTTATGTTGGTATGAGATTGGTGAAAATCAAGTCTTGGGTCCAGATGTGGTGCAATAGACTATAGAACAAGTTAGGAAGATAAGGGAAAAGATGAAGGAAGACAGGATAGGCAAATGAGCTACAGTAACAAGAGAAGGAGACCTATAGAATTCCAGGAGTGTGATCATGTGTTTTTGAGAGTCACTCCGAAGACTGGAATTGGCAAGGCTATCAAAACTGGAAAACTTACTTCTCGATTCGTCGGACCTTTCCAGATTCTTCGAAGGATTGGTCCAGTAGCTTATCATATTGCTTTACCACCTAACCTTGCTAACCTTCATGACGTCTTTCACGTTTCTCAGTTGAGAAAATATTATCCAGATCCTTCACATGTTATTGAGTCAGTCTATACAACTGTGAGAGAATCTAGAGTATGAGGCTCTACCTGTAAGGATAGCAGATAGAGAGATTAAGGAGCTTCACGGTAGACGAATTCCTTTGGTTAAGGTCATATGGGATGAAACTACTGGAGATGCTACTTGGGAACGTGAAGCAGATATGCAACAATGATATACACATCTTTTCTGAGGTATGTAAATTCCGAGGACGGAATTTTTTTCTAAGAGGGGTAGTAATGTAACAGTTCGTTTTTAATTACGTTGTATTAACGTTAAAAATATATTTATTTATATTTTTATCTGCAACATAGGAAATGATTTTTAATAAAACAAAATCATATTCCTATCATATCTTATGGGACAAGGTTACGGTGAAATTTTGAATTTAAAACTCAAATGGAAACCGGTCTGCGTTTTTTTACTGATAGTATAATTTTATATCGACAGAAAACCCTAATTTGACCCGAAACTCAAATTTGTAGATTTTTTATATTATGTCTGTGAGGAATCCTACTTTCCAAATTTCTAATCATAAATGAAATATTATGTGTACTCAGACGAATTTTGGCGAAAGTTCGAACGGAAAACAGTCGATGTTTTCACTGACAATAAGATTTTAATGATCAGAAAACCTAATTTTGACTCGTGAATGAAATGTGTTATGATTAAATTAGATTTCCAACGAGTCTAATTAGTTTGAAAATTTTCAATCGAAAATGAAATATTACGCTTTTATTCTGGCGTAAAACCCTAATCGGGAAACCGACAGAATCGGCAACAGAATTGAAGAGACAAAATGGAACACCAAAGGAGCCGAGCTATGTAATGACTCGTCAAGAATTTATGATGCAATTAATGTTAGAAATTATGAGTTTATAAGCGAAATGACCAAAATGCCCTTTTAGCTTAACCTAACTAAAGTTAAGTTAGATTTTAACCATAGTTAAGGAACCATGGTTAATTTGTGGGGACAAGGGGCAGCCACAGCACTCAAAGAATATGAGCCACATGATTTTAATCCTAGTTAGCAAAAAAACCCTAGTTAGGTTAAGTATTAACTATAGTTAGTTAATATATATTATTATATTCATAAAACCTATTAATCTAATTCTAATAAACCAAACAAGGCATAAGATATAGCGTATATATATCCCCCAGACCGCTGCCCCCTTCACCCATCTCTTCATCTTCTTCATTTTCTTCATTTCTTCACTTTTCTCCGAAAAAAAAACTCAATTTTCAATCTTCAAAAGCTCCAAGTGCTTTCAAGTGAAACTTGCCAAGATCATCATCTATTATTCCTCCATCTTCTTAACTTAGGTAACATGATCATCTCCTTCCACTCTTAAGCTTTTGTTCTTCATATTTCATGAGTTTCATATTCTTAGATCTAGAACTTTAAATAATTATAGAAAATTGTATAAAAATCATAAAAATGTGAAACCAATTTCTATGATCTAGTAATAATTACTACTTTCATTATCCAAAAGCATGTGATCAAAGTCATTTTCCTTCCCTATTAACCATTAATGGCCGAACCTATGTAGGAAAATGGGTTTGGTGTTTTGTTTTATGTTTTGAAAGTTAGGACTTGATTTAAGCTCTATAATACTTGTATTATCTAAATCCAAGAGATTGTAATCAAAATCAATTTCTAGCCTATTTTAACCCTTATGGCCGAAACCCTAACCTAGTTGGTTAGAGGATTTTGTTTCATAATTTTAACTATTAACACTTAATCTATCCTAGTCAATGCCCTAGGACTAGAATAAAAAAATATTGGATTAAGAAAATAACCCTAGCCCTATTTTTATGACTTGGCCGAACCTAGCACCATATGGCCATATTTAGATTTGTTTGATTAATTTGTTGATTTGGTTGAAGGTGGTTTTGGTAACTCGTAGCGGGATATCGAGCATCGTCGATTTCGTGTTTTCGGTGGCAACTTAGGTGGGAGAAAGAACCATTCCAGCGTCGGAACCGATAAGTAGCATATAATTTATAATAATGGTGTAGGGCGACCTAAACCCTACTAGTGGTTGAGTAATCGAAAATACCAAAATCGCATTGGAAACTTTTCCGCTTTACTAATGACGATTTGGGAATTGTAGGTTTATCGCCTTAGGTTAATTTTATAATATTGAGGATATCTGAATTATTTATTATTGACTGTTTGTGATACGCTGGTTGAGGTACTCTACTGCATGTGACGTTTTGTTTTAATGTTTGAATATTTTATTGATTACTGTGTTATGCATGATCTGTCTGGTTTGATAAATTGCTTAGTTAAATTTTAAGTAAAGATATATGTTGCTCGGAGGTATCTTGTTTGGGGTGAGAGCTTGAATATAAATTAGAGGTGCCTAGCTATTATTTTATAGAAGTGGTGTGATTTAGAATGCAAGTGGAGGTTATGAGGAAAGCTTGAGGCACTAGGTTGTTATTGATAAAAGTTAGTGAGAATCATAGGTTGCATTGTTGTTCATAACAGTGTATTTGAGATACACGAGGTCCGAAGTTCTCATCTACCGTTCCAAATTAGAAGTTAAGTTGTGCAACTATAGTGTCATTGCTATGCATGAGCACCCTTGATAGAGATGAGAGATAGAATCACGGTGTGCACCGACGGTACTGTGCAGCTATAGTGTCATTGCTTTGCATGAGCATTCTCACCATGGATAAGAATGTGCACCAACGTTGGGCACGCGTCACTTGGACGACTAACTGACATTCCTAACGAGGGATGTGTGACAGGATTAGTGGTGGCCACGTCAGCATAAAGGTTTAGTTGCATGAGTTGGAGGGTAGATGATGATGTTATAAAGTATGGATGATTGTAGATTGTAAGTGATGCATGTTTGTGACTATTATTGTATTATATGCTATGAATCTTTTCCGCTTATGATGATAGAACTGTTTCTTATCTCCCTATTTCTGTATTTTTGTGTATGTCTACTTTACTATGTTAGAAGACCCGATGGAAGAATATGTTGCTGAGGAGATGGATGGAACCCTGTATGAAACGGATGTTGCTGAGGAGTTAGATGAAACTCCGTATGATGCTGATGCTGGAGGATAAGCTACAAATCCTAATAATATAGTGTAGTAAGTTAGGGCCAGTGAGTCATATAAGACATTTTATTTTCTGCTAGTTATAAGCAGTTTTCGTAAATAAGTACCTATGACGGATCCTACTGAGAAGATACCCTTAACAGTGTCTTGGTAATGAAATGAATAAGTATGTGTGTATTTATATATTATAACGTTGTTGTGTACTAATTTTACCGAAGTTATATGATTAGTATTAAGTTTTAATTTTTACGTAGTTTCAACAATAAGCGTGAGATTAAGTAAATAAATAATAAGGTTTTAATTTAATAATACAATGGGGCACAATGGGGTGTCTCACCTCCTCTTGTGCGAGGTTTCTTTCCAGCCATGGTGATGAAGGAGGTTTAGGAGAGATGGATGAGAGTTTGTTGATGACAAGAGAGAAGTATATGAAGAACAAAGACCGAGAATGATGTTCTTTGTAGAAACTATGGTCTAAACATGATGGTCTTGCTATGTATGAGAAGAATGTTGGAGAAGAGAGGTTCTTGTGCATCACAATTTGAGCAAGGGTCTTATAACCCATGCAAAAAAATTTCATATCTGCAGAGTATTCGAATACTAGGAGGAGTATTTGAATACTCCCAAAAATATGTACCAGTTTTTTGCTGGTATTCGAATACAAGGTAGGGTATTCGAATACTTCACATAAAATAGGTAAAATTTGAAGAGTATTTGAATACATTGTGGTGGTATTCAAATACTACCTGGATAGAGAGAAAAATTCACATAGATTTCACATATATTCATGCATATTGCTCATCCAGAGATCAAATCACATTCTTATAAGATTAAAGATCAATATATACAAGATATGCATCCAAACAATCATAGCATATAAGATCAATCAATACATGTTTCATCTATGATCCCTAGTTCTCTTCTTATATAGAAGAAGATTTCTCTAGGCAAAGGTTTGGTAAAGATATCGGCTAATTGTTTATTTGATTCAACAAAGTCTAGAACAATATCTCCTTTTTGAACATGATCTCTTAAGAAATGGTGCCTTATCTCAATATGTTTAGTCCTAGAGTGTCGGATAGGATTCTTGGATAGATTGATGGCACTGGTATTATCACATCTAATTGGAACTTGGTCCAATTCTATTCCATAGTCTAACAATAGTTGTTTCATCCAAAGAATTTGGGCACAACAACTACCGGTCGCAACGTATTCCGCTTCGGCGGTTGATAAGGCAACACTAACTTGCTTTTTACTAAACCGTGAAATTAAGCAATTACCAAAAATATGACATGTGCCACTAGTACTCTTCCTATCAAGTTTGCATCGGGCAAAATCCGAATCCGAATATCCAACTAGACTACAACTAGATCCTTTAGGATACCAAAGTCCTACATCTGTTGTACCTAACAAATATTTCATTATTCATTTTACGGCGGTTAGGTGAGATTCTTTAGGACATGATTGATAACGGCCACACATGCATACACTGCACATAATATCTGGCCTAGTAGCAGTAAGATAAAGTAGAGATCCAAGTATACCTCTATACTTAGTTACATCTACCAGATTACCATGTTCATCTTTGTCAAGATAGGAGGATGTGCCCATAGGTGTGGAAGCCTCTTTTGCCTTGTCCATGCCAAATCTTATGAGTAGTTCCTTGAAATACTTGGCTTGGTTGATGAAAGTTCCACTAGGCACTTGTTTGATTTGTAGCCCCAGGAAGAAAGTGAGTTCACCCATCATAGACATCTCGAATTCACCTTGCATTTTCTTAGAGATTTCGTTGCACATAGATTCATTAGTAGCTCCAAAAATAATGTCATCAACATATACTTGTATAATCAAAATATCATGCTTTTTCTTTTTAATGAAAAGAGTAGTGTCAACCTTCCCTCTTTGAAAATCTTTTAGCAAAAGAATTTTGCTAAGTCTCTCATACCAAGCTCTTGGAGCTCGTTTCAAACCAGAGAGCCTTTTTTAAGTTTAAAAATAAAGTTTGGTTTTTCAAAGTTTTCAAAACCAGGTGGTTGATCTACATAAACTTCTTCTTGAATTAAGCCATTAAGAAAAGCACTTTTGACATACATTTGATAGAGATTAAATTTCATAAGACATGCAAAAGCAAGAAGCAATATAATAGCTTCTAACCTAGCAACGGGTGCATAAGTTTCCTCATAGTCTATGCCTTCTTCTTGATTATATCCTTTGGCTAGTAATCTTGCTTTGTTTCTAACAATACCATTCTCATCTAACTTGTTCCTAAAATCCCATTTAGTTCCAATTACTTGTTTATTACTAGGTTTAGGTACAAGTTCCCATACATCATTTCTTGTAAATTGATTTAACTCATCTTGCATAGAAATTACCCAATGTTCATCTGTAATAGCCTCATCAATTATCTTAAGTTTAACTTGAGACACAAAAGACATAAAATGACATACATTCCTAAGAGAAGAACGAGTAGTTACCCCTTTGGTGATGTCACCTATCACCTTATCAATTGGATGGTATTTAGTCATTCTCCACTCCTTAGGAAGTTCCTCATCTCTTTGTTGTTGATCTTGAGGCTCCAATCTTGGTTCTTGTTCATTGTCCTTTGCTTGCTCTTCTTGAGAATCCATTCTTGTATCTACAATATCATCATTATGCACTTTCCCAACTTCTTGGGGGTTAGTTTCATCAAATGATACATGAATAGATTCTTCTATATTCTTGGTTCTTTTATTGAAAACTCTATATGCTTTACTTGATGATGAATAACCAAGAAAGATTGCTTGATCCGGTTTAGTATCAAACTTTCCAAGATTGTCTTTTCCATTATTCAAAACATAGCATTTGCATCCAAAGACATGTAAATGTGATATATTTGGTTTTCTACCTTTATACAACTCATAAGGGCTTTTCAACAAGATAGGTCTAATAAGCACTCTATTAGACACATAGCAAGCGGTGTTAACCACATCCGCCCAAAAATATTTAGGTAGACTAGATTCACTTAACATAGTTCTTACCAACTCCTCTAAGGACCTATTCTTCCTCTCAACAGTTCCATTTTGTTTAGGGGTCCTTGGAGCTGAAAAGTTATGTTCAATTCCATGTTTATCACAAAAACATTCAAATTCATGGTTTTCAAATTCCCCACCATGATCACTTCTAATGCATGCTATTTTCAAATCTTTTTCATTTTGAATCACTTTAGCAAGTTTCTTGAAAGCATGGAATGCATCACTTTTTTGAACTAAAAACAATGTCCATGTAAATCTTGAGAAATCATCAACAATCACTAAAGCATAATAGTTTCCACCAAAACTCATTGTCCTTGAAGGACCAAATAAATCCATATGAAGCAATTGCAAAGGTCTAGAAGTAGATACAACATTCTTGGGTTTAAAACTAACTCTAGTTTGTTTACCCTTTTGGCATGCATCACATAAACCTTCTTTGTTAAATTTTATCTTAGGCAAACCAATCACTAAATCCTTAGAGATAAGTTTGTTAAGGTGATCCATGTGAATGTGTGCAACTCTTCTATGCCAAAGCCATGCATCATCATCTTTACTAATCAAGCATTGCATGGAAGATTAAATTTCATTCAAATCAAGCATATATATGTTATTGATTCTCTTGCCAATAAACCTAACTTGTTTATCATGCATACTTTCAACTAAGCAACATTTTTCATCAAAAACAACTTTAAAGCCCTTATCACATAGTTGACTAATGCTTAATAAGTTATGCTTTAGACCTTCAACCAATAACACATTATCAATTGTGGTATTATAATTCTTACCAACCTTACCCACTCCAAGAATTTTACCCTTGTTGTTATCTCCATATGTGACATGACCACTTTTCCTTAGAGATAGATGGGAAAACTTGGAGATGTCTCCAGTCATATGTTTAGAGCATCCACTATCCAATTACCATTCCTTGCATAGTGTCTTCAAGCATATCTATACAAAAGAGATCAAATCTTAGGTATCCAATTTGAATTGGGTCCTTGTATGTTAGTCTTGGGTTTACTCCCTTTAGGGACCCACATGAAGTTATAATTCTCAACTTCTTTTCTTTTGATATAACATTTTGAAATATGGTGTCCATGCTTGCAACAAAAATAGCATTTTTATAGTTGACTTATTTTGTTTGCTTGATGGAACAAATTGAGTCTTGTTGGAGGCTTTAGCATCAAATGGATTGTATCCCAATCCGGCCTTAACAAAACTCATAGTTTGTTTACCAAGTAAAATATTAAGATTCTTACTTCCATTTGTGAACCTTGTAAGTGACCTTTTCAAATCAATGTTTTCACTTTCCAAATTCTTGCAGTTTCACAAGTGGTACCATTCTTTTTCTTTTCCTTTTGAAGGACTTTTACAAATCTTTTGCATAGTCTCAATCTCTAGCTTTTGATCCTCAACTTGCTTTTTCAAAACAAAATTTTCTTTTTCAAGTTGAGCCATCAAATTCTTTTGTTTCAAAACAAGTTTGGCTAAATCAAGAGACTCTTTATGCAGTTCTTCAAAAGCATCATGCAACTCATCATAAGTAAAAGAGAGAGAGTTCATCATCCGATACCTCATCTTCACTTTGATGTGAAGTCATTAAACATAGATTGGCCCCTTCACTTCTTACCCTTCTTGTCTTTCTTGCCCTTCTTCTCATCTTTATCATTCTACTTCTTGTAGTTGGGGCAATCATATTTCATGTGACCGGGCTTTCCACATTCATAATAAGTTGGGTTTGAAATACTCTCCTTCTTTGTGAACTTATTGTTGTTGAAGTTGCCTCTTTTGAAGTTGCCTCTTCTCTTAAGAAACATTCCAAATTTCCTCACTAACAAGTTGATGTGCTCCTCTTGGAATTCTGATAATGTGAATCCGTAAGTGAACGGCTTCGTCGTCAAGTAATAAAAAGATCGAACCCACAGAGACTGTGATCTTAAACAACAATTAATTATTAAATTAATTAATCTAAACAAGAAAAAGATTTGGATTTTGAAATAAGAATTAACTAACAAATCAAATATTTAAAACGCAATCAAACAGAATCACAAAGCAAATCAAATCTGGAGTTTTTCAAATATAAAGAGATTTCCAGGAATTGGGTTACCAACAAGACTGCTTATGCTACTAAATTTACTACCCCTCTTGTTAATTATCAAAATGCTTTGAAGGTGAATTTATCTTAATAAAGTTAATGTTCCCTCTCGAGATACAAGAACCGTGCCCAATTAAACCAACCCTTACTCTCGTGGTAAATGTATTTAAATTGAACCCATTAAGTTTTATGACAATTCAATGAACTCTTGATGGACCGCTTCTAACTCTCGTGATTTAAGCCCTAAGTTCAATTCTTATGGATCAAATACCTAGGTTCACTTCTCAGTTCCTCCCTAGAATATCTAAGACATGCAAATAGGTGATCAATCAATTCACATGGATTAAGCACAATAAGAACCAAATCTAAAGCTAATTGAAATTAACAAAAAGGGAAAAGCATCAATTCATCACATAAAACAAGTCTTGGGCATAGGCCCAATTCCTAGAAATAAAAAGACTACTCAAGCATTGCCATGTTCATAGCAATCTTGATTAAAAAGAACATAAAAATCCTAAGAAAAGAGTAGAAATTGGAGAAGAAGAGAAATCCTAAATTAAGCCTAAGGTAGCAGCCCAGAGATGCCTATTTTCGAGCCCAATTGCCCTATTTATAGAGCAGGTCAACTTGGATTTAAAGCTATCACAAAATCAGATCAAATCAGCAAATCAAAATTCTAGATTTTACGCGTCAAGGCCGTGATGCCTGCGACGGCCAGGCCGTGACAGGTCCTGACTTGGAGAAGGCTTTACTGCTTGGTATGTCACGGCCGTGATGGGCATCACGGCCTGGCCGTGATCAGTTCTTCCTGTGAGAGTATGGTCCAGTTTGCATGTCACGGCTGTGATGGCCATCAAGGCCTGACCGTGACCAGTTCTGAGTTTTTCATTCTTAATTCTTTTCAGCCCGACTCGATTATGGCCCTGATGCCTGTCACGGTCAGGCCGTGTTGGGCTCTGTTTGGCTCATTTTTCTTGTTTTTCAAGTTCCATCTTCATGAAAACTCCAAATCAACTAGACTTACGCATTTCATCATCAATTCCTGCACACAAACACCACAAAACCACCTTACCCGTTCCAAGGTAAAACTAACAAAAATCAAATTAAAAATGCCTAAACTACATTAAAATGCATGCAATATGATAAATAAATATGAGGTGAAATCACACTCATCAAACTACCCCAAGCTTAAGATTTTGCTTCTCCTCAAGTAATAACCTAGGCCAGACAAGATAGACAATCAGAGCATGGACAGTGAACCAAGAAACCAAGTAACAAATCCAAGTAACAGGCATATCCAAATAAGTAACCAAGAGACAATCAATTTCAACCCCAATTAGAAGCTTAGGTTCCCTAAATTCATGCCTCTCACTAATTCGAGCACTCTTCTCACCTCGCGTAAGTGTTTAAGGACGTATGACAATTCACTCAATTTTCTCAAGGAAGGTACCCTACCATAAGCTTTATTATTAACCAAATCTCTACTTTATTAATGAAAACACATAAGAATCAAGAGGTCTTTTATTTTGGTTGTAATGGGGTCATGGGATTAATCATTAGCTGGGGAAACCAAGAAAAGGAAAATTCAAGAAGGCTAACAAAATATCAAATAATTCAAAGCATGACAACCTTCTAAAATACCTTTTTGGGCTTTAATTCACTTTTCCACCTTTCTTTCTTTCTCTCTTTCTTTTTTCTCATCCCCTTCTCCGTTTTTTTTTTGTTTTTTTGTTTTAATTTGGAGAAGGAGAGATTTCCAACTTAAGAGAAATATTTTTCTAACTTTTTCATCTCACAATTTATTTTTCAAGCCACCTTTTAGCCCTTTTTGCAATACTTTAAAAGGTGTCATACCAAGCATCATTCATCAAAATCAATCAAGGTACCAAGAAAAGCATTTTATTCTATTAGGCTCAAAATTAGGCAACTAAAGGGTAGCATCTAATCAGTCAAAGCTCAGAAGGCCAGAAAAATACCTACTACCTCAATCATTTTCAGATATGTTTTCAAAAATTTCTAAGTTTCAAAACGGTTTCAAGTCAAGTTCTAGAGAATACAATCCAAGAGGAAGAAAACACTTAATCATAAAAAATGGGATAAATTTAGTGAGTACCCCTTTTAGGCTCAAAAATCTCACATTTAGTAGTTTGAAATTAATGAGAAACACATATTCAAGGAACCACATGATAATTATCAACTATCAAAAGATCATCTCAAGCATTTTTATTTTTAGCCTATTAAAAGAATACAAAATTAGGTTCAAAAATTGACTGTCTCAATTCATTTGGCACCAAGTTCTCATAATAGGATGCAAATTCAAAACAAGGGCAATCTAATGATGTGATCATGCAAAACTACGCCTAAATGAATGCAACATGAAAAATGCAATATGCAAAAATAATACCCCTACCCCAAGCTTAAAAACTTACATTGTCCCCAATATAAATAATCAAGTCGAAGAGAGGAGAAAAATGGAACAACTCACCTAGATGGTGAAGGGTGTTGCGTAAATTGACCAAAGAGTGAGGGCGAAATTTTAAAAAAAAAAAAACTTCACAGGGCGCGTCACGGCAGTGACCATATTCATGGCTGGACCGTGATCAATTTGGGAGGCTTTCTTGGCATCATCACGGCCGTGACTTTCATCACGAAATGCCCGTGATCCATTCTGATCATTGTACTCCTTTTGGTCACTCCCGTGAGACTCGTCACGCCTGGGCTGTGACCATTTCTGACCTCCTGGCTTCTTCACATCACGCCCGTGATGGCTATCACAACCTTGGCCTGATCAATTCTGCCTCCACACTTCTTTTCTTATTCTTTTTTTATCATGGTAATGATGGCTATCAGGGCCAGGCCATGATCTCTTCTGACTTCATCTTTCAATGCCTGGTTGTTCTTCATGCCTCCCTAACCTGAAAATAATTGGCAAACCCATTGATTTGTGATCTTTCTTCTCTTAATCTTCTCAAATTATTCAAAAAAAAATCAAAAACAAATTAAAAAGGGAAAGAAAGCTTGGGTTGCCTCCCAAGAAGCGCTTATTTACGGTTTTAAGCTTGACCATACTCCTTTCAATCAACCAGGATCAGCTGGGCTGGGAAGTGAATGAACACCTCTCTTCCAAGGAAGTCCTTCAAAAAGTCTATTTTGTTCATATGGCCACATGCGCTTTCGCTTTGCTCTTTCCACTCTGAGTTTCATAGCCTTACTTCCTCCCGGAGGAAGTTTTAACTCCACATGTTGAGCAACTCCAATTTCATCATTATTTGGTGCATCATTTGTCATGCAAGGTTTGGGAGTTGCTTCCATGTTAAGATCCTCCTTCACCTTTGGAGGCATTATCTCAATCCTGCACACATGACTCTCAAAAGGAGGGTTGTTATATGAGTTAGTCAAATCAAAATACACCCTTCCTTTCTCTACATTCAAGGAGAGCTTACCATTTTTTACATCTATTATTGCTCCAGCTATGGCCAAGAATGGCCTTCTAAGAATGATAGGGAATTTAGAATTCTCGTTCATATTCAACACCATGAAATCGGTACGAATGAAAAATTTCCCTACCTTTATAGGGACATTCTCTAGTATTCCTAGAGGAGTTTTAGTTGAGCCATCCACAAATTTCAAAGAGAACTTGGATGGACTCAATTCCTTGGTTCCTAACCTCTCAAAGATGGTAAGTGGCATCAAACTCGCACTAGCTCCTAAGTCACATAAGGCTTGGTCTATTTTCACTTCTCCAATTGAGCAACCAATAGAGAAACTTCCTGGATCTTTTAGTTTATGAGGCATATTAGTTTTTATCATTTCATCATGCTTCTCAATTAAGCTCTTAGTCTCTTTTTCTACTTGCTTTTTATTAACTAGCCTTTGTGGGAAAGGTATTGGAGGTTGGTAAGGTGGTGGAGGGACGTACTTTGGTTCTATCTCTTCTTGTTCACTCATGTCCTCCTCACATTCCACATCCTTTTCAACTACCATAAGCTTATCATCTCTCAAGTATATAGCATTACAGTGCTCATTGGGATTAACTTCGGGTTGTCCCGAAAACGTACCCTTAGTTCTAGAATATATACTAGCTTGTTGGGCAATCTGAGTTCAATGGTTCAATGTGTTGTTGTAGTTCCCGTAGGAAAGATAAGGGCTATTCTTCCTTCCTTGGTTGTAAGAATTTGGAGGAACATAGTTTGGCAACTTCGGGTTCGTGTCATAAAAATTGTGACATGAATTCACTTGTTCACCCGAAGCGCCGGATCCAGCAGCACTACCATGTGGGCACTCCATCATGTCATGTCCCTGCATACCACAAATCTCACAAACAACATTAGTAGCACCTATTAAACTCACATTAGATTTTTCAAGCTTATCAAAGAGTTTTCTCAATGAGTCAACTATAGACATAATTAAATCATTACCATTCATTTCAAACTTATCCCCTGAAAGATTTTTTGGGTTATTACATCTTTCTGAACCCCATTAGTGATAGTTGGTAGCAACGTTCTCAATGATCTCAATGCTTGAGTCAGTGGTCTATTCATCAATGCTCCACCAGCTGCGGAGTCAAGTGACACCTTCAAAGAATAGTCCAATCCATTGTAGAAGGTATGCACTAAAAGCCACTTCTCAAGCCCATAATGTGGGCAATATTCTATCAATCCCTTGTAACGATCACAAGCTTCAGATAAGAATTCTCCGTCCTTTTGGTAGAAGCCGGTGATCTGAGTTCCTAGGTAAGCGGTCTTGGATGGTGGGAAGAATTTTTCCAAGAATGCCTGCTCCAGTTGGTCCCAAGTTGACAAAGTATTAACAAGCACTGACTTCAGCAAAGGTCTTGCCTTTCCAGTCAGAGAGGAGGGGAATAACGTCAAGCGAATAGCATCAATCGGGGCACCTTGAAATCTTATTACATCACATAATTCCAAGAATGTCTCCACATGATCAGTCGGGTCTTCCAAGGGTAATCCTCCAAATTGATGTTGCCTAATCATGCCAATTAACTGAGGCGGTATACTGTAGTTCTCCGCCTCAATTTCTGGCCTAGCAATCCCAGTTCGCAAACCCCTAGCATTTGGGGCTGCGTAATCCTTCAGTGGTTTGGTATCCGGTAGATTCGCCATGAGTAGAATGGGGATCAACCTTTCTCTCGCTATTTGTCTTTGTAGTCTCCTACATCCATGAAAAGTCCTTTCGATATCGGGGTCAACTTCAATAAGAGTCCCAAGACTTTGGGATCTTCGCATAAAAGAGAAAAATACCTACAAAGAGATAAATACACTAGAAAAAGAAAGAAAAATTAATTAAAAAAATGACCAGAAAAATCAATATAAAAATTAAATTGAAATTCAAGAAAGCACGGTCCCCGACAACGGTGCCAAAAACCTGATAGCGTGAATCCGCCAGTGAACGGCTTCGTCGTGAAGTAATAAAAAGATCGAACCTAGAGAGACCGTGATCTTAAACAACAATTAATTATTAAATTAATTAATCTAAACAAGAAAAAGATTTGGTTTTTGAAATAAGAATTAACTAACAAATCAAATATTTAAAACGCAATCAAACAAAATCACAAAGTAAATCAAATCTGGAGTTTTTCAAATTAAAAGAGATTTATAGGAATTGGGTTACCAACAAGACTGGTTATTCTACTAGATTGACTACCCCTCTTGTTAATTATCAAAATGCTTTGAAGGTGAATTTATCCTAATAAAGTTAATGTTCCCTCTCGAGATACAAGAACCGTACCCAATTAAACCAACCCCTACTCTCGTGGTAATTGTATTTAAATTGAACCCATTAAGGTTTATGACAATTCAATGAACCCTCGAAGGACCGCTTCTAACTCTCGCGATTTAAATCCTAAGTTCAATTCTTATGGATCCAATACCTAGGTTCACTTCTCAGTTCCTCCATAGAATATCTAAGACATGCAAATAGGTGATCAATCAATTCACATGGATGAAGCACAATAAGAACCAAATCTAAAGCAAATTGAAATTAACAAAAAAGGAAAAACATCAATTCATCACATAAAACAAGTCTTGCGCATAGCCTCAATTCCTAGAAATAAAAAAGACTACTCAAGCATTGCCATGTTCATAGAAATCTTAATTAAAAAGAACATAAAAATCCTAAGAGAAGAGAAGAAATTGGAAAAGAAGATAAATCCAAAATTAAGCCTAAGGTAGTAGCCTAGAGATGCTATTTTCGAGCCTAATTTCCATATTTATAGAGTATGTTAACTTGGATTTAAAGCTATCACAAAATCAGATCAAATCATCAAATCAAAATTCCAAATTTTGCACGTCACGGCCATGATGCCCGTCACGGCCCCGTGACAGGTTCTGACTTGCAAATGGCTCTACTGCTTGGTCTGTCACGATCGTGATGGGCATCACGGCCTAACCGTGATCAGTTCTGCCAGTGAGAGTCTGGTCCAGTTTGCATGTCATAGCCGTGATGGCCATCACGGCCTGACCGTGACCAGTTCTGAGTTTTCCATTTTTCTTTCTTTTCAGTCCTACTCGATCATGGTCATGATGCCGGTCACGGCCAGGACGTGATGGACTCTGTTTGGTTCATTTTTCTTGTTTTTAAAGTTCTATCTTCATGCAAACCCCAAGTCAACTAGACTTACACATTTTCATCAACAATTCCTGCACACAAACACCACAAACCACCTTACCCGTTCCAAGGTAAAAGTTAACAAAAATCAAATTAAAAATGCCTAAACTACATGAAAATACATGCAATATGATAAAGAAATATGAGGTGAAATCACACACTGTCAAATTCCTCACTTGATTCATCACTATCACTTAGGTCTTCCTTTCTTGAAGATGCAACCAAAGCTATGCCTTTCTTCCTCTTGTCTTGATCTTCATTCTCATTTAATCTTGATAGCTCAAGTTCATGCTCTTGAAGCTTTCCAAAGAGTGTAGCAAGTGACATTGTAGAAAGATTCCTTGATTCTGCAATAGTCGTGACCTTGGGTTGCCTAGACCTATTCAAACATCTTAGAACTTTATTAATAAGATCCTCATTACAAACACTTTACTAAGAGCACTAAGTTGGTTAATAATATATGTAAAATGGTTTTGCATATCACATATAGATTCACCATTCATCACTCTAAACAATTCATACTCATGGGCTAAAGTGTTCATCATAGATCTTCTTAATTCACTTGGCCCTCATGGGCTACCTCAAGTCACTAGTGGAAAAAAGGCCTTTCTACAACGGTTGAAAAAGACTTTCTACAACAGTTGATCAACCGTTGTAGATACGCTCGATGTAGAAAGTACACTTCTATATCGGTTGGAAGACACAACCGATGTAGAAAGTTAACTTTCTACATCTGTTTTTTTTACCAACCGTTATAGAAAGTGCTCTTCCTGATTACTGTCATGGACTTTTTACATCGGTTAAGGTCACAACCGATGTAAAAAGTCTTGTATTTTTTTTAAAAAAAACATCATTTGTTTCTTCCCTCACTTCCTTTCCCTGTTTTCATTCAGTTTTCAGTACACATCAACAAAATCAACAACAACACAAAATTAACAAAAACTCAACAATTAACATTAACATTCATATATATAATTCAATATCCATATATATAGTTAACCAATACTAATTAATCTAGTTATATCAACAAAAAAACTAAACCTATATAAATGTCAAACTAAATACATCTAAGATACAAATGGTTTACTATAATCAAGAAAGAAGTTTGCCTAACGCTTCTTGATGTCCTCAATCTCATCATAAGAGAATGGCTCCGCATTGTTGAAATTCTACAAGTTCAAATAACATAAGATAAACAATATTAGCAAATAGAGTAAAACAAACATATAATAATTAACTCTTATAATTAAAAACACTATTAATTACCCCCTCCGATCGATCAGTAATATCGACGGAGACAATAGTCAACATATGTCTCAAGACAAAATATCCACACTTCCAGTTGCCTTGTTGTCGATTAGACTACAAATTATAGACAATAATGAGTAAACATATAATAATTACTATTATATATATAACTTCCAATTGAATCTTGGGTTAACTACTTACATTGCAACAAATCCATTGAGGCTTTACTCTCCTAGCCTTGCTTTTACCTTCCAACCTACTACATACCTGAATTTGTCATGAAGAAAGAAGAGAAGTAGGAAACAAAGTGAGGGATTGACCTGAGCAGTTTGTGTGTCAACAACCTTGCTATCAACTAGATCATTTTTGTTCCCTACAAGAAGCTTGCACATGGTGTCATTAGCATATCTATCAATCTCGTGCAACCACTGGTTCACATTGTCGAAGCTTTCCATCTCGATAACATCATACACAATCTGTTTGTTGCAATTAATAAAAAAACTTATTGACAGTAGGTATGACAAGTATATGGTAGTGAGTTTAGAAGGAGAGATGAGAAGATACACTAGTGGAAATAATGTAATATACGGGAACGTTTTACGTCAGTTGACCATATGTTTGACGTTAAAAATGAGGCGGTGGCAGTTTTGTAAATATTAAATCAATATTTGCGTCAGTTAAATAAAGAACTGACGTTAAAAGTGATTTTAACACTTTTAACGTCAGTTGTTTATACAACTGACGTTAAATGTGTGATTTTTACGGCAGTTAAATAAATAACTGACATAAATAATTATGAAACTCATTTCTTTCGTTGTCATCTCCCTGTTGTCACTCTTAACGCAGATCACTCCATATAGTGCAGTTTATTTCTAAACCTTTTTTTAAACAAGTTTATTTTTAATGTTAATTAATTAGATTGAATTAGTAAACAAATTCTTCTACAAATTAAAATAAATAAACACTTAACATAAAACAAGTTATATGTATAATCAAAGCGTATCTCATTGAAGCGATTCATAAGTTACAATTACATGATTAAAAGATAAAAAAATTCTGCAACATAGCCCTAAAATATAAAAAAGTTTCTGCTTCAACATCATTTTCTTCTCAATCCTATCCTCAGAAACTCCAATTAATGGATGCATCTCCTCCCTCACTTGAATTCCATGATGCATCGCACGTGAATCCACAGTCACTAGTAGCGAAAGCAAAGTGAAATGGATCTTTGCATCACCTCCTTCACTGGAATTCCTTGATGCATTGTCTTGAATCCACAGTCACTTGCAGCGAAAGCAAAGTGAAAGGGATGACGGGGATGAAATAAAGTCAGGGAATCACATTACGTGATTCACCCAACCTTACCATCCATGTTATGTGATTTACTCAACCTCAGAAGTTTGTTGACCATTAAGACAGAGACCTTTAAGTCTAGGTATAGGAATAAATAACAACACCTCAAATATGATAGAGGCATATTGTGAAGGAATAGAAAAAGCACGAAATATAGAGGAAAAGAAGAGGGGGTGTAATACAGATCGGCTGATACAGAAGAATATGGTTCTTTATATAGAGAAGAGAGACTATCTGAATTTCTTGAAAACTGATCTAAAAACTTAATGCTCATTAAGAGGATTAAGTTACAAGGTGAATGGGTAAGTAGCACAGTAGTCAAAGGAATGAATGTTTTTACATAAACTTATACACTTTTAACGTCAGTTGTCTTAAACAACTGACGTTAAAATTGTTTTTAAAATAAAAAATATTTATTTTTAACGCCAGTTTTTTATACAACTGACGTTAAAAGTGTGATTTTTTACTTCTGTTAAATAAATAGCTGACGTAAATAATCCTATATCCCTATCTAAAATGCCATGTTGTCACTCTTAACACAGGTCACTCCATATATATAGTGCAGTTTATTTCTAAACTTTTTTTTTAAACAAGTTTATTTTTAATCTTCATTAATTAGCTTGAATTAGTAAACAAATTCTTGTGCAAATTAAAATAAATAAACACTTAACATAAAACAAGTTATATGTATAATCAAATCGTATCTCATTGAAGCGATTCATAAGTTACAATTACATGATTAAAAGATAAAAAAATTCTGCAACATAGCACTAAAATATAGAAAAATTTCTGCTTCAACATCAATTTCTTCTCAGTCCTGTCCTCAGAAACTTCAATGGATGCATCTCCTCCCTCACTTGAATTCCTTATTCTCCATCTGCTTTATCCACAGTCACTTGCTGCGAAAGCGAAGTGGAATTGATGAGGGGATGAAATAAAGTGAGGGAGTCACATTACGTGATTCACCCAACCTTACCATCCATGTTACGTGATTTACTCAACCTCAGAAGTTTTTTGACCATTAAGACAGAGACCTTTAAGTCTAGGTATAGGAATAAATAACAAAAGTCTCAAATGTGATAGAGCCATATTGTGAAGGAATAGAAAACGCACGAAATATAGAGGAAAAGAAGAGGGTGTATTACAGACTGATACAGAAGAATGGCACTTTATATAGAGAATAGAGACTCTCTGATTTTCTTGAAAACTGCTCTATAAACTTAATGCTCATTAAGAGGATTAAGTTACATGGTGCATGGGTAAGTAGCACAGTAGTCAAAGGAATGAATGTTTTTGCAGAAACTTATACACTTTTAATGTCAGTTGTCTACAACAACTGACGTTAAAATTGTTTTTAAAATAAAAAATATTTATTTTTAACGTCAGTTGTCTATACAACTGACGTTAAAATGTTTGATTTTTTACTTCAGTTAAATAAATAGCTGACGTAAACAATCATATATCCCTATCTGAAATGCCCTGTTGTCACCCTTAACGCAGGTCACTCCATATAGTGCAGTTTATTTCTAAACTTTTTTTTAAAACAAGTTTATTTTTAATCTTAATTAATTAGCTTGAATTAGTAAACAAATTCTTGTGAAAATTAAAATAAATAAACACTTAACATAAAACAAGTTATATATGTATAATCAAATTGTATCTCATTGAAGTGATTCATAAGTTACAATTGCATGATTAAAAGATAAAAAATTTCTGCAACATAGCCCTAAAATATAAAAAAGTTTCTGCTTCAACATCATTTATTCTTCTCAGTTCTGTCCTCAGAAACTCCAATTAATGGATGCATCTCCTCCCTCACTTGAATTCCATGATGCATCGTGCGTGAATCCACGGTCACTAGCAGCGAAAGCAAAGTGAAAGGGATCTTTGCATCACCTCCTTCACTAGAATTCCTTGATGCATCGTCTTGAATCCATAGTCACTTGGGGCCAAAGCAGAGTGAAAGGGATGACTGGGATGAAATAAAGTGAGGGAATCACATTACGTGATTTACACAACATTACCATCCATGTTACGTGATTTACTCAACCTCAGAAGTTTTTTGACCATTAAGACAGAGACCTTTAAGTCTAGGTATAGGAAGAAATAACAAAAGAGTAAGAGCCATTTTGTGAAGGAATAGAAAACGCACGAAATATAGAGGAAAAGAAGAGGTTGTATTACAGACTGATACAGAAGAATGGTACTTTATATAGAGAAGAGAGACTAGCTGATTTTCTTGAAAAGTGATCTATAAACTTAATGCTCATGGGTAAGTAGCACAGTAGTCAAAGGAGTTAATGTTTTTGCAGAAACTTATGCACTTTTAACGTCAGTTGTCTTCAACAACTGACGTTAAAAGTGTTTTTAAATAAAAAATATTTATTTTTAACGTCAGTTGTTTAATACAACTGACGTTAAACAATGACTTTTAACGTCAGTTGCTTAAGACAACTGACGTTAAATAAATGACCTTTAACATCAATTGTTACAAACAACTGACGTAAAATGTTGTTTTATTTTTGGTTTTTGATTATAACGTTTACACCCGCGTGCCTTTTGCACTTCGCTCTGTATGTCTCTGTTCTTCTCTTTTCATCACGCTCACTCTCACTCTCACTCTGCCCTAATCGCGAGGTCATCTCCACCGCAACCACCGCGAGGGCTTCTTCGCCACCACAGTGAGGTACACTCTTAACCCCTAACTCTGTCTTTCCCGCTCATTCTTTGCAATAACTTGACATCTCTCTTTCCCCTTCCCGCGCACTAACTCTCCTTGCCCCTCTGCTCTCAGTAACCACATCGAACGTTGGCCACCACTCGAGCTCCCCTCCCCACCACCACGTGAGTACCTATTTCTGGTGAGTCTTTAGGGCACATTTTTTTATTTTTGGTTTTGAGTGTATGTTGAAACTGTAGTTTCAGTAGTTGAAACTTGAAACTGTGAGTTTGAGTTGTTTGGAATGTCTCTATTTTTGGTTTTGAGTGTATGTTGCTCTGCTGGTTGGTCTGTCACGGCCGTGATGCTCATCACGGCTAGGCCGTGATCAGTTCTGCCTGTGAGGGTCTGGTTCAGTCGGCACGTTACGGTCGTGATGGACATCACTGCCAGGCTGTGACCAGTGCTTGACAATCTTCAAAAACTAGTTTTCAATCTCTCGTATTGTCCTTATATTGGATATATGTTTTGTATATCTACAGAACCTATCTAGTTATGGATCGTAGTTGGATGGTTTTTAAGCGCACTAGTGCTGAGTATTTGAAGGGGTGGGAGAATTTATAGAATTTGCTCAAAGGAATGTTCCTAATAGTAATGGAATGTTCTGTTGTCCTTGTGTCAAGTGTTTGAATACGAGGAAATGTACGGTGAAGGATATACGTACTCATTTGATTTGTGAAGGGATTTGCTTGAGTTATACAAGATGGATATGGCATGGTGATGTGTTGTTGAGTAGTACGGCAAGTGTCTCCCAAAGTGAGGACATTGACGTAGATATGGAGGAAGATCGAGTAGAGGACATGATCCGTGATATTGGACAAGAATCTTTTCATCGAGCTCATGTGTATGATAGGTTGTGCGGTGATGCGGATAAGCCTTTATATCCAGGGTGTACTACTCATACACGGTTGTCGGCGGTGCTAAAATTGGTTTGTGTGAAGGCGAGAAATGGTTGGACCGATAAAAGCTTCACGGAATTGCTTGAAGTGTTGAAAGACTTGCTTCCGGAGGACAACACATTACCTAACCGTAACTATGAGGCCAAGAAGGTATTATGTCTGATGGGTATGGAGTATAAGAAGATACACGTGATAAGCCTCTGGCTTATCTAGTTTTATGACTAGATGAACTAGTGTTTGTGTGCCAATTAGTCGAGTTCACTCTCGTTTTCGCCCAAATTTGCCTTGTTTTGTTCCTAAGTTGGACTTTGACTCGTTTTGCGTCTTTTGTGTAGTTTTTAGGTTATTTTGAATAGAATTACGCTTTTGTTTGCTTTTGGTGTTTTCAGGTCAATAAGTGAAGCTCCGGGAGTCAAGGAAAGTCAAGAAGCGGTGGAAAAAGCACTTCTGGAGACACTCGCCCCGCGAGCCTGAAGGTCAACAAAGCAGCAAAAGTCATCACTTCTGGCTCGCCCCGCTAAAATATTCTCGCCTCGCGAAACATGAAGACCTGGAAGTCAAAGACAATCACGGCCTAGTCGTGATGAAGGTCACAGCCTAGAATTGAAGTCTCGCCTCGCGAGAGGTGTCTCGCCTCGCGAGATCCCGAAGACCCTGGAAAACAGAGACCATCACGGCCTAGCCGTGATGAATATCACGGCTGTGACAGATTAGGGTTTGGAGACTCGCCTCGCCAATCACAATTCGCCACGCGATCATTCAAACTCAGGATGGAGCCAAAACTGCAATTCGCCTCGCGAATATACGCTCGCCCCGCGAGATCCAAGATTTGAATGCGCGCCAAACTAAAATTCGCCTCGCGAAGTAGTGCTCGCCCCGCGAGCGAGCAAGATTTAGAATCCTTATTTAAAGGCTGTTTCAGATCAGGTAGGAGAGGACTTTTTGGGATCATAACTTTTTTAGAGATATTTTAGAATCCTTATTCTGGGGCTGCGTCTCCTCTTCTCTTTTCTTATTCTTATTCTTAGGATGAATTCCGATTGTTTGTCTATGAGCATGAGGAACTAATCCCCTCGTCCGAGGGATCAATGAAGCCACCCATGGCAGTGTAGTGTTCATGTGATGTATGTCTTTCTCCCCTTCTTTTAATTGATGTTTTCCGATTCTGATTTGAATGCTCGATCATATGTATTGCGTGATTAATCAGTTAAACGTGTTTGAGGCCGAACGGCGATTCGCGTTTTAGAACTTGAATCGGGATCGCTAATTGAATATTGCACGGCAGTGAGTAGAATATTAGTGAAACCATATAGGGAACAAGAATTAACCAAATTCGAGATTAGGATTATGAGACCTGGTAAGTAATTAATCCAATCGTCGAATACGTCCTAATGAGCACGAGAGTGGATTTAGGAGAATTTAGGGGTCCCGGTTGACATTGTAATTGAACTTAGGGAGGAATTCATCATCACTTGGGTATGCATGTTGGGTAGGTGGATTTGTGACCTTGGGCATTTTAATTTCAGACTTTAATAGTTTAGTTTTATTTAGACTTGTTAATTGAATTTCGATATTAATCTTCTCTCTCTCAACCACCTTTCTGTAACTTGACCAAACGTATCTGATTTCCCGCGGATTAGTTGAATTGGTAGCCCAATCCCTGAGTTCGACCTCGGTAATTACTTACCGTGTTTCTTTTATTACTTGCGACGACCCGGTACACTTGCCGGCGTCACCAACAAGTTTTTGGCGCCGTTGCCGGGGATTGGCACAACCAATTTTTCTAATTCTAGGGAAATTTGATTATTTGGTTAAGTTATTTTTATTTTTATTTTTATTTTTATTTTTATTTTTATTTTTATTTTATTATTATCTCTCTCTACTTTTTGATTCCACTTGGTCTTGCCGTGTTTGTATGCGAGGTACACGAAGGAATGCTTCCGGGTTGCGAATATTGTAATGGGAACCATGACACTTGGAGTTGTCTGTTCTACTTCTCTCAAGAATATGTGGAACCATGGCATAATTTCTATGACAGCGTGCCCCATAACAACTATCAGAGTCAGAATCAGTATTGGGGTGATATGAGTAGAGACCATCCGGATTTCGCTTGGAGTAATGCTGACGATGGTCTAGCCTGGCAACCACAACCTCAACAAAATTGGCAACAACAACCTCAACAGAAATTGGCAGCCACAACCTTGGGAGTTGGCTCTTGAGAGGACAATTGCGACGATTGATAAGATGGCCACATCATTTGAGAAGGCGAATGCGGCATTAGAGATGAAGATTGCCCAACTCGCAAGGCAACTAAATGAGTGTCCCCCAGAGACTTTCCCAGGTGATACCGAGAACCACCCTAAGAACCAATGCGATGCCATGACTACTAGAAGCGATAGGGTGTTGGAATCTGATTGGGATGCAACTAGTTCTCAGGAAGTTGAGGAAGAACTACCACATATTGAGGAAGAGCAACCTGAGGAAGAGGAGTTGACAAGTGACATGGCCCTGGAACAACCACATGATGAGGAAGAGCAACCGGAGGAAGAGGAGTTGGCAAGGAACAAGGCACCGGAGCAAGGGGGTAGAGAACAAAGTGAAGATAAAGTGGCAGAGGATTTCACCATGCTTGCCAAGCAACCTGATTTTGATGCGTTAAATAAATATGTCGGCTTGCATGCATGTGTGGACACCGATAAGATAGACCCTCCCACTTGTCTGGCACACTTCCTCGTGAAGACACCATTTGACCCGAGAGGAAGTGAGTTCATAATTATAGAGGTCAATGGAGTTTTCACACAAAGGCCGGGTGGAATAATGAATAGAGTGGTATTACTCCTGCGAGGGCCACTTCACAAACCATGGGATCCGGGTGGAGGATTTGATATGATGAGCGTCTCTTGGCCTCTGTACCATAGACTATGGGATCCAGGTGGATGCTTCTTAATAAGTCAGGCTCGGGACGTTAAACAAGCGCTACTTGGGAGGCAACCCAAGCTAGGTATCCCTCTCTTCTCCTAACTTTTGTTTTGTTTTTATTTTTGTTTTTGTTTTGTTTGTCACTCTTGAATAATTTGAGAAGATCAAGAGTTGTTGTATGAATGTCGTGTCGGCAAGCTTGTTGGATTTTAATTAAATTGAACATGGATTGATTGCATAAATTATTTGACCATTGATGATTTCCCCTAAGTTCTGAAATTAGAAAAGTTTATCCCCACTTAAAAATTGAAAACTGAACTTTGAAAACTTTGTTGTGATTACGTGATTTATGATAAGTTTGGGGTGAGGGGGGTGCACACACTAGGAATCGTATCTCGGTCAAACAATTTGCAAAATGTCCAGGTGAGGATTTGAGCCTCCAACTCTGTTTTTGAATGTGTGATTCACTGTTAAGTTGCACTTTCCCGAATTTGCTTGAATCTCTATATGGTTTGCATGTTTATGTGTTGCATCAAATGATTTAGGCAATTTTCTTTGAATAACCTCTTGGCCTAAAAAGGACCATCCCTAATGCATGTTCCCTAGTTAGCCAAATTGAGCCCAAGTGACCTATTGTTTCTTGATGACCCTATATTACGAGCCAAAATCTGAAAAACCATGTTAACCCAATCTTAGGATTAGGAGAGCATGGAAGCGTAGCAAGAGAATGGTTGTGAGGAACTAAGTTTGGGGTGGCTACAAGGTGATGTGTCATATTGGGGGTGAGAAAAAGAAAAATAAAGGTTGATAAAAAAAACAAAAAAGAAAAAAAGAAAAAAAAATTTTGCCAAAAGAAAAGGGGCAAAAACAGTAAAAAATAGCAAGGAAAAGGTTGTAGTCACCCGAGGCAAAAAGAAAAATGGAAAAAGGAATTTGAGTGGAAAATGTGTTTAAAGCTCATGCTCTCTTAGTTCCTAGGGACTTAAGCCTAGTATCCTTGTGTATCCTACCTTGAGTCAGGCCCCATTACAACCTTTGAAAGACCTATTGATGTTGCATGCATGTTTTCGTGGGAACTATGTTTGAGATGAAAATCAAATTCATGGGAAGTGCTCTTAGAATGTGAAATTGAGTGAGAAGTTGATAGCCTAGACGAAATTGAGCGAATGAGTGAAATTTTACATGCCCTTGTGAGGAAGGCAATTGTTTGAAATTGGTGATCTTCTTCGTGTGTGTGACTCTGAACCTCAACTTAAATTAATGATTGCATGAATGATGAAGTTCTCAAATTGTTTAAAGTAAATGAATGTGGGGATTACATTAATGTAGGGGGGAGATCATTGGAGAAAAAACTGTTTTGATTGCATGAAATTTGTGCGAAATCGATTGATTCCTTTAGGCTTGCCAAATCTTGAGTCCTTTTTGAGTTTTAAGCTTGCTTGGGGACAAGCAAGATTTAAGTTTGGGGTGTTTTGATAAGCCTCTGGCTTATCTAGTTTTATGACTAGATGAACTAGTGTTTATGTGCCAATTAGTCGAGTTCACTCTCGTTTTCGCCCAAATTTGCCTTGTTTTGTTCCTAAGTTGGACTTTGACTCATTTTGCGTCTTTTGTGTAGTTTTTAGGTTATTTTGAATAGAATTACGCTTTTGTTTGCTTTTGGTGTTTTCAGGTCAATAAGTGAAGCTCCGGGAGTCAAGGAAAGTCAAGAAGCAGTGGAAAAAGCACTTCTGGAGACACTCGCCCCGCGAGTGGATGCTCGCCCCGCGAGCCTGAAGGTCAACAAAGCAGCAAAAGTCATCACTTCTGGCTCGCCCCGCTAAAATATTCTCGCCCCGCGAAACATGAAGACATGGAAGTCAGAGACAATCACGGCCTAGCCGTGATGAAGGTCACAGCCTAGAATTGAAGTCTCGCCTCGCGAGATCCCGAAGACCCTGGAAGACAGAGACCATCACAGCCTAGCCATGATGAATATCACGGCCTAGCCGTGATGAATATCACGGCTGTGACAGATTAGGGTTTGGAGACTCGCCTCGCCAATCACAATTCGCCACGTGATCATTCAAACTCAGGATGGAACCAAAACTGCAATTCGCCTCGCGAATATACGCTCGCCCCGCAAGATCCAAGATTTGAATGAGCGCCAAACTAAAATTCGCCTCGCGAAGTAGTGCTCGCCCCGCGAGCGAGCAAGATTTAGAATCCTTATTTAAAGGCTGTTTCAGATCAGGTAGGAGAGGACTTTTTGGGATCATAACTTTTTTAGAGATATTTTAGAATCCTTATTCTGGGGCTGCGTCTCCTCTTCTCTTTTCTTATTCTTATTCTTAGGATGAATTCCGATTGTTTGTCTATGAGCATGAGGAACTAATCCCCTCGTCCGAGGGATCAATGAAGCCACCCATGGCAGTGTAGTGTTCATGTGATGTATGTCTTTCTCCCCTTCTTTTAATTGATGTTTTCCGATTCTGATTTGAATGCTCGATCATATGTATTGCGTGATTAATCAGTTAAACGTGTTTGAGGCCGAACGGCGATTCGCGTTTTAGAACTTGAATCGGGATCGCTAATTGAATATTGCACGGCAGTGAGTAGGATATTAGTGCAACCATATAGGGAACAAGAATTAACCAAATTCGAGATTAGGATTATGAGACCTAGTAAGTAATTAATCCAATCGTCGAATACGTCCTAATGAGCACGAGAGTGGATTTAGGAGAATTTAGGGGTCCCGGTTGACATTGTAATTGAACTTAGGGAGGAATTCATCATCACTTGGGTATGCATGTTGGGTAGGTGGATTTGTGACCTTGGGCATTTTAATTTCAGACTTTAATAGTTTAGTTTTATTTAGACTTGTTAATTGAATTTCGATATTAATCTTCTCTCTCTCAACCACCTTTCTGTAACTTGACCAAACGTATCTGATTTCCCGCGGATTAGTCGAATTGGTAGCCCAATCCTTGAGTTCGACCTCGGTAATTACTTACCGTGTTTCTTTTATTACTTACGACGACCCGGTACACTTGCCGGCGTCACCAACAACACGCATGCCCCAATGATTGCATATTGTACACCGGTGTTCATGAAGACAATCATGATTGCCCCAAATGTGGGTTATCGCGATACAAAGTGAAGGGTGGTGATGATGATGATGATCTTGATGTTGTGAGAAAAAAGGGTCCTCCTGCGAAGGTGTTGTGTTATCTCCCAATAATTCCAAGGTTCAAGCGATTGTTTGCCAATGCGAAAGATGCGAAGAATCTTAGATGGCATAATGATGAGAGGAAACGTGATGGAAAGGTTTGTCATCCTGCTGATTCTATGCAATGGAAGAATATTGATACTATGTTTCCGGATTTCGTCGATGAGCCATGAAACCTAAGGCTGGGACTTGCTACGGATGGAATGAATCCTTATGGTAACATGAGTAGTATTCATAGTTCATGGCCTGTTCTGTTGATAATATACAACCTGCCCCCTTGGTTGTGCATGAAGCGCAAATACATGATGTGGTCTATGATGACTTCGGGCCCAAAGCAACCGGGAAATGACTTAGATGTTTATCTAAGTCCCTTGATTGAAGACTTGAAAACGTTGTGGGTGGAAGGTGTTGATGTAGTTGATGGGTATTCTCATGAGACTTTCAAGCTTTGTGCCATGTTATTTTGCACCATCAACGACTTTCCAGCATACGGTAACTTGTCCGGGTACAATGTCAAGGGGCATAAAGCATGCCCTATATGTGAAGAAGGCACATGCTACACTCAGTTGCATCATGGAAAGAAGACGGTTTACCTTGGGCATCAGAGATTTCTTAGACGTGATCACCCATATCGTAAGATGAAAAAAGCTTTTAATGGATGCCAAGAGATAGAAGAAGCTCCGACGGCCTTAATTGGAGAGCAGGTTTATCAGAGGGCAAAGGGTATCGATGTTATATTCGACAAGTCCAAAAAGAAAGGTAAAGCTGCTGAGAAAAACATATGGAAGAAGAGGTCGATATTCTTTGATCTTTCATACTGGCGCAAGCTTGATGTCAGACACTGCATTGATGTGATGCATGTGGAGAAAAATGTGTGTGATAGTGTGATTGGGACGCTTCTCAACATTCAGGGCAAGACAAAGGATGGTGTGAATGCTCGTCTCGACCTCGTTGCTATGGGTATACGAGAGCAGTTAGCTCCAGTTGTTGAGGATGGTAAGCGGACTTATTTGCCGCCAGCATGTCATACTTTGTGAAAAAAAAGAGAGACAAAGTTTCTGCCGGTGTCTTCAGGGCATCAAAGTTCCACATGGTTACTCTTCAAATATGAAGAGGCTTGTCTCTAGTGATCTTAAATTGGTTGGCTTAAAGTCTCATGATTTTCACATCTTGATGCAACAACTTCTTCCCGTTGCTATTCGTGGTATTGCGCCAAAAAATTTGAGACATGCCATTACTCGGTTGTGCTCATTCTTCAATTCTATATGTAGCAAAGTCGTTGACCCCCGTATGTTGGATGACTTGGAAGTTGAGGCTGCTACAATCTTGTGCCAATTGGAGATGTATTTTCCTCCTTCCCTTTTTGACATAATGATTCACTTAATTGTTCATTTGGTGAGGGAGATTAGATTATGTGGGCCGATTTTTCTGAGATGGATGTACCCAGTTGAGTGCTACATGAAGATCTTGAAAGGGTACGTGAAGAATCCTCATCGTCCGGAAGCATCTATTGTTCAAAGGTATGTTGCAGAAGAAGCTATTGAGTTTTGTTCAGACTACCTTCATAACACGGATCCTATAGGGGTTCCTAAGCCTCGGCATGATGAGATCAGATGTCAAGGTAAGGGTACACATGGCTTAAGAATTAATAGCAAGGGTCGGGAGGAAGTGCTTCAAGCACATTTGTATGTATTGAACAACATCGATTATGTTTAGCCTTTCTTATTTGAACATAAAAGAAAAGTCAATCAAGAAAACCCTCGAATGAGTGAAAGGTGGTTGTTGAACAAGCATAACAAGACTTTCTTACCATGGTTCAAGGAAGAAATGCTTAAGGATGGTAGTACTGCTTCTGATGACGTAAGATGGCTAGCACGTGGGCCTAGCTTCAACGTCATATGTTGGAGCGGATACGACATAAATAATTTTTCCTTTTATACAAAGGAACAAGATAACAAGAGTACCATGCAAAATAGTGGGGTTATGATCGTGGCCGAAGCAATGCACTTCTCTAGTGTAAAGGACACAAAACCCGTTAAAGCACCGACACCGTACTTTGGATATATTGAAGATATTTGGGTGCTCGATTACACTAAGCTTACGGTGACGGTTTTTAAATGTAAGTGAGTTGATAGTAACGGTGGTGTACAAACCGACGAATTGGGGTTCACATTGGTAGACCTCAACGAGTTAGGTCATATAAATGAGCCTTTCATAATGGCTTCCCAAGCAAAACAAGTGTTCTACATCACTGATCCTTCTAACAAAATGTTGTCCGTGGTTCTCCAAGGAAAAAGCATGTATAATGGTAGTGATGAAAATCAAGATTCAAATCTTGATATTCCTGAGACTCCTTCTTTTTCAACAAACATGCCTACTATAATCAAGGAGACACGGGTGGACGATGTACATGCCACTCGTGATGATCATCACGAAGGGATATTGATATAGGTAGTTTAAACTTAGTATACATTTACTTTTATTTATACTTCTGTATTTATTTTGAGTTATAACCTACGTTAATAAATATATATTGTTTCTGAACAGGCATACATATGGATCAGTCGGATAGCCCACATGCACGGGAGGACACTGTGGGACCTACGCAGGACCCGATCGTGCCTACGCCTGATTCTAGTGTAAGTTTACATGTTATATACTATCTTTAGTCCTTCTTTTTAATGTAAGTTTATAATGTTACAACCCTCTATTTTATCTTTTTTTTTTGTTTATACAGACATCACAGGCTCATAGGAAACGGCGTAGAGGAGCCACGATGTTGAAGAAACTAGAGAAGGACAGGCAAAGCGGACAGAAGCTTGAGGTGTCCTTCGATGCTAATCTAAATGCCCAGGGACCCCGTGCTAAAGAATTTAATAAGTGGGTGTTTCTACAAGCGAAACAGCACGTAAGCATCAACTACAACCACTGGAATGATGTTCCACAGAACGTTAAGGATCAGATTTGGGAGGCTATCATGGTATTTTACCTTTACATTCGTTTGATTTACATTATTAGATAAGTATTCGAGTTATAATCCATCCAGTTGTTATGTATTTAATGTGTAGGTAGCTTGGACTGTGCCAAATGACGAGGATCATCGTCATAAATGTATGAAAATGGCATCAAAGCGTTGGAATGGGTTCAAGCATGATCTTACCAGGTACTATGTATCTGGGAAGAAGCGGCTTGATAAAATGTTCTCGGATTATCCCTGGATTGATCGGGATACTTGGGATATGTTTGCTAGGAGTCGACAGGATGGAGAATTTCAGGTTGGTTGATTAAGTTAATTTTGTATGCTTCTTATAGATCATTTAACTGTATTTAATTATGTGTTTTTGTTTGAATAGGCTAAGGCAAATAAGGGTCGGCAGAATCTGGTGAAGAACGTCCACCGCCACACCATGTCTCAGGGTGGGTACTAGACTCGGATCGAGGTGATGATGGCGGATAGGATGAGGGTGAAGCAGGAAGAGCACTCTGCTAGGATTGAAAGAGGAGAGGTGCCTGAGGGCACACCATTAAGTCCTCCGTCGGACATCGACCGCGAGGATGTCTGGTTAGCAGGCCGCATGACAAAGACAGGATCTTTTAAAGTTGATGCCACTCGCGAAGTGGCAGATAAGATTGTAAGTAAATATTTAACTTGATTTCAATTGATATTTGTAAAGATATTTTTAACACTTTTCACTTGCACGTTTTCTTCATTTTTTCATTGTAGATGGATCTTAAAGCACAATCCTCCCAGGGCTCATTCGTCCCTTCTGGACGGCGGGACGTCTTGATGACTGCTCTAGGCAAGAAAGACCATCCTGGTCGGGTTATCGGTGTTCCTGGGAACGTGACCATCAAAGAATATTATGGCAAGTCTGCTTCACGAAAGCAGGTGGTCGATGAAGCATCAATTTTGGATGACATTACTCAGCACCTCATCTCCAACCCTGCTATGACAACACATCTGATGCAAAGCTTAATATCCAACCCAGAATTCAAGCAGGCGCTTGCCAGAGAGCTTTCCTCCGTCGGTTCGTCCCAGGGCATGCCAACCCTTCACATGTGAGCATAAAAGAGAGTTATAGTAGGGCACATGTGGAGGACGATGAGTTGGCAGTTAGGGAGCGGGAGTTGGAAGTCCAACACCATGAGCTTGAGTTGGAAATGAAAAGGTGTGAGCTTGAGTTGGACTTCAAACGACGTGAGCTCGAAATGTTAACAAAGGTATGTATTCATTATTAATGTCCAAATTAGTCAAATAATTACTTGTGTTTTTTTTAATTATCAACAACTTATCTATTTTATTTTTCCTAAATTGAAGGCCAAGTCGACATCGGTGTCGCTGTCACCTGTCACTCGTTTGTTCTCACTTGGTGAGGATTATGCATTTGAGATTTTTGAATGTCCATTGGAGCACGATGGATGGGTGGCACGCCCAAATCAACGGCGGATATTTTCCTTCTGTGGTGAAGATCTCGGGCACGCCTGCAGAAATAACGTCTGGATGGCCAGCACGGTTTTGAGTCTCTGATGCACGTAAGTTAATTTTAATTTCATAACTTATTTATTTTTGGTATTTTTCCATTTAATAATTTATTTTAATTTCAATATATATATTATGTAATTAACATCCACACCTTTTCATATCTTAGGTATCTCCATCGTCTTCATCTTGATAAGGGCGTTGCATCAATTTACGGCTTCTTAGATCCGTCAATCCTTGTGCCCGAATTCTTTGCTGGCGATGCATTTAGTAAATACATAGGGAACTTGTTGGGAGACAATCAGAAAGAATTATATCTGGCTCCCTACTGTATGAAAAGCCATTGGCAGTTGTTCGTACTTCACCCGTCTAGGCATACTGTCATATTCTTATGCTCTCTCCACCAAAAGCCGCCATAGGAGGTGGTGCAAGCTGTAAATAAGTAAGTAACTAATCTTAAATTTAATTTAAGTTTTAATATCAGTTGTTTTTAGTTTATTACACACATGATATATGAATTTGTTAATTGACGTGATTATTTGTTTATGATAGCGTGCTGAAGGCGAGTAGCGTAAGTGGCGCCAACGGGAGAAGTAGGACTTCTAAGGCTAAAGCAAATCCTGAATGGACCATCCTCAAGGTTTGGTAGTTTATTTATCAAATAATTAATATTATAATTACTATTTTATATGTATATTCAATTGACATTGAAATTAATTTTGTTTGTAGTCTCGATTTCAACCTGACGGGTGGTCGTGCGGCTAATATGTGATTCATATGCTGAACATAGTCTCCGCATCTATTACGGATGGATTGAATAAGGTAATATTTAAACAACTTGTTAAATTATATATTATAGTTTTGAAGATGACTTGCGTTAATGTTATTGTTATTATTTGAACGTGTGTAGGCATTTAACGACCAATCGCCTCTTCAAGAAGATGAGTTTAGAGACTTGAGGATGCGCTTAGCTGAATTCTTCTTCTAGTATGCGGCTGAAAAAGGAATTGACAAGATACCTCCGCAATACTTAGATGAATAGTTTTTTTGTTAGACTTTAGAAACTAATTAATAACATGTATATATATATCCTTAGATTGGTAGTTTTGTTTTTAGACATTAGAGACTTATATATATATATATATATATATATATACTTGTAGATAGTTATGTTTTTCCTATACATGGGTTTTGGTTTTAAGTCCCCTCATAGTTCCTTTGTATATTTCTTTTCTTTTTGTTAATATTGAAATTTAAGGGTAGTGTTTGCAATTCTGCAATGTGTGTGATATTCTGTGTTACTGGGATATTTACTGAATGCAGGGATAGCTGAAGGGAGTGATATTTTAAAACTGAATTTAAAAAAAAAAATCTATTAACGTCAGTTGTATCAAACAATTGACGTTAATAGTATTTTATAAAATATACAGTACACTATTAACGTCAGCTGCAATAAAAAACTGACGTTAAAATTAAAACCTTTAACGTCAGTTCTTTACCACAACTGACGTTAGTTTTAACAAAATTAACATCCGTTGTGTTAAAGAACTGACGTTAATAATTTAACGTCAGTTGTTTAAACAACTGACGTTAATTTTAACTAAATTAACGTCAGTTGTGTTAAAGAACTGACGTTAATAGTTTTAACGTCAGTTCTTTACCAGAACTGACGTTAAAATATTAACTATTAACGTCAGCTGTATTTACATCAGACAATATTCTGACGAATAAAATCAATTTTAACTGACGTAAAAAGCACTTATTGCACTAGTGATAGTACAATGATTCCATGTGCTCCTATATAATAACTGCTTGTTATGGTCCTTAATGGCTTTTCAACAACCTTAATGGCTTCGATTGCATACTCAACCTAAAATAAACGGCCTTAGGGAGAAAAGGTGTTGACATTATGTCTAGACAACTTCACAAATCTGCAAAATAACAAGAGTTGTACTCATTAGAAACTACACTGAACACAGTGAGTTGCTTTTTATATTTTCATGACTTTATCATACTAATATATGCTTTTAGTTTGCTAGCTTCCATTACCAATGTACAAGAGAATTAATCTATGACCCAACAAGCCACAACACCATCTGATACCAAAAGTACATGGCCCTCTGCGTAACCATTTAATGAGATGGCCATTGGGAAAGCATGGTCATGGCCACCTCATTATACTAGTCCTCCTAAAAATGCATATGGTCAGATTAACAATTAAAATGTATATGCTATAAAATAACTTGATCCAAGATTCATATAAGTGACACAAAAGAAGCTCACTTGAGCTATACCTGCTATGCCAATTAACCCTTTCTCTTCTTGCAGCCAAAGTTCTTGTGCCACCAACTTCACACTGCATTAATCAACGAAGCAGCCACATGCATGTATGATTAAACTTTTAAGACAATTTATATAAATTAAAAGCTTAACTTCGCAACTACATGGCACATATCAATATGATAGAAGCGAGACACGAGAAGTATTCCACCATCAAATTCGTCAAACTCTGTTGTACAAAATCGAAAACAAGAATTAGAAGAGGAAGCAAGTGTTGAATGAACCTAGTTGGGGAAGTGCAACAAATTCTGATGGTGGCTTATACCCAGTAACTCCTACAATATAGTCTTGACTCTCAGCTCTAAGAAGCTATCATTAATTTCCATAAAGTGAAGCTTACCAAAAGGAATGAAGCAACACTATATGCTATAGCAGCATTTAATTTGGCTCATTCAATCAAGAGTTTTATCAACCAGGTTGTACACATATTTTTTTTACACCCCATATGCCCAAGGGTATTATGCATCATCCAACAATATCAGATCCATGTTACAATCCAACATACTTTTATATCTTCAACCCAAATTTGCACTCGCAACAAGAAAAATAAGCAAATATAGGACCCTTACCATATAGTTTATGAGTTCTATTTACGTAAACTTTTTGTATACAAAATTCTTTCATATTACATACTAACCAACCATTTGAATTCACGAGAACATGAGTTCAAGTTTTAGTAAAATAATTATTATAAGAAACTGCATAATACTTGTTCTTACAATTAAATAAAAATTACTTAAGCACTCCAATAAAACCATGATGGATAAAAAATTCTCCAAATTCATTGTCAAGTCCAGGAAATAGAACAAATATTGAGTGAGTATGTGACGTACACTAACCCATTAAGGTTCAGCGCTTTAAATATTGCTTCATGAGCCTTTTGATCCTAGGCAAGAAGAAGATAATTTGTAAGAAATAGCTCCTACAAATGAGATGATTTGAAGTTCAACAGTTTTGGAGGAAAAGTTATTCTTAAAAGCAAAGCATGTGCCATATGTTGGAAGCATCGTGAAGAGTGATTATGCCCAAAAATCATCTTAATAAGGTCAAATTGCATGAATATAATCAGGAAAACCCTAACCAATTCGATCATAGCTTCCAGAGAGCCGTTTTTGTGAATGAACATGATGAAGCATCAGATTCTTTCTCCCGCGACAGTTACATTTTCGTTTTCTAGAAAACCCAAATCCAGAATCACTATCGCATTCCGATTCGTCAATTCGTGAACAGCTTCTGGCAAGAGCACAAACAATGGCAAAACCTTACAGAACATGGGCAGCCAAGGCTGGGTGAAGTGTGGTGGCATGCGGCAGCGACTTGACCGGAGAAGAAGGCTGAGCACAGAGATCCAGATCAAGGCTTGACATTCTTTGAGTGAGCTTGAGATAATAGCATCACGGTGCTCCAGCGAGGGTGAATGCATGCGGTGAGATGCCGACCAGGCACGGCAGCAGGTGGTGGTCACTGGTCGCGGCGGAAGGGAGAAACGGGATTGCGCGGGGAAGGGATAGGGACGGAGGAGAAAGGCGTGGACGGAGGAGCAAGGGTTCTGGCGCAAGGGTCTCTTTGAGGGGAAAGAATATTGCGCAAGGAGTTAGGTATTTGAAACTACGTCGGTTTGTAGAAAGTCATAGTCCATTTTATTATAAAAATATCACCGTGTTATTTACTACAACGGAAATAAAAGTAACCATTATAAAAAATCATGACCCAGAGTTTATTTTATTATAAAAATGCTACCGTGTGATTTTCTACAACGGTTCTTTTTACAATCGATGTAAAAAGTCATTCTCAAAGTCTATTTTATTACAAAAATACCACCACACTACTTTCTACAACGGTTTTAGTGCAACCAATGTAGAATCCGTAATGCAAAAAACATATTTTCCACTAGTGAGTGTATCCCACATTTCCTTTCCGAAATTGCAAGCAGAGATTCTAAAGAACGCATCAATACTAACTCATGTAGTAATGATGTTCTTAGCCTTCTTATCTAATTGGACCTTCTTCTTATCATCATCGGTCCATAAAGATCTAGGTTTATCTTTTTCCTCTTCATTAACAACATGTTTAGGCATAAAAGGACCATTCAAAACCGTATCCCATATATCAACATGTATTGTCTGAATGAAAATTTTCATCCTTACTTTCCAATAAGGGTAACCTTCACCATTTTAAATAGGGGGTTTAGAAATACAAACATAATCACTTGTCCCATTTGATTGAGAAGCTATTTCCACGAGACTTGAAAGGTGATTAACCTTATTTAAGAACCCGCTCTAGATACCAATTGTAAGATGTGGAAACGGTTCTTAGTCAAGAGAGGGGTGAATTGACCTTTTTCTAAAACTTTTCGAAAAACAATTTTTAACTTCCCTTTTTCAAATGGAATAGTAAGATAGTAAAATTTCCTTGAAGCTTAAGCAAGAAAAAATTGCAATACCAATTCAAGAATGTACTTAAATAAAGATATTCAATTGTATAAGTTAAGAGATAGCATCATACGACAATCATGCACTATAGTATCATAAGCATAGAACATAAAGAATCATGCATACGATAATAAAGATTGCAAGAAAGTAAATAGAGTAGGGATAGATAAAGTGACACAAGTATTTTACTAGTTCGGTCCACAACCTGAGTGGCCTGCATCCAGTCTCTAAGAATTCTCTTGGATAAATTCACTATGACAAAGTTTGTACAGGAGATACCGCACTCCTTACAAAAGTCACTCTCCCTTGTAGGATGCCTCACCACAAGTACCACACTCTCAAGAGATACCTCACTCTTGAAACTTGTAGGATACCTCACCAACAACTCACTAAGGGATACCACACTCTTGCCAACAATCCATAAGAGATACCACACTCTTGCCAACAAACCACAAGAGATACCACACTCTTGCCAACAAACCACAAGAGATACCACACTCTTGCCAACAAAGGGATGGCTCACCCTTACTTTGAAGGATACCTCACCAACAAAGATTTTTCTCCAATGGCCACTTTCATGGATACCTCACCAACAAATATTGATACCCCTCCAGAGATGCCTCACTCTTGATAACCTTGGGAATCACACTCCCAATACAAAACTCAGAAAAAAAAATTTAGTAGAAGAGAAAATCCTAGCATAAACACTTGTGCATCAAAGCTTGTGAGCTTCTAAGATCACTTGTAACAAAGGATGAATAGATGGCTTTCTATTTTGGCATTATAACAGTATAATTTTCAATATGATTTTGTTACCAAAATTCTTAAGCATATACCATTTATATAGACTTCAATTGGAGCTGAAAAACTTGAAGTTTTACTGAATTTTTGAGTGAGTATTCGAATACTCTTACAGGGTATTCGAATACTCCCTGAAATAGAACCCAACTAACTCAACAGAATAGGTAGTATTCGAATACTAACAGGGGTATTCGAATACTCCCTTCAAAAATTGCCAAAATGCATGAGTAATGGCATACGTGAGTTGGTATTTGAATACTCTTGAAGGAATTTCGAGTTTTCCTTAAAGTAAACCAATATACAACTATGTATGTGATTACTTATACCTTAAAAACATTTTCTATCATTTGGCATTTGATTTTAGCTCTAATTAATTTCTATTTTTAGGTTTAGCATTATTACCTTCTTAATTTTGTTAAGCCATATAATCAAACTAAGTTACTTATGAAGTTACATCAAAACCTAGAAAAGCAAACATAAAATATCAAAACGATTACATCAACTTCAATCATCATAATCATCATCAAAATGCTTTTCATTTCTTCACTCTTGAACATGGGTGGAGATATTCTTCACAAAAGCATACTTGAGACTTGTATCCCTATGATGACTCGGGAACCTCATAATTAAAATGATTTCTTGCCTCCCATTTGCGGTGACTCGGGAACCTCATAAAAAAATGGATTCCTTGTCCCTGTATCTTTCATGAATCTGATAGGAACCGGGTATTATGTAGTACTGCCTAAGTCCCACATTGAATATTATAGGATGCTTGATGGAGTATTTAAGTGTCTTGGTTCTCCCCCCTTTATGGATAGCTTTTAAGGGAGGGTTACCCAAGTGCTTGTATGCTTATCATTTCGTATCAGAGCTGGCAGTCGGTGTTTCTGAAAGGGCTACCTTCGGAGGGGTTGACCGGAAACGTCGAGTGAAGCGACGGAGAGTGTAGCCGTTAGGACGTCAACTCTCAGGGGCTGAGACACCCCGTTGTGCCCCGGTGTTTTATTAGATGTAAACCTCAATAATTAATTTCTTAATCACGTGCTTATCGTGAAAACACGTAAAAATTAAAAACTTAAGTTAATGAGCATATAACTTTCTGATAATTAAAAACAACACACCATATTCATGTTATGCATACACACATATGTATAGGATATCTCATCAGTAAGATCCCTAATAGGTATATAATTACACAACTAACTTAGGCGGAAAATAAAAAACGTCTCAAAAGATGCACTGATCTTAACTATCTAGACTCTACCACTCAGGTCCATAGCTCTTCCTCCAGCTTCTGGCTTATAAGGAGTTCTATCCAACTTCTTAGCAACAGGCTCCTCCATAGAGTCTTATTGTACGATCACATAATAAATAAAATACAACATAAAAATATATAGGGGATAAGAAACATTTATATCATCAAAAGCGGAAAAGAGTCATAATATATCATACAATAAATGTCACAGACAATCAACATACATAACTAACAAATCATCCTCAAATTAATGTATAATCCTCTACCCCAATCTCATACTACTAAACTTTTATACTGACGTGATCACTACCGATTTCTTCACGCATTCCTCATGGGGAATGCCAGTTAGTTGTTCAAGCGGCGGGTTCCAAATTCTCGATGCACATTCCCTTCCACGGTGAGAATGCTCAGGCAAAGCAATGACACTATAGTTTCATGATGATCTCGGTGCACACCATGTCCACTCCCGAGGGTGCTCAATAAAATTCAATGACACTATAGCTGCACAACCTATATCTAAGGTGGAACGGTCTAGCGAGAACTCCTGACCTCATGTATTTCAAATACACGATTGTGAATAACAATACAAACACATGAATCTCACCAACCCACATTAATAACAACCTAGTGCCTTAACCTTCCATCAAAGCCTTAACACATATTCTATGTCACACCTCCTCTTTGAAATAAATTATTTAAGTTAGGCACCTCTAAGTCACTATTATCCTCACACCTAAACAAATATCTTCCAAACCACATATATCTTTGCTTAAATCCACTATGCACAAATATTAAAACCAGGAAGACCATGCATAATCACAATATCAACAAAATGTTCAAATATCAAAGTATCACATAAAGAAATTCAATGATAATAACAATAAAGTCAGATATCATCAAATACTTAAAATCAACCTAATATCGATAAACCTACAATACCCGAATCACCATTGGTTTACTGTTAGTAGGGTTTAGGTTGCCCTACACAAATATTATATAATATACTACTTATCGATTCCGACGACAGAGTGATCCTTTCCCCCACCTCTGTTATCACCGGAATCGATACTATCTTAACTTCCTACTTTATGTATCCAATCACAGTCCTAGATCCTTGCAGTGTATTTCACTATTCCAGATTATATCAAAATCACACATCTTAACCCTCAAAAGAACATTATTTCACCTCTTAATGCAATTAAAACCAAAAGAAGTTATCTTTCCTGCTCATATTCATCTTAGGTAAGACTACTATAGGTATTTTCCCTTTAATCTTCCAAATTCATACCATTCATACTAACTACGAGTATTTGATCATTACCTTAGATTCTCTTAGTAATACTATGCCTCGATCAACATTTGACTCTTAAAAATTATCTCACTCACTGATATTGATATTAATCTTACCAGTCATATCTACTCCTCAACAAAACTCTCATCACTTCCTATTTATCCTACTATAGGGAAACAATACTTAGGTACTACACTTACTCCCTGTCATCCATATAAGGATTACATCATTTTCTTTCTTGCAACAATCTAACAACCTTATTGAGGATCCTCCTACCTTACTAAATTCAACTTATAAGCCTACATTCCCATTCAAATCCTCAACTATAACCATCATCTCAAAAATAAAAGGCTACAAGCTTCAACCAATTCAATCCTATAACAAGCACTTAAGATAAACTTCCCTTAATAACAATTATCCCATAACAATCTATCCCCTCACTGTACTCGATTTTAAACAAGCATGAAAACCATAACCAACTAACTAACCAAACTTACGGATTTCCTTCACAATCTTCAGACTTTCCCACCAAGAACACGGTTTCCACTTCCGTAAGATCAACGACAAGTGTTTCGTTTGTAAACACATCCTCCAAGCAATTCACCTTATTAAACCAAACTCACACTTAAGTAACTTTGTTACAATTTTTCTAGCGTAGAATCTGCAACACTTGACACAACTATTACTCATGCTCCTCGTGACTCTTAGAATCAATGAGAACATCCTCGATGAATATGATTAGATCTTAACAAAACAATCTACCACTACATGGTTAACTAAAAGCTAAACCATACAAAAGATAATGTCTATCTGCGGTATAGACAACCAGACAAGGTTTACAATAAATGTCCTATTCTTAATAATTATAGGACGCTGATGTCAAACACATACCTTATATGAGATATGCAGAGTGAGAAGGTTCAACTCCCCTCACTGTAAACACTCTCCCAATGACCCACTGTCCGCAATATCGAGCTATATGACCAGGTTTCCCACAATAGAAACAACTAGGTTTCTCCTTACAATTTCTAACATGATGAGGTCCTCCGTATCTGAAAGAAGCAAAGATATTCTGCGACTGCTGACATGCTCACGGATCTCTTCTCCTAGCTTCACCTCCATAACTTCCATCTCCTCTACCAGCGGCTACAGTCTGCTTCCTATTTCTCTTTCTACACTCACGAGCATAATGACCTGGTTTACCACAATGGAAACAACTAGGTCTTTCCATGCAATCTCTAATATGATGCGATCCTCCGCATCCGAAGCAAGAATAGCCTTGTTGCTGTTGACCCGATCTAGCCATTGGTGCTGGTGCAGCTGTCTGCACTGGTTTAGTATATGGTTCACATCTCCATTGAGAACCACTATCTGCCCTCCTTGGAGAACCTGATCGAATAGGGCCTCCACTTCTTTGTTGTTTCAGCTCAATAGCTTGCCTCTGGTCTATGCTTTCTATAGCACTGCAACTATCAACTAGCTCCGGGAAACTCTGGATATCAAGATATACTACAGCTCTCTTTAGCTCATGTCGCAATCCCTCTTCAAACCTTCTACACCGCCAATACTTGTTTGGGGACCTCTTATAGAATTCTGAAAACTTAATCAGAGTTTCAAAGCCTGATGCATAATCACTAACAATCATATTTCCCTGTCGAAGATTAGCAAACTCTCTCTTCTTCTTAAGTCAGACTAAAAGTGGGATATACTTCTCGAAGAAGCATTCAATAAACAACTGACATGTAATCATTCTGCCCCCGGCCTCCAATAATCTTCTCTTGCCTCTCCACCAAAAGTCTGCTCCTTCAGTTAACATGAAGGCAGCATAAGTCACTTTCAAATCTTCTCCATCTCTTGTACCCACCATTCAGCCTTCTCTAGGTCATAATCTCCTCGGAATCATGGTAGCTTCTCTTTGAGTAATGTCATTATCTTATCTCTTCAGTTTCAACGACTCTTCTTTGATTCTTCAATTCCTACTGCTCTTTGTTCATTGGCAGCATCTTCGTATTTTGTTGTGTTTGCAGTAACAAGGTAGCAGATATAACTTCCATGATATTGCGAGTTTCGGATGACACTCCTCTACCACTGGTATGATTAGCCTCACTGTTGCTACCTCCAATAATTCTCTCGGTAATCCTATCATCGCTATTGGTATTACGTCCTCTTTCTTGAGCCATGATCATGTTTAAGGAAATCATCAGCTCCCATCCGTATGACATATAATACTACATAAACAAGTATATAAATACCATATGCCATACAAATGTTAGTTATCACATCGATTTCGGACACACTACCCAACTTCTAAGCATATTTAAAATCCGATGTGGATTCAACTAGACACGGCCAGTAACAACTTCCTAGACCTCACAGTCTGATCAAAATCAAACTGCTCTGATACCAAAATGAAACACCCCGTTGTGCCCCGGTGTTTTATTAGATTTAAACCTCAATAATTAATTTCTTAATCGTGCGCTTATCGTGAAAACACGTAAAAATTAAAAACTTAAGTTAATGAGCATACAACTTCGGATAATTAAAAACAATACACCATATTCATGTTATGCATACACACATATGTCTTACATCAGAGTTAATAAAAACACTATTTAGGATATCCCATCAGTAGGATCCCTAACAGGTATATAATTACACAACTAACTTAGGCGTAAAATATAAAACGTCTCACAAGACGCACTGGCCTTAACTATCTAGACTCTACCACTCAGGTCCACAGCTCTTCCTCTAGCTTCTGGCTCATAGTTCCATCCAACTTCTCAGCAACATACTCCTCCATAGGGTCTTCTCGTACGATCACATAATAAATAAAATACAACATACAAACATATAGGGGATAAGAAACATTTCTATCATCAAAAGCGGAAAAGAGTCATAGTATATCATACAATAAATGTCATAGACAATCAACATACATAACTAACAAATCATCCTCAAATTAATGTATCATCATTTGCCCCAATCTCATACAACTAAACTTTTATACTAACGTGGCCATTACCGATTTCTTCACGCATTCCTCATGGGGAATGTCAGTCAGTTGTCCATATCGGCTAGATCAAAATTGAGTCACATCAAAGTAAGTTAAATTTAAACTTAATTTTATTAATGTAACTCATACTTTTTGATAGACTATTTAGTGCGTGTTTGGTTCTGCGTTTCTTCTCCTTCAAACATGCGTCTAGGGCTCCAACACAATTTTTGTCTCATGACCCACATGTTTGGCAATCTACAGAAAAGTGATTTGCTAATCCCAAAAGTGCTTAGGAATCGAAGCTACACAGAGTAGCTTCTGGATCATGGAGACTCGATTCTGAATCAGAGGAAGAGATATGTTCTTTTTTTGCCCTTCTTTGTAACTGAACAAAAACCTTGTAGCTGATCTGTATGACGGTGGGAGGTAGAGCACAGAGCAGAGCACCACATCGCAAGTAAGTTCAAGGAGCATGGCGGTGCGGCAGTGCTGATTGTTGTTGGTGCCCTAATGTCACACGGCCCAACCAACTATCACACGGCCCAACCTCATTTCAACTTACATTAAAATAACTTTTGTTAAATGAGTTGATGAGTTTTTTTTTAGGGAAGAGTTGATCAGTTGATGCCGGCAAATCCATTGATGTTTTTTTTACTTTACCGATTGATGTTAATTAAATTAGTTTTCATTTAATAATTTAACATAAATTAAAATATTTGTCTTAACCTACTTATTTGAATTTTTAATATATAGTAGATAAGCCCTTTTTAGTAATTATACATCTAAAAGCAATTTTGATCCAAATTATCCAAACAACATGAATCGATGAAAATTACTTTTTTCATTAATGCATCCAAACATGAATCACTTCACACTCAACTCACTTTTAACCTAAATCAATTCTACAGAATCACTTTCATCCAAAATCATGTTTATTACACGCTCATCCAAACACACACAGGAAACTCAATCTTTTTAAACAGATCTCGCACTAGATAATAGCATATTAGCGTGTATGGTTTTTCATTAAAAAAAAGTCCACGTTATGGTTTAGGTATAAGTTGGTATTTTCTAAGTTTTGCCCGAATCATAATTTTGGAGTTTCAAATAACGGTAACTAGCCAGTGCCCATGCATTGCACGAGAACGTATAATTTTTTTAAAACAAATAGTTGATATAAATAATTTTTTTTGGCAATTTAAATTGCATTTTCATTGTCATTTCGAAACAAACACTTAATATTAATGTGATAAAATTCACATAAATAAATCTTCAATCTTGAACTGCTTGGTTTAAACTTTGTATCTTGCAAATAAAGAAAAATGAATGTAATTTTAAAAGACTTGAGAAAAGTAAGAGGATTCGAGCTTTGTTAGATTTAATAAGCCCATGAAATGAAGTCCTGTGCATGTAATCAGAAAAAATAAAGTATAACAAATATATGTGTTATTCCTTTTCTAACTATTATCATACTTTCAATCATTTAAGACGATATTGGAAATTACAAATTCTATGTTAAACATGATATAATATCATCATTTACACTTCATCGTGTTGCTAATGAAAATAAAGAAATAACATAATGAAAAAATGAATAATAGCGAAATGGGCCATATATTTTATTCTTTATTTGTTTCAGTTAAAAGTAACTGAAAGTTATTTTAAAATATATCCATTTTGTCAATAATTGAAATGAAAGATGTGAAAACTATTTGTGTAACACCCCAATTTTTCCGCTTTCTAAGATCGGCATAAATATAAATAAACGTTTATATTTTTATCGGAAACTTAGAAAATGATTTTGGGAAAACCAAAGTCATATTCATATCATACTTATTTTTATAAGTATATGGTGAAATTTTTGGTTGAAAATTCAAACGGAATCCGGTCTGCGTTTTCACTGACAGTAAGATTTTACTGATCATAAAACTTAATTTTGACCCAAGAACGAAATTAATATATTTTATATCTCATTTCCAACAATAAAGGTTATTTTAAACATTTTCAAAATAAATAATTTATTATACTCGATTCGGGCGTAAAACCGTAAATCGCGTAATCGACGGAGTCAAGAACGGACGTGCAGACAAAACCCGACGTCGGATGCTGAGACCTCTTGCCACCTAGGATGGTGAGTCACATGGATGAGTCACCCATGTCATGAATACTTTTTACAAAATATCTAGATATTTCTTTAAACTAGTGTAAAGACCATTTGCCCTTGGACGATTTTAGTCTTGAACTTTCATCGAAATGACAAGTTTGCCTCACAATTTGTGTACACAAATCAGTCACATCCTCACTCATTTCTCACCACATGTTGGTAATAATTGCTTTTTGGGAAATGACCATTTTGTCCTTATGTTGTCATAATACCACAAAAATGTCATTTTGTGAGATTACTACTTTGTCCTTGAATTTTTGCGTGTTGGACCCTTTTACCCCTCAAAGGCCACGGCCCTAGGCAGCCAAGAGGCCCATTTTCACTTCTATAAAAGACCATCTTCATCTTCTCCATCAAGCTTTGCCATTTTTGCCATTAGAGCTCCAAGTACCATAGCTTGATTTTGTGAAGGAAGTAGGTGATTCCTTGCCCATTTTTCATTTCCAAGAGGTACACCATGCTTCTATCACTCAATAATCATCATGTTCTTCATTGATTTTTATGATTTGAAGTCATGATCATATTTTTCAATTCCTAGATCTAGAAACTTTGAAAATTCATAGAAAATCATAGAAAAATCCTTTTAAAGTGAAACCAATTTCTATGACCATAGTATCCTCTCTATATTTAAGATCCAATAGGATACATCAAACAAAAATTTCGTGCCCTTTTTTTTTGTCAAGGCCGAACCCTAGTTTCTAGTGGGGGAGGACTTTGTTCATTTTGTTAACTAGTCTTGCTTGATTTAATCTTATAATTCATATATATGTTGAGTCCATGATTATTGAATCAAAATCAAATCTCTAAGCCATTATTTTACTCATGGCCGAAATTATTTTCTTGAGGAGTTGAAAGATTTTGTTTCATTTTTCAACTTATGATAACTTGTCTTAACTCTACACTACTCTAAGGTCATTGATCTAAGAGTATGTGAAATTTTGAAATCTCTAACTCAAATTTAGTGTCATGGCCGAATTAGGGTTTTTAGAAGATTGAAGTATTTTATTTCAATCTTTGTATTCTAATATTTGTTTTAGGGTTTTAAGTGATCAAGGATCACTAATCCAAGAGCTTAGGATATTTAGAAATTTTTAGCTAATTAATTCCCACATGGCCGAACCTAGCATATAGGAGCATAGGTATATTTAGTGTTTGATTGATGATTATTTGTTGTGTTTTGATGAAGGGTAATTTGTAGTGAGTCGCGTACGTGTTTTGCTGAAACCAGACGTTTGATGGAATTTCAATTCGACAAGAGAAAAATCTTCAAGAGGTAAGGGGAGTACCTGAGGGATTTTTCCGATAGCCATGTGTAATTGTTATTGTGTGTCTTAATTATGGTGTGTATGTATTGATTTTGTAGTTAGCATTATTTGCTTATTGATTATCTCCTGTTAATTATTTGATTTAACTGCATTTAATTATTTGTTACATTTGGTGATATGTTCTAAATTTCTAAGTGTCATATTATTGATATGAAATAATTGTTGATGTGGACTGTGAGTTTGAAAGCCTGACAGTGGTCAGAGTTCGATTAAATACGCGGTTAAAAGCATTTAAAAGCTTTTTATGAAATGATGAAGTTAATTTAGGTGGAAATAGTAATATGATATTACTTAATTAATTATTTTGTGAAAAATGGGAATTTATGAGAAATAATATTATTTTAATGATTCAACGGCAAAAGAGCGTTTTAAGAGTTACAGCGAGGACGTAATCGTGAAAATATTTTAACACTGCTAATTTTCACCCAAGGAATTTCTAAATAATAGAAAATATTATTTTATGAAGAAAAGTTTCAAAAATAACTTTATTACATTGTCAAAAAAATTAATTTACAGTAAGGAGTCACTTTTTGCCTATTTGCGTTTTGAAAACGGAAAACAGCGGACAATTCCGTCAATATTTAAGAAAGTATTCTTAAAAATGGGTAATAATTAATATTGATAATTATTTTTAAATGAGATTTTTAAGTTCAAATTAGTGAGTTTTAAATAAAAATGACTTTCCAACGTAAAAGGATTTTCGGTAAACAAGGAGTTATTTCCGTCAATTAGAATAAGTTGTACAGTTTTTTTGTGTGTTAAACGAAAAATGGTGTACTAGTATTCTTAAGGCGTTATGGATATAGTGTTCTTTGGATTTGGTATCCTAATTAAGGTGTTAGAAACAAAAGGTTTTACATGCATTTACTTGGTAGACATGTCTAAGGTGTGAATCTGGTTATCTTAAGAGAGAAGATATTTCAAGAAGTCGAATCTGGATAGCTTAATGGTAAGGTATTCAAGAAGGCGAAGTCGAATATGGGTATCTTAGTAGATAAGGTATTCAAGAAGTCGAATCTGAATAGCTTAAAGGGTAAGGTATTCAAGAAGGCGAAGGCGAATCTGAGCATCTTGGAAGACAAGGTATTCCAGAAGGCGAACCTAGATATCCTAATGGAAAGGTATTCAAGAAGTCGTTCCCTATTTGGCAATCGAGCCTGATCAGCTCAGTTATTTGGTGTTTGTAGCCCCGGAGATTAGGTCTCAAAGTTAGTTGATGAATATTGAAGTGTCATGGTTTTTAAAGCGCTTACGTCTGACGGGTATGAAACCCTTTGAGATATATTTAAATATATTGTTGTCTTTAATATTTATGATTAAGTGGTAATTGAGAGTCATACATGTGGTTGTCGTTTTAAAATCCATATATTTGAACTCACCCTTGCATATACAGGTTCTTCTGTCTTTGCTATCGTACCTTGGTACACGAATGCAGATATTGCAGAAGAGTTCCTTAAGTCAGTTGGAGACTTAAGTCTGGATTGCGGAAAGAGGTGTGTGATCATAGGGATGATCACGAGGTTTTATCAGTGAGTGTCTTGTAGAGCGACCAACTTAGGATTTCTTTGGGATAGTATGATTTGAGAAAGTTTGTGTAGGTATTTTGAAAACCTTTACACGGTTTAAAATTCTGTGGTGAATAATATGTTTTATTTTTTACTATTGAGATAAGTACGTTACATACTATCTTATTCAAAGGAAATTGTTTTACACCCAGATTTGCTGACTCCAAATAAATCAAATTTTTCCGAAAGCACCCAGTAAAATTATTTTTAATTTATTTCCGCACGTGTTAGTATAGTAATACCCAAGGGGTGTTAAAATTTGCAAAATTGTTATAAGGTGGAAGCATATTGTTTGAGTGATTTTATTCTTGCTTGTTTGGATATTTAATTTGTGAGATATGTTAGAGTTTCTTCTCATTCTTGTTGCCTTCTTATCAATTGCAATATTGCTTTCTCATTCACTTAATTACTAAAATATGGTTTTAAATTGTTTATAACAATAAATTGTCATCTGGAAATGATTTGTTGCCTTGAAAACATATCTATATATCTATAAATAATTTTAATAAATAGATATTAAAAAATATTTGTAGAAGCAGTTGCTTTACCAAAATAGCATAAATATGTTACCCGAAAAATCATACAAATAATATTACTTCATCAAGATAAATGCAAAATGTTTTGTTTGGTTTACATTGGAATGGGTAGTACATTTTGAAATTGTAAATATCTATCCAATGCAAGTGGGAGAATAAAAGTTTTATAATTTATATTTTGAAAAAAAAAATTCCACCCAATATATATATTATTTATTTATTTATTTTATAAATGTGGAATGTTTTGGCAACTATAAAAAATAATTGGTAAATTTATATACCAATTATCATGATTGATATATTTATATAAAAATATGTAATGCTTCATTAGTAGATTTAAAAACGTTTAGGAATTATTGTTGTTGTTAATGAAATTTAATTATAATAACATGTCCAACAACATTTTTATCCCTAAACTTAACCATTTAATCAGCATAATCTTCCCATGGATACACTTCAATCATATTTGTTGGCTTTCCATTAACATTAATCTTTTCCAAACTACCAATGTCAGTCAGCATTATCTTCAAATGATTAAGAGAAAGTGAAAAAATATTTCATAGGAAATTGTCTTTTCACATATAAAGATGTATTAAATTTAATATGGTTGACGACCTTACCTACCAAATAAGCATCTTCCTTTGTTTCCTTTAGAATTTTCTCAAAACTGACAAAGGAAAATCCATTCATGGGAATAGTTGATGTTGGTACCAAAGAAACAATTATTTTTAAGTTGAAGGTCAACAACTTGTATGCATGTCTTACTGTTTTATAAAGTTGGGTATTCAAAGCCACTCCAAAGTTAAAGATATCATAAACGTTGCCTTCAACCAAAAGATCTTTAATTCAAAGAGTACCTCTAGCAGTGGCTTGGATCTTCCCACCCTATAACAAATAAAATTAGTTAGTTCAAATACCATTCATGAAAGTTGTAAAATATATATAGGAAACAAAAATGGCAAATACTTGTCACAAGAAATTTGGTTGTTTTCAAAGTCGTATAACTCTAACTTTGATTGTCCATTCATCTTTGGATGGAGAAAGGTCACTAACCAAAGTAATAGGTGTAGCCATAACTAAATCTTTGTTGTTGCTCAAAAAGAAAATCTAAAAAAAAGAAGAATATCTATGTGCTCTATCTTTTATGTGTATGTGAAGATGAATATGTATACATGATTGAAATATTTATATAGAAATATGTGTGTAATGCTTCATTAATGAGAAACTTTTAGAAATTATCGTTACCATTAATGAAATTTAAAGGCATGTATTTCTCTATATAAAAAACATCTTATTTCCCCGAAAATCTTATAAATATATATATCCAAAAAAATATAAATATCATAAATTATTATTTGGTTTACATTGGAATGGGCAGCATATTTTGAAATTGTAAATATCTATCCAGTGCAAGTGGGAGAATAAATGTTTTATAATTTATAATTTATATTTTGAAAAAACAAATTCCACCCAATATATATATTATTTATTTATTTTATAAATGTGGAATGTTTTGGCAATTGTAAAAAATAATTGGTAAATTTATATACAAATTATCATGATTGATATATTTATATAAAAATATGTAATGCTTCATTAGTAGATTTTAAAATGTTTAGGAATTATTGGTGCTGTTAATGAAATTTAATGGCATGATAACATGATATTTAATTTAAATGCCCAACCAATTTGTGTATATGGCTCCAAAATCAAAAGGTCATAACCTAGATTGATAGACGACAACATGTAAAAGGGATTTGATGATCAACTGTATTTTTTTTATCTAATAATTGAATTTAGTTATTTATCTAAATATGCCATTTTATTATATTGCTATAGATGCCAACACATAAATGTCATTTTATCTAATATGCATTTATTATTCATCAAAATAAAAAATAAAAAAATCTGCACTTAGTTATTGAGAAACTTATAATTGTAATTATTAATATTTAAATAAATTATCAAACTATTTCATATGTAAGTATCTTTTGGAAAGTGAACCTAATTAATAAGTGTTATTTTTTTATGAGTAATATTGGAAAGTGAAACAATTGAGGGTTATAATAGTCAACATGAATTATGATTTCCATAATAATTTGAAAATAATTATTAATTATCTTGAAATGCTATAATTATTTTGAAAAAATGTATGAAGGATTAAATGTTGAGAGAAGAATTATGAGTGGTCATTATAGTTGTTTTGAGAAAAAAAATCATTATAAATAAAAATTCTAAAAGTGGAATATTTTGCAAAATATCAAAATAATTTAAATTTTATAGTTATTCTAAAGATGACATGTGTCAATACTTTCCATCCATGATTTTTGCCTTAGAATATTTAATGTGTTTTGAACAACCAAAGTCAGACATCGTAGCCCGACACCGTATAGGGAGGGTGTTTTGAAATTTTAAAATATTTTTGAGGATGAGCAAAATAATATATAAATATAAAAAATTATAAATATATGATGTTGGGTGTTGATTTTGGACGTACAAATATCATAACTCTTCAAATAAAAACCGAACACTAATTTTGGTCAGCAGTTATGTCCAACGCCAACTACAAACCGTTTGCAACAAACGGAGCTAAAAGTCCTTTTCAAATTCAATAAAAAAAATAATTACTAATCCAAACATGCTAATGAGAAATGAGAAGATGGTCTGAAAATTGAAGGGAGAGGGTAAAGCATTCCAATGGGGAAAGTCAAAATCTTGATTTGCATAAGGATTTGGGGAAGGTAATCTTACACATAAGATTAGTCAAATCTTACTAGCATAAGCATTCCAATATTGACCAGCTAACACTAGTAAGAGTTGGTAGATTGCCACGGTTTGATATCAAACGCATTTTAATATTCCCAAAAAATGTGATGGAAATAAAAGTAATTCTTGCATGCTACAATGGATAAAAAATTGTTTCCGGATATAAAAGATGTTGCTAGATAAAATTTGTGAATAAAAGTTGAAAATTTCATTCCTATTCCTATTCCTATGTGTGAGGATGAAAAAATATATTTTTTAAAAATGAGGTTTTCAAAAATATAATTTATCTGAAAAATAAAATATTTTATAAAACAAGTGTTACGTGATGCAAATACTACATGACAACATTTTGTTAACAATTTACATTAAGGCTCTATTTGATAAATTTTAGCGGATAACGGATAAACTAGCTGATAACAGATAGCCGATTAGCTAACGGATTTGACTTGAAGTGTTTTATAAAACCAGCGGTTGAACTAGCTGATAAATATAAAATGATATAAAAAGATATGTTTAAATTTTTTTCTATAAATTATATACACATATATATATTATTTATATTATTTATTTTAAAATAATTATCACTTTTAATACTTTAATATTTTTTAAATTATTTATCCTTTAAAAAAATTAAATTTTTAATTTTAATATTAATTTAGTTTAATTATTTTTAATAAATAAAAATAGAATAATAAAAAAAATTATATGCTGATATGATTTTTATACAAGTTTTATTTTCATAGATAAAAATATATTTATATTTTTATCTTAAATATAAATCTAAATAGTGAAATTAATTCTTTTTTATATACTTTTAAATGATTAATATTTTATTTTATCAGCTAATGATAAGTGAGGAATTTAATTAAGGGATAAAAATAGAAGAAAAAATGATAAGCTATATGCTATAAACTCAAACACTACTTCAAGTAGCGTCTGAAAAAATGTTATACGTTAATTTAAAAAATGTTATCAAACATGACTACTTTTTCATCCGTTATAAGTTATACGCTAGCGGATTTGACAAACAAAAAGACTCTAATTCAATATTGTTAATTAATTTATTCGTTAAAACATGGTTGTAAATATATTTTATTCTTTTAGGAATAAAATTATTTTAAATAATTTTTTTATATTTGTAAAAAATATATCTAAAATCAAAATTTGATGAATAAATTAATCAGTCATCCATGTTATTTGATTTAATGTTATATTACCACGTAATATCATTATTTACTACTGAAGAAATTATAAATAGAGGAGTCTATAAAATGGTCAAAGTGCTTTTACTCTTTTCCCATTTTTTAAATTAATATAAATATGCGGTGCATTATTAGTTAGTAGTCATTAAAAATAGGGAGGTCCTTAATTACGCCAAAAATGGCAAGGCAAATAAGCTAGAACTAAATACTAATATATTTATTGATTTATTTAATAGGTATTTTAATTCCACAAGAAAGCTGAAAAATACAAAAACAGTAAATGAATGTGATAACTGATGACTAATGAGCGATGTCATTTAACAAAAGCTTTTGTCCACAAAGTTTCTTCCTTTTTCCTCTGCTTGTCCTAATGTGAAAGCAAGGCACGGTGATGGAGAGTGACTGAGTGCTTCCTTCAACCGCATCAGGTAACCTTTCTTGCACAACTCAACCACTTCAACCATCAATTCTTGACTACCCAGATGCCAATACCTCTTTAACTTTCTTTTTTTACCACAAATTAATTCTTGTTTTGTTTAGTCCAAACTTTTTCTTGGGTTTCTTATGATTATTACATCTCCTATACTTATTATATGGTATAAATGCTTACTTGCTGAATGCTGAAGCTGATTTTTTTTTTTTTTTTTTGTGCTTGTTTATAACTAGTTTTGATTTGGGTCAATACAGGTTGAATTTCAAAGGCCTTCTTGGTTGATGCCTTGTATAAGATTTGGGGGATTTTCCATTTCACCGACACACTGTAGAAGTTTGAGAAGCCATTAATGGGGTCTTTTGTGTACTTGAGCTGTGGATGCAGGTGGGTGATGATTGAGAATGAGTTATTGTTAACACCATAACCCTCATCAAGGTCTTTGCTTTATGCATTTAGGGAATACCCTTTAATCTGCTCTATCTATTTTCAGTTGATTGCTTTCATTGGACTCTGATCTTTGGCAATGTCAGAGAAGAGTATGGTTCCATCAAGGTTTATATTTTGTGTGATGATCATTTCTATGTTCCTTTTGGTCCTATCTTCCCTTTTCCTACTCCAGAATAGCAGTCATTCTTTGATTCCTAGATCAGTGCTAGAGCTTATTCTTGTCAATAACACCTCACTTTACTTCATGCCCAATTTCAAGAGGGAACAAATAATACTCCCTCCCTACCCTTCTGAAGATTTCAACGTTCAATCACAAAAACCAAAGGAAGCTGGCTGTCAAGTTTACAATTCAAGCCAGAAAGCGAGTTCTGTAGGACAGCAGATGAATATGGCATCTGACCCAACTCGGGCTCTATTGAGAGTATTCATGTATGACCTGCCTCCAGAATTTCACTTTGGGTTATTGGGTTGGAAGGGAAGTAAAAATCAAACATGGCCAGAGGTGGATAACCCCAAACTTATCCCACACTATCCAGGTGGACTGAACTTACAGCACAGTGTGGAATACTGGCTCACCCTTGGTCTTATATCGTCGACCACTGCAAAAGTTGGCCAACCTTGCAGTGTAATAAGAGTGCAGAGTTCAAGTCAAGCAGATGTATTTTTTGTGCCATTTTTCTCATCTCTGAGTTACAATCGGCATTCAAAGCTTCAAGGTGAGGAAAAAGTTAGCGTTAACACAATGTTGCAAGACAGGTTGGTACGGTTCCTAATGGGCCGGAAAGAATGGAAACGTTCGGGAGGGAAGGATCATGTAATTGTTGCTCACCATCCTAACAGCTTGCTGGATGCAAGAAAAAAGTTGGGTTCTGCTATGCTTGTACTTGCAGATTTTGGAAGGTATCCAGCTGAATTAGCAAATATCAATAAAGATATAATAGCCCCCTATAGGCATCTAGTAGGCACCATACCAAGAGCTAAATCAGCTTCATACGAGGAACGTTCCACACTGGTGTATTTCCAAGGAGCAATATACAGGAAAGATGTGAGTTTCTACCACATTCATCTTATCTGTTTAATGTGTTATTGCTTTATTGTAAAAAAAAATTTAGCATTGACCTGTGATACAAATTTGTTCTCTGTTTTTGCTGTTAACTACATAAATGACGTAATTAGTAATTGATTATGCTATTTTATGGTTGGCAAAATGCTTGTGCACAACTTTTATCAAGTTTTGGTATGTTGTCAAGGTGCTTTAGCTTCTTAAGTGGGCAATGGGAAGAATTTAGAATTAATAAATCCTTCCTTGTTGTAACAAATTTGATACGAGCAGAGAGAACTAACCTATCAAAATTATGTCCTTGTCCCCCAGGTTTTAAATTATTAATTAAAAAAACAGCTATTCACATTCTTTGGCACGAAGTCCACCTCTTATAGTCTCAAGATGTAGATCGTAGATAGACGTAGATCATATTACTATCCGTTGAGCATTCACCGGATGCTGTTAGTATAGTCTTACCTTAAAAAGCAATGAAGAGATGAATAGTGGTGTCACTGAGCTGACTCAGATGAACGCACAAGTACTTTGCATCAGATGACTGAGATTATTACATTTTCGGAAAGCACTTTGATGGTTGTTTTCCAGCTGATTTTATTGTTTAATTTTCTTTGAATTCTTTAGGAATAGATTGGGTATGCGATGTAGTGTTAATTTGTTGGAGTATTAAAACACATGGTCCTAAGATTGTTTTTCTGAGAATCATTGTAGTGACGTGATTTTTGCTGCCTTTCCATCAATAATACTTCCCTTACCAATTTTGTTGTACTATTTCTATATCTGCATGGCGAGTCTTTCTTCATTTTAAATTATTAAATTATCGTGTTGAAACTCTAGGGAGGAGCTATTCGCCAAGAACTTTATTACCTCCTAAAGGACGAGAAAGATGTGCATTTCTCATTTGGGAGCATTGGAGGAAATGGGATCAATCAGGCAAGCCAGGGCATGGCCTTATCAAAATTCTGCCTCAACATTGCCGGAGATACCCCTTCCTCGAATCGCCTCTTCGACGCCATAGTAAGCCACTGTGTACCTGTGATCATTAGTGATGAAATTGAGCTACCATTTGAAGATGTCTTGGACTACTCAGAATTTTCCATATTTGTCCGCGCCTCCAACGCCGTAAAGAAAGGCTACCTTCTGAATCTCCTCGGTTCGATCAAGCAGGGGGAGTGGACCAAGATGTGGGAAAGATTGAAGGAAATCACACACCACTTTGAGTATCAATATCCATCCCAGCCTGGGGATGCAGTGGATATGATTTGGCGACAAGTTGCACATAAGATATCTTCAGTGCAGTTCAATTTGCACAGGAAGAACAGATACCAGAGATCTCAGCTTCTTGTCAAGACGCACTGAAATACTATGTCAAATTGAAATCTCTTGACATTGGTCATATTCAACATATCAATGGGAGAGGCAGAGCCATAGTTTCATTTATTTGCGACTAGCAAGCTTCCTGCTCTCCCTTTTCACTATTTTTCATTAAATAACTCATGTTGATCAAAACGGGAGAGTATTTTACTATTTTATTTTCTTTTTTGTAAAGCACAAGGTATCACATTTGGGCATGAGTTTTAGGAAGAATTACCAAAAATAATTTCTTTTGATATATTCACAAACTCTCGGTGCTTTTTTTTTATCCCTCTAGAACCAGCACTAGTGTGCTAGTCATTATATTCATGATAACAAAATGCACTGCGAATAGTTTTTTTTTTTTTTTGAACATTAACTCCTGGATCTACTGTATAGAAGTGTTGCTTTTCACCGCTAAATGACTTAAAGAGAGAGAAAAATGCAGTGTCGAAATTTTTTTTTGGGTATTATTTTCGGTCTAGGGACTTAGAATGATATTTAAGGATTATTCCTTTCCAACTAGGTTTTTTCCATGTACAAGAACTAAGAGTTAAAGTCCTGACTACTTGTTTGAAGGGTTCGAACTTGTTATCTCGGATTAACTACATGTTGGTAAATACAATGTTGATATTTAATTTGGTTGTATAAATAATGAATTATATGCATTAGTATGTGTGCTTGACTACCTATGATGTGCAAGAAGTAATTCTCCAAGCACTTATATTTTTTGAACACCTAAATTTGGACATTCGTATAGACACCGTAGATTGATGAGTGTGGGTAGGATGAAGATGTATAGTATTTTAAGATAAAGTGTATGTATAGTATGTAATTGTGATGTGGGTGTCACTTAGGTGTTAAAAATAGTTGTACAAATAACATAACTCTTCTCCAAGATAGAATAGACCGAAAATCTACAGACACTTTGGCTTATTGGAGGGAACTGCATCTTAATTTTATTAATTCAAGCATAGGTTTGCTAAAAGAACAATGCTAGCACCATAGTCTTCATCATACTTCTCTTCACATACTTTTCATTATTTCATATGAAATTCACCCAATAATAGAGTGTGATAAAGAGTGTGTCTTTGATATTTTTCTAACTAAAAAGATGAAATAGACCTAAAATACGATCATTTTGGGTCCATATAAGCCGTCAGCATATGTATTCACTGAAAAAAAAATAAAATTTGTAGTGGAAATTATATTTGCCTTTAGCGGCAATAATAATGTCTGGAAATTTTTTTTATCTACAATTATCAATTAGTTGCCGTGAACAAAAGTAAATTTTGGTATAGCAATTAAATTTTTTTTTTTTTTTGAAGAAAGGTATAGCAATTATTTAAGAATAAAAGTGAAGATATAAATGAAGGACTGATAAGTACAAGCGTCACTATAGCAAAACACACACACACACACACACACACACACATATATATATATATATATATGGAAACAAAAAATGCACTATATTCTGTATTTAAGAGGTAACAATATCATCCAACTATCAAGCTATTGTTCAATGCCTATGATGTCTCTACAGTATCAGAAATAATGCTGACATTCACCAGACAGTAATAAACTCATGAAAACTAAAAACAAAATGGAAACAAAAAACGTAGAAAACCAACCAACCAACCTCCATTAGAAACGGTTAACAAAGCAAGGAACCACTTATGTTTGTCTTTGCATTAGGGAGCTGGCTTGTCTGTGAGCATAGTAAAGGACATAGCTGAAGCATCTGAACATCTGTTGTGAATTGGGTCTGACCCTTTCTGAACTGTCCTTTTGTTTGATTGATCAGGATCAAATATCACTGAAGGTGCAGGTTCCAATTCCAGCTTTGATTTCAAATCCTCAATTGCAACAGCTTTTAGGATACGAGATACTTGAACAAATGGTAATTGCCCGTTATCCCATCTCAGAGATAGATCTTTACTTCTCAGTCCAGAAACCTTGCATGGTTGAGAAGCTAACATCCCAACACAAACTAACATAAAGAATCCCCTGTAATTCAAGAGACTCATTTTTGTGTGTTTTTTGAAGCAAAGAGTAGTACGTAGCTGTAGTGTGTCTGAGATTGTAACTCCCCTATTTCCTATTGCTCATGCCTGCAAGAAATACAATATGCCTGCAGTTTGTCTTCTATAGGATTTGGAAGTCTAAAAGCATAAAGCATAAAGCATAAGAAGCCCAGAACATGTAGGTAAGTTTTAGATTCACCTCAATCATAAGCAATATATAAGGCGGTTTTAGATGACTTTGACAGGTCTGAATAAAAGTTAATTGGAATAATATCTTTGGGAATCCAAGTATCTTTTCATTCAGTTTCCCTACATCCCTATCATTTGCTTTGCTCTTTTTTACCAAATAAAGACCGAACCCTGTGTCTTGAATCACTTGATTAATCTGCCTCGTCATCTGTCATTGGTGACATGTCCTATTGTACCTTTATCTTGAATAAATTTTTAAGATATTCAACTTATGCTCATTTAATGGTTTCTATTTTGATTCTATAACATGCGTTTTTAACATATTCTAAATTGTGGTTGCAATGCTGATTAAGTTGTATTTATCACAAGTACCAACAATTACATAAAAATAGGGTTGATGCGATTATAATTGTGATCATTATACAGGAAAATGCTAAAACCACAACATTGTAGTCATTATTACAATTATGAAACATAATTTCAAACCTCTTCTACCCTTCTTTTGAACTCCACATCCAATTGTAACTAACTTACAAAACAAGTTGCCAAAATATATTTGCCTTCAAAATCTCAATTTCAAACCTGCCAAACGATCCCCAAAACAATAATGAATAATCAGCTCACCCGATGTCCTTTCCCCAAGTTTTGGAGAAAAATAAAAATGAACATTTATAGAATGAAAAAAGCTTGTATGGGCACAGTGCTTGCAACCATAAACATTAAGATGACATTTTAAAAAGACAATAAAGCCTTACTAAAAATAGTTTATCTTAAAATTTTCATTGGTTGTATCTAATAGGCACATGCTCATCAGAGAATTACTCAAATAGCATATGCTTTACTTAGAATATTTTCAATGGTGCAATTCATTGGAGTTGCTTAAATATTTTTTTTATGGGCTAAAAAGTTTATACCATTACTACTTTTTACATTATACCATTTTAAGCAACTTTCTACTCCGATGTTACAACTCTAAAATGTTTATCATATGAGTTCTACAAGTTACCCCACATCCTTATACTTTATTTTATAGTTGGATACCATGTCAATATGCTCCAATGGTGCTAGCAACAAGAACAAGTTCTTATTTATTAAAACTAGTTAAGCAACTCCTATAGGAGTTGCTCTTATGTAGGAGGTGTCACTCAAATTATGTTGGTGATGACACAATCAAAATAAAAAGAAGTCTATGACTCATTTAAAATGTTGGATAAATATTTTGTAAAGTGAGCTTGAATGTAAAATAAGAAAATAAAAGTGTATCTTGTCATAGTTAAAAATAATTGATATATCAACAACTTTAATCAAAGATAGATATATCTTTATATTCTAGTTATACTCAAACTCACCATAGATGCATATGCAAATCACATAAAAGCCATTAAAAGTAGAGAAATTGAAAGAATGCGGGAATAACAACCACTCCCGAAATAACAAACCAATCAATAGCAGGCTTTTATATTCCAGCACTTTCTTTATGATTTGATTTGATAGTATCAAAAGCTTAAGCATTAACCCCTATTTATAGGGATACGAGACTCCTAATCCTAATTGAATAAGGAAACTAGTTATGATGATAGCTAAGTGATAAAAACTTAATCCTATGAGATTATTCAAGATAGCCTTATAATAAAAGATGTACTCTAAGATAAGATAAGATCATGTATTCTAACAATAATTAATGGTTTATAGTGAACGTGAATAATTCTCAAGAGCATAAAATAACTACTACTTATTAGTGTAGTGTTAGGCCCCAAACATCCATTCCATGCCCAACTAATAACAACATGGACCGTCCAAGAAGGATTACCAAGAGGCCCGAATACCTGCATGATTTTATCTGAAGTTTTTAGTATTTCTGCTTTGTTATTCCCTGATCCTAAATTCTGAGTCATAGGTTGTTAGAATTGTTGGCTCTACAAGATTTTATTCTCTAGTTGGTTATTTGATTCTGTTGCCTTTTCTTTCTAGTAGCAGTATATTCCCTAGATTTTAAGGAGAGGCAATGATTGGCAACTGATGTATCCTTTAAATAGTATGCTAATGAATGAAAATGGACAAGAAAGAAGTATTATTCAAAATTCCTTCATCTCTATTCTAAGGAGGATTCCTTGGCCTCAAACTCAAGGACAGTACAAAACCCTATCAATTTGTCCGGCCTGCCCTCTACCACCATGACTAAATCAGTCCGCCTCTGCCGCTAATGACCACACTGAAGAAGCCATCCTCCGCCTTACATAGAACCAAACCACTCTTACAGCCAACCAAACTGACCTCTCCAATAAGATTGATTGCATCCAACATGACCTCTCCAGTAAGATAGACTCCATCCTTGACCACCTTGCCTTCTTCGACCACACCACCACCCCTGCCACCACCACCCACCCACAAACCACACATGAAACTTGAAGTCCCCCATTTTGATGGCGAAGATGCAATGGGATGGATCTTCAAGATTAGCCAATTTTTCGAATATCAGGGAACACCAGAGGAAGAAAGAATCATAGTGGCCTCCTTCTATATGGATGGCCCTATACTGAGTTGGTATCAATGGATGTTCCGAAATGGACTCATCACCTCTTGGTCTGGCCTCCTCCAAGCCTTGGAAACCTATTTTGCGCCTTCTTTCTATGATGACCCAAAAGGAGCACTAGTTAAACTCACCCAGAAGGGATCTGTTAATGAATACCTTACCGAATTTGAAAGATTGGCCAACAGAATCATCGGTCTTCCTCCAACATTCCTCCTTAGCTGCTTTATTTCGGGACTCCACCCCAATATACGCCATGAGGTCCAGGCACTTCAACCCCTCACCCTTCCCCAAGCCACCGCCCTTGCCAAGCTCCAAGAAGACAAACACAAGGATCGTTGCCGTAGTTTTCGAGGAAGGAGAAACTTTCATATTGCTCAACCCTCCAACTCCACAAACCCACAAGCCAAAACCTCAACTACGCGCCCCGACCTTCCCCTCCGACCCACACCCCCAAAAGTTAACTTCAAGATACTTACCCCGACAAAAATGGCGGCGAGGTGAGAAAAAGGCCTCTGTTACAACTGCGATGAAAAGTGGAACTTGTAACATCCCTGGTTGCTCTATGGATTGATGACTGTCCACACAAACTAGCATGGGTACTTTCATTGTGCTTTGTCCTCACTCACACGCTTCCTAGGAATACTTCCTAGAATGTCACCATCTCAGAATTGCTCCAAGTCAAGCATGTTTAAATTTGGAGCTCTTAAGTTATGGGCTTCCGAAAGGAATATGCATCTTGTTGTTATAGGTAGTGCCAATCAATTCATATAAGCCATCCTCAACTGTATAGTCCCATATGTAACATCCGTTATTTTATGCATGGTTAATGTATGAGGGTTAGGATTAGGACTTGCATTATATAGTTGGGATGTGGTTTGAGGCATAGAGACCGTTGCTTGGCAAGCACGCAACCTTTTCGAGTGAGTTTGAACGTAGAAACAAAATTAGGGTTTCTCGGTTAGCATCTTTGAGACATATGAGTGTGAAATACGAAATTTGGAGTTAGGAATGAGATTAGGCCTTTTTGATGGTTTGAGGTTGTTTATTAGGTCTTGATGAGCCTATAACTCAAATTTGAGGTCAATCGGATGTCGAACGGGTCCAGAACGCAAAGAAACACAAACCGAGCGTTTTGTGATCGATTAGTTAATTGAGAGTCAGAATATTAAATTAGGTCGGGCCTGAGTACAATAGGTCTTAGGAGTATCCTAAAATAATACAGAAGAATATCCTAACAGTAGGTTACATGGGAAAATGCGAAAGAAAATATCCGGTTGTGCTGACAGGGCAACACGCGGCAACATGTGTGGATGACACATGTCACAATTGGACACGTGTCACTAAGAGGGAGGTTGCAAGGGTGTGGCTGCCACCAAGAGACACTTGGACTCCACTAATCTAACTTAGAGACACCTAACTAGGCTACCTATGTGACACCTAGCCCATTAACCCACCCAAATTAATCTCCTAATGACACCTAGTTTAACATGCATGCACTTGACTAAATCAAGCCACCTAAGTCATCTAAACCAAAACCAAGACATTAGCTAAGTGAAAGAAGAGTAATCAGACTTCACTTTATTCTCACTTTCACGTAGCATGAGAAAGAAGAGTGGAGAAGAAAATTCCCAAAGACCAAGACAACCATTGCTGAAAGCTTGAAGCTTGGTGGAACAGCTTCTGTAAATCACTCACCTTACCTTCATCCACCGTTGGATCTTGTTCAAATTTAATAGAGAGATTCTAGGTTGATAATAGTTCATATCCAATGGTTGAAATTTCGGTTTCATCCCCATAGTGATAGTTATTCAGCCTAGAAGTTGGAGTTGAGTTCAACTCGGGTAGCTCCAGACTAGTCAACATGAGAGGATCATCCTAGGCTCATCCACCGTTGGATCGCGCTGTAAGTTTTTGATAAGGTAAATAAAAGGTATCTCTTTAATCTCACCGTTTACCTTTGTAAAACAATATCTGGAGTGTGAGATATGAGGCCAAATCGGTGGCCGATTTTGGGGTGTTTACTGCAGATTTTGAGTTTCTTACTTTGTGTCTTTCAAAATGTGATGTTTAGGTGGGATATAGGAGATTCGGGGACCTCTTTCATTGTGAGGCAGATTCGAGAGGATTCGAGTAGGAGTGACCTCGTAGTGTTTCTGATGAGTGTGATTACACCTCATATTTCATTGTCATTTTGCATGCATTTTCATATAGTTTAGGCATATTTAATTTGATCTTTTGTTAGTTTTTACCTTGGAACGGGTAAGGCGGTTTCGTGGTGTTGTTTTGCAGGAATTAAGGATTAAATGCTCGGGATTAGCCATGATGGAGCTTGGATGAAGATAGAGCTTGAAAAGTGATGAAAATGTACCAAACAAAGCCTATCACGGCCTAATCGTGATGCCCATCACGGCCATGATCGAGCAATAACTGAAAAGAAAGAAGGCAAAAGTTATAGGTTGTCACGGCCTAGCCGTGATGCCCATCACGGCCGTGACATGTTAACTGAGCCAGACCCCTTCCTGGCAGAATCTGTCACGGCCAGGCCGTGATGCCCATCACGGCCGTGACAGACCATTTGGTGAAGTAACGTTCAAGGCAGAAGCTGTCACCGTGACGCGCGCCTAATCTATAAATAGGCATCTGGGCAGAACATAAGGGGGGAGACTTTTACCCTAAGGTGACTTTTTACCCTAAAAACACATTCTCTCTGAACCAGGGGCTGCGGCGACGGCTGTGGAAAGCTTCCAGGGAGTTTCTTCTCTCCTTTGTTTCTATTGTTTTGATTTTGGTTTTCTCTATGACTATGAGTAGTTAAATTACTTTTTTGTTGGAAATAGTTGTAGCTAAACCGAATCTCATGTATTTGCCTTGATTTATTGATCCCTGTTTATGCTTCTGTATTAGTGTTTGATTCCTATTCTTAATGCTTTTTGTGGTTTGATCATCCATGAATTGTTCTGAGATTTGATTTGCAATTGGGAAGTTCTTATCAATTCTTGATCTGGAATTAATCACCTAGTAAACCTTGCATCTAGGAATATATTTTGGTTTATTAGTAATTGTGTAACCCCTACTCTTAATTCAAATTCACTAATTAGGCCACCTAAGGAATTAGGGTTTAATCAGGGGATTTAGGCTCTTGTTATCTAAGGAATTAGGACTTGAGTAATCTTGTGGGTTGATTTTAATATTTGAAGTATAAACTGGATTGGTGGTCTTGGTATTGCATGAGGCAAAGGTTTAGCGAAGTCTAATCCCAACATCTTCCATCATATTTGAAAAATCCCCTTTTCGCATTCCAAGTTTTTGATAAAAATCCAAAAAGAATTTGTTCCTTTTATTTTATTTATTTTGAGCTCTCTTCATACAAAAAATTTAGTCTAGATAGTTGTTAAACTTGTGAATTGGTACTTGGTAACTAATCCCTGTGGACGATATCCGGTTCTTACCGATTTATTACTTGCAACGATCCGGTACACTTGCCGAGATCGTCAACAAGTTTTTGGCGCCGTTGTCGGGGACTGTGTTTCAATATTAGCATACCCATTTCGATTACTAATTTAAGAACAATTTTATTTTTTCTATTTTATTATCTGTTTCTCTTTGCTGTCATTTAGTGCTAACATTCTTGGTCTCTAGGCTTTTGTGCATGCGAGGTACTATCCCAGCTGACCAACTTCTCTACGATCCTGAAATAAAAAAAGTGGCTAGGAAGAATCGGAGTCAAGCAAGACAGCGGAAGTTATTAGTGCAACAAGAAAGAGAACAAGAGACCTCCACCTCACAAGTTCATCAAGAACCACTTGAGATGGCAGGCAATGGTGAGGGTGTTCCACGGAGGACACTTGGGGATTATGCCACTACAAATGTCAATCGGCATGTCACTAGCATAGTGAGGCCTCCAGTGAATTCCAACAATTTTGAGATCAAGCCGGCTCTCTTGAACATGATGCAACAAAATCAATTTGCCGGGATGGAGAAGGAGGATCCTAATAATCATGTCTCCAATTTCATTGAGTTATGTGATACGGTGAAGATAAATGGTGCTACCGAGGATTCAATTCGCCTAAGGTTGTTTCCATTCTCTCTAAGAGATAGAGCCAAGGCTTGGCTCCAATCTCAACCAAGGGGGAGCATCTCTACATGGGATGACTTAGAGGCTAAATTTCTTGCAAGGTTCTTTCCCGCCTCAAGATTTGTGAAGACACGGGGTGATATCACAAGCTTTTCTCAACAAGAGGGTGAGACTCTTCATGATACACGGGAAAGGTTCAAAGACTTTCTCCGAAAATGTCCAAATCATGGGTTTGATGATCTTGTCCAAATTCAAACATTTTGCAATGGATTGAGGCCGTCAACCAAGCTTATGTTGGATGCCTCAGCTGGAGGTTCCATGAACACAAAGACACCGGAGGAATCATTGACTTTGATAGAAGCTATGGCATCTAATGACTATTTGATGCATCATGACCGAGGTATCACATCAAGAAAGGGAGTGTTGGAGTTAGACTCACAAACTGCACTTTTGGCTCAACATAAGCTTATGACACAACAACTTGAGTCCATTACCAAGCAACTAGCTCAACTCCCACAACAACTCCAAACCATACAAGGGACAACCATGCCACCTCAACAGGTAATGATATGTGATTTTTGTGGAGGAGATCATGACAATGGAAATTTTGAGGCCACACCTAGTTCCCATGAGGAAGCTAATTATATGGGGAACTATGGGCGGCAAGGTAACAACCAATATTCCAACAATTACAACCAAGGGTGGAGGAATCAACCAAGTTTTGGTTGGAAACAAGATGCCGGACAAGCAAGTAAGCCTCATCCCACACAACCGCCTCAAGACCGGACTTCTATCTTGGAGAACACCCTCAATCAATTCATGCAAATGTCCATGTCAAACCAGAAAAACACTGATGCTTCCATAAAAAACTAGGAGGTTCAAGTTGGACAAATTGCAAAGCACCTAGCGGAACAATCTAGCGGCAGTTTTTCAGGTAATACTCAAATAAATCCTAAAGAGCATTGTAAGGCTATTGTTTTGAGGAGTGGTAAAAGTATTGAGAAAGTGAGCGGTGAGCCTTTGTTGAAAAATCAGAGAGTTGTTGAAAAAACTGAGTTGAGTGCTGAAAAAAGAGCGAAAAATGAGGAAAAAGGCAAAGAGGTTGTAAGAGAGGAATAAGAAAAAGACAAGAGAGAAAAGTTTGTGGATGAAGATTCAATTTTGAGGAGAAGTAAAAGTCAGATTTTGAAAGATGGAGATAAGACTCAAGAGATCCCTTCTTATGTAAAGTTGCCATATCCTCACTTAAGCAAGAAGAAGGAGAAGGAAGTGCAATTTGCCAAATTTCTTGACATCTTTAAGAGGTTACAAATCAACATACCCTTTGCTGAAGCACTAGAGCAAATGCCAACTTATGCAAAGTTCATGAAGGAGTTACTTACGAAGAAAATGAGGTTTAAAGAAGGTGAGACTGTTGCCTTGACGGAAGAATGTGGTGCGATACTTCAAAGGAAGCTACCTCTAAAGCTTAAAGATCCTGGTAGTTTTACAATCCCTTGCACAATTGGGAGTGTTGCTATTGGGAAGGCCTTGTGTGACTTGGGGGCGAGTATCAATTTGATGCCGCTTTCAATCTTGAACAAGCTTGGAGGTGGTGAAGTGAAACCAACAAGGATGGCATTGCAACTAGCCGATAGATCAATCAAGCGTCCTCTTGGTATTATGGAAGATGTTTTGGTTAAAGTGGATAAGTTTATCTTCCCATCAGATTTTGTGATATTAGACATGGAGGAGGATGCAGAAGTTCCACTTATATTAGGGAGACCTTTTCTAGCAACTGGTCGTGCTTTGATAGATGTACAAAAAGGCCAACTTCGACTCAGAGTGCAAGATGAAGAGGTTACTTTCAATGTATTTGAAGCTATGCATCGCCCGAGTGATGAAGAGAATTGTTTCTGCATGGACATTGTGGATGTAGTAGCTAAAGAAGTCTTTGCACATCAGCACCACTCCTCTACTCTTGAGAAGGTAATTATGAATTCTATTGAAAATCTTGATGAGAAAGAGGAGAAGGAAATAGAGGAGTGCTTGTGTGATTTGGAGGCTCAATCCAATCAACTTGCTATCAATACTAAGAAAGAAGAGCTCAAAAAGGATGAAGTCCAAGAGAAGCTCAAGTTAGAGCTTAAACCTCTACCTCCCCACTTGAAATATGTGTTTCTTGGTGAGAATGATGAAAATCCTGTCATAGTGAGCAATATATTGTCCAAATTGGAAGAGGAGAAACTTGTAAGGGTGCTTAGAGATCATAAAACAGCTATTGGATGGTCCATCTTAGATTTGAAAGGTATTAGCCCCACATTTTGTATGCACAAGATCATGATGGAGGCTGAATTTAAACCGGTGGTCCAACCGCAAAGGAGGCTCAATCCTACAATGAAAGAAGTAGTAAGGAAGGAGGTGCTGAAACTCCTTGAAGCCGGAATGATCTACCCGATTTCCGATAGTGCTTGGGTGAGTCCGGTACAAGTGGTTCCCAAGAATGGTGGCGTGACCGTTGTGAAAAACGAGAAGAATGAGTTAATCCCAACTACAATGGTCATCGGTTGGTGAATATGTATAGATTACCGGAAGCTAAATCAAGCTACTAGGAAAGATCACTTCCCACTTCCATTTATGGACCAAATGTTGGAGAGGTTGGCCGGACAAGCTTATTATTGTTTCTTGGATGGTTATTCGGGTTATAACCAAATTACGGTTAATCCGGAAGACCAAGAGAAAACTGCCTTCACATGTCCTTTTGGAGTTTTTGCCTATCGGAAGATGCCTTTCGGTCTTTGTAATGCGCCTGCAACATTTCAAAGGTGCATGCTTTCCATTTTCTCTGATATGGTAGAAAAATGCATTGAAGTTTTTATGGATGATTTTTCTGTTTTCGGTTCCTCTTATGATAATTGCTTGTCTAACCTTGCTGCTGTGTTAAAGAGGTGCATGGACACCAATTTAGTCTTAAATTGGGAGAAGTGTCATTTTATGGTGCAGGAGGGCATTGTGCTTGGGCACAAGATTTCAGGTAAGGGAATCGAAGTGGATAGATCCAAGATTGATGTAATTGAGAAACTACCTCCACCAGTGAATGTCAAGGGTGTGAGGAGTTTTCTTGGTCATGCAGGCTTTTACCGGTGGTTCATCAAAGACTTCTCAAAGATTGCCAAGCCGTTGTGTAGCGTTTTGAACAAGGACACACCATTTGTGTTTGATACTGCTTGTCTTACTTCTTTTCAGATTTTGAAAGAAAAGTTGATCACTGCTCCCATTCTTGTTGCACCCAACTGGGAGTCACCATTTGAATTAATGTGTGATACCAGTGACTACGCAGTTGTGGCAGTTTTAGTACAGCAAAGGGAAAAGTTTTTCCATGCCATTCACTATGCTAGCAAGGTTATCAATGAGAACCAAATAAATCATGCAACAACTTAAAAAGAGTTTCTAGCCATAGTGTTTGCATTGGAAAAATTTCGTTCATACTTGATTGGGTCACAAGTCACTGTTTTACTGATCATGCTGCAATTAAATATTTGTTGACTAAGTTAGACTCAAAACCAAGACTCATAAGGTGGATTTTATTGTTGCAGGAATTTGACTTAGTCATTAAGGACAAAAAGGGCAGCGAAAATGTGGTGGCTGACCACTTATCTCGGTTACTGAATGAAGAGGTTACTGCAAAAGAAAAGGACATTCGGGATGAGTTCCCGGATGAGGCTTTATTTCTAGTGCATGAAAGACCATGGTTTGTCGACATGGCAAATTTCAAGGCAGCCAACATTGTTCCAGAACACCTCACTTGGCAACAAAAGAAAAAATTCTTCCGGGATGCCAACCATTTCATATGGGATGACCCATTTTTGTTCAAGGTTCGACCGGATGGCTTATGGAGGAGGTGTGTTAGTCAAGAGGAAGCGAAGAGTATTTTGTGGCATTGCCATAACTCTCCATATGGTAGACATTACAATGGGGATATGACAGCTGCAAAGGTCCCTCAATCTGGGCTCTTTTGGCCCTCAATCTTCAAGGACTCTTACAATCATGTGAAGAGTCGTGACAAGTGCCAAAGGACCGGGAACATATCTAAAAGGGATGAGATGCCACTGCAAAACATATTAGAGGTTGAAGTATTTGATTGTTGGGGAATAGATTTTATGGGTCTACTTCCACCTTCATTCTCCAATCAATATATCTTGGTGGCGGTGGACTATGTTTCTAAATGGGTGGAGGCCATTTCAACACCGAAGAATGATGCACAAACAGTAATTAAGTTCATCAAAAAGAACATTTTTGCCCGGTTCGGTGTCCCAAGGGTCCTTATAAGTGATGGGGGATTTCACTTCTGCAACTCACAACTGAAAAATGTGTTGACCAAGTATGATGTGAGGCATAAGGTGGCATCTCCATATCATCCTCAAACAAATGGTCAAGCGGAGGTCTCTAACCGGGAGATTAAGCGAATTCTGAAAAAAACTGTGGCCACTTCTAGAAAAGATTGGGCAAAGAAGCTTGACGATGCCTTGTGGGCCTACCGGACTGCATTAAAAACTTCTTTGGGGTTATCTCCGTTTCAGATGGTCTATGGGAAGACATGTAATCTACCCTTAGAGTTGGAGCATCGAGCCTTTTGGGCATTGAAGTTCTTGAATTTTGATGCCACTTTGGCGGGTGAGAAACGAGTCCATCAGCTGCATGAATTAGAGGAGATGCACCTTAATGCGTATGAGAATGCATCTATTTATAAGCAGCGAGTCAAGACTTATCATGACAAGAAGATAGTGATGAAAGAATTTTAGCTGGGACAACAAGTTTTATTATTCAATTCCCAGTTGAGATTGTTTCCGGGCAAGTTGAAGTCTAAGTGGTCGGGACCGTTCATTGTCAAAGAAGTCTCATCCCATGGAGCTATAGAAGTGGAGGATCCTACTTCAAAAAGGACCTTCAAAGTCAACGGTCAAAGGCTCAAGGCCTACTTGGGTGGTGACATCGAGAGATTGACCACAACTGTGCGCCTTCGTTATCCTTGAGATCACCGGCCCGTCAAGCTAGTGACGTTAAAGAAGCGCTTACTGGGAGGCAACCCAAGTTTTCTTTTCCTTTTCCATTTGTTTTTGAATTTAACTCTTGTATAATTTGAGAAGATCAAGAGGAAAAAGATCATAAATTAATAGATTTGCCAAGTGTCTCTAGGTTATGAAAGCAGAAGAGCAAAAAGGGCAAGGACAAACAAAGTCAGCAACCATCATGCTTAGGTCGTGATAGTGGTCATAGCCGTGATCAGCTTAATGAGAAGATAAAAAAGGATCATGGCCCAGCCGTGATATCCATCACGGGCATGATGAGAAGGACCCTGAAGATCAGAGAGTATCATGGCCTAGCCGCGATGGAGGTCACGGCCATGACAGGCCAGCTCCTATGGACCAGAATTGATCACGGCCTGCCCGTGATGAGCATCACGGCCGTGACACATTTTCCAGCATCCCTCTGACTAGGCATGTGAGCCAGCACCCGCTACCACCTCGGTGAGTCGTTCCATTTTTCTCCTCTCTCCGACTTGATTATTTACATTGGGGACAATGTAAGTTTTTAAGTTTGGGGTAGAGGTATTTTTGCAAATTCTTGAATTTTTGCATTTTTCATGTTGCATTCATATAGGCATAGCTTTGCATGATCACATGATTAGATTGCCCCTTGCTTAGATTATGCATCCAATTGTGAGAACTTAGTGCCAAATAAATTGAGATAGTAAATTTTTGAACCCAATTTTTTTTTATTCTTGTGATAAGGCTACAAATAGAAATGCTTGAGATGATCTTCGATAGTTGATAATTAGCATGTGGTTCCGTAGATTTGTATTTCTCGTTGATTTTTGAACTACTAAATGTGAGATTTTTGAGCCAAAAAGGGGTACTCACTAAATCTACTCCATTCTTTGTGATAGAGTGTTTTATTCCTCTTGGATTGTATTCTCTAGAACTTGGCTTGAAACCGTTTTGAAACTTAAAAATTTTTGAAAACATTTTTGAAAATGATTGAGGCACTAGGTATTTTTCCGGTCATCTGAGCTTTGAATGACTAAATGCTACCCCTTAGTTGCCCAATTTTGAGCCTACAAGAGTAAAATATTTTTTTTGGTACCTTGAAATATTTGGATGAATGATGCTTGGTAGCAGACCTTCTAAAGTATTGCACAAAAGGGTAAAAAGGTAGTTCGAAAAAGTATGGGACGAGACAGTTAGAAAAATATTTCTCTTGAATTGAAAATCTCCCCTTCTCCAAATATATATATATATATATATATATATATATAGAGAGAGAGAGAGAGAGAGAGAAGGGGATGACAAAAGGAAGTGAGAAATAAAATAAAAAGAAAGAAAGAAAGGTGGGAAAATGAATCAAAACCCAAAAAGGTATTTTAGAAGGTGTCATGCTTCGCAATGCTTGATATTTTGTTTAGCCTTCTTGAAATTCCCTTTTCTTGATTTACCCACCTAACGATTAATCCCATGGCCCCGTTACAACCAAAGTAAAAGACCTCTTGATTCTTATGTGTTTTCATTAATAAAGTAGAGATTTGGTTAATAGTCAAGCTTATGGTAGAATTCATTCCTTGAGGAAATTGAGCGAATTGTTACATACCCTTAAACACTTGAGTGAGGTGAGAAAGAGTGCCCGAATCAGTGAGAATATGAGTCTAGGAAACCTAAGCTTCTAATTGGACTTGAAATTGATTGTCTCTTGGTGAATTATTTGAAAATGCCTGTTACTTGGATTAGTTACTCGGGTTCTTGGTTCACTATCCATGCTCTGTTTATTTATATCTTCTGGCCTTGGTGATTGCTTGGGGACAAGCAAAGTCTTAAGCTTGGGGTGATTTGATGAGTGTGATTACACCTCATATTTCATTGTCATTTTGCATGCATTTTCATATAGTTTAGGCATATTTAATTTGATCTTTCGTGGTGTTGTTTTGCAGGAATTAAGGATTAAATGCTCAGGATTAGCCATGATGGAGCTTGGATGAAGATAGATCTTGAAAAGTGAAGAAAATGTACCAAATAGAGCCCATCACGGCCATGATCGAGCAATAACTGGAAAGAAAGAAGGCAAAAGTCAGAAGCTGTCACGGCCTAGCCACGATGCCCATCACGGTCGTGACATGTTAACTGAGCTAGACCCCTTCCAGGCAGAATCTGTCACGGTCAAGCCGTGATGCCCATCACGGCCGTGACAGACCATTTGGTGAAGCAACGTTCAAGGCAGAAGTTGTCACGGCCTGGCCGTGATGGCCGTCACGGCCGTGACGCACGCCTAATCTATAAATAGGCATCTGGGCAGAATATAAGGGGGAGACTTTTACCCTAAGGCGACTTTTTACCCTAAAAACACATTCTCTCTGAACCAGGGGCTGCGATGATTGCTGTGGAAAGCTTCCACGGAGTTTCTTCTCTCCTTTGTTTCTATTGTTTTGATTTTGGCTTTCTCTATGACTATGAGTAGCTAAATTCCCTTTTTGTTGGGATTAGATGTAGCTAAACCGAATCTCATGTATTTTCCTTGATTTATTGATCCTTGTTTATGCTTCTGTATTAGTGTTTGATCCCTATTCTTAATGCTTTTTGTGGTTTGATCATTCATGAATTGTTCTGAGATTTGATTTGCAATTGGGAAGTTCTTATCAATTCTTGATCTGGAATTAATCACCTAGTAAACCTTTAATCTAGGAATGGATTTTGGTTTATTAGTAATCGTGTAACCCCTACTCTTAATGCAAATTCACTAATTAGGTCACCTAAGGAATTAGGGTTTAATCAGGGGATTTAGGCTCTTGTTATCTAAGGAATTAGGACTTGAGTAATCTTGTGGGTTGATTTTAATATTTGAAGTATAAACTGGATTGGTGGTCTTGGTATTGCATGAGGCAAAGGTTTAGCGAAGTCTTTTCCCAACATCTTCCATCATATTTGAAAAATCCCCTTTTCGCATTCCAAGTGTTTGATAAAAATCCAAAAAGAATTTGTTCCTTTTAATTTGTTCCTTTTATTTTGTTTATTTTCATCCTTGTTTATCTTCCATCATATTTAGTGTGTCGTTATTTAATTAAATGTTGCTAAACCCTTTCCACGTTTGACGTTATATTGTTTCTTATCCCTTTTCTTCTTGTTGATTGATGTTTTTTTATGATGATGTTAAAAAAATATAAGAGACAGACTGATGAATTATGGCAGATATGATGGAGGAACTAGAATGAGAACCGAGAGGAGAAAGAGAAAGAAGGAAGAAAACAAAAGGAGAAAACAAACAAGCGAAAGGACAAAAGGGCCCAACACACCACCCCGCCCCCCCCCAACCCAAACAGAAGATCTATTAATATAGGCTACGCCTCTTTAGCATTTTATCTTTTGTTGTTTATAATGTACCTATTGGGCTCTTGAAGGTGTCTCGAGGATATGATGTGTATATGTTATGCATGTGTGTATATATGTTGTTTATATTTTAAGTTCAATTTTTTCCACCATTTTAATGTATATGCTTAACGATAATAACACGATAGGGTCCTAAATATTATGGGTTTTCTTTAATGGGCGGGGTGTCTCATTTGGTGTTATCAGAGCAGTTCGGTTCTGAAACGAACCGTGATTAGGGTGAACTGGCCATTTTGTTGAATCCACATCGGATAACAGCTATGCTTAGAAGTTTGGTAGTGAGTCTGACGCGACATCTTTATGGCATATAGTATTTATATTCCAGTTTTATGTAGTATTATATGTCATATTGATGTGGGCTAATGATTTCTCTTAACAGAATCATGGCTCGAGGTAGAGGACGCGGACATGGTAGACGTGGTGGTAGAGCTATTGGGGGTGTTGAGGATGAGCCTCATCAGTCAGAGGCAGCGATTGGAGATGGAGGAGAGTCCGTCGAGACTCTTCAGACTATCCACGAGTTAGCAACCGTTCTGTTGCAGCAGGCACAACAGAATGCTTAGAGGGTGCAGAGAGAGGCAGAGTTGCAGGAGCGACAGGATAGGAGGAGAACTGCGGAGGCTGAGGATGTAGGACTGGCTACCTTTCTCAAAGGGAAGCCACCACAATTTGGGGGAGAGTATGATCCCGAGCGAGTAGAGTGGTGGATACAAGAGCTCGAGAAGATCTTTGACACCATGCGATGCAGAGATGACAGGAAGGTGACTTACGCCGCCCTCATGCTGACCGGAGGGGCTGAGTCATGGTGGAGAGGCAAGAAGAGATTGCTTGAGGCTAAGGTAGGTTGATTAGTTGGGAGCTATTTAGAGAGTGTTTCTTCAAGAAGTACTTCCCGCAGTTAGTCATACACGAGAAGGAGAGTGAGTTCATGAGTCTCCAATAGGGAGACATGTCTGTTGGTGATTATGCGACCAGATTCGAGGCCATGATTCAATTTTCTGAGTTTTACCAGAGGTTTCCAGATGAGGATTGGAGGTGCTGGAGATTTGAGGAGGGTTTACGGCACTAGTTGAGGAGTGTTATAGTGCCCCTAAATATTTTGAGCTTTCCAGAAATGGTGGAGCGGGCCAGTGCTATTGAGAGTATGGATCGAAGACAGGTTGCAAAGCAGAGACATCAGCGTAATGGGGGTCCTACCCGAACAGGTCATCAGAGGAGAGGGACAAAGGTTCTCAGTGGAGGAGAGGACCATACACTAGACTTGGGCAGAGCACTCAGACATCTGTACCACCAACACCAGTTAGCAGAGAGGGCCAGCAGTAGAAAGGCCCAGTATGTTTCAGATGCGGAGGTCCGCATTATCTCAGAGACTGTACAGATAGATCTGGTTGCTACACCTGTGGCAAACCAGGTCATTTTGCTAGGGATTCCCGACAGAGGGCAGTACAGCAGCAGCCAGCTGCTGGCAGAGGAGCCAGTGGCTCTAGAGGAGGAGCTGGGAGAGGAGTTCCAGCATCAGGACGACAGACGGCCAGACCTCAGGCCACGGGGAGAGTGTTTACGGTGGGAGGATCTGAGTCCTCTCAATCTACAGATCTTATTCAAGGTATGCGTTTACTATCTGGCAAACTCTCGTGTGTGTTGTTTGACTTAGGTGCTACACATTCATTTGTTTCGCATGAGTGTGTGGATCATTTACATATACCCGTTTCTCAACTACCATATACTTTGACAGTATCTACCCCTACCAGTGATCCCTTGACCACTATGTCTATTTGCCTACAGTGTCCTATAGTGGTTGAAAATAGGACATTTCTTGTAGATCTCATCTGTTTGCCTATGCAACAGATAGATGTTATCCTTGGCATGGATTGGCTTTCGACTAACCATGTGGTGTTAGACTGTCCTCGAAAGACCTTATCTTTTCTTGAGCCTTTTGGCATAGTATCTGCGAATGAAGGAGCAGCTATGAGGAGTGACGATTCTTAGAAGTATGTGATGCTTTTCTCTTTGGAAGCTAAGGCAACTCCGAGCATAGATTCCTTGCCTATCGTGAGAGAGTTTCCTGAAGTTTTCCCTCCTAATGTTCCAGGTTTGCCACCAGAGAGGGAGGTGGAGTTCACCATAGATCTCATACTAGGGACCGGACCTATATCAGTAGCCCTTTTTCGGATGTCACCCGCGGAGTTAGCAGAGTTAAAGAAACAACTAGATGATATGATGAAGAAAGAATTCATCAGACCGAGTGTGTCACCATAGGGAGCACCAGTCTTGTTTGTAAGGAAGAAAGATGGAAGTTCCAGGTTGTGTATGGATTACCGGTAGTTGAACGAGGTTACAATTAAGAACAAATATCCATTGCCTAGGATAGATGATCTGATGGATCAGTCAAAGGGAGCTTCGGTGTTTTCTAAGATAGATTGAAGATCAGGATACCATCATATTAGGGTGAAGAAGGAGGATATACCTAAGACCGCTTTCAGGACAAGGTATGGACACTATGAGTACCTAGTTATGCATTTTGGTGTAACTAATGCTCCAGCGGTGTTCATAGATTACATGAACAAGATCTTTAGACTGTTTCTCGACAAGTTTGTGGTGGTGTTTATATATGATATTCTTATCTATTCCCGTAGTCGGGAAGAACATGAGGAACATCTGAGAGTGGTGTTATAGGTGTTGAGAGATAGGCAGTTGTATGCGAAGCTTTGCAATTGTGAAATTTGGTTAGAGGAAGTGCAGTTTCTACGACATATAATCAACCAGGAAGGGATGGCTGTTGATCCAGTTAAGGTAGAGGCAGTGATTAAGTGGGAGAGGCCTAAGTCAGTGAGTGAGGTGAGGAGTTTCCTAGGTTTAGATGGTTACTAAATGGTTCATCGAGGGATTCTCGAAGATTGCGTTGCCTATGATGCAGTTAACGAGGAAGGGTACGGCGTTTGTTTGGACGGAAAAGTGTGAGGAGAGCTTTCAGAGGTTAAAGGAGAAGTTGACTACATCTCCAGTGCTGACGTTACCAGATCCTCTAGGACAGTTTGATGTGTACTGTGACGCGTCATATCAAGGATTGGGTTGTGTTTTGATGCAAGATGGAACAGTTGTGGCTTATGCTTCCCGACAGTTGAGGGTACATGAAAGGAATTACCCGACCCACGATCTGGAGTTGGTAGCCATAGTGTTCGCATTGAAGATTTGGCGACACTATCTTTATTGAGCTAAGTTTAATGTGTTCAGTGATCACAAGAGTCTTAAGTATTTGTTTGACCAGAAGGAGTTGAACATGAGGCAGCATAGATGGATGGAGTTCATTAAGGATTACGAGTTTGATCTTCAATACCATCCAGGGAAGGCTAATGTTGTGGCGGATGCACTAAGTCGGAAATCCTTGCATGTATCCACGATGATGGTGAAAGAAATGGAATTGCTTTAACAGTTTAGAGATTTGAACCTAGGTATGGATTTGTCTGAGGATAGAATATGCTTAGGTATGATCACCATCAATAGTGAGTTTTTGAGAAATATTAAGGTTAAGCAGGTTCAGGATGAATATTTGATAGAGGTGAGTCGAGGTACAGATAAAGGAAAGGTTTCATAGTTTAGGAAAGGATCTGATGGTGTGTTAAGGTTTAGAGAATGGATATGTGTGCCCGAGGACTTAGAGATTAGGAAGATGATCTTAGAGGAGACACATAAGAGTAAGCTGAGTTTTCACCCAGGAGCCACCAAGATGTATCAAGATTTGAAGAAGATGTTTTGGTGGCCCAAGATGAAGAAAGAGGTCGCGGAGTATGTTCTATCATGTTTGGTTTGTTAGAAAGCTAAGATAGAGCATCAAAAGCCCGCAGGGTTGTTATAGTCTTTGGACATCTCATAATGGTAATGGGATTGTATAGCGATGCATTTTGTGGTTGGATTACCATGAACTCTGAAGAAGTTTGATGCGATTTGGGTTATCATTGATAGGTTAACGAAGTGTGCTCACTTCTTACCTATTGGTGAGAGTTACAGTCTTGAGAAGTTGACCCAGATCTACATCAAGGAAATAGTGAGGTTGCACGATGTGCCGTCAAGTATTGTCTCCGATCGAGATCCTAGGTTTACATCTAGATTTTGGAGACAGTTACACAATGCTTTGGGAACAAAGTTGAGGATGAGTTCTGCTTATCATCCTCAAACGGATGGACAGTCAGAGAGAACAATTCAATCGTTGGAAGATCTTTTAAGAGCTTATGTGTTGGAACATGTCGGTAGTTGGGATGAATTTCTACCTTTGATTGAGTTCACATACAATAACAGTTTCCACAGTAGTATCGGGATGACACCGTATGAGGCTTTATATGGAAGAAAGTGAAGGACTCCGTTGTGTTGGTATGTGTAACACCCGGGTGCCGACGAGGGCGGGGAGTGGTCGCCGGTGCAAGAAGGCACGAACAAGGAGCGGCTCCTGGCAGGCTTCTAGGTGGAGGGACACATGAATGAACCGATTACACACCCGAACGAGAGGGATCCTGAGACTGTGTAGGTATGGGACTATACAGTTGAGGAAGGCTTATATGAATTGATTGGTACTACCTATACTAACAAGATGCATCTTTTTTTCGGTAGTCCATCACTTAAGAACTCCACAGTTAAGCGAGCTTGACTTGGAGCGATTCTGGGAAGGGTGGCCTCTTGGGAAGTTTTCCCGGGAAGCGTGTGAGTGAGGACAAAGCACGCTGAAAAGACCCGTGTTGGTTTGTGGGGACAGTCTTCAATCCATAAAGCAGCCAGGGATGTTACAAATGGTATCAGAGTGGCACCTCTCCCAGTACGGTGTGGTTCGGGGACGAACCAAGCGGAAGCTGGTGGGCATGTAACACCCGGGTGCTGACGAGGTCGGGGAGTGGTCGCCGGTGCAAGAAGGCATGGACAAGGAGCGTCTCCTAGCAGGCTTCTAGGCGGAGGGACACATGAATGAACCGATTACACACCCAAATGAGAGGGATCCTGAGTCTGTGTAGGTATGGGGCTATATAGTTGAGGAAGGCTTCTATGAATTGATTGGTACTACCTATACTAACAAGATGCATCTTATTTTCGATAGTCCATCACTTAAGAACTCCACAGTTAAGCGAGATTGACTTGGAGCGATTCTGGGATGGGTGACCTCCTGGGAAGTTTTCCTGAGAAGCGTGTGAGTGAGGACAAAGCACGCTGAAAAGACCCGTGTTGGTTTGTGGGGACAGTCGTCAATCCATAAAGCAGCCAGGGATGTTACAGTATGAGACTGGTGAGAGCCAAGTGTTGGGTCCTGATATGGTACAACAAACCACAGAGCAAGTCAGGAAGATAAGAGAGAAAATGAAGAAAGGGCAGGATAGGCAAATGAGCTACAGTAACAAGAGGAGGAGACCCTTAGAGTTCCAAGAAGGTGATCACGTGTTCTTGAGATTCATCCGAAGACCGGAATTGGCAGAGCTATAAAGTCTAAAAAGCTCACTCCCCGATCCATTAGACCCTTTCAGATTCTTCGACGAATTGGTCCAGTAGCTTACCAGATGGCCTTACCGCCTAACCTTTCCAACCTTCACGGTGTCTTTCACGTTTCCCAGTTGAGAAAATATTACCCAAAACTTTCTCATGTAATTGAGCCAGAGTCGGTTCAACTCCGAGAGAATCTAGAATATGAGGCTTTACCGTCTAAGATTGCAGATAGAAGGATTAAAGAACTCCGTGGTAAACAGATTCCCCTGGTCAAGGTCATATGGGATAGTGTTACAGGAGATGCTACTTGGGAGCGTGAGGCAGACATTCAGCAGCAGTACCACCCATTTGTTTTCAGGTATGTAAATTCCGAGGACGAAATTTCTTTTAAAGGGGGTAGAAATGTTACATCCGTTATTTTATGCATGGTTAATGTATGAGGGTTAGGGGTTAGAACTTGGATTATATAGTTGGGATGTGGTTTCAGGCATAGAGACCCTTGCTTGGCAAGCATGCAACCTTTTCGAGTGAGTTTGAACATAGAAACAAAATTAGGGTTTCCCGGTTAGCATCTTTGAGACATCTGAGTGTGAAGTAAGAAATTTGGAGTTAGGAATGATATTAGGCCTTTTTGATGGTTTGAGGTTGTTTATTAGGTCTTGATGAGCCTATATCTAAAATTTGAGGTCAATCGGATGTCGAACGGTTCCAGAACGCAAAGAAACACAAACCCAACATTTTGTGATTGATTAATTAATTGAGAGTCAGAATATTAAATTAGGTCGGGTCTGAGTACAATAGGTTTTAGGAGTAACCTAAAATAATACAGAAGATATCCTAACAGTAGGTTACATGGGAAATTGAGGAAGAAAATACCCGGTTGTGCTGACAAGGCAACACGCGGCAACATGTGTGGATGACATATGTCAACACGTGTCACTAAGAGGGAGGTTGCAAGGGTGTGGCTGCCACCAAGAGACACTTGGACTCCACTACTCTAACTTAGAGACACCTAACCATGCTACCTATGTGACACCTAGCCCACTAACCCACCCAAATTAATCTCCTAATGACACCTAGCCTAACATGCATGCACTTGACTAAATCAAGCCACCTAAGTCATCTATACCAAAACCAAGACATTAGCTAAGTGAAATAAGAGTGATCAGACTTCACTTTCTTCTCACTTTCACGCAGCATGAGAAAGAAGAGTGGAGAAGAAAATTCCCAAAGACCAAGAAAACCATTGCTGAAATCTTGAAGCCTGGTGGAACAACTTCTGTAAATCCCTCACTATACCTTCACCCACTGTTGGATCTTGTTCAAATTTAATAGAGAGCTCCGAGGTTGATACTAGTTCATATCCAATGGTTGGAATTTCTGTTTCGTCCCCATAGTGAGAATTATTCAGCCTAGACGTTGGAGTTGAATTCAACTCGGGTAGATCCAGACCAGGCACCTTGAGAGGATCATCCTAGGCGCATCCGCCGTTGGATCGCGCTGCATGTTTTGGAGAAGGTAAATAAAAGGTATCTATTTAATCTCACCGTTCACCTTTTTAAACAAATGTCTGGAGTGTGAGATATGAGGCCAAATCAGTGGCGGATTTTTGGGTGTTTGCTGCAGATTTTGAGTTTCTTACTGTGTCTTTCAAAATGTGATGTTTAGGTGGGATATAGGAGATTCAGGGACCTCTTTCAGTGTGGGGCATATTAGAGAGGAGTCGATTAGGAGTGACCTCGTAGCATTTCCAAGGTCGTACGTTCTTCAGGTGGGGGAAAGAAATTATTTAATGTCGAAAACGGCACAATGATGTTTAATTCGATAATGGTGTAGGGCGACCTAAACCCTACATGATTGCGAGTAACGAACAATGTCCATATCACGTTGGGGACTACTTAGTAGTACCCATGATGATATTGAGATTGTGCTTTTATCGCCGTTACGTTTATTATATATTATTTTATTATTTTTATGATTGTCTGCTTGGATGATTTGACTGGTTGAATTGATGTTGATAACTGTTGGATGATGATGTTATCAGTTGTGATTATTTTATAAATATGATATATTATGATTTTGTTAGATTTTGATAATGATTGTTAGTTTGGAAATGATGATTTTATGACATGTTAGTAATGATGATGCTATGACATCATGATATTATGGTATGATGTGATGAGTGTTATAATTGTGATTAGAGATTGAGTAAATGATAAGTTATATCGAGGCATGAGGATGTATTGGGGAATTCATGTTATATGTGTTGGTAGTGCCTAACCGAGATGATTCCTGAGATATGATGATAATGAGATTGATGAGATGAGATTTTATTGAGGTTACCTATGAGATTAGGATGAGCGGTTAGGGCATTAGGGGGTGACCTGAAACATGGTCTGTGATATGGTGGACCTGAAACATGGTCGTGTGGGGTCTATGCCTCAGAGGGAGAAATCCCGGGGATAGGCTAACGGCGGACCATCCCAGACATGATTTCATTTTAGTTGCAGATATAGTTCATGCATTGCATGAGATCCTTGACCGGGGTTCAGAGGTGTGCACCGAATTGTGCAGCTATAGTGCCATTGCTTTGCATGGGCATCCTCCATCCGCAGACGAGGTTGTGCGCCAGCTACTCTGGGACGTGTCGATTTTATTGATGTGATATCCAGATATGGCCGGTACCTGATGAGATGATTCATACAACATTTGCATTGCATCATGATGGAGGGTAGAGGAAAGATCCTAGATGTGGTTTGAGGATGATTGTGCCATTGCTTCGCATGGAATCTTGGAGACGAATGTTTAGTGTGCCGTTATTTATTTAAATGTTGCTAAACCCTTTCCACATTTGACGTTATATTGTTTCTTATCCATTTTTTTTCTTGTTGTTGGGTATGTTTTATTTATGTGATCGTTATAAGAAGACTCGCTACAGGAGCAAGCTATGGAGGAACTAGATAGAACCCCTTATGAGCCAGATGCTGGAGGACGAGCAGTGGACCCAAGTAGTTGAGTAAAGAGGCTACGACCAGTGCGTCTTTTTGAGGCATTTTATCTTTTGTTGTTTATAACAGTTTGTACCACTTTGTACCTATTGGGATCCTACTGAAGGGATTCCCTCTACTGTACTGCATCAGGATATGATGTGTATATGTTATTCATGTGTGTATATATGTTGTTTATATTTTAAGTTGAAATTTTTTCGCCGTTTTAATATATACGCTTAACGACAATAACATGATTAGGTCCTAAATATTATGGGTTTTCTTTAATGGGACGTCGGGCGTCTCACCATACCTACACAGCCTTAGGATCCCTCTCGTTCCTGTGTGTTATTGGTTCATTCACGTGTCCCTCCGCCTAGAAGCCTGCGCGAAGCTGCTCGTTGTCCATGCCTTCTTGCACCAGCGACCACTCCCCACCCTCGTTAGCCTCGGGTGTCACATGCCCACCAGCTTTCGCTTGGTTCGTCCCCATACCACACCGTACTGGGAGAGGCGCTGCTCTGATACCATTTGTAACATCCCTGACTGCTCTATGGATTGACGATTGTCCCCACAGATCAACACAAGTGTTTTCAACGTGCTTTGTCCTCACTCACACACTTTTTGGGAAGTTGGAAAACTTCCCAGGAGGTCAGTCATTCCAGAATTGCTCCAAATCAAGCATGCTTAACTGTGGAGTTATTAAGTGATGGGCTTCCAAAAAGAAGTTGCATCTTGTTGGTACAGGTAATACCAACCAATTCATATAAGTCATCCTCAACTGTATAGTCCCATACCTACATAGCCTCATGATCCCTCCTGTTCCGGTGTATAATCGATTCACTCACGTGTCCCTCCGCCTATAAGCTTGCCTTGAACTCCTCCTTGTACGTGCCTTCTTGCACCGACGACCACTCCCCGCCCTCGTCAGCCCCGGGTGTCCCAGAACTCCAATCATATATGTAAAGGTCGATTCCTCTTTCTCATTGCAGAGGAGGAAGAAAATGCCACCGAAACCGTGGCCGATGAGCCTACTTAGGAAGAACCCTTCGATGATCCCTCTGATGCCTTTATAAGCCTTAATTCTCTTTCAGGATTCCCTGCCCCTAAGACATTTCTCATCTTTGGTACCATTGATAAACACCAATTAGTTGTTCTTGTTGACGGTGGAAATGCCCATAACTTCATCCAAAACCGTGTTGCAAAATTCCTAGGATTGCCAAGCATGCCTACTTAGTACTGAAAGTGACGGTGGGTAATGGGGATGTACAAGAATGCCATCAGTACTGCCTACTTACACCACTATTGATTCAAGGACACCTTTCCAAGGTTGACCTACACGTTTTACCTCTGGCTGGAGCTGACATTGTTCTTGGGGTCCAATGGCTAAAGCAATTAGGGCCCATCACTACTGATTACACTAACCTCACTATGTCTTTCACACTACTTGACCAACCCATCACCTTATGGGCCAATGCCCCACCCAAACCACAAATCATTTCAGCCCAACAACTAAAACGTTGCCTCCAAACCCACTCTGCCTCTGAATATTATCACCTCCAAATTTTACCCAGCTTAACCGAAACCCCACCCAAACCCGAAACCGTGCTTTCCCACCCTACACCAGAAATTGCTTCCCTTCTCTTTCGATACCAACACCTCTTCCACAACCCATCCCAGCTACCACCCAAATCCACAACTGGTCACCAAATCCACCGTCTTCCTAATTCCACACCTATCAACGTCCGTCCCTACCATTACCTCTACTCACAAATGTGTGAAATCGAAAAGCAAGTCACTGAAATGCTCCAATCCGGTATGATCCAGCTGATCTGAAGTCCTTTCTCCTCCCCAGTGTTACTCATCAAAAAGTCGGATGGGAAATGCCGTTTTTGTGTAGATTACAGAGCACTGAACTCAATTACAGTGCATGATAGGTTCCTTATGCCTAAAGTCGACGTGATTCTAAATGAATTGGGTGGTGCTTACTGGTTCTCCAAGCTTGATTTACGCCTGGGTTTCCATCATATTTGGATGAATGAGTCCGAATTTCGCACACACCAGGGTCACTATGAGTATAAAGAAATGCCCTTTGGTATTTGCAATGCTCCTTCAACTTTTCAAGCCACAATGAACGAATTGCTTAAACCATTTCTTCGGAAACTTGTCGCGGTCTTTTTCGATGATATCTTGATTTACAGTTCCACATTTTTGGACTATGTTAACCATTTGGAAGTGAATTTCAACACCCTGTCCTCTAGACAGTTCCTCCTAAAATTTCCAAAATGCCTTTTCGGTCAAAGGCAATTGGAATACCTGGGTCACATAGTCTTTGATCAAGGGGTTGCTCCCGACCCTTCAAAAATTAGTGACATGCTTTCTTGGCCTCCACCCAAATCCATCAAGGCACTCCGTGGCTTCCTAAGAAGGATGCATTCATTTGGTCTCCTGAAGCTCAATTGACATTTGACAACCTTAAGAGAGCCATGACCGAAGCCCCTGTTTTAGCTCTCCCAGATTTCACCATCCATTTTAATCTTGAAACTGATGCTTCCGAGACAGCTACGGGTGCTATTTTAATGCAACGGAACCACCCAATATCATTTTCAGTAAGCCATTTTGTCCTCAACTGCCCCGGGCTTCAACCTATGTCCGTGAACTCCATGCCATAACCGCAGTGGTCCGGAAATGGAGACAATACCTTTTGGGGCATAAATTTGTGATTTTCACCGATCACAAGAGTTTGAAAGAATTAATGTCACAAATTATTCAAACTCCAGAACAACGGGTATATTTGTAAAAACTTCTTGGTTACGATTATTCAATTCATTATAAAACTGGGAAATCTAATATTGTTGCGGATGGTCTTTCCCGTTCTTACGAGGACAACTCTGCCCACTGCCTGGTACTGACTATGCCTAATTTTGTGTTCTTGGAGCAACTAAGACAGTCCCTAGAGGCCAATGCCGAATTTTAGTTACTATGTGAACAAATCCAGTAAGCTCCTGAGTCCAATCCAGATTATTCGAAGCACAATGGTCTTATACTTTACAGACGCAAAATCTGGGTGAACTCAAATAATCCATTCAAGCCCCATTTACTAGATGAATTCCATAAGACACCTATCAGTGGACACATAGGAGTTTCCAAGACATTACATCATCTTCAAGAAAACTTCTTCTGACAGGGTATGCGCTTAGATGTCAAAACTTATGTCAAGCAGTGCTCCACATGTCAAACAAACAAAATATGAAACCAAGAAACCCGCGGGACTGCTCCAACCTCTACCAATTCCATCAGCCATTTGGGAAGATTTATCCCTTGATTTTATCACCGGTCTGCCCCTCTCCCATGGCCATTCAATCATCTTGGTTGTGGTGGACCGCTTCTCAAAAGGGGCCCATTTTGGCGCTTTGCCTACCCACTTTACTGCATACAAGGTGTCACTATTATTTCTGGATATTATATGCAAATACCATGGTTTTCCTCGTAGCTTGGTCTTTGATAGAGATCCCATATTAATAAGCAAGTTTTGGCACGAACTATTCCAACTTTGTGGCACTAAACTTTGGATGAGTACATCCTATCACCCACAAACGGATGGACAAACTGAGGTTCTTAACCAGACTCTTGAGCAATATCTCCGATCCTTTGTGCACACACCACCTTCTCAGTGGTTCAAGTATCTCCCTCTTGCTGAATGGTCCTACAACACAACCACACACTCCTCTACTAGTCTTTCTCCTTATCAGGTGACCTATGGAAAACCACCACCTTCCATCCCTTACTACCTTCTTGGCTCCTCTACCATTGAAGCTGTTGATTCTTTGCTCACCGATAGGCAAGAGATCTAATCCACACTTCAGCGAAAGCTTTTAAAGGCACAATCCAAAATGAAATTTTTTACTGACAAAGGACGCATGGATTTAGAGTTCAACATTGGAGATTTTGTTTATGTGAAATTACGCCCTTATAGGCAAACCTCGATTGCTGGCCAAACCTATCACAAACCGACCAAACGTTTTTACGAGCCCAATCAGATCACTGCTCGCATAGGCCCTGTTGCCTACAAGCTGGACTTGCTTGATTCCTCAAAAATACACCATGTCTTTCATTGCTCCCTATTGAAACAGCACCACGGTTCCCTTACACAACCTTTGGATCCTTTACCACAATCCTTAAATAGACAACTATAAACACAAGAAGGGGGTTGAATTTTGTTTATTAGAAATTAAATCAAAGTTAAACACTTTTCGCACACAGAAGCTATTTTTAGACAAGTGTGAAAAAACAAGGCACAGACATGTGACCTGTTGGTGTGGTTTTAACAGAAATGTACACACACAAAACTTGAAAACAAGTTTGATATTCACACTTTAACCCCTTTAGTTAGATAACATATAATATAATCAAAGCAACTAAAGAGTCTAAGGGAAGAGAAATAAACACAACAATTTATCCTGGTTCACCCTTTAACCACTAGGGCTACATCCAGTCCTTGGCAGCACCAAGTTTTCTCCACTATAACTGATCAGGTTACAGACTCCAAGTATTCTTTGCACACCTAGCCTCTCCAGACTCCAAGACAAGTATTCTTTTATCACCTAGCCTTTTCAGGCTCACTCAGGTTTGTTTAAGAAAAATAGTTGCAATTAATACAATAAGCAATTCTTTCACTAACACTCAGATGAGTGAATTAAATGTAAGCTTTGAATGACTACGTAATAACTTCAAATGATTGAATAATACAGACTGAAAGAATGAAGAATTTAATGCACAGTGTAATGACTATTTAATGCTGTGTGTTCTGAGACACCCCGGTGTCCCACTAAAGAAATCCTAATTAACTAAGCCTTAATTGGTTGTATTAACGTTAGCGCGATTATACATATGAAAATAAATTACTTTGCATAAGTGATAAAATTAAATTCATTTAAAACATGCACAACGGAATAAAACACACGTAAGCTATATATACATAATAAGTACGTCTGTCACCCAAGTATGATAAATCCCAACAGCGGGATCCTATGCTTACTAACATATACGAACACTGTCAAACTTAAACTGAACCTAATACATAAGCTGATCACAGAAAACAGGATAAAAGTCCTATAGCTACCCAGCCCTCCTCTCAAAATACATCAAAAATACAAAATAAGCTCACAAGGGCACACAGCCTAACAAACGCATCCGACATATCCACATCATTAGTGATGTGGGCGTCTAGAACTACCCTCGCCTTTGCCGTCACAAGGTCTATATAATTGTGGTGGGATCTTCTGTAGATAGTGTTGTGGCTGGTAGTCCTTCCAAGTTGTCGTTCCCATATTGGCATTGTTGTTCATCTACTTTATCGATAACATACATAGAAAGTAGAGAAAGAAGGGAGATAAGCAACTCTAACATAGTCATAAAAATGGGGATGGGGACACATAGAACAACAATTACATATACATATACACATGCAACAAGTAATAGGCAACCATCTTCCGAATCACACCGACGCAAAACATCCTCGAAGTTCACTCTCATTTCACTAGTGGAAAATATACATTAGACGGTAAAGGTTTACGTCAGTTAACCAAAAGCTAGACGTTAAAAAGGAGGCGGTGGCAGTTCTGTAAATATCAGGCTTCATTAATTCAATTTTAACGTCAGTTGTTTTAATGACTGACGTTAAAAGTGAAGTGACTCACTTTTAACGTCAGTTCAATAAAGAACTGACGTTAAAAGTGAACATTTTAATGTCAGTTCGATAAAGAACTGACGTTAGAAGTAAGTCTCTTCACTTTTAACGTCAGTCCCTACATCAACAGACGTTAAAAGTTATTTTAATAAATTTTTTTATCTAGTATACGATTCCTTCCGCATTACCTTCCTCAAAGTTTCAGTTTCACATGAATTGCTTTGATGTTTTGTGTTTCTGTTTTGAAAACTAAAATATATGTGCGAAGTATAAGTTGAATCAATAACCCAAACCGGATCTCATTCATGAAGTATAATACAGACTGATCGATACAGAAGATTGAAAAGGTTTACAATCCTATAAAAAGTTACATTGAAAGGGTTTAAAATCCTATAAAAAGTTACATTGAAAGGGTTTAAAATCCTAAACATTAAAGCTACATCCCATCAGAGAGTTTTATGAAATATGCCAAAGGGAAAACTATATATACTCCGAAGACCTCAGAAAACTGGGGGGCATGAGAGAGCTCAAGAGAGAGGCAAAAACAGGTGCACCAGATCCGTTTCAAGCAAAGATAGTGGTTCCAAAGACTTCCAAGATGGTCACTTGCTGCCAAAGCTGAGGTTTTGGAACTGTGACCCCCGAGAACCTGATTAGCCCTCCAGCAGCTGATTCTCCGGAAGGTGATAAGGTGAGCAACTCACACAATGTAATTTACTCAGACTTATCACCCATGCAATGTAATTTACTCAAACTCAGAAGTTGTTTTACCATTAAGACAAAGACCTTTGAGTCTAGGAATAGGAAGAAAGAGTGATGAAGTTAATCTCCACGGCAGAGCCATATTGTGAAGCAGAAAATTAAAAGGATGGAAGGAAGCTATTTATAGGAGCAGGGGATGAAGTTACTAAGCTATTCTGATTTTGTTGAAAACTTACCTATAAACTTAATGCTCATTAAGAGGATTGAGTTACAAGGTGCATGGGTAAGTAGCACAGTACAGTCAAAGGAATGAATGTTTTTGCAGATATCTATACACTTTTAACGTCGCTTTTTTAAAAAAGCGGCGTTAAAAGTGTTTTTAAATAAAAATACTAATTGTTAACGTCGGTTTTTATACAATCGGCGTTAAAAGTTTGATTTTTACTTCAGTTAAATAAATAGCTGACGTAAATAATCCTATATAATATAAACGTGCAGAATGAATATTGGAAATAATGTAATTAATATACGGGAACTTGGCAGTCATCAATTAAGTTGACGTTAAAAATGAGGTGGTGGGTAAACTATTTGCGTCAGTTCTATAAATAACTGACGTAAATAATTATGAAACTCATTTCATTGGTTGTCATGTCCCTGTTGTCCCTCTTAACGCAGATCACTCCATATAGTACTGCAGTTTATTTCTAAACCCTTTTTTTTTATACAAGTTTATTTTTAATTTTAATTAATTAGCTTGAATTAGTAAACAAATTATTGTGCAAATTAAATTAAATAAACACTTAACATAAAACAAGTTATATGTATAATCAAATCGTATGACATTGAAGCGATTCATAAGTGAAAATTACATGATTAAAAGATAAAAAATTTCTGCAACATAGCCCTAAAATATAAAAAAGTTTCTGCATCAACATCATTTTCTTCTCAGTCCTGTCATCAGAAACTCCAATGGATGCATCACCTCCCTCACTTGAATTCCAAGATGCAAAGTAAATCCTCAGTCACTAGCAGCGAAAGCAAAGTGAAATGGATCTTTGCATCTTTCTTCTTCAGTGGAGTTCCTTGATGCATCATCTTGAATCCACAATCACTTGCTTCCAAAGCAAAGTGAAAGGGATGACGGGGACGAAATAAAGTGAGAGAATCACATTACGTGATTCACCCAACCTTAATATCCATGCAATGTAATTTACTCAAACTCAGAATTTGTTTGACCATTAAGACAAAGACCTTTGAGTCTAGGAATAGGAAGAAAGAGTGATGAAGTTAATCTCCACGGCAGAGCCATATTGTGAAGCAGAAAATTAATTAAAAGGAGATGGAAGCTAGGAAGCTATTTATAGGAGCAAAGTGGATGAAGTTACTAAGTTATTCTGATTTTCTTGAAAACTTATCTATAAACTTAATGCTCATTAAGAGGATTAGGTACAAAGGTGAATGGGTAAGTAGCACAGTAGTCAAGGGAATGAATGTTTTTGCAGAAACTAATAAACCTTTAACGTCCGTTGTGTAATACAACTGACGTAAGAAGTTGTGAGTGTTTTTAAAGTCAGTTTCTTAATACAACTTACGTTAAATATATGACCTTTAACGTCAGTTATTACTAACAACTGACGTAATAAGTGTGAGAGTGTTTAACGTCAGTTTATTAAGACAACTGACGTTAAATATATGATCTTCAACGTCAGGTTTTACCAAAAACTGACGTAAAATGTTGTTTTATTTTAATTATAACGTTTACCCCCGCGCGCCTCCTCCACTTCTATACGTCTTTTCTCTTTTCATCACGCTCAACCCTCACTCTCGCTCTCACTCTGCCCTAATCGCGAGCTCATCTCCACCGCAACCACCGCGAGGGCTTCTTCGCCACCACCGTGAGGTACACTCTTAACCCCTAACTCTGTCTTTCCCGCTCCTTCTTTGCAATAACTTGACATCTCTCTTTCCCCTGGCCTTCCCGCGCACTAACTCTCCTTGTCCCTCTGCTCTCAGTAACCACATCGAACGTTGGCCACCACTCGAGCTTCCCCCCACCACCACGCGAGCGCCTATTTCTGGTGAGTCTTTAATTAGGGCACATTTTTTTATTCACGGTTTTGAGTGCATGCATGTTGCTCTGCTGGTTTGAAACTGTAGTCTCAGTAGTTGAAACTTGAAACTGTGAGTTTGAGTTGTTTGGAATGTCTCTATTTTTGGTTTTGAGTGTATGTTGAAACTATAGTCTCAGTAGTTGTAACTTTAAACCGTGAGTTTGAGTTGTTTGGAATGTCTCTATTTTTGGTTTTGAGTGCATGTTGCTCTGCTGGTTGATCTGTCACGGCAGTGATGCTCATCACGGCTAGGCCGTGATCAGTTCTGCCTATGAGGGTCTGGTTCAGTTGGCACGTTACGGCCGTGATGGACATCACGTCCAGGCCGTGACCAGTGCTTGGCAATCTTCAAAAACTATAGTTTTCAATCTCCCGTATTGTCCTTATATTGGATATATAGATGTTTTGTATATCTACAGGACCTATCTAGTTATTTTTATTTATACTTATGTATTTATTTTGAGTTATAACCTATGTTAATACATATATATTGTTTTTGAACATGCATACATATGGATCAGTCAGATAGCCCACATGCACGGGAGGACACTGTGGGGGTTTCGCAGGACCCGATCACGCCTACGCCTGCTGATTCTAGTGTTAGTTTACATGCATGTTATATACTATCTTTAGTCCTTCTTGTTAATGTAAGTTTATAATGTTACAACCCTCTATTTTATCATTTTTTTTGTCCATACAGACATCACAGGCCCATAGGAAACGGGGTAGAGGAGCCACCTCGTTGAAGAAACTAGAGAAGGATAGGCAGAGCGGACAGAAGCTTGAGGTGTCCTTCGATGCTAATCTAAATGCCCAGGGACCCCGTGCTAAAGAATTTAATAAGTGGGTGTTTCTACAAGCGAAGCAGCACGTAAGCATCAACTACAACCACTGTAATGACGTTCCCGCGAGCGTTAAGGATCATATTTGGGAGGTTATCACGGTATTTTACCTTTACAGTCGTTTGATTTACATTATTAGATAATTATCCGAGTTATAATCCATCCAGTTGTTATATATGTATCTAATGTGTAGGTAGCTTGGACTGTGCCAAATGACGAGGATCATCGTCATAAATGTATGAAAATGGCATCAAAGCGTTGGAATGGGTTCAAGCATGATCTTACCAGGTACTATCTATCTGGGAAGAAGCGGCTTGATAAAATGTTCTCGGATTATCCCTGGATTGATCAGGATACTTGGGATATGTTTGCCAGGAGTCGACAGGATGAAGAATTTCAGGTTGGTTGATTAAGTTAATTTTGTATGCTTATTATAGATCATTTAACTATATTTAATTATGTGTTTTTGTTTGAATAGGCTAAGGCAAATAAGGGTCGGAATAATCAGGCAAAGAACGTCCACCACCACACCATGTCTCAGGGTGGGTACCATACTCGGATCCAGCAGATGATGGCGGATAGGCCGAGGCGAAGCGGGAAGAGCACTCTGCTAGGATTGAAAAGAGGAGAGGTGCCTGAGGGCACACCATCAAGTCCTCCGTCGGATATCGACCGCGAGGATGTCTGGTTAGCCGGCCGCATGACAAAGGCGGGATCTTTTAAAGCTGATGCCACTCGCGAAGTGGCAGATAAGATTGTAAGTAAATAATTAACTTGATTTCAATTGATATTTGTATAGATATTTGCAACACTTTTCACTTGCACGTTTTTTCATTTTTTTCATTGTAGATGGATCTTAAAGCAAAATCCTCCCGGGCGCATTCGTCCCCCTTCGGACGGCAGGGCGTCTTGATGATTGCTCTAGGCAAGAAAGACCATCCTGGTCGGGTTCTCGGTGTTCCGGGAACGTGACCATCAAACAATATTATGGCAAGTCTGCTTCACGAAAGCGGGTGGTCAATGAAGCATCAATTTTGGCTGACATTACTCAGCACCTCATGACCAACCCAGATATTACAACACATCTGATGCAAAGCTTAATAGCCAACCCAGAATTCAAGCAGGTGCTTGCCAGAGAGCTTTCCTCCGTCGGTACATCCCAGGACACCGCAAGGCTTGCCAACGCTTCACATGTGAGCACAAAAGAGAGTTTTAGTATGGCACATGTGGAGGACGATGAGTTGGCAGCTAGGGTGCGGGAGTTGGAAGTCCAGCGCCATGAGCATGAGTTGGAAATGAAAAGGCGTGAGCTTGAGTTGGACTCCAAACGACGTGAGCTCGAAATGTTAGCAAAGGTATTTATTCATTATTAATGTCCAAATTAGTCAAATAATTACTGGTGTTTTTTTAATTATCAAAAACTTATATATTTTATTTTTCCTAAACTGAAAGTCAAGTCGACGTCGGTGTCGCTTTCACCTATCACTCGTTTGTTCTCACTTGGTGAGGATTATGCGTATGAGATTTTTGAATGTCCATTGGATCACGATGGATGGGTGGCACGCCTAGATCAACAGAGGATATTTTCCTTCGTTGGTGACGATCTCGGGAACGCCTGCAGAAATAACGTCTGGATGAGCAGCAATGTCATCAGTCTCTGGTGCACGTAAGTTAATTTTAATTTTATAACTTATTTATTTTTGGTATTTTTCCATTTAATAATTTATTTTAATTTCAATATATATATTATGTAATTAACATCCACACCCTTTTCATATCTTATGTATCTCCATCGTCTTCAGCTTGATAAGGGCGTTGCATCAGTTTACGGTTTCTTAGATCCGTCAATCCTTCTGCCCGAGTTCTTTGCTGGCGATGCATTGAGTAAATACATAGGGAAGTTGTTGGGAGACAATCCGAAAGAATTATATATGGCTCCCTACTGTATGGATGACCATTGGCAGTTGTTGGTACTTCACCCGTCTAGGCATACTGTCATATTCTTCTGCTCTCTCCACCATGATCCGCCACCGAAGGTGGTGGAAGTATAAATATGTAAGTAACTAATCTTAAATTTAATTTAAGTTTTAATATCAGTTGTTTTTAGTTTATTACACACATGATAAATGAGTTTGTTAATTGATCGACATGATTATTTGTTTATGATAGCGCGTTGAAGGCGAGTAGCATAAGTTGCGCCAACGGGAGAAGTAGGACTTCTAAGGCTAAAGCAAATCCTGTATGGAACATCCTCAAGGTTTGGTAGTTTATTTATCAAATAATTATTATTATAATTACTAATTTATGTGTATATTCAACTGACGTTGAAATTAATTTTGTTGGTAGTCTCGATTTCAACCTGACAGTTGGTCGTGCGGCTATTTTTTGATGCTTCAAATGCTGAACATAGTCTCCGCATCTGTTACGGATGGATGGAAGAAGGTAATATTTAAACAACTTGTTAAATTATATATTATAGTTTTGAAGATGACTTGCATTGATGTTATTGTTATTATTTGAACGTGTCTAGGCATTTATCGACCAATCGCCTATTCAAGAAGATGAGTTAAGAGACTTGAGGATGCGCTTCGCTGAATTCTTCTTCAAGTATGCGGCTGAAAAAGGAATTGCCAACATACCTCTGCACTACTTAGATAAATAGTTTTTTTGTTAGACTTTAGAAACTAATTAATAACATGTATATATATATATATCCTTAGATAGTTTTATTTTTTAGACATTGGAACTAAAATTTATTTATATATATACATGGGTTTTGGTTTTAAGTCCCCCCATTGTTCAATTTTCCTTTGCAATTCTGTAATGTGTGTGATATTCTGTGTTACTGGGACTGAATGCAGGGATAGCTGAGGGGAGTGATATTTTAAAACTGAATTTTAAAAAAAAAACTATTAACGTCAGTTGTATCAAACAACTGACGTTAATAGTATTTTATAAAATATACAGTACACTATTAACGTCAGTTGTTTATTACAACTGACGTTAAAACTAAACATTTAACGTCAGTTCTTTATAACAACTGACGTTAGTTTTAACAAAATCAACGTCCGTTGTATTAAAGAACTGACATTAATAGTTTTAGTTTAACGTCAGTTGTTTAAAAAACCGACGTTAATTCTTACAAAATTAACGTCGGTTTTGTTAAGGAACTGACGTTAATAGTGTTATATTTAACGTCAGTTCTCAACTGACGTTAAAACATTAACTATTAACGTCAGCTGTATTTACGTCAGTCAGTATTCTGACGTAAAAAATCAATTTTAACTGACGTAAAAAGCACTTATTGCACTAGTGTTTCAATCCTCTATGGAGTCTCACTCCTATGCATGTCGGCTGATATCTCTCATCCGGGTCTCAGCCCCAAGATATTCCCTTATCAAGCCTCTTTGCTTAGGGAACGTTTCCCTTATCAAGCCTCTCCACTTAGGAAACATTTCTTATCAAGCCTCTTCGCTTAGGGAATATCAGTTAGTTTGTCTAGGAAACTTTTCCGCTCACCGTGACCCATAGGGGTGCATCACTTTGTGAGCTCAGCTCCATCAGAGGTATCTGGGTCGCCTCAGATAGTCGACCTTAGACGTGGACACTCAGGGTAATGTTGAGATAACTAGGCTCTACCGGGGTACACGACACATTAGGAGCTAACTAATGGTCACCGTGAGCCTCCCAAGTCTAGTTTTGCATCCCCAAGGTCTCTTCACAGACCGGACCCTCCGTAATCCATACTCGCACTCGAGTTCAACTAACCTCGTATGACTCCTAATCATACGGCTCGCCACCTTGGCAAAATGCAATGCAACAAACATCGCCTTAGTTAACATCGGAACCTTATTACACATTCACACCCTCATATCGGATGCCCATACATCCCCGGCCTCAAAGCCACAGTCTCAAGGCATTACCACGGTGTTAACTCTCAACTCATCCATACAATATATATTCGTCATAACAATCAGTCAATCATCAATTCTCATATACCAATAGAATAATCATAAAATCATGTTCAGCATACCAAGAATAGTAAATATCATATATCATCATGTACAAGTAAAACAACACATAAGCATGCAGTTCAGACAACCTCAATCAACATTAAGTCGCTAACTTAAAGTATCAGGATTCCAGTCAATAAATCTACAACCACTAAACCCGAGACAACATGAAAATATTAATTTATTTTGGTTTAGCCATTGTTGATTATTTGACATTCTAGTAGGGTCTGGGGCACCCTACACACATGCATATATAATTATTATTCTACGCTTGCCTCCCCGATGACGTCGGTTACTTTCTCCCCACCTTGTTGACGTGCACAATTTCCCGAACAAACTCTGAATGCATCCGAGTGACCGACACGAACCTCAACACGTTTTCCTACAATGTTCATAAATCCTAAACATCCTATGTATTAAACGAAATTCGGACTAGAAAGTGAGTTCAAGATCTAAAAGAAAAGACCTCAAAAGTGCTACTATTCGGACTCCATATCTCACAATCCAGATATTTAATTATAGATTTGAACGGAGATAATGAATAACTACCTATCCTTAACCTCCTCCAAAAGTTTTAGCCCGATCCAACGGTGAACGAACCTCGGATGGCCGTTCTATGGTGACTGGTTAGAAGCTAGACGAGTTGAGTTTATCACCCTCTATGTCCATTGTATGAGCTATATATCTCATACTCTAGAGGTTATCTTGAAATTCGACCGTTGGATTTGAAGAACGACTAGTTCAGTACCTTCATTTAAAATTTTAACACGATCCAATAGTGGAAGAGTGTGTGGTGAAGATTTCATAGTGACCACTCCAACTAAGCTTTGCAACTCAACAATGGTTGCCTTCCTTTGAGAGTTTCTTCCCACTTTTTCCTCTGGTTATGCTCCCAAAAGAAGAGAAGTAGATGATGACTATGCATTCATTTCCTTTTATATTACTTTGTTTAGGATTATTTAATTATTATCTTAGTTTTAGTGGAAGACAAGTGTCATAACTTAGGCTAGGTGTCATCCATGCAAAAGGTAGTGGAAAACAAGTGTCATAAGTTAGGATAGGTGTCATCCATGCAAAAGGTAGTGGACAAAAAGTGTCATTAGGACATGTTAGTGGAGTGTGAGGTGGCACCATGATATCGTGACACATGTCATTGCGTGTTGCTCGTCGGCACAACTAGGGTGTTTTCTTCTGTATCTTCCTACTGCTAGAATATTTTTCTTAACTATTTTAGACTACTCCTAAAAACTTATTGTACTCAAGACCGACCTGATTTTAATATTCTAATTCTCAATTAATTAATTAACTGACTAATTAATCTCTCGGTTTAACATTTGTTTGCGTTTTGGACACGTTTCAACTCCGATTTTCCTCCAACTTGAAACACAAGCAAACTAACACCAAAGGAACATGATTAAGTATTTATTCATACTTAATCTCTTTCTAAAAACCTAATCAAGAAATCGGGGTGTTACATTACTACCCCCTTTAAAATAAAATTCGTCCTCGAAATTTAAATTAAGTTACCTCATGCAAAAAGATGCGGATATTGTTGTTGCATGTCAGCTTCTCTTTCCCATGTCACATCACCAGTAACTGCAACCCAGATGACCTTGACTAAAGGAATTTACTTCGTGTGGAGTTCTTTTATCCTTCCGTCCTTGATCCGTAGAGGCAAAGCCTCACACTCAAGCTTTTCTTTAAACTGTATTGATTCAGGTTCTATTATGTGCGATGGATCGGGATAGTATCTTCTGAGTTAAGATACATGGAGAACTTTATGAAGGTTCGAAAGATTGGGTGGTAAGGCTATCTGATAGATAACTAAACCAATTCGGTGAAAGATTTGAAATGGTCCAATAGAACGAGGTGTAAGCTTTCTGGATTTTATTGCCCTGCCAATTCTAGTCCTCAGTGTGACTCGCATGAAGACATGATCGCCTTCCTGGAACTCCAAAGGTCTTCTCCTCTTGTCGCTATAGCTCTTCTGCCTATCTATCGCTACTTTCATCTTCTCCCGGATCTTCCGTACTTGTTCCGTCATTTGTTGTACCACCTCGGATCCAATTAACTGGTTTTCTCCCGTCTAGTACCAACAAAAAGGTGTTCTGCACTTTCTTCCATACAATGCTTCATATGGCATCATTCCAATACTTGTGTGGAAACTATTGTTATATGTAAATTCAATCAGTGGAAGAAATTCATCCCAATTTCCTGTGTGTTCCAACACATACGCTCCTAACAAGTCTTCCAGCGACTGAATCGTTCTTTCCGACTGACCATCCATCTGAGGGTGATAAGCCGAACTCATTCTCAACTTAGTTCCCAAAGAACTATGTAGACTCTGCCAGAACCTTGATGTAAATCTCGGATCTCTGTCCGAAATTATACTTGGTTGCACTCCATGCAATCTGACAACTTCCTTGATATACAACTGAGTTAACCTTTCCATTAAGAACCTTTGATTGATAGGAAGGAAATGAGCACATTTCGTCAACCTATCAATTATAACCCAGATTGCATCAAATTTCTTTTGTGTCTTCGGTAAACCAGACTCAAAGTCCATTGCAATACTATCCCATTTCCATTCTGGGATGTCCACAGATTGCAATAATCCTGCTAGCTTTTGGCGTTCAATCTTTGCTTTCTGACACACCAAGCAAGATTGGACATATTCCACAACTTCCTTTTCATTCCAGGCCACCAGAACATTTTCCTCAAATCTCGATACATCTTTATGGCACCTGGGTGGAAACTCAACTTGCTTTTATGCGCCTCCTCCAGAATCAGATTATGAACTTCCTTATCTTTAGGCACACTGATTCTCTCCCCAAACTTTATGATTCCATCAGTACCTCTCTTAAACTCTACCATCTTACCTTCTTCTATCATCTTGTTAAGCTTTTGGAGATACTTGTCTTCAGCTTGCTTCTTCCAGACTAAGTCTAGGAATCCACTTGTGATAGTGACCATTCCTAAACTCATCTTCTTCTGGGATAATTCCGTTATCCCAAGATTGAGATCTCTAAATTGTTCGATCAACTCTAACTCCTTAACCATCATAGTAGACACTTGTAAAGATTTCCGACTTAATGCATCCGCTACGACGTTTGCTTTTCCTGGATGATATTGGAGATCGAACTCATAATCTTTTATGAATTCCATCCATCTCCGTTGTATCATGTTTAGCTCCTTTTGATCAAACAAGTATCTTAAACTCTTGTGATCGCTGTAAACTGTGAATTTAGTACCAAACAAATAGTGTCTCCATATCTTCAATGCAAACACTATTGCGGCTAACTCGAGATCATGGGTTGGGTAGTTCCGCTCATGTACTCTTAACTGCCTTGAGGCATAAGCTACAACTTTCCTATCTTGCATGAGCACACAACCCAAGCCTTGATGTGATGCGTCGCAGTACACATCAAATGGTGCTAATGGATCTGGCAAGACTAATACAGGAGATGTTGTAAGCCTCCTCTTCTACTCCTGGAAACTAGCCTCATTCTCGTTTGTCCACTCAAACACTTTAATTTTTATTGTTAACTGCATCATTGGCAACACAATCTTTGAGAAACCTTCTATGAACCTTCTATAATAACCTGCCAGTCCAAGGAAACTTATGACTTCGCTGACTGTTTTAGAACGTTCCCAATTCACAACTGCTTCAACTTTGGCAGGATCCACAACTATCCAATATTTGTTTATAACATGCCCAAGAAATTGTACTTCGTCCAACCAAAATTCACACTTGGACAACTTGGCATAGAGTTATCTATCATTAAGCACTTGAAGTACAACCCGGAGATGTTATGCATGTTTTTCTCTACTCAAGAAGTAGATCAGAATGTCGTCGATAAACACAACGACGAATTTGTCCAGGTACAGTCTAAAGATCCTATTCATGTATTCCATGAATACGGCAGGAGCTTTAGTTACGCTAAATGGCATAACCAGATGCTCATAGTGACCATACCGACTCCTGAAAGCAGTCTTTGGTATATCATTTTCTTTCACTTTGATCTGATGGTACCCGGACCTCAGATCTATCTTGGAGAACACGGTTGCTCCCCGCAACTGATCCATTAGATCGTCGATCCTTGGCAACAGATACTTATTCTTGGTTGTTACCTTATTCAGTTGTCGATAATCAACACATAACCTTGAACTACCGTCCTTCTTTTTCACAAACAGAACCAGTGCTCCCCACGGTGAAACACTTTGTCGGATGAACTCCTTATTCAACATGTCATCTAGCTACTTTTTCAACTCAGTCAATTCTGTTGGAGACATTCGATACGGCGTAATCGATATCGGTCCGGTCCCTGGTACGAGATAAATTGTGAACTCTGTCTCTCTTTTAGGTGGCAACCCTGGAACATCATCCCGAAAAACTTCAGGAAACTCGCATACGACAGGCAGCGCTTCCATCTTTGGAGACTCCATGGCATCCAAAGAAAACAGCACCACACAGCTCCTTGATTGTCCTTCTCCCGTACTACCGTCATTGGCAGGCAATAATCCAGAAGGCTCCATAAAAAGAAGAGTTTTATTTGAACAATCCAAAACTACAAGGTTAGCTGAAAGCCAATCCATGCCAAATATAATATCAATATGCTGCATAGGCAGATAGATAAGGTCAATAACAAAAGTCTGATTTTCTTAAACAACTAGATAGGCTCGACAAACAAACAAAGTAGTTAATGTATCTCCCATAGGGGTAGAAACATTCAGATCATAGGGTAAAGATGTAACAGGCAGTTTCAAACGATCCATGCACTCAAGAGAAATAAACGATTGTGTAGCACCTGAATCAAATAATACAAATAAGAGTTTTTTCGAAAATGAGACACTTACCCTGTTTGAAATCAAGATCTCTAGTAGTCTCGGAACCTCTAGCGGTAAACACCCCCTCACTGGCTTGGGGTCTAACTCCTTGCTAATTTACTATCTGAGCTCTTGAACCACTGGTCTAAGCTCCTTTACTTTGTTATGGCACCATATTTCTGACTACATTGCTCTGGGACACGATCTGGACATGTGTCCCGCTTGCCCACATTAATAGCATATCATATTTTGCATCTGGGGACAGTTTCTTGTCAGATGGGACCCTCCGAACTTGTAAAAAGCCTGCATCCTAGATGATTCCTGGTTGGAACCTCCGCTGCTAGCACCTACTGCTTGCTGCTTTGGGCTACTGTAAAGTCTTTCCCACTGCTGATACCTTCACCCACGACATCTCTTGGCTATTGCCTCCTCTAATCGGTCCACGTCTCTACTGCAGTGGCTGTACTGGTCTCGAACGGACATGACTCTCTAACCTGGTGCACTTTTTAACCAAAGCCAGAAAGTGGTTGAACTTTAAAAGAATCATCATCCTCTTTAACTTTGGCCTCAGCCCTTCCTCAAACCTCCTACAGACCTATTCTTCATCTGGGTGAACTTGATAAAACTAGGAGAACTTCAACATTACCTCGAATTGGATATCATACTCTCCAATTAATAGATTCCCTGCCTCAGACTCATGAACTCTCATTCATAAGACATACAAATGTCTTATAAATGCTTAAACAGTTATTCCCATACATTAAGAATAACTCGCGTATCGGACACTCTACCCTTGTCTAAGCATAGATGACATCCAAATGTGGATTCAACCAATAGTGTCGGTACTCATCCTACCCCACAGTCCTCAATCCTCATCGGATTCAGTTTCCCACAGTCCGGTTTAGAACCGAACTGCTCTGATACCACAAAATGAGACACCCCGGTGTCTCACTAAAGAAATCCTAATTAACTAAGCCTTAATCCGTTGTATTAACGTTAGCGCGATTATCATACGAAAATAAATTACTTTACAGAGGCAATAAAATTAAATTCTTTTAAAACATACACAGCGGAATAAAACACACATAAGTTATATATACATAATAAGTACGTCTGTCACCCAAGTGTGATAAATCCCAACAGCGGAATCCTAGGATTACTAACATATACAAACACTGTCAAACTAAAACTGAACCTAATACATAAGCTGATCACAGCAAATGGGAGAAAAGTCCTATAGCTGCCCATCCCGCATCTCAAAATACATCTAAAATACGAAATAAGCTCACAGAGGCACACAGCCTAACGGACGCATCTGACATATCCACATCATTAGTGATGTGGGCGTCTAGAACTACCCTCGCCTTCGCCGTCATAGTGTCTACATAATTGTGGTGGGATCTTCTGTAGATAGCGTTGTGACCGGTAGTCCTTCCAAGTTGTCGTTCCCATCTTGGCATTCTTGTCCATCTACTATACCGATAACATACATATAAAGTAGAGAAAGAAGGGAGATAAGCAACTCTAACATAGTCATAAAAACGGGGATGGGGACACATGGAACAACAATTACATATACATATACACATGCAACAAGTAATAGGCAACCATATTCCGAATCACACCAACACAAAACATCCTCAAAGTTCACTCTCGGTTCAATCCTTTAAGGAGCCTCACTCCTATGCATGTCAGCCGATATCTCTCATCCGAGTCTCAGCCCCGAGATATTCCCTTATCAACCCTCTTTGCTTAGGGAACATTTCCCTTATCAAGCCTCTCCACTTAGGAAACGTTTCCTTATCAAGCCTCTTCGCTTAGGGAATAACAGTTAGTTTGTCTAGGCAACTTTTTCGCTCACCGTGACCCATAAGGGTGCATCACTCTGTGAGCTCAGCTCCATTAGAGGTATCCGGGTCGCCTCAGGTAGTCAACCTTAGATGTGGACACCCAAGGTAAAGTCGAGATAACTAGGCTCTACTGGGGTACACGACGCATTAAGGGCCAACTAATTGTCACTATGAGCCTCCCGAGTCCAGTTTTACATCCCCAAGGTCTCTTCACAGACCAGCCCCTCCGTAATCCATACTCGCACTCGAGTACAACTAACCTCGTATGACTCCCAATCATACGGCTCGCTACATTGGCAAAATGCAATGCAACAAACATCGCCTTAGTTAACACCGGAACCTTCTTACACATTCACACTCTCATAGCGGATGCCCATACATCCACGGCCTCAAAGCCACAGTCTCAAGGCACTACCATGGTGTTAAATCTCAACTCATCCATACAATATATATTCGTCATAACAATCAGTCAATCATCAATTCTCATATACCAATAGAATAATCATAAAATCATGTTCAACATACCAAGAATAGTAAATATCATGTATCATCATGTACAAGTCAAACAACACATAAGCATGGAGTTTAGACAACCTCAATCAACATAAAGTCGCTAACTTAAAGTATCAGGATTACTGTCAATAAATCTACAACAACTAAACCCGAGACAACATTAAAATATTAATTTATTTTGGTTTAGCCATTGTTGATTATTTGACATTCTAGTAGGGTCTGGGACACCCTACACACATGCATATATAATTATTATTCTACACTTGCCTCCCCGACGATATTTGTTACTTTCTCCCCACCTTGTTGACGTGCACAATTTCTCGTACAAACTCTGAATGCGTTCGTGTTACCGACACAAACCTCGACACGTTTTCCTACAATGTTCACAAATCCTAAACAGTCGCTTCATTAAACGAAATTTGGACTAGAAAGTGAGTTCAAGATCTAAAAGAAAAGACCTCAAAAGTGCTTCTGCTCGGACTCCTTATCTCACAATCCATATTTTTATGTATAAATTTTAATGGTGATAATGAATAAATACCTATGCTTAACCTCCTCCAAAAGTTTCAACCCGACCTCGGATGGTCGTTCTATGGTGACAGGTTAGAAGCTAGATGAGTTGAGTTTCTCACCCTCTATGTCCACTGTGTGAGCTGTATATCTCACACTCTAGAGGTTGTTTCGATATTACGACCGTTGGATTTGAAGAACCACTAGTCTAAAACCTTTATATGATATTTGAGCATGATCCAACGGTGAAAGAGTGTCTGGTGACGATTTCACGGTGACCACTCCAACCAAGCTTTGCAACTCAACAATGGCTGCCTTCCTTTGAGAGTTTCTTCCTACTTTTTCCTCTGGTTATGCTCCCAAAAGAAGAGAAGAAGATGATGACCATGCATTCATTTCCTTTTATATTACTTAGTTTAGGATTATTTAATTATTATCTTAGTTGTAGTGGAAGACAAGTGTCATAACTTAGGCTAGGTATCATCCATGCAAAAGGTAATGGAAAACAAGTGTCATAACTTAGGCTAGGTGTCATCCATGCAAAAGGTAGTGGAAAAATAGTGTCATTAGGATATTTTAGTGGAGTGTGAGGTGGCACCATGATATTGTGGCATGTGTCATTGCGTGTTGGTCCGTCGGCACAACCGGGTGTTTTCTTTTGTATCTTCCTACTGCTGGAATATTTTTCTTAACTATTTTAGACTACTCCTAAAAACATATTGTACTCAAGCCTGACCTGATTTTAATATTCTAATTTCAATTAATTAATTAACTAACTAATTAATCTCTCGATTTAGCGTTTGTTTGCATTTCGGACCCGTTTCAACTCTGATTCTCCTCCAACTTGAAACACAAGCTAACTAACACCAAATGAACATGATTAAGTCTTTATTCATACTTAATCTCTTTCTTAAACCATAATCAAGAAATCGGGGTTTTACATGTTCTATATCTTCTTCATCTTCAACGACTTCTGTATTTATAGCCTTCAAGCATTTAAGATACGTTAGAGACATTCCTTCAAATTTTGACTTCAAGTAAAGATCCATTAAATGCAATAGAGTCGTTCTGGGCAGCCATTAATGCAATAGGAACGTTGGTTGATCTCTAACAAGGAAGATTAGGGCTTTATGCTTTGTGCGAAGCAGCCAAATCTAAGTTGTGCAGGTTGTTTTTGTACTTTTCTGTGCACATTTCCCTTTTCGTATAATAATCAGTAGTACTAGGTAATAAAGCATGTTGGAAGCATTCTTTAACTGGACTACGAGGTTGCTTGAGTGCTTTTCCTTCTTACTTTATTGATAAGAGAGAGAGAGAGAGAGAAAACTTTAGAGACTTCTTCATAAGGGGACATCTCTCAAAAGTTCCTTGTCCTTGTGTTCCTCATCGAAGGACCATAGACAAGTTGAATATTCAACGCAGACAATCAATGACCTAGTCAGTAAACAGGTTGACTTTTACTCTACAGACAGGTGGTCTTCAATGTGGGCAGACAGGTGAAATGAATTCTTTCTTTAGAGAACTACACACTAGATAGACATGTCAGCAACCAATATGAAGTTTAACTAAATCATTAACAAATGTTTAGTTTTCATCAAAACTTAGGGCAAATGCACATCAGACATTGTAGAGATTTAATAATCTCCCCCTTTTTGATGACGACAAACATTTAGATGATTTAATGAACCTTAGAAAATAATAACAGATAAGAATTTCAGGATTCAGACAGGTTGAAATTTTTTTAACCAAATAGGTTGTGCAGACAGGTGCACTTAGGTTCAATTCATATTAAGAGTTCTCAAAGCATAAAGCACATAGCACATTATCAGAGCAAAATATCATATCAGAGTGCATTTAAATTTTAAGTTAGATTAATTTGTAATTAAGACAAGTTAGCTATTTATGCAACTCAGACAGGTTAAATTACAATCGTCTTAATCTTTACTTTCTCTCCTTTTTGTCAACAACAAAAAGGAAACAATATAATACAGAAAAACATAAAACAGTAAAGATAGAAGATAAAATTTGTATTTCATCATAATCTTGTACAAGGCAAGTCTTAATTACAAGAGCTATTTAGGTTGGCAAAGAAGTAAAAACAGAGATTCTACTCTCTTTTCTAACAAGAGCCTAGCATGCCTTTCTTCATCCAGCTGTCTTCTGGTTTCTTCTAGCTGAGCCTGAAGCAGATTGAAGCGATTAAGATCCACTACCTAAGTAGTTAAGGCTTCTGTAGACAAGACAGTTGACAAAATAGATTGGTCTGAATACCAGGGCAAGGTCAAAATTGGGGGTGCTTTGGGCACTGAAAAGGGTGCAGAGATATGGGGGAAGAAACATTGATGAATGGTTCTGTAGAAAAAGAAGGGGAGGAAAGAAATTTTAAACAAAGGTTTGATTCTGACAAAGTCAGTATCAGAAGATGGAAAGATAGAAAATAGTCTTTCAGATAGAGACAGACGGGTTGAAAATGCAAGATGAAAATGCATATGCCTCAATCCAAGATGTGACATACAAAGTGTTTTGATGACTGGACGCGCTGTCGCGCACGCGCCAAAAAGCGAGCGGTTTGTGAAAATGTAGTTTAGGAAGAGACAACTCAGATATCGTCTCACAAGGACTCTTGGGTTGTTATTTATCACAAAAATCAGTTTTTTTTTTGGGGGGTGGGGGGGGGGGGGGGATTGGATTGAAATTCAATGTGAAAACAAAGCATAAACAGAGCAGTAAAAATAGAGCAGTTTAAAAGATTATCAAATAACTAAAGACGATTAATCTACTGTTCTCGATTTCCCAACTATCATCGGTTCATGTAAATTCCAAGCCCTAAGCAGATTCTAATCCCCTTTCGGTTGTAGCAACAATTAACAAACGAAATCGCTACTACGAGATATATGTTCCTATTCCCGAATTAAACAAACGGGGTTAAGCCCTCATGAACTAAACGAACATGACCGAACACACGCGAATTAAACAAACGTGATTCAATATAGGAACATAACATCACCGAAATAAATCAACACAACACTATACACTCCTGAATTAAACAAACAGAAATATATAGCATAGTATTGAAAAGGGAAAAGCATACAAAACAGGAATAATAAAACCTCAAGTGCGGTGGAAATCAATTACAGTAGACTAATCCAAGAAATTTAGTTCTCCATCAAAACGAAACACAACCAGAAATTCTATAAAAAAAGCAGTGGAGAATCAAAAGTCCCTCTAATTTGCCCAGAACAGCCATTTATTTGTTTCAGGAACTGCGCCTACTCGCGAGGCGAATCTTATGAAGAGTCTCAAACGTTTGGTATTCTCGTGAGGCGAAGAATGGCTCGCGAGGCGAGGAATTGAAGAGTCTAATCGTGATGCTCTCTGACTTCCAGGCTCGCGTGGCGAAGAGATGGATTCGCGAGGCGACACAGAAATCTTGCATTTTTCTGGAACAGTCAGCCTTCAGGGTCGCGAGGCGAGGTGTTGGTCGCGGGGCGAACCAGAGATGATGACATTCTGCTGTTCAGCTAGCTTTCAGGTTCGCGTGGCGAGAAGACTCTCGTGAGGCGAACACCTCCAAGATTGAAATTTCCCCTGCTTCTTTATTCCCTTAACTTCTAAGTTAACCTGAAAACAATAAAATAGCCATAAGTGTTTTATTTGACTCAAAACTGGCTAAATTAACCTAAAACTACTTTAGAGACTCAAATGATGCTTAAAGACAATCAAGTCTAATTTGGGTGAAAATGAGATATAATTAGCACAAAACCCTGGTCATACTAGCCATAAAACTAGAAGAGCCAGAGGCTTATCAAAATACCCCAAACTTAAACTTTGCTTGTCCCCAAGCAAACTAAAACTCAAAAACTTAAAAAGACTCAAGACATGGAAAGCTTAAAGGTTCAATCAACTTTGCACAAATTTCATGCCACTTCATCAAAACAGTTTTCTTCAATGTTCCCCCCTTTCAAACAAAGAAATCCCCACAATCATTTATTCTAAACAATTGAGAATTTCATCAGTCAAGCAATCATTAATCTAAGCAAGGGATCCAAGTTACACACAAAAGGGAGATCACCAAATTCAAACAATCGCCTTCCTCACAAGGGCATTTAGTGTTTCACTCATCGCTCAGTTTTTGTCTAGGCTATCAACAATTCACTCAATTTCACTTTTAAGAGCACTTCCCATGAATTTGATTTCCATCTCAAAATGGTTCCCACAGAAAACATGCATGCAACATCAAAAGGTCTTTTAAGGTTGTAATGGGGCCTGGCTAAGGGTAGGATATACAAAGGTACTAGGCTTAAGTCCCTAGGAACTTAGAGAGCATGAAACAGTTTTATACATTGAATTTCCACTCAAATTCCTTTCTTCAGTTTTCTTTATGCTTTGGGTGACTACAACCTTTTCCTTCAAATAGCCTTTTTGATATTTTTGCACTTTTTATTATTTTTATTTTCTTTTTTTCTTTTTTCTTTTTTTTCTTTGCCTTTGGCTCCAACCATTTTATTATTTTTTTTTTCTTTTTTTCAATCCCAAACAACACATTACACCTTCGTAGCCACCCCAAACTTAGTTTCTTGCAACCATTCTCTTGCTAAGATTCCATGCTCTCCTAATCCTAAGATTGGGTTAACATAGTTTTTCAGATGTTGGGCTCATAACATGAGGTTATCAAGAACAACAGGCTAATCAGGCTCAATGGGGCTAACTAGGGAACATGCATTAGGAATTGGTTCTTTTTCATGCCAAGTGGTTATTTACAAAGAAAATGCCTAAATCATTTGAAGCAAACACATAAACATGCAAACCATAAAGAGATTCAAGGAAATTCGGGAAAGTGCAGCTTAAAAAGTGATTCACACAGTTAAAATCATGTTGGAGGCTCAAATCCTCACCTAGACATTTTTGCAAATTGTTTGACCGAGATTCTATCCCTAGTGTGTGCTTCCCATCACCCCAAACTTATCATAAATCATGCCATCACAACAAAATATCTCAAAGTTTAGTTTTCAATTGTTCAAGTGGGGATTACTTTTCAACAACAAAATTTTTTTCAACCTAGGGGGAATCATCACATAAATCATGCAATCAATCTGTGCCAAATCAATCAAAATCAATCAAGCTCACCGACCAAAGACTCACACAATTTATTCAAGAGCTAAAAGAAAAACAAGACAAAACACAAAACGAAACTACAATTGGTTCCCTCCCCCACACTTAAAACATACATTGTCCCCAATGAAACAACATAACTATAAAATCAGAGTGAGGGAAAGGAAAGGGTGCTCCCTGATCAAGTGGCAGTGTAGGTGGGAGCTTGCGCCTGGATCCCATTGCTTGCATAAGGCCCAAGTGATGGACAAAGAGAGGGAGTTCATTCCATGGTCCCCTAACTTGCAGCCTTGATATAGGAGTGAGCACGTGACAATTATAGTGACCTTGCCCAATGCGGCGGACTCATCACTCCCTCTTGGGTCAAAGATGACCTCTTTCTCAACAAAGTCCTCCCAATAAAATTGGGGTTCAACCCCTTGGACTGGCCACAGTGTCTTCATATCCAAGGGGGCAAAATCCAGAGGATTGAACTCCATCACTGGTGGATCCACAGGGGATGGTGGCAAATAGGTAGCTGGGGTCTCCGGTGCTGCTTCAACTTCTGCACGATCTTCATTCACTGCACTGACAAATCCATCACCTACTATACATGCAGAAATCTCAGCACACACCACACAATGGTTAGTGTTAGTACAATCAGTACATGAATAAATACCATCAAAGCCAGAAAATGGAAATTCAGAAACCAAGTCCTCATGGGTGTCATCAATAATCTCATAGAGCAACTCTATTTGGAAAACAGAGTGCTCTTCCAGGGGCTGCTTCATAGCATCGAAGATTTTAAACTTTGCCACAATGTCACCAAACTCCATAGACATGGTCCCATCATCAACATCAATTTTTGTCTTTGCCGTCTTCATGAACGGTCTGCCCAGGATGATTGGTGATCTACTTGAATTTGTTTCCCCTGCCATGTCCAGGATGTAGAAGTCAGCAGGGAAAATCAACTCATCAACTTGTACCAGCACATCTTCTACCATTCCCATGGGGCGAGCACTGGTCCTGTTGGCTAACCAGATAGTGAGACTTGTATATTGCAAGGGACCAAGATCAAGGTTATTGAAAACAAAGGTGGGCATGACATTTATGGAGGCTCCCAAATCCAACATGCAATTTTCGAATTTCCTGTCCCCAATAGTGCATGGAATAGCAAAAGTGCCCGGATCCTTGCACTTCTGTGGCAGTGACTGAGTGGGGGCTAAAACAGTAACTCTTTCAAGTGCAGGCTTAGGCTGAATAAGAGCTGAAACATTTCTTCCCAAATTAACTCTCTCATTACCCTTCAACCTCCTCTTGTGGGTGCATAGATCCTTCAGAAATTTAGCATACTTAGGAACCTGCTTGATCACATCCAAAAGGGGAATATTTACCGCCACCTTTCTGAACACATCTAAAATTTCCCTCTCCTTGTCTTCCCCACCAATCTTCTTATTTTTCTGCACTCTTTGTGGGAAGGGGATCGGTGGTATGTACACTTTCTCAGCTTCAACAATAACAGAAGGCTCAGGAGTTACCTCAATAGTTTCTTCATCTTTTCCAAAGGCTGCCTCAACAACTTTTCCAGATCTCAGAAATGGCACTCACATTAGGATTGGAGACATTGGGATTCATCATTGTCTGTGCAGGTAGTTGGTTTGATCCTTGAGCTTGTTGTATGTTATTTATGGATGTGGCAAGCTGTCCAACCTGTGTCTGTAAGGCTTGAATGCTAGCATCCGTTCGCTGCTGAGACTGTCCAACTTGCTGCTGAAACTGTGTCTGTGAGGCCTGAAACTGTCCAATTTGCTGCTAGAACTGGAGATTTTGTGCAGCCATTTGTGCAGTCATTTGCTTGAATAGGTCCTCTAGTGAAGGTTCGGAAGGTGCAGAAGTGGTCACTTGAGGAGGATTCTGTGGTGGTGCCACCGGTTGTTGTTGGGATGAGTTCCCATACCGCAGGTTAGGATGATTCCTCCAATTGGGATGGAGAGGTCAGGAACGTTGTACCGGTTCTGATTGTTGCCTTGATTATAGGGATTGACTGCATAAGCTTGAGACAAATCAGTAACTGACCCTTCTTTCAGAATGGGGCATGCTTCATACGGGTGCTCAGGAGAACTGCATATGCCACACAACCTTGCCGGCTGAACCTTATCCATTGCCAATTGCTTCACCAAAGAAGTGAGCTCATCCATTCTATTCTAAAGGGCCTGGTTGTAAGAAGAGCTATGGACCTCATTCACACCTCTTGTCTCACCAGAATTTCTCCTGGTTGTAAACTGCTAGGAGTTCAGTGACATATTTTCAATTAATTGTTTGGCAGCAGCTGGAGTCTTATCAACAAGTGCTCCCCCACTAGCAGTATCCAAAATATTTCTATCCATCGGTAGTAACCCCTCATAAAAATACTGGATAAGAAGTTGCTCGGAAATCTGATGCTGAGGGCAACTGGATACCAACTGCTTGAATCTCTCCCAATACTCAGCCAATGACTCATTTCCTTGTCTGATGCCACATATTTCCTTCCTGATTGATGCAGCTCTAGAGGCAGGAAAATATTTCTCCAGGAAAACCTTCTTCAAATCGTTCCAGGTGGTAACAGAGTTTGGCTCAAGATAGAGCAGTCAATCCTTTGCAGTGCCCTGTAGTGAAAACGGGAAGGCTCTCAGTTTGATGTGATCCTCAGTTATTCCCTCTGGTATCAAGGGTGTGGAGCAGACAACCTGGAATTTCTTCAGATGCTTGTGTGGATCCTCACCTGCAAGACCACTAAACCTTGGCAACAAATGTATTAGACCAGATTTTAATTCAAAGGGAGTAACAGCACCATCATATTCAATACACAAGCCATTATAATTAACATCAGGGGCAGCAAGCTGTCTTAATGTCCTTTGGTCACCCATATTATCAAAAACAGTTTCAGAATTAGAATCACCACTAGTGGTAGCCCGAATTGCTCTACGGCGTGTGTGCAGTGTTCTTTCAATTTAAGGATCAAAATCACACAAGTCAGGGCAAGTAGACCTAGTAGCCAGACCAATTCAAAACAAAAACGAAAGTAAAAGAAACAAAAAATGCGAAAATAACAAACAAGAGTCCTCGGCAACGACGCCAATTTTTGGACGCGCTGTCGCGCACGTGCCAAAAAGCAAGCGGTTTGTGAAAATGTAGTTTAGGAAGCGACAACTCGGATATCGTCTCACAAGGACTCTTGGGTTGTTATTTATCACAAAAATCAGTTTTTTGGGGGGGGGGGGGGGGATTGGATTGAAATTCAATGTGAAAACAAAGCATAAACAGAGCAGTAAAAACAGAGCAGTTTAAAAGATTATCAAATAACTAAAGACGATTAATCTACTGTTCTCGATTTCCCAACTATCATCGGTTCATGTAAATTCCAAGCCCTAAGCAGATTCTAATCCCCTTTCGGTTGTAGCAACAATTAACAAACGAAATCGCTAGTACGAGATATATGTTCCTATTCCCGAATTAAACAAACGGGGTTAAGCCCTCATGAACTAAACGAACATGAACGAACACACGCGAATTAAACAAATGCGATTCAATATAGGAACATAACATCACCGAAATAAATCAACACAACACTATACACTCCTGAATTAAACAAACAGAAATATATAGCATAGTATTGAAAAGGGAAAAGCATACAAAACAGGAATTAAAAAACCTCAAGTGTGGTGGAAATCAATTACAGTAGACTAATCCAAGAAATTTAGTTCTCCATCAAAACGAAACACAACCAGAAATTCTATAAAAAAAAGCAGTGGAGAATCAAAAGTCCCTCTAATCTGCCCAGAACAGCCATTTATATCTTTCAGGAACTGCGCCTACTCGCGAGGCGAAGAGATGGATTCGCGAGGCGACACAAATCTTGCATTTTTCTGGAACAGTCAGCCTTCAGGGTCGCGAGGCGAGGTGTTGGTCGCGGGGCGAACCAGAGATGATGACATTCTGCTGTTCAGCTAGCTTTCAGGTTCGCGTGGCGAGAAGACTCTCGCGAGGCGAACACCTCCAGGATTGAAATTTCCCCTGCTTCTTTATTCCCTTAACTTCTAAGTTAACCTGAAAACAATAAAATAGCCATAAGTGCTTTATTTGACTCAAAACTGGCTAAATTAACCTAAAACTACTTTAGAGACTCAGAATGATGCTTAAAGACAATCAAGTCTAATTTGGGTGAAAATGAGATATAATTAGCACAAAACCCTGGTCATACTAGCCATAAAACTAGATGAGCCAGAGGCTTATCAATGACGAAGAGCCAAACACAAATGGCACTCCTATGTAATAATTAGTTATAGGAATATTTGTAAAGGTTTCTCTTTAAATTTAGCTTAACTGACTCAAATGTTTTTAAAAAGGATAAAATAAGTTTTTCTTAAAAAGAAAAAGTAAGAAATATGTTTTGAAAAACAATCCAAGATTTGACAAGCTTGAAAAGTGTTTATGGAACAAGTTTTGTGAAGAAAATAATCACTTTTAATTTTTTGAGAAAAGTAGTCTACTACTTCGTTCTTGTGAATTCCATAAATGTTCTTAAAATCAAAGTAATCGACTATTTTGAGAAGTAATCGACTACTTTATGCAAATCTTGAAATCTTGGCCATTGTTTGAAAAGTAATCAACTACTTGAAGAAAGTAATTGACTGCTTGGTGAAAGTAATTGACTACTTTGGCAATCAGTTACAAACGGTTGCTAATCTTGAATAAAGTAGTCGACGACTAAGTAATCGACTACCTTTAGTTTTTCAGAACAGAATTTCAAATTTAAAACTTATTTTTCTCACATTTTTTCTTCTATAAATAAGAGGTATTTTGACACGAAAATTAAGAACTATTTTCATCTTTTGTTACTCTGTCAAAATCACTCCAAAAAAACATTCTTGAGTCATATGCTATTATTTTGAGGGAAATCATTTTGAGCTTCACAGAAAAAGTGGACTTCTATAGTGTTACAATTTTCTGTATACAAATCAATTGTAATTGCTGTTTCTATTGATTTGGTGGGGCATCCAAATCAATTCCAAGGTGGGGAATCCTTGGATCTAAGGTGAGGCATCCTTAGGAGGTAAGAATTACTTTGAGTGGGGCATGTCAAAGTAATCAAGGTAAAGGAGGGGTATCCTTTATTTCTTTTGATAATTGTAATCTTGTAAACAATTTTCAAATAGTGGAATCTCTCAAGGGTTCTTGAGAGCTGGATGTAGATCACTCAGGTTGTGATCGAATCAGTAAAATCGTTTGTGTGATCTTCTCTTTCCCTCACTCTTCTAGTTCTTGCAATTATTGTTCAATTGTTGTTCTTTATTGTATTTGGTTAATTGTGGTGGATTTAATTCTCTGATTTTTAATTGTGGTCATTCATTCATAATCACCCTCTTCTTCTACTCACTTTCTTTGCATCATACATAGCCTTTCTTGAACAATTTTTTAAAGAAAGCAAAGTTTTCAAAGAAAGTGACTTAACCTCAATCACCCCCCCCCCCCCCCCCCCTCCCCCCTCTTCTTGAGGTGCCATATTGTTTAACAATTGGTATCTAGAGCTAGGGTCTTGAATAAGGCTTAATAGCTTTCAAGATTATTTTCGAAAATGGTACTTCAATCAAGTAGGAAACATAAACATATTTCTACCACTTCTCCTCCAATTTTTGATGGTGAAGGATATCATTATTGGAAGGCAAGGATGAAAATTTTTATTGAAGGAATAGACATAGACTTATGGGAAACTATTGAAAATGGTCCCTTCGTCCCCAAACATGGGGTTGGAGATGAAGAGAGAAACAAACCGAAAAGTCTATGGACTAAAGATGAAAAGCAAAAAGTTCAAATTGACTTTGAAGCTAAGAATATCCTTACCACCGCTTTGTCAATTAATGAATTTTTTCGTATCTCTAATTGCAAAAGTGCAAAAGAGATTTGGGACACTTTACAAGTGACTCATGAAGGAACTAGTGAGGTTATTAGATCAAATATAAACACCTTGATGCATCAATATGAATTATTTAGAATGAATCATGGTGAATCTATCAATGAGGTTCAAAATCATTTCCAAGTCATTGTATATCAATTACTTTTATTTGAGTAAACTTTCACTAATGAAGATCTTGTGACTAAGGTACTTAGGTGTCTTAGTAGAGAATGGCAACCAAAGGTAACGACCATCATGGAGTCAATGGATCTTTCAACTATGTCTCTAGCAACCTTGTTTGGAAAGTTAAAGGAGCATGGATTGGAGCTAACAAGGCTCAAGGAGAATGAAGAAGTGGATAAAAACAGGAAAGGAATATCACTTATGGCTTCTTCCTCCAAGAGAGATGAAAGTGATAAGGAAAGCAATGACTCTAGTGAAGATGACAAGGAAGATGAACAAATCAATCTACTAGTGAGGAGATTTGGGAAGTTTCTCAAGAATAAAAGTAAGTGGAAGAGATTCAACAATTCCAAGTAACCTACCAAAAAAGATGCACCATCGTCAACACCTCTATGCTACGATTGTGGAAAGCCTGGGCACATCAAATTCGAATGGCCTACTCTCCAAAAGAAAGATAAAGGTGACAAGAGGCCTAAGAAGGAAAAGAAGGGGAGAAAGGCATATATAGCATGGGAGGACAACAACCTTAGTTCATCAATTGATGAGAGTAAGGAATATGAAGTCCCCAATCTTTGCTTGATGGCAAGTCAAAAGGATGACTAAGAGGTAAGTGATGATGAATATGCATTGTCTTTCAATTATGATGAATTGCAATTAGCCTTCGAAGAATTGCATGAGGAATCTATAGAACTTGCTAGAAAGGTAACCAAACAAAAGTCAATAATCTCTATGCATGAAAATGATAAAATAAAATTAGCTAAGGAGATAAATGACTTGAAATTAGAAATTAATTCTATGACCTTGATGCATGCTAGTTCTAGAAATGATATAACAAGTTCCTCAAAATGTGATCAATGCATGTATCTTGAAAAGGAGAATAAGGACTTAAAGAATACTTTTGCTAAATTTACAAATGGTAGAAGGAATTTGAATAATTTACTTGGTAATCAACAATCTCCTTTTGTAAAAACCGGCTTAGGTTTTAATTCTTATGATAAGAAAGAAACACATTCAACAATATTTGTTCCATCTAGTAAAAATGCTAGAAATAAAGTAACATGCCATTATTGTTGTAAATATGGTCATATTTCTCCAAGATGCTTTGTTAAAAGAATTGGTCTTGAGAAGGCCAAGATGATGTGGGTTCCAAAAAATATGGTACCCAAGACTAATATTCAAGGATCCAATCAAGATTGGTTACCTAAGATCTAAACTTGCTTTGTAGGATTCCTTGAGGACCCATTGAAAGGAATGCTGTCTTGATAGCGGGTGCTCCAAGCATATGACGGGAAACATATCAAAGTTCATTCATCTCTCCCCAAAGCAAGGTGGTCATGTAACGTATGGTGACAACACTAGAGGTAAAATTCTTGGTATTGGTAAAATAGGAAATGAGTTTACTACCATTGAAAATGTTCTTTTAGTAGATGGTTTAAAACACAATATACTTAGCATAAGCCAACTTTGTGATAAGGGTTATAGGGTTGTGTTTGAGAGTAAATGTTGCAATTGAATGTTTGCATGGAAATGAAATTAAATTTGTTGGAAAAAGAAGTAACAACATTTATATGCTAGACCTAGATGACATCAATAATAATATTCAATGCTTGTTGAGTAAAAATGACGAGGCTTGGTTATGGCATAGAAGGGTAGCACACATTCACATGGAACACCTTAACAAACTAATTTCTAAAGACTTTGTTATAGGTCTCCCTAAAATCAAGTTTCAAAAAGAAGGCTTATGTGATGCTTGTCAAAAAGGTAAGCAAGTTAAAACTAGCTTTAAATCCAAGAATATAGTCTCTACTAATAGACCACTACAACTTTTGCATATGGACTTATTTGGACCATCTAGAACTATGAGTTTCAGTGGAGATTATTATGCACTTGTGATTGTTGATGATTTTTCAAGGTTTACATGGACTCTTTTTCTTGCACATAAAAATAATGCTTTTCATGCCTTTAGAAAATTGGCTAAACAAATCCAAAATGAAAAGGATCTAAAAATTGCATGTATTAGAAGTGACCATGGAGGTGAGTTTGAAAATCATGAAGAATTAGCTAGAACCATGTTACGTGAATCAAATTTACCAAAGTATTTTTGGGCCAATACGATCAATACCGCTTGTTATGTAACTAATAGGGTTCTAATTAGACAAATAATTAAAAAGACTCCCTATGAATTATATAAAGGAAGAAAGCCTAACATAGCTCACTTACATGTTTTTGGATGCAAATGTTTTATTCTGAATAATGGTAAAGATAATCTTGCCAAATTTGATGACAAGGCGGATGAAGGAATTTTCTTAGGCTATGCATTATCTAGTAAATCTTTTAGAGTAATAAAATAACTATGGTTGTTGAAGAGTCTATTCATGTTACTTTTCATGAGACTAACCCCCCAAAAGGATGGGAAAGGTATTATTGATGATTTTGTAGATATTCCTCATAATCCTTATGGAGGACAACAATCGGATGATGATGAAGTACCAAACCAAGGATCAACAATTGAAGAAACAAATCAAGGACTTCCCAAAGAATGGAGATTTGCTAAAGGCCATCCAATTGATAATATAATCGGAGACATATCAAAAGGAGTTTCTACAAGGTCTTCTTTAAGGGAATTTTGCAATTATATGTCCTTCATTTCTCAATTTGAGCCTAGATCCATAGATGTTGCCATTCTAGATGAGCATTGGCTAATAGCTATGAATGAAGAATTAAACCAATTCACTAGAAATCAAGTTTGAGAATTAGTCCCAAAACCCAATAATAAGCAAATAATAGGAACTAAATGGGTCTTTCGCAATAAACTTGATGAAAATGGCATAATAGTTAGAAAAAAAAGCTAGGTTAGTGGCTAAAGACTACAATCAAGAAGAAGGAATTGACTATGATGAAACCTATGCCCCGGTTGGTAGGTTGGAAGCTATTCATCTTTTACTTTCATTTGCATGTTTTATGGATTTTCAATTATTTCAAATGGATGTTAAAAGCGCTTGTTTAAATAATGAAGAGGTGTATGTTGCTCAACCACTCGGTTTTGAGAATTTTGAAAACCCAAATCATGTTTATAAACTCAAAAAAGCTCTCTATGGTTTAAAACAAGCTCCAAGAGCTTGGTATGAGAGGCTTAGAAAATTTTTACTTGAAAGGGGTTTTAATAGAGGAAGAGTTGACACTACACTCTTCATTAAAAAGAAAAACAAAGATATCTTGATTGTGTAAATATATGTTGATGATATTATTTTTGGTGCCACTGACGATAGTACGTGTAGAGAATTTTCCAAGTTAATGCAAAGTGAATTTGAAATGTCAATGATGGGGGAGTTAACTTTCTTCCTCGGATTACAAATAAAGTAAACACTTGGTGGGATATTCATCAATCAAGCAAAATATTGCAAGGAGTTGCTTAAACGGTTTGGAATGGAAAATGAAAATCATGCTACAACACCAATAGGAACATCTTGCTACCTAGATAAAGATGAAGGTGGTAAATGTTGGAACCAAAGTGGTTTTGGATTAAATAATCTCTATGTTTTGATGTTAACAAAAGGATTAAATTTGCTTGGCAAAGTGTTAGTTGAAATCTAACATTTGCTATTTAGTTAGGCAGGAACACTTAAAATTATAAGACTTGGAAACTTACAATAAGTTTTCATATGTATCTGCTTGGACTCATAAAGAGAAATGCACGTCCACCCGTGTAGACGGGCTAATCAATGTTTTGGTAAGGTTATTTATTTATTTAATTGAGTAGACTGGTTTCTTTAAGTAGACGAGACACTAAATGTTTACTAGACGGATTTTAAGTTTAAAATCAAATAGACTAGTTTTAACTTGCCAAGTCAGTAGACGAGTTCATTGATCGAGTAGACGAACTCTAATTGCCACATCACTAGACGGAGATCAAGATAACTCACTGAGATATAGCAAGTCCAAAGACTTTATAATAGACGAGAGAATATGCCACGTCAGTGGATGAGTTAAATGAAAAAGTGAATAGACTTCGTTCTTACACATAACTGTGTGGACGAAGATTTTTGAATAGACAAGCTTCTATCTCTTCTGTATATGTTGTTCTAAAAATGAATAAATGCAATCTGACCCACAATAAATTTATTTCAAATGATTGATATTTAATTCAATAGAATATTTGTTCTTTCCATTTGTTTTATCCGGTTAATACTTTGTTTCCTTGTGAGAAAATCATAGTACCATCGAGGAAATACAAAAAGCAAATTGTACAATGAGAAAATGAAAAGTGACTTGTAAAAATTCTTCTTTACTGCTGGAAAAAGTTGGATTGTACACAAAGGAAGAAAGAAAGTTTTCAAGATACAAATTACTCAGAAACAATGACCCTCTATTGTGTGCAAATATGATAACTGATAGTGTGATTTTACATCATATTTTCTGTATACTTTTGCATGCATTTTTCATATAGATTAGGCATTCTTTATTTGATATTTATTAGTTTTTACCTTGGAACGGGTGAAGGTGGTTTTGTGTGTTGTTTTGCAGAAATTGAGGAAAACTGTGCAGATTTGGCCATAATAAAGCTTGGAAGAATTTAGAGCTTGAAAAGAGAAGAAATTGAGCCAAGCAGAATTCTGAAGACTCGCCCCGCGAAACACACCTCGCCTCGCGACCCTGAATGATGACTGTGCCAGAAATGCAAACTGTTCTGTCTCGCCACGCGAACAGTGTCTCGCCACGCGAGAGTTCAATTCTTCGAAACAGCAGATTTTTAATATTCACCTCGCGATAGGACATTCGCCTCGCGAGCGAGCGCAGAACTGATTGGTATAAGCTGCTGTTTTAGGGCAGAACTGAAGAGTTTTGAGTTTTTGGAGTTTGGAGAGTTCTTGGAGGCAGACTGAGAGGCTGCGGCTGGAAGAGGGTTCCAACCCTGAAGGGGGATGTTTTCCTTGCTCTGGGACTGGAAGAAGATTGGAGGATCCTCTTATGGAGTTTGCTTCATCCCTTCTCTCTTTCTCTTTGTATTCTCTTTTATGAGTAGTTAAATCCCTGTTGTTGGGATTAGATGTAATCAAACTTATTATAATGTATTTATCTTGACTGATTATTCTGTGTTCATGTCTTCATATTAGTGATTAATTTTCTGTGCTTAATGCTTGTTGTGGCTAGCACCCCCATGACTCGATTTGTGTTTTGTTATGCAATTGGGAAATTCGTATCAGAACCGGAACTGAATTTAATCACCTAGTAACCCTTTCATCTAGGAATGGAGTTAGGTTTACTAGTAATCGCGTAATCCATAATCTTAATGCAAATTCATTAATCTAGGCTACCTAAGGAATTAGGGTCTATTAGTGGATTTAGGCTCTTGCCATCCGAGGAATCGGGGTTTGAGTAATTTAGTGGATTGATTTTAATATCTGAAGCATGAATGGGAGGTATCTAGTCCTGATAGTACATGAGACAGATGTTTGGAGAAGTCTAGTCCCAACATATCTTTCTGCACTCCAAGTGTTTGTAAAAAGTCCCCAAAAAGACCAAAAACATTTTATTGCTTTTGTTGTTTTATTTTTCTGTTTTAATATATCGTGATCTTTAGTTTAGTCTAGATAGTTGCTGAGTTTGTGAATTGGTAGTTGACATCCAATCCCCGTGGATACGATAACCGGTCTTACCACCGTATTACTTGCACGACTGGGTATACTTGCCCAGATTCGTCAACAAGTTTTTGGAGCCGTTGCCGGGGATTGGTTTTGCCAATATCATTAGTAACAGAGGAGGCAACTAATTTAGACATTTTTATTCTTTTTTATTTTTCTGTATATATTTGATCTTTTTGTTTTGAGTTCTGTTTTTGCAAGGTGGACGAAAGTCATGGAAAATTTTTATTATCCACCTAATGAGGAAGCCGCAAGTCACACTTGGGAGGACAACTTGTGTTGGGAAGACGATATAAATTTGGGAGAATTCTTAGAGGAGTTTTCCTTATCTCATAATATTCCATCACGAGACGATCCTATGACTGGCGAACTTGTGTATATATACACCAAGGAGGATTGGGAAACCTTTTGGTCATATTTACCACCTCCACCACCGTGTATTGTGATTCCCATAGAGCCACATGAAGCAGAAGTTGAGCAGAATCTGGTTTTGGGAATGGCTCAAATTGAAGATGAAGTGGTGATGGTGGACAATTCACAAGAAGAGGAAGTACCTTCCACAAGTCCTTGGGAAATTGAAGAATGGGAATGGAAGGAGCAAACACCGTTGAAAGCTGCTCTAGAACAGTATTCCCAAGAGCTATCCACCTCTGAGGCCAAGGCAAGAGCCAATTGTGAGAGTATCGAAGCTGTGATGCAGAACTTCAAAACGCAAGTTGAGGAGATTTGCAACCAGTTAGTACAAAAATCACCTGAAGCCCAATTTGAGGAAAATCTGGTTTGGGGGATAGTTCAAGATGAAGACGAAGTGGTAGTGGATTCCACCATGCTTGCTAAGGAATCTGAAAGTTTTGCATTGGACAAATATGTTGGCTTGCATGCGTGTGTGGTCATTGCTAAACTAATCCCTTCCACTTGTCTGGAAAACTTCCTGGTGCAAATTCCATTTGACCCGCTAGGAAGTAAGTGCATTATTATAGTTGAAGAGGTCAATGGTGCTTTCACACACTGGCTGGGTGGAGTTGAAGATAAAGTCATACTACTGATACAATCTCCACTCCAAATACCATTTGATCCGGGAGGAGGATCCTAGAACGTCAAGCTAGTGACGTTAAAGAAGCGCTTATTGGGAGGCAACCCAACTTTTCTTAACCCTTCTTTTTAGTTGTTTTCATTTTCTTAATAATTTTGTTTTTGATTTTCAACCTCTTGAATAATTTGAGAAGCTCAAGAATAAAAATAATAAATTGAGATTTGCCAAGTGATTTCAGGGAAAGAAGGAAGGGAGAGCAAGAAGACAAGGAGAAGAGCAAAAAGGGGCAGAAACAACAAAGTCAACACCCGCTACCGCCTCGGTAAGCCGTTCCATTTTTATTTTATTTTATTTTATTTTATTTTTTTCCTCTATCCATCTTGATTGTTTACATTGGGGACAATGTAAATTCTTAAGCTTGGGGTAGGGGTATTTTTCATTTGCATTTAGCATATTGCATTCATATAGTCTTGCATGATAGCTTTGCATGTTCACATTATTAGATTGCCCCTTGTCTGAAATTTGCATCCAATTGTGAGAACTAAGTGCCCAATAATTTGTGATAGTGAATTGTTGAACCCAATCTGTTTATTCTTGTGATAAGGCTGCAAATGAAAATGTTTGAGATAATCTGTGATAGTTGATAATTAGCATATGGTTCTATAGATTTGTGTTGCTCATTGATGGTTGAACTACTAAAATGTGAGATTTTGAGCCACAAAGGGGTACTCACAAAATTATACCCCATTCTTTGTGTTAGAGTGTTATTCCTCTTGGATGGTTTTCTCTAGAACTTGACTTAAAACCATTTTGAAGCTTAAAATTTTTTGAAAATGATTGAGGCAATAGGTATTTTTCTGGCCTTCTGAGTTTTGAATGATGAAATGCTACCCCTTAGTTGCCCAATTTTGAGCCTACATGAAAAAAATGCTTTTCTTGGTACCCTAAAATATGTGGATGAATGATGCTTGATAAGGGACCTTCTAAAGTATTACAAAAGGGTGAAAAGGTAGTTAAAAGTTTGGGATGAAAAGAATCAGAAAAATATCTCTCTTGAAAAAAAAAATCTCCCCTTCTCCAAATAAAAGAAAAAGAAAAAAAGAAAAAGAAAAATAAATAGAGAAGGGGATGACAAAAAGAAATGAAAAATAATAGAAAAAGAAAGAAAAGAAAGGTGGCGAAGTTGAATTGAAACCCAAAAGGGTATTTTAGAAGGTGTTATGATTTGCAATGCTTAATGTTTTGTGTAACCTTTTTGAAATGTCCCTTTCTTGATTGCCCCACCTAACGATTAATCCCATGGCCACGTTACAACCCAAGTAAAAGACCTCTTGATTCTTAATTGTTTTCATTAATAAAGTAGAGATTTGGTTGATAGTCAAGCCTATGGTAGAATTCATTCCTTGAGGAAAATGGAGCGAATTGTCTTATTCCCCTAAACACTTGAGTGAGGTGAGAAGAGAGCCAAGCAAATGAACAAGCTTGGGGTGAGCTTCAGGTGAGAAAGAGTGCTCAAATCAGTGAGAACATGAGTCTAAGGAACCTAAGCCTCTAATTGGACTTGAATTGATTGTCTCTTGCTGAATTGTTTCAATTGGCTATTACTTGGATCATTTATTCGGGTTCTTGGTTCATTATCCATGTTCTGTTTATTCTTCGGCCTTAGTGATTGCTTGAGGACAAGCAATTGAATAAGCTTGGGGTGATTGGATAGTGTGATTTTACATCATATTTTCTGTATACTTTTGCATGCATTTTTCATATAGATTAGGCATTCTTTATTTGATTTTTATTAGTTTTTACCTTGGAACGGGTGAAGGTGGTTTTGTGTGTTGTTTTGCAGAAATTGAGGAAAACTGTGTAGATTTGGCCATAATAAAGCTTGGAAGAATTTAGAGCTTGAAAAGAGAAGAAATTGAGCCAAGCGAGACTCAAGACTGCGCCACATGAAACACACCTCGCCTTGCGACCCTGAATGATGACTGTGCTAGAAATGCAAACTGTTCTGTCTCGCCACGCGAACAGCCTCTCGCCTCGCGAGAGTTCAATTCTTCGAAACAGCAGATTTTTAATATTCACCTCGCGAGAGGACATTCGCCTCGCGAGCGAGCGCAGAACTGATTGGTATAAGTTGCTGTTTTAGGGCAGAACTGATGAGTTTTGAGTTTTTGGGGTTTGGAGAGTTCTTGGAGGCAGACTGAGAGGCTGCGGCTGGAAGAGGGTTCCAACCCTGAAGGGGGATGTTTTCCTTGCTCTGGACTGGAAGAAGATTGGAGGATCCTCCTATGGAGTTTGCTTCATCCCTTATCTCTTTCTCTTTGTATTCTCTTTTATGAGTAGTTAAATCCCTGTTGTTGGGATTAGATGTAATCAAACTTATTGTCATGTATTTATCTTGACTGATTATTATGTGATCATGTCTTCATATTAGTGATTAATTTTCTGTGCTTAATGCTTGTTGTGGCTAGCACCCCCATGACTCGATTTGTGTTTTGTTATGCAATTGGGAAATTCGTATCAGAACCGGAACTGAATTTAATCACCTAGTAACCCTTTCATCTAGGAATGGAGTTAGGTTTACTAGTAATCGCGTAATCCATAATCTTAATGCAAATTCATTAATCTAGGCTACCTAAGGAATTAGGGTCTATTAGTGGATTTAGGCTCTTGCCATCCGAGGAATCGGGGTTTGAGTAATTTAGTGGATTGATTTTAATATCTGAAGCATGAATGGGAGGTATCTAGTCCTGATAGTACATGAGACAGATGTTTGGTGAAGTCTAATCCCAACATATCTTTCTGCACTCCAAATGTTTGTAAAAAGTCCCCAAAAAGACCAAAAACATTTTATTGCTTTTGTTGTTTTATTTTTCTGTTTTAATATATCGTGATCTTTAGTTTAGTCTAGATAGTTGCTGAGTTTGTGAATTGGTAGTTGACATCCAATCCCCGTGGATACGATAACCGGTCTTACCACCGTATTACTTGCACGACTGGGTATACTTGCCCAGATTCGTCAACAAGTTTTTGGAGCCGCGTTCTTGGGGATTGGTTTTGCCAATATCATTAGTAACAGAGGAGGCAACTAATTTAGACATTTTTATTCTTTTTTATTTTTCTGTATATATTTGATCTTTTTGTTTTGAGTTCTGTTTTTGCAAGGTGGACGAAAGTCATGGAAAATTTTTATTATCCACCTAATGAGGAAGCCGCAAGTCACACTTGGGAGGACAACTTGTGTTGGAAAGACGATATAAATTTGGGAGAATTCTTCGAGGAGTTTTCCTTATCTCTTAATATTCCATCACGAGACGATCCTATGACTGGCGAGCTTGTGTATATATACACCAAGGAGGATTGGGAAACCTTTTGGTCATATTTACCACCTCCACCACCGTGTATTGTGATTCCCATAGAGCCACATGAAGCAGAAGTTGAGCAGAATCTGGTTTTGGGAATGGCTCAAATTGAAGATGAAGTGGTGATGGTGGACAATTCACAAGAAGAGGAAGTACCTTCCACAAGTCCTTGGGAAATTGAAGAATGGGAATGGAAGGAGCAAACACCGTTGAAAGCTGCTCTAGAACAGTATTCCCAAGAGCTATCCACCTCTGAGGCCAAGGCAAGAGCCAATTGTGAGAGTATCGAAGCTGTGATGCAGAACTTCAAAACGCAAGTTGAGGAGATTTGCAACCAGTTAGTACAAAAATCACCTGAAGCCCAATTTGAGGAAAATCTGGTTTGGGGGATAGTTCAAGATGAAGACGAAGTGGTAGTGGATTCCACCATGCTTGCTAAGGAATCTGAAAGTTCTGCCTTGGACAAATATGTTGGCTTGCATGCGTGTGTGGACATTGCTAAACTAATCCCTTCCACTTGTCTGGAAAACTTCCTGGTGCAAATGCCATTTGACCCACTAGGAAGTAAGTGCATTATTATAGTTGAAGAGGTCAATGGTGCTTTCACACACTGGCTGGGTGGAGTTGAAGATAAAGTCATACTACTGATACAATCTCCACTCCAAATACCATTTGATCCGGGAGGAGGATCCTAGAACGTCAAGTTAGTGACGTTAAAGAAGCGCTTATTGGGAGGCAACCCAACTTTTCTTAACCCTTCTTTTTAGTTGTTTTCATTTTCTTAATAATTTTGTTTTTGATTTTCAACCTCTTGAATAATTTGAGAAGCTCAAGAGGAAAAATAATAAATTGAGATTTGCCAAGTGATTTCAGGGAAAGAAGGAAGGGAGAGCAAGAAGACAAGGAGAAGAGCAAAAAGGGGCAGAAACAACAAAGTCAACACCCGCTACCGGCTCGGTAAGTCGTTCCATTTTTATTTTATTTTATTTTATTTTATTTTATTTTATTTTTTTCCTCTATCCATCTTGATTGTTTACATTGGGGACAATGTAAATTCTTAAGCTTGGGTAGGGGTATTTTGCATTTGCATTTAGCATATTGCATTCATATAGTCTTGCATGATAGCTTTGCATGTTCACATTATTAGATTGCCCCTTGTCTGAAATTTGCATCCAATTGTGAGAACTAAGTGCCCAATAATTTGTGATAGTGAATTGTTGAACCCAATCTGTTTATTCTTGTGATAAGGCTGCAAATGAAAATGTTTGAGATAATCTGTGATAGTTGATAATTAGCATATGGTTCTATAGATTTGTGTTGCTCATTGATGGTTGAACTACTAAAATGTGAGATTTTGAGCCACAAAGGGGTACTCACAAAATTATACCCCATTCTTTGTGTTAGAGTGTTATTCCTCTTGGATGGTTTTCTCTAGAACTTGACTTAAAACCATTTTGAAGCTTAAAAATTTTTGAAAACATTTTTTGAAAATGATTGAGGCAATAGGTATTTTTCTGGCCTTCTGAGTTTTGAATGATGAAATGCTACCCCTTAGTTGCCCAATTTTGAGCCTACATGAAAAAAATGCTTTTCTTGGTACCCTGAAATATGTGGATGAATTATGCTTGATAAGGGACCTTCTAAAGTATTACAAAAGGGTGAAAAGGTAGTTAAAAGTTTGGGATGAAAAGAATCAGAAAAATATCTCTCTTGAAAAAAAAAATCTCCCCGTCTCCAAATAAAAGAAAAAGAAAAATAAATAGAGAATGGGATGACAAAAAGAAATGAAAAATAATAGAAAAGGAAAGAAAAGAAAGGTGGCGAAGTTGAATTGAAACCCAAAAGGGTATTTTAGAAGGTGTTATGATTTGCAATGCTTAATGTTTTGTGTAACCTTTTTGAAATGTCCCTTTCTTGATTGCCCCACCTAACGATTAATCCCATGGCCACGTTACAAACCAAGTAAAAGACCTCTTGATTCTTAATTGTTTTCATTAATAAAGTAGAGATTTGGTTGATAGTCAAGCCTATGGTAGAATTCATTCCTTGAGGAAAATGGAGCGAATTGTCTTATTCCCCTAAACACTTGAGTGAGGTGAGAAGAGAGCCAAGCAAATGAACAAGCTTGGGGTGAGCTTCAGGTGAGAAAGAGTGCTCAAATCAGTGAGAACATGAGTCTAAGGAACCTAAGCCTCTAATTGGACTTGAATTGATTGTCTCTTGCTGAATTGTTTGAATTGGCTATTACTTGGATCATTTATTCGGGTTCTTGGTTCACTATCCATGTTCTGTTTATTCTTCTCGCCTTAGTGATTGGTTGAGGACAAGCAATTGAATAAGCTTGGGGTGATTTGATAGTGTGATTTTACATCATATTTTCTGTATACTTTTGCATGCATTTTTCATATAGATTAGGCATTCTTTATTTGATTTTTATTAGTTTTTACCTTGGAACGGGTGAAGGTGGTTTTGTGTGTTGTTTTGCATAAATTGAGGAAAACTGTGTAGATTTGGCCATAATAAAGCTTGGAAGAATTTAGAGCTTGAAAAGAGAAGAAATTGAGCCAAGCGAGTCAAGACTCGCCAAAGAAACACACCTCGCCTCGCGACCCTGAATGATGACTGTGCCAGAAATGCAAATTGTTCCGTCTCTCCATGCGAACAGTGTCTCGCCTCGCGAGAGTTCAATTCTTCGAAACAGCAGATTTTTAATATTCGCCTCGCGAAAGGACATTCGCCTCGCGAGCGAGCGCAGAACCGATTGGTATAAGTTGCTGTTTTAGGGAAGAACTGAAGAGTTTTGAGTTTTTGGAGTTTGGAGAGTTCTTGGAGGCAGACTGAGAGGCTGCGGCTGGAAGAGGGTTCCAACCCTGAAGGGGGGATGTTTTCCTTGCTCTGGGACTGGAAGAAGATTGGAGGATCCTCCTATGGAGTTTGCTTCATCCCTTCTCTCTTTCTCTTTGTATTCTCTTTTATGAGTAGTTAAATCCCTGTTGTTGGGATTAGATGTAATCAAACTTATTATCATGTATTTATCTTGACTGATTATTCTGTGTTCATGTCTTCATATTAGTGATTAATTTTCTGTGCTTAATGCTTGTTGTTGCTAGCACCCCCATGACTCGATTTGTGTTTTGTTATGCAATTGGGAAATTCGTATCAGAACCGGAACTGAATTTAATCACCTAGTAACCCTTTCATCTGGGAATGGAGTTAGGTTTACTAGCAATCGCGTAATCCATAATATTAATGCAAATTCATTAATCTAGGCTACCTAAGGAATTAGGGTCTTTTAGTGGATTTAGGCTCTTGCCATCTGAGGAATCGGGGTTTGAGTAATTTAGTGGATTGATTTTAATATCTGAATCATGAATGGGAGGTATCTAGTCCTGATAGTACATGAGACAGATGTTTGGTGAAGTCTAGTCCCAACATATCTTTCTGCACTCCAAGTGTTTGTAAAAAGTCCCCAAAAAGACCAAAAACATTTTATTGCTTTTGTTGCTTTATTTTTCTGTTTTAATATATCGTGATCTTTAGTTTAGTCTAGATAGTTGCTGAGTTTGTGAATTGGTAGTTGACATCCAATCCCCGTGGATACGATAACCGATCTTACCACCGTATTACTTGCACGACTGGGTATACTTGCCCAGATTCGTCAACAATAACCCAGAGTACATTTCACAAAGGCCACAATGAATCTATCAATTATAACAGATATCATGCATTTAATGTTATCACTAAATGGGACTATTCAAAATAACCGTTGAAGAAATACAAGTGAAGAAGAATGTCACTATAAATTGAAGACCTCAAGTTCTGAAGAACAACTTTTACCAAACGACAATCACTCATTCTAATATTCCTTCAAGAGCAAGAGTCTGTATTCTTTAGTTTGAATATTGTTGTAATATCCAACTGATATTAAACTTTTATATCCTCACACATAGTGAGTTAAGAAGATCATAAGTTAAATTCTTTGTTAGAGTTAGAGCTTGAAGAGGCTTGGTAAGAAAGAAATACGTGTAGCCTTGAGAGGTGTTTAATACTTGGTTGTAATCTATTTGGAAAATAGTAGAGAAAAACCTTCAAGTAGAAGGGACTGGACGTAGCTCTTGGTTGGAAGAGAGTGAACCAGGATAAAATATCTTGTGTGAATCTTCTAACCCTAAACTCTTACAGCTTTATTTTTTTATATTGGTTGTGGGGATTTGATATTGCTTTTGTTAAGTTTCAAAAGTTGTTTTTCAGTGTGTACATCTATTTTAAATATCCTTGTGTGAGAAAATTAGTTTTGAACCCCCACCTTCTTGTGTTTGCTTGTGTCAACTTTAGTTGGTATCAGAGCTCAGTCTCGAAAGGGTTGAGCATTTAACAAGTGCTACGGGAGTACGATCCAACAACCATGGATGCGGAAGGACAGGATATCAACAGACCTCCTCTCTTTGATGGTTCTGATTATGACTACTGGAAGAAGAGGATGATGGCCTTTTTGGATGCACAAAGTCTAGACATTTGGGAGCTAATGGAAACTAGTTATACTGAACCCAGAAATGAAAATGGAGCTACTGTTGCTAGAGCAGACTGGACATCAGATCAAAAGGCAAAGCATCAACTCAATCTTAAAGCTAAGCATTATTTGATGTGTGCCATCACCATATATGAACATCAAAAAAGTTAACATCTGCAACACTGCCAAAGAAATCTGGGATACTCTTGCCCTAGCTCATGAAGGTTCCTCACAAGTGAATGAATCAAAGATCAGCATGCCGGTTCATCAGTATGAGATGTTCAAGATGGGTGAACATGAAACAATAGACCAATTTTTTGGAAGATTCCAAACCATCACCAACAGTCTCAAATCTCTTGGAAAAGTCCATGAAAATAGAGATCATGTTAGAAAAATCCTGAGAAGTCTATCAAAGCAGTGGAGACCTAAAGTTACTATTATTCAGGAAGCTAAACCTGAATACTCTTTCTCTGGAAGAGCTTCTTGGATCTCTCAAGGTTCACGAAATTGAACTGAATGAAGAAGAAAGCTCTAGAAAAGGAAATACTATTGCCCTAAAGGCAAGGAAAGCAAGTTCATCAAAAGTTCTCAAGGCTGCTGAATCCTCATATGAAGTTGGAATCTCAGATAGTGATGAAGGATCAGATGAGGATGAACTATCATTCATCTCCAGAAAGATTCAACATATGTGGAGAAAGAAAGGTGGTTTCAGAAGGAAGCAATTCAACAAAAAGTTTTTCAAGGAGAAGTCAGACTCCAAGGAAAAAGGTCCACCCTTGAGCTTTGAGTCCAAGAAACCTGGACACTTCAAAGCTGATTACCCTGAGCTGAAGGATAAAAAGAAATTCTTCAAAAAAAAAAAGAAAGGTTTAATGGCTACATGGGAGGATCTTGATCTGTCTTCATCAGATGAAGAAGATGAACCTGAGGAAGAGGCAAACATTTGTCTTATGGCTGACACATCATCAGAAAGTGAATACACTGATGCTGAGGTAATGGACTCTGATCCGTCCACACTTCAAAATGCTTTTGATGAATTGTTGCATGAGTTGTCCATACTGTCTAAAGAGTATTAGAGTCTCAAAAAGAAACTTTCTAAACTGTCTAGAGAATATGATAGGTTTTACACTGAGAAACAAAACCTTAAAGATGAAAATGACATACTAAAATCAGTGAATGTGAGTATAGCTGACATAATGGAGTGTGAGGCTTATGTTTCTTTTGAAGTTTAAAAAATGAAACATGATGTAACGTATCTGACATAGTCTCTGTCGAAGCTTGTAGGTAGCTCAGATAAGCTTAGTCTCATTTTAAGGTACTCTAGGTCACCACATGATAAATTTGGCATTGGTTATGACAAAGAGAAGCAAGAAGCATCTCAACAAAAGTCAACACCACATACTCAATACAGAGCTTCAAAAGCTCAAGCTAAACATGCTAAAACAAAGTCTGGCCCGTCCAACACCTTTTGCAAAGTGTGTGGAAAGAATGGGCATACTACATCTAGATGCATACATAATAAGCATGCCAAGCATACTCGTCCAGTGACTACTAACAAGAAAGGACCCAAGTCAGTTTGGGTACCTAAAGATAAGATCATACCTATTGCAGACTTGCTTAACAACGGGAAAGAAACAAGCATCTTGGAACTTGGACAGTGGGTGCTCATGACACATGACAGGAGAAAATTTTATGTTCCAAGAACTTAGAGCCAAAGATGGTGGTTGGGTTACAGTTGGAGGAAACCATAAAGGAAAGATCAGTGGTATAGGTAAAAATGGTAAATACCCTTTTCCCTCCATTGACAATGTTCTATTGGTTAAAGGCTTAAAACACAATCTGCTAAGTATAAGTCAACTATGTGATAGTGGATATGATGTTTCCTTTGATACGAACATGTGTAATGTCAAGAAAAATGATGGATCACTCTTGTTCACTGCCATGAGGCAAAACAATCTGTATAAGATTGACTTGGAGGACCTTACAAATCAAAGTGTCTCATGTATGGTGTGCATTGAGGATGAGCACTGGATTTGGCACAAGAGGCTAGGTCATGCAAGCTTAAGGTTAATCTCAAAGCTAAATAAGCATAACCTCGTGAGAGGGCTACAAACCTTAAGTTCAAATCTGATGCTCTCTATGATGCATGTCAAAGGGAAAACAAGTCAAAGGTTCTTTTGAATCTAAGAATGTTGTTAGTACCAATAAACCACTAGAAATGCTACACATTGATCTCTTTGGTCCAACAAGGACTGCTTCTATCAGTGGTAAGAGATATGGTCTTGTCATAGTAAACGAATACACTAGATGGACATGGGTTATGGTCCTATCTCACAAGGATGAGTCTTTCAAGGTCTTTTTTGTATTCTGCAAGCATGTACAGAATGAAAAAGGCATGTGTATATCTTCAATCAGAAGTGACCATGGGGGAGAGTTTGAAAATATGCTATTTCATAAGTTTTGTGAAGAAAGTGACATTCTTCACAACTTCTCAATACCTAGAACACCACAGCAAAATGGTGTGGTAGAGAGAAAGAACAGATCTCTTCAAGAGATGGCTAGGACTATGCTCAATGATAATTCTGTCCCTAGACACTTCTGGGCGGAAGCTGTTAACACTGCCTACTACATTCAGAACATAATATACATTAGACCTATCCTGAACAAGACTCCTTATGAATTGTGGAAAGGACGAAAACCCAACATTTCATATTTTCATCCCTTTGTTTGTAAATGCTATATACTAAATACTAAAGATCAACTTGGTAAGTTTGATGCAAAAGCAGATAATGGAATACTATTAGGATATTCTGAAACTTCAAAAGGCTTTAGAGTTTATAGTTCTAGAACTTTAGTGGTAGAAGAATGTATTCATGTCAAGTTTGATGACAAGCAGCCTGATAAGAAATTATCAGAGCTAGATGAAGCTTTTACAGATCTTGATCTAAATATTTCTGTAGATAAAACTGAAATTAAGGCTGATGATCAAGAGGAAGATTACCCTCAACAAGAACCAGAAACCTCTACTTCTCGACAAGATAATGTTCAAAGATCTTGGTACTTTAAGAATTATCATCCACAAGATCAGATCATTAGAAACCCCAATGACAAGCTAAAAACTAGATCAACTTTCAGAGAACAAGATAATTCTGCAGTAGTCTTTGAGTTGGAACCAAAGACAGTAGACGAGGCTCTGCTAGACTCTGATTCCCCTGCCTAAGGACAAATCGGTTATAGGAACAAAGTGGGTTTACAGAAAAAAAAAACTTGATGAAAATGGTAAGGTGGTGAGAAACAAGGCAAGACTTATTGCTCAAGGTTACTCTCAAGAAGAATGTATTGATTATACTGAAACCTTTGCACCTTTTGCTAGACTAGAAGCAATTAGGATTTTATTTTCATTTGTTGCACATCATAGCATTATGCTTTTTCAAATGGATGTAAAAAAGTTCTTTTCTAAATGGCTTTATTAATGAAGAAGTATATGTAATGCAACCTCCGGGTTTTGAGAGTGAAACCCATCCAGAACATGTTTACAAGCTTAAGAAATCTTTATATGGACTTAAGCAAGCACCTAGAGCATGGTATGATGGGCTAAGTTCATTTCTAATGGAAAATGGATTCAATAGAGGAAAGGTTGATACAACCCTGTTTAGAAATTCCATTAAGTCTAATTTCATAGTTGTGCAAATATATGTTGATGATATTATTTTTGGTGCTACTAATGAATCTCTGTGCAAGGAATTCTCTAAGTTAATGCAGAAAGAATTTGAAATGAGCATGATGGGAGAACTCAAATTCTTCCTTGGACTTCAAGTTAAGAAATCAGTGGATGAGGTATACATTCATCAAACAAAGTATACAAAGGAATTATTAAAGAAGTTTAAGATGGATGACTGCAAGCCAATGAATACCCCTATGCACCCCACTTCCATACTGAATAAAGATGATAAAGAGAAAAAGGTAGACCAAAAGGTATATAGAGGTATGATATGATCTCTCTTATATCTTACTGCGTCTAGGCCTGATATTATGTTCAGTGTATGTTTGTGTGCTCGATTTCAATCTGATCCTAGAGAATCTCACTTATCAGCAGTTACGAGAATTTTTAGATATTTAAAAGGTACTACTAATCTGGGCTTGTGCTTTAAGAAAAATGAAGATTACAGATTAGTTGGTTTTTGTGATGCTGACTATGCTGGAGATAGAATTGAAAGAAAAAGTACCAGTAGAGGATGTCACTTCATTGGAGCTAACCCTGTCTCGTGATCAAGTAAAAGACAAAGTACCATTGCCTTATCAACTGCTAAAGCTGAGTATATTTCAGCTGCAAGTTACTGCTCACAACTTCTATGGATCAAACATCAATTGGAGGACTACAATGTGTTTCTAAGTAGTATTCCACTTATGTGTGATAATACTGCTGCAATAAATCTATCTAAGAATCCAAGTTTGCATTCTAGAGCTAAGCACATAGAGATTAAACATCATTTTATTAGGGATTATATGCAAAAAGGTGTGTTTGATATACAATTTGTAGATGCTGACCATCAATGGGAAGATATCTTTACTAAACCTCTTGCAGAGGACATATTTATCTTTATTAGGAAGCATCTGAATGTGTTATATGTAGATTGATATAAGCGTCCAGACCTGAGAATGTTGTTCTGATAAATATACGTCTATAGATCTTTTACGTCCAATGCATGTTAAAAATTTTGTGCCCAGAGCATCATAAAACTTATTTGCGTCTATTGCATATTCAATTGCACGTCTACTGCATAATGCGTTTACTACTTTTGCTTGCCGCGTCCATTGCATGTTAATATGCGCGTCCATACTTGCTTATGCTTGAACCCGTCTATGCATATATTTGTAAAATGCATTTATTTTGTCTTATAGACATATTTATCTAGTATATTCTCTTTGCTGAGTCACTAACTTCCATCAATTCCATCAAGACCATTTTATAGTTTCAAAATACCAACGCCGTTGATAAGCCTCTGGCTCATCTAGTTTTATGGCTAGTATGACCAGGGTTTTGTGCAAATTATATCCTATTTTCACCCAAATTAGATTAGATTGTCCTCAAGCAAGGTTTTGAGTCTCTAAAGTAGTTTTAGGTTAAATTACCCAGTTTTGAGTCAAATAATACACTTATAGTTATTTCTTTGTTTTCAGGTTAAGTAGAAGTTGAGAGAATAAAGAAACAGGGGATTCGCCTCGCGAGAGTTTCCCTCGCCTCGCGAACCTGAAAGCCAGCAGAATAGTGAAAATGACATCCTCTCTAGTTCGCCTCGCTAACAGCTCCTCGCCTCGCGACCCCGAAGGCTGACTGTTCCAAGAAAATGCAAGGTCTCTGGGTCGCCCCGCGAGTCACCCAGCCCTGAAAGTCAGAGACTATCACGGTTTACCCGTGTTGAAGGTCACGGCTGTGGCAGTTTTGAAGTTGAAGAGTCTCGCCTCGCGAGCATCCATTCGCCTCGCGAGTCTGGAAGTCAGAAAGCATCACGGTTGGCCCTTGATGTTCATAACGGGCGTAATAAGAAGACTCTTCAGTTCCTCGCCTCGCTAAGGTGTGTTCACCTCGTGAGAATACCAAAGGTTGCAGACTGTTCACAAGATTCGCGTCGCGAGAGAGGCTTCGCCTCGCGAGTGGCAAAAATTCCTGAATGTTATAAATAGTTGTCTAGGCAGATTATGAACAACTTTTGCTTCTCCACAGTTTTACAGATTTTTCTGTGTATTTCGTTATTGTTATGGAGAACTAAATTCTTAGATTAATCTACTGTATGAGAATTCCATATACTTGAGGTTTTGTAATTCCTATTTTAATTGCTTTTCCCTTTTCAATACCATATTATACATTTCTGTTTGTTATTTCAGGAGTGTGTAGTGTGGTATTGATTCGTTTCAGTGATGTTATGTTCCTATACTAAATCGCGTTTGTTATTTCGCGTGTGTTCATTCATGTTCGTTAGTTCATGAGGGCTTAACCCCGTTTGTTATTTCGGGAATAGGAACATATATCTGTAGTAGCGATTGCGTTGTTAATAGTTGCTACAACTGAAAGGGGATTAGAATCTGCTTAGGGCCTGGGATTACATGAACCAAGGATAGTTGGGAATTCGAGAACAGTAGATTAATCGTTGTTTGCTATTTGATAATCTCTTTAAACTGCCCTTTTTTTAATTGATTTGTTTTTAATTTTTTTTATTTTTTTTTTTTGCATCCAATCCAACCCCCCCCCCCCCCCCCCCAAAACTTATTTTTGTGAAAAATAATACTTTAAGAGTCCTTGTGAGACGACATCCGAGTTGTCGCCCTAAACTACAGTTTTAAACCCGCTCGTTCCTTTTGGCGCGTCTTGTGCAGTGACCAAAAAAAAATTTGTTTTATTCTTTATGACATGTCTTGTCAATTTCTTTTAATTAATTTCCAAAAGAAAAAACTTTGAAATTAAAAACCTTGTTAAGTAAGTTTCTTTCCTTCTGAAAAACCTTTCGCTACCCATCTTCCCTGACATCTATCTCTCTCAAACTCTCGAGCTCTATGTTTCCCTCTCTCGAACCCTAACCTTCAAAACTCAAAAATGGCTTCAACTTCAATCCCTTTCCATTCCTACGTCACTGATACTCTGAACATGGCGTTTGAACACCACTTCAATCTCAGGATTCTGAAAGAGTGGATGTTACCAAGTACATAAATGTTGCTGGATGGGATGGTATGTTCTTAGAGAAAATATCTATCTACCCTAATCTTATTAGGAACTTCTGGAGGAAACCTACAATCACTAAAACTGAGATTATTCGCTTCGTGTTGGGAAAAAAGGTGATTGTCTCTGAGAAGACCATTTCTGATGCTATTGCATGTGCCCAAGAGGGTTTGGTGATTTCTGACACTTGGGAGGAAGACCTAGGTGGTTCTGAAACCATTGCTGTTACCCTAATGAAGGAAAACACTATAAGAACTCACTCCTGGAAGTCTGCTGAAATGAAGGATGAAATAAGAATCCTCCATCAGATTCTGAACAAGACTGTCCTACGTAAGACTGGCTCCAAGGACAACCTCTTCGCTCTTCACAAATTCTCTGCTGTGCAATCTCTTCTTGGGAACCAAAATCAACCTTCCTTGGATTATGTTTGACAGATTCAAACATGCGATGCAAAATAGAAGGAATCTCTCTGCCATTCCCTACACTCATCTCCTGTCAAAAATCTTCAGGCAACAAGGTGTTTATGATGTCCTTGTTGCTATGTCTGAGGAAGAGCAGAACAAGATTCTAACTAAAAGGGATGTCAGCTGTTGATTTTGGGAGAAGCAATCTCTCAGGCATGCAACTGAGTACTTACAAGCAAATTGCTCTGGCCAAGGCAGAAGAAGCAATGAAGATCAAGGAAGAAATGATTGAGGCCAACAATGCTGAAGTCCTAGGTATGAAAAGAGGAACTAGGAAGAAGACCACTGCATCAAGGAAACCTACCCCCAAGAGACCAGCTGGTGGCATTATAATTAGGGAACCTACTGTTGCTCCTGCTCAGAAGAGGCAAAGGAGAATCATCCTCTCACACAATGAGGATGAGGAAGCTGATGAGGACAGGGTTCCTATCAGTACCATCCTGAAGAAGCGGAAGACCTGACGTCTTGCTATTGTCACTTCGCCCTGAGGCCTTTGTGCCTGTTTCTACTTAGACCAGAAGGCAACTAGTGAGGAAAGCTAAGGCCATTGAGGTGACTCTGCCTGCTAATGACCCTATTCAATTAGCAGTAGATGCCCTAGTGTCTAGTCTTGAGTCTTTGCCTGTTAGTTCTGAAAATAGGAATGTTATTGATGATGTCTACATTCCATCCCCACCTTCACCACAAACAAATTCCTCACTAGACCAACTACTAACAGCCTCACCCACAAGACCAACATTCCAACCTATCATCCCTGCCAATGACCCCTGGTTCAACCAACCAAATAATGGAATCATACTAGGAGCCCCCTTTCCCAAAACTAGAAAAACCAGATTCCCCTATATTCCACCCTCTGTTTACTATGATGGCCAAGCTGAAAACTGGGCCAAAGTAAAAAGAGATTGGAAGATCTTGTATCACAAACATGAACCTGAACCTATCTCTACAAGACCTTTCTATCCCCTGCCTGAGTATGACTATGAACCTGAAACTGTCATCTACCCCTGGCATTCACCTAACCCTGACATTCCCAACGACCTTCCACCATCCAAACTATACAATCACCTTGGACCACTCATTACTCGCCTACCCCTAAAGAAATTCCTTCCCATCAAAATCTATCCAAACCTAGTAAAATTTCCACCCTTCAAGCCCTTCACTGAAGGAGTTGGGAGACACATCATCTCTGATTGGCACACAGACCCTACCAAGAAGGATCTCACCAAATGTGATCTACAAAAGATCCAGATCATTCAGTCACATTCAGTTCATGATGGATAGAAACACCAAGTGGACTACCTTTCGACATCCTAGCACCTATGGCAGAGCTGCTAACTTTGTTGATACATTGATGTATGAGATGCTGAAGTGGGAGTTTAGCCACTTTAGAATTGACAGAGCTGCAAACTTTGTCCCTCCAACCTAGCTAAGACATAATGAGAAAGCCAAGATTGGGATCAGGTCATACATGATCTGTCCTGGGCTACCCATGCTTGATCTCAATAAAGACAAGGACAAGAAGAATCAGAGAAACACTGGCAAGATGCCTTCTCCTGACAGCTGCATAACCAATCCAGCAACAATCAATCTCACTGACCAATATGTGATTGATTACTAGTTGACTCAACCAACTGAAGATATTCAAGAGGATGTTGCTGTGGACATCTGGAGGACTCACATGGTGGCATGTGCACAGGAAGCTTCCTCCTTTGGACTGACTGTTGAAGAAAAGAAATTTATTCCTAAAGTTGGAGGGAAGTGTGGCCTTGCTTATTGTAGCTTCCTTATCTATAAGGACATCATTGGCATTCTTGTCCTAAGTCCTATTTTTGAAGAGGACCTTATCCATTGGGGAAAGTAGTTGCCTCCACCAGTGCTGCAATATGCTGCTTCGATCACCTCCATCCTCTCCACCATCAGAACACACAGAATAAGAAATCATCATTGAGGACATAGCAGTTGAAGATGTGAAGTATGATCCTCAAGTGGAAGTGGTTCAACCTGCAGCTGAGGTTGAATAAGTTGTTGAGTCCATTCCTTAGACAAAGCACTTCTTAGAAGCACTCTTCTCAACCACTGGCTCTAACTGTCATTCATCCAACAGAGCAACCTCAGACTTCAAGAGCTTTAGATAATGCTCCAAGTCAAGCCTATGCTCAGATAGTGCCGAAAGCTCAAGACCCTCACTCTCACTTCCTCCAAACTTTGAAGAAATTATTGGCAGAATTATAGATGAAAAAGTAGAGAGTAAGGTCAAAGAACAAGTCATAGAGCAAGTAGCTGAAGCCCTGGTTCCAACAAACATCATGATGAACCAGATGATGAACATCATGCTTCAATTCCAACAGAGTCAAAATCTACCAACTCAGATTGCTCCTCCTCTACCAAATCCAAATCCAAATCCAAATCCTCCTCATCTACCTCCACCCTCTTCTTAGGCTTTTCCTTTATTGTTTCCCATAGTGACAATGATGGTACACTCCTTTTACCTTTTTGTCTGATGACAGAAAAAAGGGGAGAAAGGAAAGAGAATTAAATTTAATATGAAAAGTCAGTTTTTGAAAAGTATATAATTGTCTGCATATGCATGTCTCCTTTTGTTTATACTTTGACATGATTTGCTATGCTAATATAAATATTGTTTTGATATATCTATCTAGATTGCTCTGATACTGTATAGCTCTGATACTGTTTGATATGATATACTTTCAATTTCTCTGAAATTTGTTTAAAGTTGATAAAGAATTTAAAAGGACTGATACTATACTTAACTGATAAGTAGTTGCACTGATCTGATAAGTTATTACATGTGCTGCTGAATTTGTCTTATGCTTTTCCTGATTAAAAGTTTGAATGCTTTGTCTTAAGGGAGCTTTGTAAGCTCTCTTAGACTTTGCTACTCAAATTTAATTAGTTTTTGTCATCATCAAAAAGGGGGAGTTTGTTAGAACCAAAGTGGTTTTGGATTAAATAATCTCTATGTTTTGATGTTAACAAAAGGATTAAATTTGCTTGGCAAAGTGTTAGTTGAAATCTAACATGTGCTATTTAGTTATGCAAGAACACTAAAAATTATAAGACATGGAAACTTAGAATAAGTTTTCATATGTATCCGCTTGGACTCATAAAGAGAAATGAACGTCCACCTGTGTAGACGGGCTACTCAATGTTTAGGTAAAGTTATTTATTTATTTAATTGAGTAGACTGGTTTCTTTAAGTAGACGAGGCACTAAATGTTTGCTAAACGGATTTTAAGTTTAAAATCAAATAGACTAGTTTTAACTTGCCACGTCAGTAGATGAGTTCATTGATCGAGTAGACGAACTCTAATTGCCACGTCACTAGACGAAGATCAAGATAACTCACTGAGATATAGAAAGTCCAAAGACTTGATAGTAGACGAGAGAATATGCCACATCAGTGGATGAGTTAAATGAAAGAGTGAATATACTTCGTTCTTACACATAACTGTATGGACGGATATTTTTGAATAGACGAGCTTCTATCTCTTACGTATATGTTGTTCTAAAAATGAATAAATGCAATCTGACCCACAATGAATTTATTTCAAATGATTGATATTTAATTCAATAGAATATTTTCTCTTTACATTTGTTTTATCCGGTTAATGCTTTGTTTCCTTGTGTGAGAAAATCATAGTACCATCGAGGAAATACAAAAAGCAAATAGTATAATAAGGAAATGAAAAGTGACTTGTAAGAATACTTCTTTACTGCTGGAAAAAGCAGGATTGTACCCAAAGGAGGAAAGAAAGTTTTCAAGGTACAAATTGCTCAGAAACAATGACCCTCTATTCTCTGCAAATGTGATAACCAAGAGTACATTTCACAAAAGCCACAATCAAGCTATCAGTCACAACAGATATCATGCATTCAATGTTATCTCTAAACGGGACTTTTCAAAATAACCGGTGAAGAAATACAAGTGAAGAAGAAGGTCACTATAAATAGAATACCTCAAGTTCGGAAGAACAACTTTAGCCAATCGATAATCACTCATTCTAATATTCCTTCAAGAGAAAGAGTTTGTATTCTTTAGTTTGAATATTGTTGTAATATTCAACTGATCTTAAACTTTTATATCCTCACACATAGTGAGTTAAGAAGATCATAAGTTAAATCTCTTTGTTAGAGTTAGAGCCTGAAGAGGCTTGGTAAGAAAGAGATACTTGTAGCCTGGAGAGTTGTTAATACTTGGTTGTAATCTATTTGGAAAATAGTGGAGAAAAACCTTCAAGTAGAAGGGACTGGACGTAGCTCTTGGTTGGAAGAGAGTGAACCAGGATAAAACATCTTGTGTGAATCTTCTAACCCTAAACTCTTACAGCTTTATTTGTTTATACTCACTATGGAGATTGATATTGCTTTTGTTAAGTTTCAAAAGTTGTTTTTCAGTGTGTACATCTGTTTTAAATATCTTTGTGTGAGAAAATCAGTTTTGAAAAAGGTTGTTTGCAAAAATTATAAACAAACAAAATTCAACCCCCCTTCTTGTGTTTTCCTGTGTCAACTTCAGTAAGGCCATAGAAATAACCAAGTATCGAGGTATGATCGGATCACTTTTATATTTGACCGCAAGTAGACCCGATACTATGTTTAGCATTTGTATGTGTGCACGTTACCAAGTAAACCCCAAGGAATCACATTTAACAGTAGTTAAAAGCATTTTAAAATATTTAGCTGGAACAATTAAAAGAATCTTGGTTTAGCAAAAAACAAGTTAGTGTAGCCTTATCAACTACCGAGGCCGAGTATGTAGCCGCCGGTAGTTGTTGCGCTCAAATTCTTTGGATGCAACAACAACTTTTAGACTATGGTATTAAACTAACAAATATACCCACAAGATGTGATAATACAAGTACAATAAATATTTCTAAAAATCCTATCCAATATTCTAGAACCAAACACATAGAAATACAGCACCACTTCATAAAAGATCACATACAAAAAGGAGATTGCATGATGGAATTTATTGAGACTAGTAAACAATTAGCGGATATTTTTACTAAACCCTAAGCTAGGGAAAATTTCTTTTATTTCCATAGAGAACTTGGCATAATTGATGATCCTAGTCTCCATTGAATTCTCTGTTCATTTCTTGTTGTTTATATGACAAATGCATGATTTGTATGTGTTTTATATATTTTTTATTATTTTTTAGAAAATTTTTCTGGGTTTTAAGTGAAGTAGTCGACTACTTAACAATAGTAATCGACTACTTAACACAGGTAGTCGACTACCTGTGTTTGGCAGAAGCATCAGCTCTCTGTCTCACTGAAGTAATCGGCTACCACATATAGTAGTCGACTACCTTTTGAAATCTCCCTTATTAACCCACGCGTAACCACCTTTTTCCCTAACCCTTCTTCTACTTCTACCTCACGACGCCATCAACCCCTACACAGCCATACCTATTTCCTTTTCTTTCACAATTCTTGAACCTCTAAACCCATTTTTACCTTGAAAAATCTTCTTCTCTTCCACAAACCTCCATCAAATCTTGGTTCTAACTCTCTTTTCCTCCAAAAACCCGAAACCCCCTTTCATCACACCATGAACCCTAAACTGCAATATACCTAAATTTCTCTCTTGATTTCGGTCTCATCCTTCCAAACCCATCCTTCTCACCGTGTTCTCATCCTTATTTTCATGAAGTTGGTTCATTTCCATACCTGATTCGGTTCGAGACTCTTGGCCCTGGTTTGTGCGATTCATGGTTCTCTGGTCTTGGTCGTGGTTCTTTATTCTGCTTCGGTTTGTGGTTGTCTTCTGCTCTCTAAATTTCTAGCTTGGGATTTTTCTGGTTCCCTGTTCTTCTTCGTGATTCTCTGTTTTGGCTCACGTTCTTATTTTGGTTTGTGGTTGTTCTTGTTGTGATTCGTGAGTGTCCCTATTGGTTCAAGACTCAACCATGCCTCCCAAAAGACAAAGACATGGTGCTCCTGCTCCTATTGCTCCTACTGCTGCCGGTGCTCCTAATGTTGAACCACAGGATGTTCCTCCTCAGCCTACTGTAGATGTTGCTGCCCAAGAACATATCGTTGCTCAGTTCGACATCACTCGCTGGCTCTCTGATGTGAATGAGTATAACGCTTTTAGGAAAGAGTTTGGATGGTACAAAGTCGTTGAACCCCGCTGGTTGAGCTGCCAATTCTTCACCACTGAAGGCTTCCATTTTCATGAGCTACTTGAAGCTTAGGGACTGAGACAGTTTGTGGAGCTAAACAACAGTTTTAGTCCTGACTTAGCCCGAGCATATGTCTGCAACATGAAGGTTACAAATGATGGGTTACTGCAAAGCACCTTGGCTAATCGGGAGATCACCTTCACACCTGCTGCTTGGCTTGAGGTCACTGGACTTCAGCATCAGAGTCGTCAACTGAAGTTAAATGATCCTGATTGTGTTGTGGACTTTAACAGGGCTGATACACTGCGTCACTATCTGAAAAATCCTGATGTGATCCCTGGTCCCAAAGCCAAAACTAGCCTGCTTAACATGGAGGCATGCTTGCTTCACCATGTCATTGTGCGCATGCTTAACGTTCGAGGAGGTAACTACGCTACCATTCTTGAGTCTGATATCATTATGATGCGGGTGCTGCATAATAGGGTGCGTGTTAACTAGCCGTGGTTCATTACTGAGCGCCTTTTACACTACAAGAGAAAAAAGAGTGAACCCATACCCTATGCCATAATGATCACTCGCTTTTTCAATCACTTTGATTTTGCTGAGCGTATCATTACTACTCCATTAGATCATAATCATGTGGTTGGCAAAGAGATTATGTCACAGATGGGTATTAAGAAGGTCAATGGTGCTTGGTGCTATAGAGCTGTTACACATCCCTCTCCTATTCCGATGGATAATGCTTCTATAGCTGCTGTTGTGCAACACCTTCATGAATCTTCGGTTCCTCCTTCAGCTGGTCCATCCTCTAGTTCATATTCAGCTGCTACCGTCCTTCTCTGATTCTTTATTTCTAGCTGCTCTTTGTTCATCTGCAGCATCTCAGCATTCTGCTGGGTTTTTAATAGCATAGCAGCAGCTATGGTTTCCATTGTATTTGGAGTCGAAGATGATCCTCCTCCATTATCAGCATTACCATTGACAGCTCCAATAATCCTTTCTGGAGTTCTGTCACCACTGTTAGTTGGACGTCCTCTTCCGCGAGCCATGATTCTGTAAAAGAAATCATCCGCTCTTATTAGTATGACATATACTACTACATAGGCAAGTATATACATACCATATGCCATACCAATATTAATTTTCACAGTAAAATCGGACGCTTACCCAACTTCTAAACATAGTCAAAATCCAAGGTGGAATTAACTAGACACGGCCAGTAACAACATCCTAGACCTCGCAGTCCTTGATTCTGATCAGACATAAACCCACACTCCGTTTTTAGAACCAAACTGCTCTAATACCAAATGAGACACCCCGTTTTGCCCCGGTGTTTTATCAGCTTAAAACCTTATTAATTAATTCCTTAATCGCACGCTTAGCGTGAAAAGTGCGTAAAAATTAAAACTTTATTTAAAAAATCATATAACTTCTAAAAATTAAACACACCAAGGTTGTAATATATAAATACACACCGGTTTACTTATTACATTACCAAAACACTGTTGAGGGTACCCTCTCAGTAGGATCCCTCACAGGCATAAACTTAACTACAGACATACTTAGCGGAAATATAAAATACTCCTTAGACACACTGGCCATAATATCTATACTCTAATCGTCATGGATCACAACTCGACCTCCAGCGTCTGGTTCGTAAGAAGTTCGATCCAACTCCTCAGCAACATAACCCTCCATCGGGTCTTCTAACGTAAACCAAAGTATCTCACAAAAAATACAGAAACATAGGGGATAAGAAGCAGTTCTATCATCAAAAAGTGGAAAAGAGTAATAGTAAATTATACAGTAATTGTCACAGACATAATAACACTCAACACCTAACTAACAAAACATCCTCAAACTCAAGTATCATCCTCTACCCTCAATCTCAAGCTACTCAAAGACACTATAGCTGCACACCTACTTCTAAGGTGGAAGTGGTCTTGCGAGAACTCTTGATTTTACGTGTATTATATTACCAATACACAGATGTGTTTTACGTGTATTATATTACCAATACACGGTGTATTATATTACCAATACACAGGTGTGTTTTACGTGTATAATATTACCAATACACAGATGTCCTTGTGTATTATATTACCAATACACTTTTGTCCTTGTGTATTATATTACCAATACACGGTTGTGGACAACAACACCTATATATACATGAATCTCACCAACCCATATTAATAACATCCTAGTGCCTTAACCTTCAATCAAAGTCTTAACACATATTCTATGTCACACTTCCTCTTTAAAATACCTCATTTAGGTTAGGCACCTCTAAGTCACCAATATCCTCACACCCAAACAAATATCTTCCAAACCACATATATCTTTGATTAAATCCACTAAATACAATATTAAAAAACAGACAGATCATGCATAACACAATATCAACAAAATATTCAAACATCGTAAAATATCACATAAAGCAAATTATCACAACCAGCATATCACAATCAAATCAAATAAGTAATAAAGCCAAACATCCTCAACATCATAAAATCAACCTTAATGTCGATAAACCTACAATCCCCGAATCAACATTGGTTTTAAAGAAACAGTTTCCAATGTGATTTTGGTCTTGCCGATTACTCGACTTCTAGTAGGGTTTAGGTCGCCCTACACAATTATCATATAATCTACTACTTATCGATTCCGACGATAGGTTGATTCTTTCCCCCACCCGAATTAGCACCTAAATCCCAAAATCGATGTTCCTCGCTATCACACCACAGCTTAATAGTTTCACCTTGAACCAAACAACATAACTATAATTAATCAAACAACAACCATCTATGACACTTTAGGGCTAGGTTCGGTCAAAACTAAAAAAATAGGTTTAGGGTTATCTTCTTAATGCCATCTTTTGGATCCTAGTTACTAGAGTCTTAACTAACATAGATTACTTATTACAAGACTAAAATTTGAAACAAAATCCTCTAAGCTTTAGGGTTAGGGTTTCGGCCATGTATAGTAAAATAGGCTAGGAAATTCTTTTTGATTTGAGTTCCTGGATTTAGATTACTTAGATACTTAAGAGTATTAAACAATCATTAGAATTCATTAATTTAACAAAATCAATAAACTCCTAAATTCTAGATTTTCGGCCAACAAAATAAAATTAGGATAGAAATCTTTGTTGAAGTTAAGATCTTAGATCATAACCATATAGGTATTAGAGAGCTTAACCCAAGCATTAGATTTCCTAAAAGAAGCAAAAATACCAAACCCATTTTCTATCCTAGGTTCGGCCAGATCAAGATCGTATAGGTAGAAAATGTTTTTTTTTCACACACTCTTAGATAATGAAAGTAGATGACATAACAAGATCATAGAAATATGTTTCACATTTTTATGATTTTTCTACAATTTTCTAGAATTATTCAAAGTTCTAGATCTAAGAAATGAAAAACTATGAAATAGGAAGATTAAGATCTTGAGATGAGATGATCATGGATGATCCTATTACCTCAAGCGTATGAAGAATATGAAGAAAAGATGATGATCTTGACAAGTTCTTCAATGGAAGCACATGGAGCACAGGGAGGCCACGGTTTGGGGGGTATATATAGGAGTAATCTTATGCCTTGTTTGGTTTTTTAAGCTTAGATTAATATCTTTTATGAATATTTAATTAATATAAGCTTAACCATAGTTAATAATTAACTTAACTAAGGTTACCTTTACTAACTAAGGTTAATTAATATGTGGCTCACATTTAGTGGAGGGTGTGGCTGATTTTATACCACACAAACTAACCATGGTTCCTTAACCATGGTTAAAATCTAACTTAACTTTTGTTAGGTTAAGCTAAAAGGGCATTTTGGTCATTTCACCTAAATTTACATTTAATGCTTCATAAATGCTTCATGTGTCATGGTGGTGACTCACCCCATGACTCAGCTCCTCCGGTGTCCGGTTTTGTCTCTACACCTCCCTTCTCGACTCCGTCGGTTCCCCGATTAGGGTTTTACGCCCATATAAAAGCATAATATTTCGTTTTCGACTGAAAATTTTCAAACTAACCAAACTCGTTGGAAATATGATTTAAATATAAACCATTTCGTTCACGAGTCCAAATTAGGTTTTCTGAACATTAAATCTTACTATCGGTGAAAATACCTACTATTTTCTGTTCAATTTTTCGTCAAAATTCGCCCGAATGAACATAATATTTTATTCCTGATCAGAAATTTGAAAATTAGACTTCCTCACGGACAAAATATAAAAAAACCTACAAATTTCAGTTTTCGAGTCAAATTAGGGTTTTCTGCCAGTATAAAATTATACTGTCAGTTAAAAATACAGACCGATATCCGTCTGAGTTTTAAAGCCAAATTTTAACCGGAGCTTCCTACCATAGAGTAGGTTCTAGATATGATTTTGTTTTCTCAAAAATCATTTCCTAAATCTCATAAAAATATAAATAAATATATTTTTACCCGGTTAAACAACATAGTAAAAAATCAGGATGTTACACCAGCAGCTGCAAAATCTGAATATTCGAGTTCACAACATGGAGAATAGCATTCAAATTTTGATGATTCATCTTATGCCTGAGTATACCGATGAAGCGGATGATGAGGAATAGGGACCTTAGGACTAGTTTGATGAAACTCTTTTGTTAGGACTAGTTTATTTTATTCTGATGGTGTTTTTGATGATTATGTTTATTATGGATTGGTTCTGTTATGTTTTGTGAATTGTTATTTGTGGACTGTTTTTAGCATTAGATTATGCTTTATGGACTATTTTGCATCTGGACTATGTTTTCTCATTTTATGGTGTTATTTGCACTTATGGATTCTATTTTGTCTATTTTGCATTATAGTTATTATTCCTCCTTTTTAATATATCATGATCCTATAATAAATATTGTAATGTTATATCATTTCTTTTTTATTAAGACAAAAGGTGGAGAAAGGTGTGTTTTCTATTTTTTTTTTACAGCACTTAAATTGAGGGGGAGTTTCTGAACTTCCAACACACCATTCATATATCAAATATTCCAACAAATGGGAGGGTAAGCGCGAAAATAATTCAAAGTGTTAATGGGAGTTTAAACGCGAAAAGAATTCAAAGTGTTTCTCATCATCAAAACGGGGGAGACTGAAGATGCAGGATGAAAATGCATATGCTTCAATCAAAGATGCGACATTCAAAGCGTTTTGATGATAAAGAGCCAAACACAAATGGCACTCCTATGTAATAATTAGTTATAGGAATATTTGTAAAGGTTTCTCTTTAAATTTAGCTTAAATGACTCAAATGTTTTTAAAAAGGATAAAATAAGGTTTTCCTAAAAAGAAAAAGTAAGAAATATGTTATGAAAAACAATCCAAGATTTGGCAAGCTTGAAAAGTGTTTCTGGAACAAGTTTTGTGAAGAAAATAATCACTTTTAAGTTTTTGAGAAAAGTAGTCAACTACTTTGTTCTTGTGAATTCCAGAAATGTTCTTAAAATCCTAGTAATTGACTACTTTGAGAAGTAATCGACTACTTTATACAAATATTGAAATCTTGGCCACTGTTTGAAAAGTAATCGACAACTTGAAAAAAGTAATCAAGGTAAAGGAGGAGTATCCTTTAGTTTCTTTTGATAATTGTAATCTTGTAAACAATTTTCAAATAGTGGAATCTCTCATGGGTTCTTGAGAGCTGGATGTAGATCACTCAGGTTGTGAACCAGTAAAATCGTTTGTGTGATCTTATCTTTCCCTCACTCTTCTATTTCTTGCAATTATTTTTCAATTGTTGTTTTTTTATTGTATTTGGTTAATTGTGGTGGATTTAATTCTGTGATTTTTAATTGAGGTCATTCATTCATAATCACTCTCTTCTTCTACTCAATTTCTTTGCATCATACACAGTTTTTCTTGAACAAATTTTTGAAGAAAGAAAAGTTTTCAAAGAAAGTGACATAACCTCAATTAACCCACCCCCCCCCCCCCCCCCCCCCCAATCTTGAGGTGCCATATTGTTTAACATGGGTGACTCTAATCTTAAGAAGTGGGGGAAGAGGTTTTTCAGCAAGAACAGAGGGAGGTAGGGGTTTAAGAGTATCTATGTAATGAAAGAAAGAGGGTGAACTAGTAACTAACGTAAAGAAATACCTAGAGGGAGAAGATAACATGACAACAGAGGTAGCATAATGACTTCCTTCCAATGTTCTAATGAAGATAACCATAGGAGGATAAAAGAAAATCTCCCTACAGGAGTTAAGGACATGAGGTGGAGGTGAAGGGATGACATACAGGTTAGAAAAGCTTGCAGTCATCAGAGAATGCAAGTCTGACACAAAGAGACTTAATAATATGGCAGATTGTTCCTTGGGAGTTGCATCCCTGTGAACAACTATGTACTGAGATATATCAGACACTACATCATAGGATGATGTTTGGGGTTGGTGAGAAGAGATGGGTGAAGGTGGTGGAGACACATGAGATAGGTGACAGACAAAGCAGGTGGAGATGAGACAGGTAGAATTATGTTACCTGGGTATGAAAGGAAAGAAGGTTTAGGGGAAGAGGGTGCAACAGTAGCTTGACCTTCAGTCAGCTTCATCTTCTTCCAAAGTTCTTAAAGCTGAGGAATCCTCAGATGAAGCAGAACCTTCTGACAGTGATGAAGGATCTGATGAGGATGAACTGTATTTCATCTCTAGAAAGATTCAACATATGTGGAGATCTAGAAAGAAAGGTGGTATCAGAAAGAAGCAGTTCAACAAAAAGTTTCTCAAGGAGAAATCGGACTCCAAAGAAAAAGGCCCACCTCTGTGTTTCGAATGCAATAAGCTTGGTTGTTTCAAAGCTGACTGTCCAGATTTGAAGGACAAAAAGAAGTTCTTCAAAAAGAAGAAGGGCTTGATGGCTACTTAGGAGGATCTGGGTCTATCTTCATCTGATGAAGAAAATGAAGCAGAGGAAGAGGCAAATATCTGTCTCACAGCTAGTACATCATCAGAAGATGAATACACTGATACTGAGGTAATGGATTCTGACCCATCCATTCTTCAAGATGCATTTGATGAATTATTACACAACTCATCTATTTTGTCTTATGAGTATAGAAGTCTCAAAAAGAGATTTTCAAAACTGTCTTAAGAATATGATAGGGTTTGCATGGAAAAACTAAGTCTTGCAAATGAAAATAATAACCTTAAATCTGAAAATGTCAGTCTAACTAACAAACTCAAGTGTGAGCCCAATGTTTCTTGTGATGTTGCAAAACTGAAACAAGATATGACATATCTCACAAACACTCTGTCTAAATTTGTAGGTGGCTTAGATAAACTAAATTTAATTTTAAGGTATTCTAGGTCCCCTCATGATAAATATGGCCTTGGTTATGATAAAGAGAAGAATGAAGCATCTCATAAAAGGTCCAACACAGCATGTTAAAACTAGAATTAGCTCGTCCAATACTTACTGTAAAGTAGGTGGAAAAAGTGGTCATATAACATCTAGATGCATACATCACAAGCATATAAAACATGCTTGTCCAGTGACTACTAGCAAGAAAGGACCCAAGTCAATCTGGGTACCTACAGATAAGATTGTACCTGTTGTAGACTTGCTTAACAACAGGAAAGAAACACGCATCCCAAGTACTTGGACAGTGGTTGCTCACGTCACATGGCGGGAGAAAGGTGTATGTTCTAAGATCTTAAACATAAGGAAGGTGGCTGGGTTACCTTTGGAAGTAATCTGAAAGGAAAGATCATTGGAGTAGATAAAATTGGTAAACATCCTTTTCCCTCCATTGATAATATTCTTTTAGTTAATGGTTTAAAACACAATCTACTAAGCATAAGTCAATTGTGCGATAGTGGGTTTACTGTTTCTTTTGATAAGAACATGTGTAATGTCAAGAAACATGATGGATCACTCTTATTCACTTCCAAGAGGTAAAACAATCTGTATAAGATTGACTTGAAGGACCTCACAAATCAAAGTGTCTCATGTCTAGTGTCCATTAAAAATGAGCGTGGATTTGGCACAAACGCTAGGTCATGCAAGCTTGAAATTAATTTCAAAGCTAAATAAGCATAACCTCGTGAGAGGATTACCAAACCTTAAGTACAAATCCGATACTCTCTGTGATGCATGTCAAAAGGGAAAACAAGTCAAAGGTTCCTTTGAATCTAAGAATATTGTTAGTACCAATAGACCACTAGAGCATCCTTGATCTATTTGGACCAACTAGGACTGCCTCTGTTAGTGGAAAGAAATATGGTCTAGTCATAGTAGACGACTACACTAGATGGACATGGGTTATGTTCCTAGCTCACAAGGATGAGTCTTTCAGGGTCTTCTCTGTATTATGCAAACGTGTAAAGAATGAAAAGGGCATGTGTATCACTTCAATCAAAAGTGACCACAGGGGAGAGTTTGAAAATGAGCTATTTCAAAAATTCTGTGAAGAAAGTGGAATACTTCACAATTTCTCAATACCTAGAACACCACATCAAAATGGTGTGGTAGAGAGAAAGAACAGATCTCTTCAAGAGATGGCTAGAACAATGCTCAATGATAACTCTGTCCCTAGACACTTCTGGCCTGAGGCTGTTAATATTGCCTGCTACATTCAGAACAGAATATACACTAGACCAATATTGAATAAGACTCCTTATGAATTGTGGAAAGGTTGAAGACCCAACATATCTTATTTTCATCCTTTTTATTGTAAGTGTTTTATATTAAATACTAAAGATCAACTTGGTAAGTTTGATGCTAAAGTTGATAATGGAATTCTGTTAGGATATTCTGAATCATCAAAATGGTTTAGAGTTTATAATTCTAGAACCTTAGTAGTAAAAGAATGTATACATGTTAAGTTTGACGACAAGCAGTCTGATAAGAAATTATCAGAGCTTGATGAAGCTATTGCAGACTTGAATCTCAATGATTCTGAGAAACAAGAAAATGTCAAACCTGATGACCAATTGGACGACCCTCAACAACATGAGTCAGAAACTTCAACTTCTCAATAGGAAAATGTTCAGAGATCTTGGTACTTTAAAAATTATCATCCTCAATATCAAATCATTGGGAATCCTAATGATAGGCTAAGAATCAGATCAACATTCATAAAACAAGATGTTTCTGCATTAGTCTGAGTTAGAACCAAAGACAGTAGATGAGGCTCTACTGGACGAGGGTTGGATTCTAGCAATGCATGAAGAACTGAATCAGTTTGAGAAAGTGAAGTGTGGACTCTTGTGCCTTTACCAAAAGACAAACCAGTTATTGGAACCAAATGGGTTTACAGAAAAAAGCTTGATGAAAATGGTAAGGTGATAACAAATAAAGCTAGACTTTTTGCACAAGGTTATTCACAGGAAGAAGGTATAGACTACACTGAAACTTTTGCACTAGTTGCTAGACTAGAGGCTATTCGCATCTTATTATCATTTGTTGCACATCATAGTATAATGCTATATCAAATGGATGTAAAAAGTGCTTTTCTAAATTGTGTTATTAGTGAGGAAGTGTATGTTATGCAACCTCCGAGTTTTGAAAGTGAAACCCAACCTAAACACGTATATAAGCTAAAGAAACTTTACATGGTCTTAAACAAGCTCCTAGAGCTTGGTATGAAAGGTTAAGATCATTTTTAATGGACAATGGATTCAGTAAAGGAAATGTTGATACAACCTTATTTAGAAAATCCAATAAGTCCAGTTTTATTGTTGTTCAAATATATATTGATGACATAATTTTTGGTGCTACTAATGAATCTCTATGAAAAGAATTCTCTAAGCTTATGCAAAAAGAGTTTGAAATGAGCATGATGGGAGAACTCAAGTTCTTTCTTGGACTTCAAGTTAAACAAACAGTGGACGAGGTGAACATCCATCAGACTAAGTACAAAAGGGAGTTGTTAAATAAATTCGAGATGGATGATTGCAAACCTATGAACACCCCTATGCATCCCATGTCCATACTGAACAAAGATGATAAAGATAAAAAGGTAGACCAAAAGGTATATAGTGTAACAGCCTGTTTTTAATTATGTTGTTGGATGACATAATTACCTACTCTATGGTAGGAAGCTCTAGTTAAAATTTGGATTTAAAACTCAGACGGAAACTGGTCTGCGTTTTTAACTGACAGTATAATTTTATACTGACAGAAAACCCTAATTTGACCCGAAAACTGAAATTTGTAGATTTTTTATATTTTGTCCGTGGGGAATTCGACTTTCCAAATTTATGATCATAAATAAAATATTATGTGTATTCGGACGAATTTTGGCGAAAATTCGAACGGAAAACAGTCGGTGTTTTCACTGATAATAAGATTTTAATGATAAGAAAACCTAATTTTGACTAGTGAACGAAATGGTTTCTATTTAAATCATATTTCCAACGAGTTTGGTTAGTTTGAAATTTTTCAACCAAAAACAAAATATTACGCTTTTATTCGGGTGTAAAACCCTAATCGGGAAACCGACGAAATCGGCAACGGAACTGCAGAGATAGAATGGGAACCAGAGGAGTTGAGCTATGGGATGACTCGTCAAGAATTTATGATGCAATTAATGTTAGAAATTATGAGTTTTTAAGCGAAATGACCAAAATGCCCTTTTAGCTTAAACTAACCGATGTTTAGTTAAATTCTAACCATGGTTAAGAAACCATGGTTAATTCTTGTGGACTAAAATCAGTCACACCTACATTAATTGTGAGCCACATAATATTAACTATGATTAGCAAAGTAAACCTGTTTAAGTTATTTATTAACCATTGTTATTCATATATTAATTAAATAATCACAAAACCCATTAATCTAAAAGCTAAAAACCAAACAAGGCCTAACATTTTCCCTATAAAAAGCCCCTCAAAACCGTGACCTCCCATCCCTATTTCACTCTTCATCTTTTTCATTCTTCTTCTTCATTTTCTTCACAAACTCCATTATCATATTCAAAAGCTTTAAGTGTTTCCATTGAAGAAACTTGCCAAGATCATCAATCTCCTTCGTCTACTTTCCTAACTTGAGGTAACACGATCATCTCCTCTCTTGTTTAAGCTTTTGTTCTTCATATTTCATAGTTTTCTATTTCTAGATCTAGAACTTTAAATAATTCTAGAAAATTTTAGAAAAATCATAAAAATGTGAAACCAATTTCTACTATCTAGTTATGATCTCTACTTTCATTGTCCAAGAGCATGTAAGAAAAATCATTTTCCTTCCTATTTTTCTCTACAAGGCCGAATCTAGTCATAAAGTGGGCTAGATGAGTTTTCTTCAATGTTTTGCATAAATGATGATGGTTCTAGTCTATCTAAGGTTTCTAGGTTTTAAATCTAAGAGTATGTAAAGAAAAAGAAACTTCTAATCCTATTTTTATGTCTTGGCTGAATTCTATACTAAAGGGGTTAGATGATTTTATTCAACTTTAACTTGGATGATGACTTGAAATAAGCTACTTGAAATCTCTAGAGTGATAATCCAAGAGCTTGCAATCAAAAACAATTTCTAGCCTATTTTACAATACATGGCCGAAACCCTAACCCTAGAGGTTAGAGGTTTTTGTTTCAAACTTTAGAAAAGATTAGAATGAGAAAATGATCCTAGCCCTAATTTGAATTAAGTGGCCGAACCTAGCTATTCTAGGATTAAGGGTGATTTTGTTAATTAATTATAGTTATGTTGTTTGGTTGAAGGAGAAACTGTTAAACTATGGTGTGATAACAAGGATCGTCGAAGTTGGAATTCCGGTGATAACTCAGGTGGGGGGAAGAACCAATCTACCGTCGGAATCGATAAGTAGTATGTTATATAATGATTGTGTAGGGCGACCTAAACCCTACTAGTGGTCGAGTAATCAACAAGACCAAAATCGCATTGGAATCTTTTCTGTAAAACCAATGGTGATTCGGGGATTGTAGGTTTATCTACAATAAATTGATTTTAAGTATTTGATGATGTCTGATTTGATTGTTGTGAAATTTACTGTGATACGCTGGTTGAGGTTTTCCACCTGCATGTGACGTATTATTTTTGGTGTTTGAATATTTTCTGATATTGTGTTATGCATGATCTGCCTGGTTTTTAGTATGAGCATAGTGGATTTTAAGCAAAGTTATATGTTGTTCAAGAGATAATTGTTGGTTTGGGTGTAAGGATAATGATGACTTAGAGGTGCCTAACCTAAATGATTTATTTTAAAGAGGAGTTGTTATATAGAGTATGTGTTGAGATTTTGATGGAAGGTTAGGGCACTAGGATATTAATAATATGGGTTGGTGATATTCATGTGTTTGTGTTGTTGTTCACAGCCGAATATTTGGAATATACAAGGTCAAGAGTTCTCGCTAGACTGTTCCACCTTAGAAATAGGTTGTGCAACTATAGTGTCTTTGAATTTCATTGAGCACCCTCGGGAGTGGAAGGGGTGTGCACCGGGAGCATCGTGCAGCTATAGTGTCATTGCTTTGCTTGAGTATTCTCACCATAGAAGAGAATGTGCACCGGGAATTTGGAACATGTCGCTTGAACAATTGACTGACATTCCCCACGAGGAATGCATGAAGGAAATGGTAGTGGCCACGTCAGTATAAAGTATTAGATTGCATGAGTGTGGGTAGAGGTTGATATAGTGATTTATGGAGGATAGTTAGTGTTGAATGATGTTATGTCTGTGACAATTACTGTATAATATGCTATGACTCTTTTCTGTTTTTTGATGATAGAATTGCTTCTTATCCCCTATATTTCTGTATTTGTGTGGGTTACTTTATTTACGTTAGAAGACCCTATGGAGAATTATGTTTCTGAGGAGTTGGACGGAACTCTGTATGAAACGGAGGTTGCCGAGGAGTTGGATGGAACTCCTTACGAACCAGAGGCTGGAGGTCGAGTTATGACCCATGGTGATTAGAGTATAGACATTATGGCCAGTGTGTCTAAGGAGTGTTTTTATATTTTCCGCTACGTATGACTATTGTTAAGTATATGCCTGTGAGGGATCCTACTGAGAGGATATCCCCAACAGTGTTTTGTAATATGCTTATAAGACTTAAGTGTGTATGTATAACCTAAATATGGTGTGTTGTTTTTTATTAACTAAATTTGTATGTTATTTAAACTTTTTAATTTTTACGTATTTTTCATACTAAGCGCACGATTAAGAAATGAATTAAGAAGGCTATTAATCTAATAAAATACCGGGACACAATGGGGTGTCTCATATAGAGGTATGATAGGATCTCTGCTATATCTTACTGCATCTAGACCTGATATTATGTTCAGTGTATGCTTATGTGCTCGATTTCAATCTGATCCAAGAGAATCTCATTTATCAGCAGTTAAAAGAATATTTAGATATTTAAAAGGTACTACTAATATGGGTTTGTGCTTTAAGAAAAATAGTGATTACAGATTAGTTGGCTTCTATGATGCTGACTATGCTGGAGATAGAATTGAAAGAAAAAGTACCAGTGGAGGATGCCACTTCATTGGAGCTAATCTAGTCTCATGGTCAAGCAAAAGACAAAGTAATATTGCCTTATCAACTGCTGAAGTTGAGTATATTTCAGCTGCTAGTTGCTGCTCACAACTTCTATGGATCAAACATCAATTGGAGGACTACAATGTATTTGTAAGTAGTATTCCACTTATGTGTGATAATATTGTTGCAATAAATCTATCTAAGAATCCGATATTGCATTCAAGGGCTAAGCATATAGAGATTAAACATCACTTTATTAGATATTATGTGCAAAAAGCATTATTGATATACAATTTGTAGATACTAACCATCAATGGGAAGATATCTTTACTAAACCTCTTGCAGAGGACAGATTTTTGTTTATCAGAAAACATCTTAATATGATTTGTGTGGATCGATTGTCCGTCCGATGTATGTTACATCTGCGTCCAGTAAGCATTGCGTCCATTAACTATTTGCATGATATTATCAGACTCGTCTATGCCATCTATTACTAAATTTGCATTAATTTTTGTCCAAGACATATTTAATAATATTCCCTTGTTAAGTCGGTTATTTCCATCAATCCCATCAATAGCCTTTTTACAGTTTCAAAAACCTGTGCCGCATCAGTACTCATTACTTCTTTCTTAACACGTTTTCATTTCTTTTATTTTATTTTAATTATTTTCTTTAGGAAAATCTCTTCACATTCAAAACCTTTTTAAGCAATATTATTTCCCACTGAAAAACCTTTCACAATCTCTTTGAATCCTCGTGTACTCTGTTTTATTGCTACCAAACCCTAACCTTCAAACCTCATCGATGGCTTCCTATTTTGATGGTTCAACTTACAATGTGGACAAGTTGAACATTGGTGTGGAACATCACTTTGATTTCGGGATTCTGAAGGACTATAATGTGGATGTTAGCAAGAACATCAATGCTGCAGGTTGGGGATGACTCTTCTTGGAGAAGCTCTTTGTCTACCCAAACTTGATCAAGGACTTCTGGAGAAAACCTCGGGTTGCAAACACTGAGGTATTTGCTATGGTGCTTGGTAAGAGAGTGGTGGTATCTGAGAAAACCATCTCTGAAGCTGTTCACTGTGCCCAAGAAGGGGTTTTCCTCACTGAAAGTAGGGAGAAGGATCTTCGAGGTTCTAAGGTAGTTACTGCATTTCTGATGAGGCAAGATACAGTCGGGACTCACTCATGGAAAGCAGTAGAGATAAAGGATGAAGTAAGAATCCTCCATCAAATCCTAAATAAGGCTATCCTTCACAAGACTGGTTCAAAGGATAACCTCTTTGCCATACACAAAATCTGTCTTTGTCACTTAGTACAAGAGACCAAGATCAATCTGCCTAGGATTCTCTTTAGTAGATTCAGGGATTACATAATCAACAAGGAAAAGGCAACTGTCATCACCTTCAATCATTTGTTGTAAAAAATTCTGAAAGCTCGAGGAATTAATGACATCCTTGCTGCCAAGTCACCAGAAAAGCAAGTTGCAATTCTAACTGAGAATGATATGTCTACTGTAGTGTTTGGCAAGATGAACTTGACAAACATGAAACTAAGCACAGTTGCTCAAGCTGCTTTGTCCAAGGAAGAAGAAATGTTTAAAATAAAGGAAGAACAAGTTGAACTGAACAATGCTGAAGTTCTAGGGATGAGAAAGAAGACAATTTGAAGGAAAACCACTGTTGCAAGGAAACCTTCTGCTGGAATTGTAATCAGGGAACAACCCATTGATGCACCTCAGTCTGCTCCATCTCAAAAGAGAACCAGGAATATAATCCTGTCTCATAATGAAGATGAAGATGATGAGGATAATGTTCCTATTGGAACTGTGCTGAAGAAGTAAAAGGTGTATAATGCTGCTGTCCCAACAAGAAGAAGACAACCCTCAAGGAAAGCTAAGTCCATTGTGACTTCTGAGGTAAACATCTCTGCTAATGATCCTGTTTAATTAGCAGCAGATGCTCTGGTAGAAAATTTAGAAAATAGGAATAATATTGTTGCTGCACCTGCTGATTCTGTGTTTCCACCTTCACCTCACCATGATGTTTATATTCCCACACTTCCATCAACACAACCCTCACCTGATTCACAAGCCACACAACCACAACAACAAACAACCTCACCAAATAGACCACATTTTCCACCTATTATTCCTGCAGATGATCCCTGCTTCAATCAACCAGATGATGTAGGGATTAACCCTGGTGCCCCCTTTCCAAAATTACCAAGGACTATCTTTCCCTACACTAACCCTTCAGTTCTCTATGATGGCAAAGCTGAAAGCTGGGACAAGGTCAAAAGAGACTGGAAAATACTATATCACAAACATGAACCAGAACTAGAGTCGGCCAGACCTTTTTACCGTCTACCTGAGTATGAGTATGAACCTAGAACTACATATACTCCATGGCATGCACCCATTCCTTATTGCAGACTAATCCACTTCCACCCACCCTGTACAATCATATTGGACCTGCCATTATTCATCTTCCACTACAAAAATTCCCAATAAGAAAGATCTACCACAATCTCATCAAATTCCCTCCCTTCAAACCTTTCACAGAAGGTGTTGATAGGCACATTATTCCTGACTGGACTTAGGATCCTTACAAAGCTAAAGCTAAGTCAGCTAAGTACAGAAGGTCGAGAACTTATGGGAGACCTAAGTTCATACTGGACAGGAACACTAAATGGAAGACTTTTGTTCATCCAAGAGAATATGGCAAAGCTACTGATGTTGTGGATCACATCATATATGCTCATTTGAAAGCTGAGTTTGAGCTGCCAATATATGTTAGAGCTGCCAACTTTATTCCACCAACATGACTGTTCCATACCCTGAAGAATACAAGAATTGGAGTGAGACCTTATATGATTTGTCCAAGACTGTTGATGATAGATTTGAACAAGGATAAGGATTTGAAAAAGTAAAGAAGTACTGCAAAGATGCCAGCTGACAAATCCTATATGATTACAGAATCTGATGCCTCTGTTGATCAGAATCTAATAGATTTCTGGATGTCACAACCTGTTGAGGTTATACCTGAAGATACTACAGTTGAGTTTTGGAGACATCATATGATAGCTTGTTCTAAGGAAGCTTCTTCTTCTAGACTAAGTAATGAAGAAAGGAGAAACATTCCAAAAGTTAGAGGAAAGTGTGGTCTCTCAAATGTTAGATTTTACATTCATGAGCACACTCTCGGTATTCCCCTCAGAAGTTATGTTTATGAAGAAACCCATGTTCACTAGGCTCGGGATTTGCCTCCTCATGTGCTTACTCTTGCTTCATCTCCACAATCGTTTGAAGATACATCTTCTTCTACTGAGCATACTGAAGAAGATATTATAGTTGAAGGACCGTATATGAATGTTGATATTGTTCAACCAGTAACTGGGTATAAGGAAGTTGCTGAGTTTGCTCCAAGACAAAGTACTTCTGAAAAACACTCATCTCAACCACTGGCTCTGGAAGTTATCCATCCAAATGATTAACCTCAACATTCTAGAGCACTAAGCACGTTTCAAGGTCAAGCAAACGTACATGATAGTGCTGAAAGCTCAAGACCTACTATACCACAAAATTTTGAAGAGATTATATGAAAGATAATAGAGGAGAGAGTAAAAGTATAAGTCAAGGAACAGGTCAAAGAGCAAGTTGCGGAAGCTTTGGCTCCAACAAATGTGATGATAAATCAGATGATGAGCATTCTTCAAAGTTTCCAACAGAGTCATAATTTACCTGTTCAACCCCCTCCACCTCCACCAAATCAGAACCCTCCTCCACCATCTCCACCCTCTTCTTAGTTTTGTTCATTTCTTTAACTGACATTGATGGTCCACTCATGTTTCCTTTTAGTCTGATGACAAAAATGGGGGGAGAAAGGATATTTGAGAATTAAATTTATATAAAGTCAGTTTTTGGACACATCTGCTTTCACATGCATACGGTTCTGTTGCATACCTTTGTTTGATATGTTCAATGTTGTTTTTAATATGTTTCTATGCTAAATTATTCTAAGCCCTGATAACTATGTTTTGAATATGAGTCAATGCTTAACTAATCTGATATATGCTGCTATTTATCTATTTTTTTAAAATTTTTAATGCTTTGTCTTAGGGGGGGCTCTATAGCTTTCTTAGACTTTGCTCACTCAAATTTAATTAGTTTTTGTCATCATCAAAAAGGGGGAGATTGTTAGAACCAAAGTGGTTTTGGATTAAATAATCTCTTAAGTTTTGATGTTAACAAAAAGGTTAAAGTTGTATGACAAAGTGTTGTCAAAGATCTAACTTGTTTGTTATAAGAGTGCAGGAACTGTTTGAATTATACTAGTCATAGGAACTTAACATACAGTATGGACTCATATCAGATTTTATTTTGATCCTCTAGACGAGTCTGCAACTCTTGGTAAAATTTTGAGTCTATTAATTTTATGCTAGACGAGAACTTAAAATTGACTATGATAGACGAGTATCTAAGTCTAAAAGAAAAGTCAAGTAGACGAGACAATGAAATAATTTTCAGAAATATAACAAGTCCAAAAACTTGGTAGACCAGTAGTCTCACTAGATGCCACGTCAGTAGACGAGATATTGAGTATAGCGAGTCCAATACTTGGAACCAGATAAAAGTCTCTAAACACAATATCAGTAGACGAGCCCGTCTCACTGATAAGTTAAGCTTGCAAGTCCAAAGACCTGTGCATCCACAAGTTTTAAAACATGAACCCGTCTAGACTTAAGCGTATTTATTTCAAATGATTGCTTGTTTAATTCAAAAGAATATATGTCTTTTACCCTTACTGCTTCTATTGTTAACTCTGTCTCTTGGATAAAAGAACATAGTACCACTGAAAACATAAGCCTTTGTACTCTATCATCTACACTACTATAAAGCTCAAGTCAAGTACAAAGAAGGAAAGTCAGAAAGCAACTTTCGGTACAACAGGGAAGTGACAGCTCTACTTTGAGCATTCCTCTAATAAACAAGAGCACTTCTCCATGAAGCATATCAAGTTATCAGTCTCAACAGATCCAAGCATTTAATGCTATGTCTAAATGGATTTAATTTGAAGACCGTTGAATAAAATAAAGGCATAGAAACACTTCATCTATAAATACTTGAAGAACTTCAACAGAAGACAAGAACATATACAAAAGCTCTGATATCAAAGTGCATAAACTCTATTGAAATTGTAAAACAAGTTTACTTGTAAAACTTGCTGATCTTAAACTTTCAAATCCTCACACATAGTGAGTTCTTAGATCAAATTTGTTAATCTCTTTGTTAGAGTTAGAGCCTTAAGAGGCTTGGTAGAGAAAGAATACTTGTAGCCTGAAGAGGTGTTGAATACTTGTAATCTATTTTGGAGAATAGTGGAGTAAAACCTTCAGGTAGAAGGGACTGGACGTAGCTCTTGGTCGGAAGAGAGTGAACCAGGATAAAATACTTGTGTCAATCTTCTAACCCTTATCTTTTACAGTTTTTTATTATACTAACTGTGGGTTTTTGAATCTGAGTTTATTAACTCTTTAAAAAGGTTTTCATATTTGTGTGTTGCTTTTATTGGTTTGCTTGTAAAAGTGGTTGAGAAAAGGTTTTTTCGATAAACTTTTAAAAAACACAATTCATCCCCCCTTCTTCTGTTTCCCTATGTCAACTTCAAGGTCTTCACCGGCTTCTTCTTCTTGGTTGGCTGAGCAGATTCAGCCTCTGTTGCCTCAGCATCCTTGGTTTTCCTCTTAGGAGAGGGCTTCCTCATCCTGAACCTTAGAGGTTCAACTGTCTCGGTCTCAGCAGAGATTGAGGGCTTCTCTAGTTCATGCCTCTGATTCCTTCTGGCCACCTTTCCAGCAGGTTTCTAGATTTTTTGAGATAGGAACCTCAGATTCATCAGTAGATACCACTGGTTCCTTATGCTTCTGCTCAGCAGCATGCTTCTTCTTCTTCTTCTTCTTCTTCTTCTTCTTCTTCTTCTTCTTCTTCTTCTTCTTCTTCTTCTTCTTCTTCTTCTTTCCTTATGCTTATGCTCAGCAGCTTGCTTCTTCTTCTTCTTCTTCTTCTTCTTCTTCTTCTTCTTCTTCTTCTTCTTCTTCTTCTTCTTCTTCTTCTTCTTCTTCTTCTTCTTCTTCTTCTTCTTCTTCTTCTTCTTGTCTTCCTCTTCACCCTCCAGAGGAAGTCCTTCTATGTTCATCATAGACAGATTCTTTCTGTCTATGGGAAAGGACATGTTGACAAAAAATCTCCATCACTAGGAACAAACAGTTTGTTCCTAAAGAGTCTTCTCAGCAACATCCCATAAAGGAAAGTCAGCATGTTGGTTCTCTTGATCAAGGACTCCAGATAGATGAATATGAGTTCATTGATGTCAACCTTGATTTTGTGAATCAAATGGTACAAGGCAAACCTGTCCAGTTTGGTAACACTATCTCTGGAGCCTTTTCTGGGCATCACACACTCCAACAGTAACTTGTGCATGAATCTGCACTTGAGCACCATATTGACAGGTTTCATGTTGGTAGGGTTTGGTTCTCCATACAAAGCGATGTTCACATTTGTAGGTCCAACCTCATTTTCCCACTCAGACCTGTAACCTGCTCCTATCCTTAGGCAATTAGTGACAAGCTCCAGTGAGTTCAGGGTAACGAAGAAAGTCGTGTCAAGCACGAAAGCTTTTGGTTCCATCAGCAGCGTTGGTGATGACCACAGCACTGGTCCAGAAGTCTCTGACCAACTTTGGATGAACCAACTCCTTAATGTCAAAGAAGGAGGTCCACATGGAGTATTCCAACTCCTATGTGACATCCATTCCCCATTTCTTTATCTATTGTAGATTCACAACCTTCCCTACCAAAATCTTCTCAACATCAGAGATTCTCATGTTGTATTTTGCAGCTATTTCCTTTGGGTAAAGATTCTTTATGGGTGCCATTGTAGACGGAGACGAGATTAGGGTTTGTAAGATATAAGGGTTTGTCAGAGACAAAAGACAAGGGATTTCAAAAGGCTTCTGAAAGCGTAAAGGAGCAACCTTTCTGACTCTTTGTCTTTTATAGTCATAAAGGCAAGAGAGAGGAAAATGACAATTTTAATTTTTAAAACGGCACGAAATTTATGGTGAACTACACCACCCACTTAGACATTATGAAAACATGGCTTCAAGAAATAAAACTATCATGTACATGATTAGCTTCAGACATAAATGGTATTAAATAAATAATAACCATTTTAACAAAAACTGTTGAGTTCAAGCAATATGACTCAGCAAGGTCAGACAGGTATCACATACAGGTAATATAAAGACAATAGACAGGTAGCATAGATAGGTCAAACATATAATATCAGACATGTCATTCAACAATGCAATTCATATTCAGATTGTCTCTAATAAATATAAACCTATCTTCAGCTAAGGGTTTTGTGAAAATATCAGCCCATTGATTTTCAGTTTTAACAAACTTAATATCAAAGATACCTTTCTGAACATAATCCCTTATAAAGTGATGTTTGATTTCAATATGCTTAGCCTTAGAATGTTGAATTGGATTTTTAGTTAAACATATAGCACTAGAATTATCACACCACACAGATATATTATGCTCATACTGATATGAACCAAGGAGGGCAAGTCAACTTTTCAACAAGAATGATATCAAACTACATGTTTGCGGTGTCATCCATCTTCTTATCTTCTTCCATTTTGTTTCTTTCTTCTTCTTATTTTGGTTCCAAAATTGGTTTCATATTAACTTGTTAAGAATTCAACCAAAAAGATCATCAACAAGGCAACCTCACCATTTGGTTGTCATCAAGTGGTATCAAAGCTTAGGCTTTGGTTGAATTTTATGAGTTTTTGTTCTTCATCTTCTACCTTCTACCTTTCTTCTTTTCTACTTAAAAAAAATTATACTTTTATTTTGTTTGTGAAGGGAAATTTCGTGATTGTGTATTGCTCCAAAACAAGTTTGCAATTGTGATTCTCTTCTTCTAAGTTCAAAAAATAATAATATTATTACTAGTGTTACGCATGAAATTGTGAGAAAAAGAGAAGAGAAAAGGTTCTATTTGGGCAATTTGAGTTCTTGAAAATTTTTCCCTTCTTCCTTTGTTTCTTTGTTCCAAAGCTTTTCTTTTCTAGCCTTTTATTTGTTTCCTTTGTTTTTGATAAGTTTTGTGATTTTGTTACTTGATTTTGGATTTTTGTGTGGATTATTGGTTGACTCCTCTAAGGCCTAAAAGAGAACAATTGAGTGGAAAGAGGCAAGAGTGAAAAATTACATTTTGTGTGGAAAAAGCCTAATTAAGTTAAATACACATTATGTGCACTTGGTGAGTGGATTGGGTCTTACATATATTTTGTGATTTTCTAACTTGTTTTCTTTGCAATGTTACGATTTGAGAAATTCGACTATGAGCAATCACATAAGAAGGAGGTTGAAAAGTGGATCCGGGAAATGCATGAGAGACATGACAAGAAGGTGAAAGAGTATGAAAGGAGTTTGAGAAAAGAGAAGAGAATGAAAAGACCAATAGAAAGTTTTGAAGCACATGTGAAGAAGATGGTTGAAGACTCCAAGAAAGAGGGTGAGAAGAAAGAGGGAGATAAAGCAAAACAAGAGAATGAGGTAAAAGTTGAGAGTACAATTGAAGAGAAAGAAAAGAAAGATGAAAGTAAAGAAAAGAAAGATGAAAAAGAAAGAGAGTGAAAATAAGAGTGATGATAAAGAGAAAATTAGTATGAAAAATAATGAGAAAAATAGTGTGGAAATTATTGAGAGAAAAAAGAGTTATTTGACAACAAAAAGTGAAGAGAATAGGGCTTTAATTTCAAGGCAGCCCCAATGCATATTTTATTGCAAGAATTTTCATTTGGTTGGTAACACTTCTAATGATCTCTTCTTGCCTAGTGGTGTTGTAACTTTTTTGCAGAAATTTGGAAGTTTCATCCCAAAGGAAGTACCCCATGATTTGGAAATTTGCATGGATTCCAAAAAGCTCAATAAAGCACCCACTCATGCTTTACCTCCCATTAAAATATATTTTAAACTTAAGTCTGAAGCGTCCAATGTGATTGTGAGGAACACTTCATATGGACCACCAATATCTAATTTTGATGAAGATTGTTTCAATTCGAGGTCGAATTCACTCAAAGAATGAGGGGATGATATGAACCAAGGGGGGTAAGTCAACTTTTATGAGCCCAATGAAGACCATGGATCAAGAATCAAATCAAAGACTTGGTGAGCCCATGACAAGAGTTAGATACAAGAAAGCCCAACAAGCTCTTAATTACATGGTGGCTATTTTGATAGAAGCAAGTCCACAAATGAGACCAAGTGGAATGGAGCCCAAATTGATAACTTATCTCATTCAACTAGAAGACCCGTGATCATAAAGAGGGCGTGCACTAGCTTTTAGTTGTTTTAATTTTAATTCAATAATTGTATGGATTATGTGAGTAAGGTCCAAATTGCTAAGTCGTGCATTTGGGACAAGCCCACTTATTCTCCATGTCTTACACGAGTTTAGGGTCTTAGTTGGGAGGGAATCTTTGGCTTGCATGCTATAAGAAACTCCTCATTAGTGTGTGAATAAATTGTGTAAATTATGGGGGGGTTACACTTTTAATTTGAGAAACAAGTGTAACCACCACATAATGAGTGTGAGAGAGAGTCATTCAAAGGGGGGGGGGGGGCGTAACCACTCTTTTGTGGCTGAGTTAGTTAAGTTAGTTTTTGTGAGTTTTTATTGTCTTTATTAGGCCAATTATGTGGGTGTTAAGTTGGTGGCTGAATTAAGTGGGAATTAGTGTGTGTTTAGTGTCATGATTAGGTGTGTTAAGTAGGGGTTTTGGAATCTTTTGGAAGGCAAAGTGTAGCAAAGAAAATCAGTCTTGTATATATATGTATGTCACGCCTAAACATGAATAACAACTTGGATGTTGAATTTGGATTGAAATCCATTTGTGAGAATTTTGTTCTCTTTGGTTCTTGGTTGAGCCATACTTGTTCTTATCAAGAATCCAAGATGCTTGTGGCGAACCTCATTTGGCTTATCAAACTCTTTGTTTGTGGCGCCTACCATCTCTAATCTTCACCATTTTCATATTTTCTTCCTTTTATATTACAACTCAATTCTGACTTGGATTTGTAATTGGTAAAATTCAACCATAAGATCATTCCAAAGGCAACCTATCCAATTGGTTGTCATCACATACATAGAGTAATCCTCAAGTTGATGTTTTACCCATAAGAGGTGAGAGCAATAACTAGCAGCTGGGATGTATTCTGCTTCAGTAGTAGACAGGGCAATTGTTGTCTTCCTCTTGCTTGACCAGGAGACTAAGCTGGCTCCAATGAAGTGACATCCTCAACTGATGCTTTTCCTTTCTATTTTGTCTCTAGCAAAGTCAGCATCAAAAAATCCCACTAATCTGCACTCTTTAGTTCTTAAATACATCAGACCAAGATTAGTAGTCCCAAGCAAATATCTAAATATTCTTTTAACAGCTTTAAGATGGGATTCTCTAGGGTCATATTGGAATCTAGCACACATACAAACACTAAATTGAATGTCAAGTCTGCTTGATGTTAAGTACAGTAGAGAGCCAATCATACCTCTGTAGACAGTTTGGTCTACCTTTTTACCTTCACCATCTTTGCTTAATTTTGCTTTGGGCTGCATGGGAGTCTTCATAGATTTAGCATTTTCCATCTTGTACTTCTTAAGCATTTCCTTGGTGTACTTTTGTTGATGGATGTAGATTCCATCACTTGTCTGCTTGATTTGCAGTCCAAGGAAGAACTTTAACTCTCCCATCATGCTCATCTCAAATTCTAATTGCATTAGCTTGGAAAATTCATTGCACAACTTTTCATTAGTTTCTCCAAAAATAATATCATCAACATATATTTGGACTATAATGAAATTTTCTTGAGTTTTTCTTAAATAGGGTACTATCGACTTGTCCTCTAGTAAAATCAGAATGCATGAGAAAAGAACTGAGTCTATCATACCATGCTCTAGGTGCTTGTTTCAAACCATATAGTGCCTTTTTAAGGTTGATAACATGATCTGGTTTATCAGGATCTTCAAAACCATGGGGTTGCTTAACATATACTTCTTCTTCAATTATACCATTTAGAAAAGCACTTTTTACATCCATTTAAAAAAGAGTGATTTGGTGTTGTGCAACATATGACATTAAGATGTGAATAGCTGCTATCCTAGCTATAGGTTCAAAGGTTTCATGATAATCAATACCTTCTTGCTGGTTATAGCCTTGAGCTACTAACCTTGCCTTATTTCTGACAACTTTGCCATCTTCATCCAATTTGTTTCTAAAAACCCATCTTGTTCCAATGACTGATTTGTTTTTGGGCTTGGAGACAAGTGTCCAGACATCATTTCTGGTGAACTGGTTGAGTTCTTCTTGCATGGCAAGAATCCAGCTTTCATCCTCAAGAGCTTCCTCAATGCGCTTTGGTTCCATATCTGACATAAATGCCACATTGCTTGATTCTCTTAAAGTAGATATGGTTCTCACTCCTTCTGAGGGATTTCCAATGATAAGATCCTTAGGATGATGAGACTTAAACTTTCGGTCTCTCTTGAAATCATCATGAAGATCTTGTCTGCTGACTTGTCTGGTGACTTGTCTTCTCCACTTGTCTGTCTGGCTCGTTAACAGGTTCTGTCTTGGTCAGATCAGGTTGTTGACTTTCTAGCTTGTTTATGTCAAGGCCTACAAGATCATTTTCTAGATCTGATAGTTCGCTATCAGTCTTCAAAACCATCATTAAACTTAACATGGAAGTAAGAAATGTTGGGGCTTTTTCCTTTCCACAATTCGTAAGGAGTCTTCTTTAGAAATGGCCTTATAAGTATTTTGTTTTGTACATAACATGCAGTGTTTTCTACTTCTGCCCAGAAGTACTTAGGGAGATTATTCTCATTGAGCATAGATCTAGCCATCTCTTGCAAAGATCCGTTCTTTCTCTTAACTACTCCATTTTGCTGTGGAGTTCTACGTACAGAAATTGTGAGAGATCCCACTCTCCTCACATAACAGTCTAAATTACTCATTTTCAAATTCTCCCCCATGATCACTTCTAAGGGTAGAAATACAGAAACCTTGCTCATTTTTTACTCTCTTACATAATACAGAGAAGGCCTTAAAAAACTCATCCTTGTGGATTAAGAAGAGTACCTATTTAAATCTAGAATAGTCATCAACAATGACAAATCCATATTTTCTTCCAGCCAAGCTAGCAACACTAACTGGCTCAAACAAATCCATGTGTAACAACTGAAGAGATATAGAGGTTGATACTTGGTTTTTAGATTTGAAAATTGCTTTTCTTGTTTACCTCTCTGACATGCATCACACAAGACATCTTTCTTAAAACTAATATCAGGCAATCCTCTCACAAGGTTATCCTTTTTCAATTTTGAAATTAGTTTCATACTAGCATGTCCTAGTTTCTTATGCCACAACCATCTTTCATCCTCTTTAGACATCAGACAGATAACACTTTGATCTGAGAGATCAGTCAATTCAATCTTATACAGATTTTGTTGCCTTCTAGCTGAAAATAGGGTTTTGCCACTTATGTCTTTAACTATGCATGAATCCTTAATAAAGGAGACATCGAATCCACTGTCACATAATTGACTAATGCTAAGTAAATTGTGTCTTAATCCTTCAACCATAAGAACATTAGATATAGAGGGAAGAGGGGGTTTACCACCAATAGTACCAATTCCTATAACCTTCAATTTCTTATTGCCTCCAAAGGCAACATGCCCTCCTTTCTTAAGTTGGAGGTCTAGGAACATAGACCTTTCTCCTGTCATATGTCGCGAGCAGCCACTGTCCAGGTACCAACAGTGGTGTTTTCTTTATCCTATTAAGGACATCTGCAATAGGAATTATTTGGTCTTTAGGTACCCATAGTTTTCTGGATCCTTTTTTGTTAGTTCTAGAAGTCTATGAAGACTTCATTCTCTTCTTGTGAATACAATTAGACATAACATGTCCAGTTTTTCCACATAAGTTACAGACATGTATAGATTTAATAAATGTTAACTTAACAGACACTTCAGAGGTTTTAGTTGATACTTTATGATGTGTCTGATGGACATATCCAATACCTTCTTTGTTAAGGGAGTGTTTCTGACAGCCAAGCAGCTTGGTCAGATTGTCTTTACCATTAACAAATTTGGCAAGATCAGAAGTGAGCTCTTCCACTTTCTGTTGAAGTTTTTCAACTTCTTCAAATTGTGATGTTTCACTAAAGATCTTAGCTTCATCAGAATTTTCAGTCTTTAGCTCACTGTTCTCCTTGGCCAGCTTCTCACACTCTTGATATTTCTGCTTATGCTCACTAAGGAGCTTTACATACTCTCTCTTGATGGATTTGAAGGCTTTAGATAAGAGGTTGGATTCCTGCAGCAACTACTCATAGGCATCAAGTAATTCCTCATAGTTAGGGTGTACCCTATTATCTAAATCTGAGTCAGTGTTGGCCATTAGACAGAGATTAGCTTCTTCCTTTGTCCCTTCATCATCAGAAGATGTTGACTCCAGATTCTCCCAAGTAGCCATCATTCCTTTCTTCTTCTTTTTGAAGAACTTCTTATGACGGGCCTTCTTGAGTTGAGGACATTCAGCTTTGATGTGACCAGGCTTCTTGCACGCATAGCAAACAATTGGACTTTTGTCTGTTGAAGTGGATTCTTTGAAGTTTTTCTCCTTGTTGAAACTTCTGAAGGGCTTCTCCTTTCTGAACTTCTTTCTTTGTAAGAAAAGCTTTATCTTCCTGGTTAGGAGAGATAACTCTTCATCACTTTCAGAATCCTCGGGTTCAGACAGGTCAGCATCACTGGATGACTCATCTGCCTTTAGAGCTTTTGAAGCCTTTGATGACTTTGATCAGCTTTCAGAGAAATGGACTTGCCCTTCTTTGTTGCAACTTCATCACCAAGTTCCTACTCATGAACAGTGATTGTACCAAGAAGTTCATCCATGGTTAAGGTAGTGAGATCATTGGCTTGAGAAATAGCAGTGACCAAAGGTCTCCACTGCTTAGCATGACTTCTAAGTAACTTTCCAACCTTCTCAGCATTAGTGTAAGTTTTTCCAAGAGATTTCAAGTCATTGATGATAGTTTGAAATCTTCCTATCATCTGAGCAACAGATTCTCGTTCATCAATGAGAAAGAGTTCATATTTTCTAACAAGTATGGTAATCTTTAATTCTTTAACTTTGGTTGTTCCTTCATGTGTGACAGCTAAAGTATCCCACATTTTTTTGGTAGAATCACAGGCACGTGCTTTTTCAAATTCTTCAGGACTGAGAGCACAAATGATGTTGTATCTGGCTTTGTGATTCAGCTCCCATTTTGTCTTCTCTACAGAGGACCACTAAGCTTTTGGCTTGTCAATTTTGTCATCATTCTTAGGAATGAATGGACCTTTAGTGATGACATCCCATAGATCAGAGTTTGTTGAAAGGATGAACCATTGGAATCTATCTTTCCAATAGTTGTAGTTTTCTCCATTGAAGAATAGAGGTCTGGTTAGGGAGGCTCCTTTAGTCTGGTGGCTCCCACTTGAACTAGCTTCAGCAGTCATGTCTATTCTTCAAGATCTTTTCCTCTACATTTTTAGATGCTTGATAAGCCTCTGGTTCATCTAGTTTTATGGCTAGTATGACCAGGGTTTTGTGCATATTATATCCTATTTTCACCCGAATTAGATTAGATTGTCCTCAAGCAAGGTTTTGAGTCTCTCAAATAGTTTTAGGTTAATTTAGCTAGTTTTGAGTTAAAATAATACACTTATGGTTATTTCCTTGTTTTCAGGTTAAGTAGAAGTTGAGAGAATAAAGAAACAGGGGATTCGCCCCGCGAAAGCTATACTCGCCACGCGACCCAGAAGCCTGACTGTTCCAAGAAAATGCAAGTTCTCTGGTTCGCCCCGCGAAGAAGGTCTCGCCCCGCGAGTATTGCAACCCTGAAAAGTCAGAGACGATCACGGCTTGCCCGTGTTGAAGGTCACGGCCGTGGCAGTTTTGAAGTTGAAGAGTCTCGCCTCGTGAGCAACCATTCGCCTCGCGAGACTGGAAGTCAGAAAGCATCACGGTTGGCCCCTGATGTTCATAAAGGGCGTAACAAGAAGACTCTTCAGTTCCTCGCCTCGCGAAGGATTGTTCGCCTCCCGAGAATACCAAAGGTTGCAGACTGTTCACAAGAATCGCGTCGTGAGAGAAGCTTCGCCTCGCGAATATGCTTAATTTCTGACTAGTATAAATTGATGTTCTGAACAGATTGTAGAGACTTTTGCTTCTCCATTGTTCTGTTTACAATTTTTTCTCTGTGTGTTTTCGTTTTTGTTAATGGAGAACTAAGTTCTAGGATTGATCTATTGTAATTGATTTCCATATACTTGAGGTTCTTGTACTTCCTGTTTTGTATGCTTTTTTTCCCTCTTCAATGCCATGCTTTATATTTCTGTTTGCTTAATTCAGGAGTATATTGTATTGTGTTGATTTAATTCCGGTGATATCATGTTCCTATAATTAATCGCATCTGCTTAATTTGCGAGAGTAAGTATCGTGTACGATTAGTTCACGAAGGGCTTAACCCCGTTTGCTTAATTCGGGAATAGGGACATGTATCTGTAATAGTGGTTTCGCTTGTAAATCGTTGTTACAACCGGGAGGGGATTAAAATCTGCTTAGGGCTTGGAAATTGCATGAACCTATGATAGTTGGGAAATCAAGAGCAATAGATTAATCTGTTTTTGGCCATTTGATAACCTTTTTAAACTGCCTTGTTTTTAACTGCTCTGTTTTGTTTATTTGCTTCCCAATCCAACCCCCCAAAACTGATTTTTGTGGAAAATAACACTTTAAGAGTCCTTGAGAACGACATTCGAGTTGTCGCTCTATACTACAGTTTTAAAAACCCGCTCGTCCTTTTTGGCGCGTGCGCGACAGCGCGACCAAAAATTGGCGCCGTTGCCGGGGACTCTTGTTTTGTTATTTTCGCATTTTATTTTCTGTTTTTCTTTTTTATTTTTGTTTTTGTTTTGAATTAGTCTGGCTACTAGATCTAACTGCCCTGAACAGTGTGAATTTGATCCTGAGATAGAAAGAACATTGCATACACTCCGTAGAGAATTTCGGGCTAGTTCTAGTAGTGATTCTAATTCCAAGTCTGTTTTTGAAAACATGGGAGACCAAAGGACATTGAGGCAGCTTGCTGCCCCTGATGTCAACTATAATGGATTTTGTATTTCATATCCTGGTGCTGACACTCCATTTGAATTAAAATCTGGACTAATCCATTTGTTGCCAAGATTTAATGGTCTTGCAGGTGAAGATCCACACAAGCACCTCAAGGAATTCCAAGTCGTCTGCTCCACAACTTTGAGGCCAGAAGGAGTAACTGAGGATCATATCAAGTTGAAAGCTTTTCCGTTCTCACTCCAGGGAGCTGCAAAAGATTGGCTATTATACCTTGAGCCGAACTCCATTACCACATGGAACGACTTGAAGAGGCTCTTCCTAGAGAAATATTTTCCTGCCTCCAGAGCCGCTTCAATAAGGAAGGAGATATGTGGCATCAGGCAAGGAAATGAGTCGCTAGCTGAATATTAGGAGAGGTTCAAGCAGTTGACATCCAGTTGCCCCCAGCATCAGATCTCTGAACAGCTCCTCATCCAGTACTTTTATGAAAGGCTACTGCCGATGGATAGGAATATTTTGGATGCTGCTAGTGGGGGAGTGTTGGTTGACAAGACTCCATCTGCTGCCAAGCAACTCATTGAGAACATGTCACTGAATTCCCAGCAATTCACTACCAGAAGAAATTCTGTTGAGACTAGAGGTGTACATGAGGTCCACACTTCTTCTTCCAGTCATGCCCGTGATGAAAGAATTGATAGGCTCACTTCTTTGGTAGAGAAATTGGCAATGGATAGGGTTCAGCCTGCGGTGTTGTGTGGCATGTGCAGTTCTCCTGAGCACCCATATGAGGCATGCCCCATTCTGCAAGGAGGATCATTTACTGAATCACCTCAAGCCTTTGCAGCCCATCCGTATAATCAAGGCAATAACTGAGCAGTGCAAAGCACTCCAGACCTCTCAACAAATAGGTACCATCCCAGCTGGAGTAATCATCCTAATTTGCGGTATGGGAACTCATCCCAACAACGACCGATGGCACCTCAGAATCCTTCTCCAGTGGCCACTTCCGCACCTTCTGGACCTTCAATGGAAGACATGTTCAAGCAAATGACTTCACAATTGACTTCACAGATGAATGCACAAATGACTACACTTTTCCAGCAGCAGATTGGACAGTTCCAGGCACAGTTCCAGGCCTCACAAGCACAGTATCAGCAGCAAACAAGTGCTAGCATTCAAGATTTGAGGACACAGATTGGACAGATGGCCACAGACATAAATAACATAAAGCAAGCTCAAAGAACAACCCAGTTGCCAGAACAACCAGTGATAAATCCCAATGCCTCCAACCCTAATGTGAGTGCCATATCTCTGAGATCGGGAAAAGTTATTGAGGCCACCTCTGGAAAGGATGAAGAAACTATTGAGGTAACTCCTGAGCCTATGGTTGAAGTTGAAGCTGAGAAAGTGTATAGACCACCCATTCCATTCCCACATAGATTGCAGAATAATAAGAAGATTGGTGGTGAAAATAAGGAGAAGGAGATTCTTGATGTTTTCAGGAGGGTAGCTGTTAATATTCCACTGTTGGATGTGATCAAGCAAGTGCCCAGATATGCCAAATTTTTGAAGGATCTATGCACTAACAAGAGGAAGATGAAGACTAATGAGAGGGTTGACTTGGGAATGAATGTCTCAGCGCTTATCCAGTCTAAGCCAGAAAGAGTTGTTGCTTTAACCCCTACTCAGGCACTACCACAAAAGTGCAAGGACCCAGGCACATTCACTATCCCATGCACTATTGGGGACAGGAAGTTTGAAAACTGCATGTTGGACTTGGGAGCATCCATCAATGTCATGCCTACCTCCATCTTTAACAACCTTGATCTTGGGCCATTGCAGTATACAAGCCTTACCATCCAGTTGGCTAACAGGACCAGTGCCCGACCCATGGGAATGGTAGAGGATGTGCTAGTGCAAGTTGATGATTTGATATTCCCTGTGGACTTTTACATCCTAGATATGGCAGGAGAGACATCTTCCAGTAGGTCACCGATAATCTTGGGCAGACCATTCATGATGACATCCAAGACTAAGATTGATGTGTATGATGGGACTATGTCTATGGAGTTTGGTGGTATTGTGGCCAAATTCAAGATCTTTGATGCTATGAAACACCCAGTGGAGGAGCACTTTGTATTCCACTTAGAGTTGCTTTCTGAGCTTATTGAGGACACCCATGATGACTTTATTTCTGATTTTCCTTTTATTTCTGGTTTTGATGATGTATATACTTGTGCTAACTGTACTAACACTAACCCATGTTCTGTTTGTTCTGAGTTTTTGGATTCAACCTTGCAGGGTGAGGATGATAGTGATAGTGACAGTGAGATTGGAGCTGTCTGTTCTGCAGAAGTCCGTGACATCATGGATACTCCCAATGCACCATCTGTTGAGCAGCCACCATCCTTAGAGCTCAAGCCACTCCCAGAGAACCTGAAGTATGCTTACCTGGAGACAAATGAAAGACTTCCAGTCATCATCTCTTCCAGCCTCGACTCTGACCAGGAAGCCAAACTATTGGAGGTTCTAAAGAAGCATAAGAAGGCTATTGGGTGGACATTGGCTGATATTCCAGGAATTAGCCCCTCCAGATGCATGCACAGAATTTTATTGGAGGATGGGGCTAAACCAGTCAGACAAGCCCAAAGGCGACTTAACCCACTGATTCTGGATGTGGTAAAGAAAGAGGTGACTAAGCTTCTACAGGCAGGTATTATCTACCCCATCTCTAATAGTACTTGGGTAAGTCCGGTGCAAGTTGTACCGAAGAAGTCTGGTCTAACAGTAGTTAGGAATGAAAATAATGAGCTTGTGCCTACTAGAGTCCAGAATAGCTGGCGAGTTTGTATAGACTATAGGAAGTTGAACCAGGCCACCAGAAAGGATCATTTTCCTTTGCCGTTCATAGATCGGGATCTTTGGATCGGCTGGCTGGTCAATCTCATTATTGTTTTCTAGATGGCTTTTCCGGATATTTTCAGATTCATATTGCCCCTGAGGATCAGGAAAAGACCACCTTCACGTGCCCCTTCGGTACGTTTGCTTATAGGAGGATGCCATTTGGCCTTTGTAATGCTCCTGGCACCTTTCAAAGATGCATGCTTAGCATTTTCTCTGATTTTATTGAAAATTGCATAGAGGTGTTCATGGATGATTTTACTGTATATGGCTCCTCATTTGATGCTTGTTTGCATAGTCTAAGTCTAGTTCTACAAAGATGCATTGATCTTCGATCTGATTTTGAATTATGAGAAATGTCACTTCATGGTAGAACAAGGGATAGTTTTGGGTCATGTAATTTCTAAAGAGGGTATTTTCAGTAGATCCTGCAAAAATTAATGTGATTTCTTCATTGCCTTACCCATCTTGCGTGACGCGAGATCCGCTTCTTTTCTTGGACATGCAGGTTTCTACAAGCGCTTTATAAAGGACTTCAGCAAGATCGCTCCGCCATTGTCAAACCTCTTTGAAGAATGATGCCCTGTTCAGTTTGATGAAAAGTGCAAGAAAGCATTTGACTATTTGAAAAAAGCGTTGACTTCTACCCCTGTCATCCAGCCCCAGATGGACACTCCCTTTTGAACTAATGTGTGATGCTTCCAATTTTTCTTGTGGGAGCAGTTCTGGCACAAAGGGTGGGCAAGGTTGCCCATGTAATTCATTATGCCTCTAGGACCTTAGATGCTGCACAGGAAAATTACACCACCACTGAGAAAGAACTGCTAGTTGTTGTATTTGCACTTGATAAGTTTAGGTCTTATTTGCTAGTTTCTAGCGTGACTATTTTCACTGACCATGCAGCTCACGAAATATCTGTTGAAGAACCCAGAAGCTAAGCCAAGACTGATCCGGTGGATGCTTTTGCTCCAAGAATTCAATGTGGAGATAAAGGATAAAAGTGGAGCTGAAAATTTGGTAGCAGATCATTTGAGCCGGATAGCAAGGGATGAGGATACTTTTCCCATCCAAGATGATTTCCCTGATGAGAGACTCTTACATCTGTATGGGGTAACCCCCTGGTTTGCTGACATTGTAAATTTTCTTGTTGCTGGTGTTGTTCTTGCAGGTACAAGTAGACATAAGTTCCACAAGCTCAAAAGCGATGCAAAGTATTATGTGTGGGATGATCCCTACCTGTGGAAGTTTTGCAGTGACCAGGTGATTCGGAGGTGTGTCCCCGATCATGAGACAGAGTCCATTCTACACTTCTCACATGCCTCTCCAGTTGGAGGACACTTTGGACCTCAGAGGACAGCAAGAAAAGTCCTGGATTCTGGGTTCTATTGGCCCACAATTTTTGAGATTCCTATGAGGTATACAAGAATTGTAAAGAATGTCAAACTGCAGGCCCTGCAATCACTCGTAGGAGTGAGATGCCTCAGCAGCCCATGCTTTATTGTGAGGTCTTTGATGTGTGGGGGATGGACTTCATGGGTCCTTTCCCTCCTTCTTTTGGTTATTTGTATATTCTTTTGGCTGTAGATTATGTTTCAAAGTGGGTGGAAGCAATCCCCACTAGGACTAACGATGCTCAGATTGTTTCCAAATTTGTTAGGTCCAACATTTTTTGCAGGTTTGGCATACCCAAGGCCATCATCAGTGACCAGGGCACACACTTTTGCAATGAGAACCATGGAGGCCTTACTCGGGAAATATGGGGTTGTACATAGAGTGTCCACTGCTTACCATCCCCAAACCAATGGCCAGGCTGAAATATCAAACAGGGAGATCAAGCAAATTCTAGAGAAGATGGTGCTGCCGTAACAGAAGGGAATAGAGCCGCCCGTCTGGAAGACGACTTGTGGGCCCAGAGGATTGCTTTTAAGACACCAATAGGAATGTCCCCCTTCCGGCTTGTATTTGGCAAGGCATGTCACCTCCCGGTGGAAGTTGAGCATAGGGCATATTGGGCAAGTAAAGTGTTGTAACATGGACATGAAGAAATCGGTGTTGAAAGAAAACTGTTGTTGAAGCAACTTTAGGAGCTTAGTCTAGAAGCCTATGAAAGCTCAAGGAATTATAAAGAGAAAACAAAACTTTTTCATGATAGGATGATTCTTAGGAAAGAGTTTTTTGTGGGTCAGAAGGTCTTATTGTTTAACTCCCGCCTGAGATTGATGGCTGGGAAACTTAGGTCCAAATGGGATGGCCCCTTTGTTGTGACTAATGTGTTTCCTTATGGTGCAGTAGAGATTCAAAGTACAGGTACCAACAAGACCTTCAAGGTTAACGGGCAGAGGCTGAAGCCATTCCATGGTGTGGATGCTGGTATTCCTGTGGAAATTAATGTTGAGGAGCTCTCCTTGGAAGCTCCAACCTATACTGACACTTAATCAGGGAGTTTCTTTTCCTTTCCCTCACTCAGATTGTATAGTTCTGCTGTTCATTGGGGACAATGCATTTTTTAAGTGTGGGGGAGGGAACTAGTTGTAGTTTTTCCTTTTCTTTGAATAAAGCTCCTGAATAATTTGAGAAGCTCAGGAGTATTTGTGTGTTGAGTCTTTTGTTGGCAAGTTTATTGGATTTTGATTGATGTTGCACAGATTGCTTGCTTGATTGATATGTGATGATTCCCCCTAGGGAAAAAAAATTTTGTTTTTGAAAAGTGATTCCCATATGATTGAAAACTGAACTTTGAGATTTTGTTGTGATAGCATGATTTATGATAAGTTTGGGGTGATAGGAAGCACACACTAGGGATAGAATCTCTTTCAAACAATTTGCATGAATGTCCAGGTGAGGTTTTGAGCCTCCAACATGTTTTTGACTGTGTGAAAATCACTTTCAAGTTGCACTTTCCTGAATTTGACTGAATCTCTTTTTGGTTTGCATGATTATGTGTTTGCTTCAGATGATTTAGGCAGTTTCTTTGTAAATAACTAATTAGCCTAAAAATAACCATCCCTAATGCATGTTCCCTAGTTAGCCCCTTTGAGCCTATTAGCCTATTAATTCTTGATAACCTAATGTTATAAGCTCAAAAATCTGGAAAACCATGTTAACCCGATCTTAGGATTAGGAGAGCATGTAATCTTAGAATGGGTGCAAGAGACTAAGTTTGGGGTGGCTGCAAGGTGTAATATGTTGTTGGGATTGAAAAAAATTACAATAAAAAAAAAAGTTGTAGCCAAAGGCTTGTAGAAAAAAATGATGAATGTAAGAAATAAAAAAAATAAAAAATAAAAAAGAAGAAAAGTGTAAAAATGATAAAAAAAAAAAAAGAGCTGTAGTCACCCAAGGCAATTGGAAAGATGAATGGGAAAAGGAACTTGAGTGAAATTTCAAAGTGTAAATAATGTTCATGCTCTCTTAGTTCCTAGGGTCTTCAGCCTAGTACCTTTGTATATCCTACCCTTAGCCAGGCCCCATTACATCCCATAAAAGACCTTTTGATGTTGCATGCATGTTTTCTGTGGGAATCTTTTGGAGATGAAAATCAAATTTATGGGAAGTGTTTCTGAAAAGTGAATTGAGTGAAATGTTGATAGCCTGACAAAAACTGAGCGTTTGAGTGAACACAAAATATCCCTTGTGAGGAAGGCAGTTGTTTGATTTTGGTGATCTCCCTCTTGTGTGTAACTTAGATCCCCTGCTTAGATTGATGATTGCTTGAATGACTAATTTCTCAATTGTTTAGAATAAATGAATGTAGGGATTGCTTTGCTTTAAAAGGGGGGAACTTTGAAGAAAACTGTTTTGATATATTGCTTGAATTCTGTGTAAGGTTGATTGAATCTTTTAAGCTTGCCAGGTCTTGAGTCTTTTTGATTTTTGAGTCTTAGTTTGCTTGGGGACAAGCAAAGTTTAAGTTTGGGGTATTTTGATAAGCCTTTGGCTCATCTAGTTTTATGGCTAGTATGACCAGGGTTTTGTGCATATTATATCCTATTTTCACCCGAATTAGATTAGATTGTCCTCAAGGAAGGTTTTGAGTCTCTCAAGTAGTTTTAGGTTAATTTAGCTAGTTTTGAGTTAAAATAATACACTTATGGTTATTTCCTTGTTTTCAGGTTAAGTAGAAGTTGAGAGGATAAAGAAACAGGGGATTCGCCCCGCGAAAGCTATACTCGCCACGCGACCCAGAAGCCTGACTGTTCCAAGAAAATGCAAGTTCTCTGGTTCGCCCCGCGAAGAAGGTCTCGCCCCGCGAGTATTGCAACCCTGAAAAGTCAGAGACGATCACGGCTTGCCCGTGTTGAAGGTCACGGCCGTGGCAGTTTTGAAGTTGAAGAGTCTCGCCTCGCGAGCAACCATTCGCCTCGCGAGACTGGAAGTCAGAAAGCATCACGGTTGGCCCCTGATGTTCATAACGGGCGTAACAAGAAGACTCTTCAGTTCCTCACCTCGCGAAGGATTGTTCGCCTCGCGAGAATACCAAAGGTTGCAGACTGTTCACAAGAATCGCGTCGCGAGAGAAGCTTCGCCTCGCGAATATGCTTAATTTCTGACTAGTATAAATTGATGTTCTGAACAGATTGTAGAGACTTTTGCTTCTCCATTGTTCTGTTTACAATTTTTTCTCTGTGTGTTTTCGTTTTTGTTAATGGAGAACTAAGTTCTAGGATTGATCTATTGTAATTGATTTCCATATACTTGAGGTTCTTGTACTTCCTGTTTTGTATGTTTTTTTTCCCTCTTCAATGCCATGCTTTATATTTCTGTTTGCTTAATTCAGGAGTATATTGTATTGTGTTGATTTAATTCCGGTGATATCATGTTCCTATAATTAATCGCATCTGCTTAATTTGCGTGTGTACGTTTCGTGTTCGCTTAGTTCACGAAGGGCTTAACCCCGTTTGCTTAATTCGGGAATAGGGACATGTATCTGTAATAGTGGTTTCGCTTGTAAATCGTTGTTACAACCGGGAGGGGATTAAAATCTGCTTAGGGCTTGGAAATTGCATGAACCTATGATAGTTGGGAAATCAAGAGCAATAGATTAATCTGTTTTTGGCCATTTGATAACCTTTTTAAACTGCCTTGTTTTTAACTGCTCTGTTTTGTTTATTTGCTTCCCAATCCAAACCCCCCCCCCCCCCCCCCCCCAAAACTGATTTTTGTGGAAAATAACACTTTAAGAGTCCTTGAGAACGACATTCGAGTTGTCGCTCTATACTACAGTTTTAAAAACCCGCTCGTCCTTTTTGGCGCGTGCGCGACAGCGCGACCAATGCTCAAACCCATAGGTTGAGCTCTAATACCAACTGAAATAGACAATTATAAACAAGAGAGAGGGGTTGAATTGTGTTTATCAGAAATTAAAACAGTTAAAAACTTTTCGCACACAGAAGCTAAGTTCATACAAGTGTGAAAAAAATAAGGCACAGACATGTGACCTGTTTGGTGTGGTTTTAAGAGAAATGTACACACACACAACTTGAAAACAAGTTTGATATTCACACTTTAACCCCTTTAGTTAGATAACATATAATATAATCAAAGCAGCTAAAGAGTTTAAGGGAAGAGAAATAAACACAGCAATTTATCCTGGTTCACCCTTTAACAACTAGGGCTACGTCCAGTCCTTGGCAACACCAAGTTTTCTCCACTATAACTGATCAGGTTATAGACTCCTAGTATTCTTTGCACACCTAGCCTCTCCAAGCTCCAAGACAAGTATTCTTTGCTCACCTAGCCTCTTCAGCCTCACTCAGGTTTGTTTGAGAAAAAGAGTTGCAATTAATACAATAAGCAGTTCTATCACTAACACTCAGACAAGTGAATTAAATGTAAGGTTTGAAAGAATGCGTAATAACTTTAAATGATTGAAGAATACATATTGAAAGAATTAAGAATTAAATGCGCAGTGTATTGGCTCTTTAATGTTGTGTGTTCTATGTCTTCATCTTCAATGACTTTTGTATTTATAGCCTTCAAGCATTTAAGATCTGTTAGAGACATTCCATCAAATTTTGGCTTCAAGTAGAGATCCATTAAATGCAATAGAGTCGTTCTGGGCGGCAATTAATGCAATAGGAACATTGGTTGATCTCTAACACGAGAGATCGAGGCTTTATGCTTTGTGCAGCAACCAAATCAGAGATGTGCGGGTTGATTTTGTAATTTGCTGAGCACATTCTCCTTTTCGTGTAATAACCAGTAGTACTAGGGAAGAAATCATGTTGGAAGCATTATTTAACTGGACTACTAGGTTGCTTGAGTGCTTGTCCTTCTGACTTTCTTGATAAGAGGGAGGGAGAGAGAGAGAGAGAGAAACTTCGGAGACTTCTGCATGAGGGGACAGCTCTCAAAATTTCCTTGTACTTGTGTTCCTCATCGAAGGACCATAGACAAGTTGAATATTCAACGCAGACAGACAATGGCCTAGTCAGTAGACAGGTTGACTTTTACTCTACAGACAGGTGGTCTTCAATGTGGGCAGGCAGGTAAAATGAATTCTTTCTTTAGAGAACTGCACACTAGATATATAGTTCAGTAACAAATATGAAGGTTAATTAAATCATTAAAAAATGTTTAGTTTTCATCAAAACTTAGGGTAAATGCATATCAGACATTGTAGAGACTTAACACATCCTCTGTGAACTAACACCCCATTGTGGTACCCTACACCATATTGGACTCAAAACTGGACAATTCCACCACACCTCCTACTAAGGGCGTACCAGTACAGTGGAATGGCCTTGCACCCGAGGATGCTTCATGGGAAAACTGGGATGATTTGCATTCAACTTATCACCTAGAGGACGAAGTGGATTTTCCAGTGGGAGGAGATGTTAGGCCCCAAACATCCATTCCAGGCCCAACTAATAACAACATGGACCGTCCAAGAAAGGTTACCAAGAGGCCCGAATACCTGCAGATTTTATCTGCAGTTTTTGGTATTTCTGCTTTGTTATTCCCTGATCCTAAATGCTGAGTCATAGGTTGTTAGAATTGTTGGCTCTGCAAGATTTTATTCTCTGGTTGGTTATTTCATTCGGTAGCCTTTTCTTTCTAGTAGCAGTACATTCCCTAGAATTAAGGAGAGCCAATGATAGGCAACTGATGTATCCTTTAAATAGTATGCTAATGAATGAAAATGGACTAGAAAGAAGAATTATTCAGAATTCCTTCATCTCTATTCTAAGGTGGATTCCTTGACCTCAAACTCAAGGATAGTACAAAACCCTATCATGTAGTGTCTCATTCTACCAACGTTGGAGTAAAAGTATTGGTCGTGGCAACCATCACCCAAGAGGGGGGTGAATTGGGTTTTAAATAAAGATGAAATCTTTTCCGATAAAACAAAAACCCTTTTCAAATATAAACAGAATTTGCAGCGGGTATTAACTTCTTTTCAAATTAAAGCGTCGTCGCGTGTAAGTAAAAGCGTTTTTGCAAAAGACAAAACATATTATTATGTAAGAGTGTTTTTGTGTAAGAGCCTCAAACACTAGCTTTTAAATAGGCGCAACTAGAACCTTTACAATGAAGAGCACTCCTCACAGACCAGGGATATCACCTCCCCCAATGAAGGAGCCTCAAACAATAACCAATGGGATCACACCCACTAAACACTTAAAAGAGATATACCCACTCTTGTAAGAATGGTAATCAAGATATGGTTTGAGTCAATCCGACTCTTACCGATATAAAGCACTCTTAATAGTGCAGATAAAAACAAATTGAAGCACAATACAATAGTGCCTAAGTTTCCTTTATATAGACCATGAAAGATTAGGTCAAAAACACTCCAAAACTCAATTTTTGCGCATAATAATCGATTATTAAAAGCCATATTCGATTATTTTAACGCATATTTAAAAAAACGCCTCTTTGAGACAGTCGCAGCATAATGGATTATGCTAATCGATTATTTCAGCATAATGGAATATGTAATCGATTATTGACAGCATAATGGATTATGTAATCGATTATTGGCAGCATAATGGATTATGCTAATTGATTATTGGTTCTCTGTTTGAAATCCTGACAGCACTTTAAAACATATCATCAATTATATAAATCCTATAATCCTTTATGTACGTACGTTCAAAACATCAGATTTGAAAACTTAATGGCTATAAAACTTAATTACTCATTATAGCTCATTTAAAGTCAATTAAGTCTATTCATAATCGATTATCCTGTCCCTATAATCGATTATTACTCGAGTTTAAATTTGAATTTGAAAACTTAATGACTGAAATTAATATCTCATTTAAGTTCATTTAAAAGTCATTTAAGTTTTATTTTGAAAGCTTGTTTATGTGTGTGTGTGACCATTTTTAATTAGAGAGCTTTACTTACCATTTACAAGGGAATCTAAAACACACAATACAATTAATAAAAATTCCCTTGTCCCTTCTTAAAAGACTTGATCTTCTGGATGCTCTTTTCCACTATTTGCAATCTAGTCCTTCTGGGATTTTAGCTTTTCAAGCTCTTGACATCATAGCTTTGTTTTATTCCAACCTGAACTTTTCTAATGCACAAATTTCTCAATGATCGCATTAGTTCAAGGTATAGAAAAGAATATTTCACATTTAATTTCATGTACAAAGCTATGTATAATATTTTATCACATGAGACATATTTTAAGATAAGTATCATATTTATATTCCTTATGTCTTTAGGTATATTATAATAATTCCAAGTATAATTAATTAGATGCCAATTTATTATAATTCCAATCACAAATATATAACAGATATAATTAATTATTACGTGTGTATTCAACTTTTGTTATATCAAATATATTTAACACATGTATAATTAACTAATATAATATTCTCTAAGCATACCATCATTCATTAACAATCAAATAGTCACATAACATTTATCAACATAATAAACATTAAGTCTGATATTCTTTTTATTGAATTAATATCATGATATTCTATTTGTCAACGTCAAAGTCTATGTCACCTTTAGATTCACGTTCTCCCCCTTATTACTGTATTTGTCAACATCAAAACCACATGATATTATGGTTCACAAAAAGCATGGTCATTCCCCATTCCCTGCTGTCACAACTAGAGCTGTCAAACGGCCCGGCCTAGCCCTTTCGGGCAATTATGTAAATTATGCCGGGTCGGGCCAGTCCGAAATTACTTTGGACTATGAATTCCTTGGCCCAGCCTGGCCCTATGTCGGGTCAATGGGCCAATTTGGCCCTAATTATAAAATAATAATAATAATGAACAAAATAATTAAAAATAACAAAAAAAAAAAAAAAAACTTGATTTAAGTAGCGATGTTACTTGCTCTGTCAATTTTTCGACCACTTACTGGTGCATAAGACAGAAATGCAACATATTCAAATACCCTCATGGCTCAAAATGAATAAAAGAAAAGCTCAAAAGTTTAAAATGTCCATTTAATACCCTCATGGCCTCACTCATAATGCTTGAATCCACCGTTTGTCGACTTCACGATGTCCAATATATATATATATATATATATATATATATATATATATATATATATATATATATAAGATGAATAATAATAGACATTCTTACAGCAGCGGTGCAAGCAAGGTGTAAATAATATGATATACCACACCTTCAATTTTATCAAGCTGCAAATAATATGATATACCACACCTTCAACTGTTAAGACACCACACGTCCGTGCGTGTCTGCTGTGTGCTGTTAGTGCTCGTGAAACTGACTGAGGGAGTGAGGGAGGTTGATTGAACCCTAGGCTTGCAGCTGAGTGAAAGAAAGAAAGTGGTGCGTGTGCGTGATCTCTGTCATGTACTAGATTGGGCCATTTATTTTTCTACTTAATGGTTTTGGTTATTAGGAAACAGCCCAAAAGTCCCTAAGAGTAATAATAATAATCCACATAATTCTATCCAAAAAAATATCCAAACAAATAGTAATACGGGCCAGCCCAATATTTTTTCGGGCCAGCCTGGCCCAGGCTAATTGTCCTGCTGGGCCAATCAGGTTGGGCAAAAAAGACCCAGTTTTTTGGGCCAGTATTTTAAGAGCCCAGTTCAACCTTAATTTTGGGTTGTTCGGGCTGGCCCGAGGAGCTGAAATTGATAGCTCTAGTCACAACTGCCCAATCTTCAATATCAATTGAAAAAATGAAGGAAAAAGAAAATGTTTAAGAGAAATGGTCATGTGTCCTGATTCCAAAACAGTAAGAACGTGATTTTTCCTTATTATGATTAAACTTTTGAAAAAGTTCCTTACCTTCATCATGGGATTAAACAAACGTATGGGTTTAATGATACAATTTATGGTGTATTTGTTTTGTTAAGTATTTAAAAAAATTGACTTTAAAAATATAAAAATTTACAACAAAGATAAACTTTAATTAAAAAAATTTATCAAAAAAAAAACTTTAACTAAAAATATTTAAATTAAATATTATCATTAACTTTAATAAGGCCTGACATTAAAATTTGATTTAGGCCTAAAAACATGTTGGGCCAGTATGGGGTTATCACATATAGAAACTTAGAAAGATATGTTGTAACCAATATTTCTGTTTTAAGAAGCCATTTTTAGAAATTGTATGGTACGGATATTTTGTCACCAAGACTAGCTAGCAAATAATGCAATAGACAATTGCTCACTGCCTGCTCCCCATTTTGGGAAACCTATTGGGCTGTGAACCGACCCATTTTTGCTTTTCATTTCAAGTTTCTGCCTGGTTTAACATGTTTTGAGTATTTTTGGAGGTTGAATAGGTAAAACGGTTTAATGGTTTCAACCGAATTGGAATGGTGTTCGATCAACGGTTCAATTGGTTGGACTGATTTTTTTAATCCTTAGTTTGTAGAATATAATGTATTTATTGTTGTTTTTCAAAATTGTTATTTTTATAATGATGTAACATATATAACATCGATTAAATATACTTGTATAATTTATCTAAACAATTAATCAAAGAAAATATATTTCAATTATTGTTTTTTGTTGGGAACTGTAAGTGCATTGATTTTTTAACCCATAACGTCGCTACAATTTATTTGTTTGATTTGATATAGAGTATGTTTGGGTATAGACTTAATTAAGGGTGTGTTAAGGTATAAGCTATTTTTATAATCAAAGAGAAAATATAGTCAAATTGTTTTTATATAAGCTATAAGCTGTTTTCGTAAGCTATCATGAAGAGCTTATCAAAATAAGCTAAAAACAGTTTACGGACATGTCATAAGCTGTTTTTATAAACACTCTCACAAGTACTTATGCCAATAGATAAGCCTAAACAAGTTGTTTATAAATCAATCCAAACAGATCCATAGTGATGCTCCATTGTTGCTTTTTATCTATTTGGTGTTCGTTTGATTGAGATTATTCTCAACGTAAACATAAAAATTACACTTCCCAATTCTCGAGATAATTATTTTGGAAGTTATGTGAGAAAAAGTTTCCCAATTTTTTTTCAAACGTGATTTTACGTCTACAACATCCAAATCAAACATAGGTTTGTTTGTTTCTACACCAATGTATGTCACAAAGCAATGCTTTTGCATTATTGGATTAGTAGCATTCAGAATTATACAAAGTAATTTTAGTTGTAAAATTTTTACATTTATTTATTGTATATATTTTTTACAGTTTAATTTATATACATTGTTAGTGCAAAATGATTTTTACATTGATATATGTTAATCAATATGACTCCTCAAGAGGGGGTGAATTGAGGTTTAATCACTTTCTTGGAAACTTTGGTTTCTTAAAAAATTGTTCAAGAAACACTATGTATGATGCAAAGAAATTGAGTAGAAGAAGAGAATGACTATGTATGAATGACCTCAATTAAAAATCAGAGTATTAAATCCACCACAATTAACCAAATACGATCCAGAACAACAATTAAGCAATAATTGCAAGAACTAGAAGAGTGAGGGAAAGAGATGATCATACAAACGATTTTACTAGTTCGATCACAACCTGGGTAATCTACATCCAGCTCGCAAGAACCTCGAGAGATTCCACTATTTGAAAATTATTTACAAGAGTACAATTTACAAAATCTAAAGGATGCCCTACCTTTTACCTTTGATTATTTTGAGGTGCCCCACTCAAAATAATCATTACCTCCTAAGGATGCCTAACCTTAGATTCAAAGATTCCCCACCTTGGCTTCAAGGATTCCCCACCTTGAAATTGATTTGGATGCCCCATCAAATCAATGAAGCAACTCTTCTATTGCTTACAAGAAAAGTATTTCTAAAAAGAAATACAAGAGAAAATTATAATTGCCTTTTTACAAGATGAAGTATGAAAGCTCTAATGATTTTGTGGAGGTATTTTTGCAGAGTTTTGTTAACCCAAAAAGTCTTAATTTTCGTGTCAAAGGAACCCCTATTTATAAAGAAAAAGTTTAGAAGAGATTTTGAAAATTTTTAATTCTGTTTTTACTGAAGTAGTCGACTACTTTATAGTAGTAATCGACTACTTTGGTGTAACAGAACCAAGATTCAAGAATTTCAGCTGAGTAGTAGACCACCTGATTGAAATAGTAGACTACCTGACTAAAGTAGTCGATTACTCAAAAAAATAGTCGACTATTTTGATTCAAACACGTTTCTGGAATGCTGAAGAACAAAGTAGTTGACTGCTTAACCCAAGTTGTCGACTACTTGCCTTTTTCACATGAAAAATCAATTTTTTCTTTTCAAAGGCAAGTCCAGAAACTTGTTTTAAATGTCTTGAATCAAATTAAAATATTCTTCTAATCAGTTTAACTCTAAAATACTTATTACATCACTTACAACTTATACTTCAATCTTAAAGGTAATTTTACAAAATATTCCTTAAGAAAATATTAAACCCTTTAACAATTGGAGTTTATTCCTTGGTGCGCATTTGGAGATCAATCATTAAAGCCATATGTTGAACTTCAGTCTCCCACTTTTTGATGATGACAAATGCTTTAAACTCTTCATATCATTTGTTAACTCCTTTGTTGAATGAAGATATGGAATATTTTTTGAAAGCGTTTTTGAAAAAGACAAAACATAAATAAAAGAGATATGGAAAGAAGATGAACACGACAGTATATCTTAGTTCGGCCATAGACTACCCACGTAGCCTACGTCCAGTCCTCAAGGCAATACCACCAAGGGTTTTCAATCAACTCTAGTTTTTAAACAGGATAAACTATAACCTTTACAATTCAGAGAACCCTTAACACGAATCTCGGACATACTATCCATTGTGTAAGAACCCCAAACACTAGCTTTTAAACAGGCACAGCTAGAACCTTTACAATGAAGAGCACTCCTCACATACCAGGGGTATCGCCTCCCCTAGTGAAAGAGCCTCAAACAATAACCAATGGGATCACACCCACTGAACACTTACAAGAGATATACTCACTCTTGTAAGAATGGTAATCAATATATGGTTTGAGTCAATCCGACTCTTATCGATATAATGCATTCTTAATAGTGCGTTGATCCGCTGTCACACACGGGTCAAAAAGAACGAGTGATTTTAAAAAAAACTGCAGTTAGGGCACGACAAATCGAGTATCGTATGTCAAGGACTCTTGGATTGTTATTAACCTAGAAATAAATTTTGGGGGGGGGGGGGGTTAGATTCAACGGAAGAGGAATTGATTAAGAAAACAATGCGATTAATTGATTATCAATAAACTGAAACGATTAATCTGCTGTTTCGGTTTCCCAACTATCATTGATTCACATAAATTTCAAGCCCTAAGCGGATTCTAATCCCTTTTCCGATTGTAGCGGCAATTAAACAAGCACAATTGACACTACGAGATATATGTTCCTATTTGCGAATTAAGCAAACGGATTGAAGCGCTCGTGAATTAAGAAAACACGATCAACACACGCGAATTAAGCAAACGCGATCAAGGTATAAGAACATAGAATCATCGGAATAAATCAATACTTATTCTATACAACTTGAATTAAGCAAACAAGGCATACAGAATGATATTAAAAGAGACAAGCAAAGCAAATTGATCGGGAATTATGGAACCTCAAGTGTCGGCGGAAACCGATTACAGCAGACTAATCCCTGGTGATTAGTTCTCCATCAAAAACATGATACAAACCCTTAGAATAGATTAAAAACAGTGAAAATTGTATGTCATTTGCGTCTGCCCTGGTCCTTTTTATAATCAGGATTCGCGTCGGCCAGGCCGTGACGCATTCTGCCAAGGGCGCGTATTCAAATTCCAGTCTGTCACGGTCGTGATGCTTTCTGACTTTGGGTGCTGATCTGTCACGGCCGTGACCTCCATCACGACTGGGCCGTGATCAATTCTGTTCTTCAGGGTTCTCTCATCACGCCCGTGAAGGGTATCACGGCTGGGCCGTGATGCTTTCTGACTTCCAGGGTCTTCTCATCACGCCCGTGATGGTCATCACGGCTGGGCCGTGATGCTCTCTGATCTTCATGGGTGGCTCATCACGACCGTGACCAGTGTCACGGCTGGGCCGTGATGGCTTCTGCTTCAAGAGTCCTTCCCTTTTTGCTCTTCTTATTAACCTGAAAACATGAAATAGCAGTGAATGCTTTATTTGACTCAAAATTAACTAAATTGTCCTAAACTACTTAAGAAACTCAAAATGTTGCTTGAGGACAATTAAATCCAATTTTGGGTGAAAACAAGATTAAACTCAAGTAATTAGTGCAAAAGTCATGGTCTTACTAGTTATAAAACTAGTCGAGTCAGAGGCTTATCATGCGTGCAGATAAAAACAAATTGAAGCACAATACAATATCACCTATATGGTGTGTAAAGCTCTCTCAATATTATATGATAAAAGTGTAAGAGTAGTGAGAGTAGTTGGGAGAGAAAAGTTTGACAGAGTTTTGGCACAGATATAAAATGATAATTTCGTGCTCTGAATTGTGCCTAAGTTTCCTTTATATATGCCATGAAAGATTAGGTCAAAAACTCTCCAAAGCTCAATTTCTGCACATAATAATCGATTATTTTAACTCATATTTAAAAAAACGCCACTTTACGACAGTCGCGGCATAATGGATTATGCTAATCGATTATTTCAGCATAATGGATTATGCAATCGATTATTGACAGCATAATGGATTATGCTAATCGATTATTGGTTCTCTGTTTGAAATCCTGACAGCACTTTAAAACATATAATCTATTATATAAATCCTATAATTGATTATGTACGTTCAAAACATCATATTTGAAAACTTAATGGCTATAAAACTTAATTACTCATTAAAGCTCATTTAAAACCAATTAAGTCAATTCATAATCGATTATCCTATCCCGATTGTTGCTCGAGTTTAAATTTGAATTCGAAAACTTAATGGTTGAAATTAATATCTCATTTAAGTTCATTTAAAAGTCATTTAAGTTTTATTTTGAAAGCTCGTTTATGTGTGTGTGTGCGTGACCATTTTTTGATTAGAGAGCTTTACTTACCATTTACAAGGGAATCTAAAACACACAATACAATTAATAAAAATTCCCTTGTCCCTTCTTGAAAGACTTGATCTTCTGGATGCTCTTTTCCAATAATTGCAATCGAGTCCTTCTGTGATTTTAGCTTTTCAAGCTCTTGACATCATAGCTTTGCTTTATTCCAACCTGAACTCTTCTAATGCACAAATTTCTCAATAATGGCATTAGTTCAAGGTATATTAAAGAATATTTCACATTTAATTTTGTGTACAAAGCTATGTATAATATTTTATAACATGAGACATATTTTAAGATAAATATCATATTTATATTCCTTATGTCTTTAAGCATATTATAATAATTCCAAGTATAATTCTATGCCAATTTATAATAATTCCAATCACAAATAAATAACATATAATTAATTATTACATGTGTATTCAACTTTTGTTTTATCAAATATATTTAACACATGTATAATTAACTAATATAATATTCTCTAAGCACATAATCATTCATTAACAATCAAATAGTCACATGGCATTTATCAACATAATAAACATTAAGTCCAATTCCAATATTCTTTTTATTGAATTAATATCATGATATTCTATTTGTCAACGTCAAAGCCTATATCACCTTTTGATTCACATTCTCCCCTTATAATTTATCAACATCAACTCCCCCTCCCCCAAAATACTTTCAAGATTTGACTTTATTGTTTATGAGAACCTTTTTAGAAACAAATTATATTTAGTGCATAGGGGATTATCATTTAATTGCACTTTACATTCAAGGAAAATCAATTTGGATGTTTAATATCAGAAAAAAATAATCAATGTAGATATTGGATCTTTTATTTTATAATATCACTTGATATCAAACGACACACTTGTTGAATAATGTTTATATCTTGTAGAACATAGTGGTAATAATTTTTATCACAATGATTGATATGTTTCTCACATTTAGATTTAGAGGATCTTTCTAATTAATTTGTATTTAGTCTCTATCCTTCATATTTAGTTAAGTTCCAAGATTCAAATTTAAGAATATTTGAATTTTGAATTTTCAAATCTTGGATTAATTTAGCAAGAGATACTCAAGTATAAAAAGTGCCAAATTTATTAACCACAATCTTAATGAATTTCCATTTATGTATTTAAGGTATATTAAAATTTTCCATAAATCTGAAAACTTTTGAATTTTAATCATTCCTCAATAAATATTGATTTGATCATCATATTTCCACCATAAAAATTTTCAAAATAGCCAAAAAGAATTTTGAATTTGAAATTTGAAATATGAAATCTTGAACCATTAAAAAGAAATATTATCAGAATTTCTGTTGATCACAAAAATCGATCCTTAATAAATTTTGGAATCAATCAATATCAAGATTTTATTACCACAATCTTAATGATTTTCAATTTTGAAAAGATTGTGATTTATTAACTTGCCGCTCCCTGCCATTGTTGGCTCCTACGCACAAAATCACTTGCAATCCATCATTCTTCACTCTTCAACACTAAAACATCACTTCCCTACTCCATGGCAGCGTGCGCAAAGGACCCGGCTTTAGCCGCCATAAGATGAAACGATGCCGCCGCCGCAGGGCACCTGAAAGTGGTATCCATCTTCATCACCAGCATGATAGGCATGTCGTCTCCGGTGATGCTCGCACGGTGGTTCCAAGGGAAGTAGTTTTACGACAAGGCCATCGTGGTGATAAAGTGTTTTGCCACCGGCGTCGATGCTCCCGTGGAAGGACTTCCTCTTCGCCTGGTTGGTGACCCCGATGGGTGCCATCATGGCGCTTCTTGTCGACGTGGCGACCATGTCACACGTGGACCACGCGTCGGTGTGGGTGGCGGCGGAGGAAAAAGATGGAGCAAGGAGGGAGGCGGTGCAAGCGAACGGGGAACTTGGGGACCAAGGAGCTCTGATTATGTTTTTGTTTTTTTAATTATTTTAAAATTTTAATTAAATAATAAAATAGAGAAAGAAAATATAAAATCCACACCGTACACGTCATTCGTCAATTCGTATCAAGCACCATTCGTCATTTTGTCTCTCTTCCCTGTTTTCTCGAGAAACCATGATCGATTGTATAATCGATTTTCCCATAAGATTTTCAATTTTTTAATAACAAGGAAGATTTGTAAATTATTCAAATTAGTTATACCATGCTTCACATAAATAATCAAACATCATTCAAGCATATTCATGGCATCTAGAACAAATTTCATACAATATTTTGACAGAGTTTGATTAATTTCATATGAACATCTTTATCAGCATACTTCCATTTAATAAATTTTACATGAGAGCACATATGGGAAGTAGAGGATAGAGTTACCTCATTTAGTGAATTTTCAAGACTATTCTTTCTTACCCACTTTTGATTGAGTTTGAATCTTGCTCTAAAATCGTCTATCTTGTTGTTCTCTGAGTTGTTCATCAAGATACATTTGCTTCCTTCGGTAATGATTGCATTTTCTAACTTGTGAGGCTTTCTTCTTGATGCCCTCTCTTTTACCAAGATAGATTGCTTCTCCATTGTGGAATTTTCCTGCACATATGAAGTAGTAGAGAAACTTTTTGGTACCCATTTCATTTTGGGTCCTTGAAGGTTAGTGGACAAGATATATCTGCCTTTAGGGATCCAAGTAAATTTATTTCTCATAAATTGATTTTTCCTATTGATGCACATATGAGAAATATGTCCTATCCTTCCACAATAATTACATAGCATATGCTTTTTATTTATCATATGACAATTTTCATTTCCAACTATAGAATATTTTTGACCTTTATATATGTCATGTCTAACAATAGATGAATCATAGTTGGCTTGAATTTCTTCTTCTTCATACGAGAATTGTTCACATGTGAAGCTTTTTGTTTTAGCAATTTCAGGAAATAATTCCTCAACTTGATTATCAAGAAATATTCAATTTTTATAACATGAAGATGATTCAAATTAGAATTTTAAAATATTTTCTTCAAAATGAATAGCATATTCATTTTTCAGTTTTTCTAAATCACTTTCAATGGAAGAAATATTTCTCAAGCAATTCAAATTTTTATTTTCTAAAGTCCTGAATTCATCATACAAATTATTGTATGCATATAACCATCTTTCAAAGGATTGAGTTTAGAATCTATTACATCCAAGTTTCTTTAAGTTGCTTGGAGAGTTATTTCTATTTTCTTGACCATTAGTTCTTTGCTTTTGTGGTCCTTCTTCTTGGCATGTTCTTGAGGATGTCTTTCCTCCAATTAATTTTGCCCTTTCCTGAAATTACTTTCACTCTCAAAATTGTTAGTGACACGATAATTATAATCAAGGACATTCAAAATATCCTTGGCACAATCACAATTTTTGATTTTCTCATAAGCATAATCGCATAGACAGTTCCGAAGAATTTGCATAGATTTGAGATTCAAGCCAAAACAGTTTTTATCACACTCAGTCTAATGTTGTTTGGGTTTGAGAATGAATCCATGGACTCCAATATCCCATAAATCAACATCAATTGACTGCATATAAATTTCAATTCTCATTTTCCAATAAATGAAATTCTCAACATCAAAGAATGGTGGTTTGTCAATTTAGAAACCATACATTTTGGAAAACTTGAAAAGATTGCCAAAAGGATCTTAACACTAAGTTGTTAAGCTACTGACCAGCGTCGAAGCTCTGATACCAATTGTTGACCGCGGTAACCATCACCCAAGAGGGGGAATGAATTGGGTTTTAAGTAAAGATGAAATCTTTTTCGATAAAACAAAAACCCTTTTCAAATATAAACAAAATTTGCAGCGGATATTAAATTCTTTTCAAATTAAACCGTCGTCGCGTGCAAGTAAAAGCATTTTTGCAAAAGACAAAACATAAATAAAAGAGATAGGGAAAGAAGATGAACACGACGATATATCCTGGTTTGGCCACAGACTATCCACCTGGCCTACGTCTAGTCCCCAGGGCAAACGGGTATTGGTTTTGTGCACTAAAATCTACGTATCTAAGAGTGGTGCATCAGTATACATTTCGTGATTTGCACACTTTTGACTTGGAGTCGGTTATTTTTGGAATGAGGTATTAAACTTGAAAGTTTAAAATGGTGATTTGGTCGTGAGACTTTTAGGTCCGACATGAAAAGATTGTACACAAAGAAAACTACGAGATCAAAACGTTTTACATGCATTTTTGGGACAGACGTGCCTTTGCATAGGATTTGAATGCTTGATGGCAATTCATGACGTTTGCATCACTGTGCCTTGATACCACGAAACCATATACTATGAATAGTACTCACTGTGCCTCGTTTTGGACAGTGATATGGTTAATGTGAACTCTGCCTTATCTGGCAACGATTCTGCCTTATTGACATTGATTCTTCCTTACTCGACAATGAGAGCCTGATCTGCTCATTTATTTGCTGGTTGGAGCTCTGGAGATTAGGTATCAAAGTTAGATGATGAATATTGAAGTGTCATTATTTTTAAAACGACTATGATTGTCGGGTATGACACCCTTTGATAAATAAATTGTTTATCTTTGACTATACATGTTATATGATGTTTGTGTGTCGTGCATGTAGTTATCGTGATCAAATCCATATATTAGTATCTCACCTTTACATGTATCTGTTTTTCTGGTTTTGCTATTATACCTTGGTACACGCGTACAGAAGGTGCAGAAGAGGTTTTCAGTTTCACTTGGGGATATTAGTCTCAATCCTTGAAGAGGTCTAATGTCAGGTATAATGGTGAGGACTACATGGGTCTTCCCCATGAATATCTTTTAGAACGACCAGTTTAGGTTTTTGATATGTTATGGATTAATGTTAGTATGTATGTTTATGCCTCAGAGAGCCTTTATTTTTGGATGGAATGTAAATGGCTCGAAGAGCCTTTCTTTTGGATGAAAAATTTAAAATCTTTCATTTTGGTCTTGTATAGTTTGTTTATGTAAATATTTTCAGAAAAATACCATATTGATGTTTTTTTTTGTATGACTGGAACTTCTTGGATGAAAATATAAAATTTTCAGCAGGTGTTTTTGTTTGGGATGTTGGAATTACAGAGGAGATTCAGTCAACATTTTTGTAAAAAATTCTAGATCTTATTTCAAGTATGTTTCTAAATAATAGGCTTGCCAGGCTAGGATTGTAAGCATGTGCACCGATCACGGCTTAGGTTTTTGGGTTGTGACAAATTTTATATACTTGACTAGACTTTATGCAGTGATAGCTGAAAATGTGGGGTTAATATTTTCTACCGCAACCGTGGGAAAAAAATTTATACCCAAGTTTTCTGACTTAAAGTAAATAAATTTTCGAATACAATTAGCAAATTTGTTTTTAATTTATTTCCACATGTGTTTACGAGGTAATGCCCAAGGGGTTGTTACATTTCACAATGAATAGCATATTCATTTTTCAGTTTTTCTAAATCACTATCAATGGAAGAAATATTTCTCAAGCAATTCAAATTTTTTTTTTCTAAACTCCTAAATTCATCATATAAATTATTGTATCCATATAACCATTCATCTTTCAAAGGATTGAGTTTAGAATCTATTACCTCCAAGTTTCTTTGAGTTGCTTGGAGAGTTGTTTCTATTATGTTGCATTTATGATGCACATGGCATCATCATTACCAACTATAAGGAAAATGCACTTAGGTCCTTAAACTTTTTCTTAATTGCTTTTTGGTCCCTAAACTAGTTTCATGATACACTAAGTGAAGTGAATCAATTTTGACTCTTCCAAACCAAGTTTGGGCTGCGGTTTTTAGCCCAATTCCATGGCCAAGAGTTTATTTTTCATGAAGCCAAATTACATCATAAATATTCCTATTTCATTCTTTAAGACTTAAGCGTTTTATGTTGAAAATTCAAGTAATGGACTTGGACTTTCCTTGCTAAATTTCGCATGGCCCAAGCCCAAGCCCCCTGAAGTTTTGCTTCATCCATTTAGATGATGCAAACTTACTCTCCAAGCTCATTTCTTCTTCTACTAGCTTCTATCATCTTCTACATTCTTCATTTTCTCTCTAACCCAAAATCTTGAGTTTGTGAAGCAAGTGTGTGATTCCTTGCCATTTTTCAAGATCCAAGAGGTGATTCATGTTCTTCATCATCTTTTAGTTGTTGTTTCTTCAAATCATTTCTTGTTTTGAAGCTTTATTCAATATGTTTATCTTAGTTGTTCATGTCTTTAGAAAATGATAAAAAAATCATAGAAAAATCTGAGTTTGAAACCAATTTCTATGTTCTTGTCATCATGTATATGTTCTAAATCCAAGATTATGTTGAAATCAAAAATGTCCTTCCCTTTTTACTCATCAAGGCCGAACCTATAGAGGTGAAGTTGAAGGAGATTTTGTTCATGTCTTTTGTAAATAATCATGTATATTAGCTTGTTAATATATATGTTTAGGGAATCCAAGTTGTTTTGTCAAACAAAAATCCCTAGCCCTATGAACATGTCATGGCCGAAACTAGGCGTGTGTGAGTTAGGAAGTTTTGATTTCCAAACTTAGTTGTTTAGTCACTAATCCATGATCTTGGTTAATTAAGGATCATTAATCCATGACTTAATCATGATTAGGAATTTTTAGTCACAAAGACCCTTGAGTGGAAACTATGAGGAAGGAGTGGACTATGCTGCTCAGGCTATGGAACATGTGGCAGCTGCTATTTCCAATCAAACTGCATTTATGAATGCCCAGAATCTACAAGTTACGGAAGACAAAGCTCTGATTGTGTTTCGAAGCCAAAATCCTTCACAATTTGGTGGGGATGCTGATAATGAGAAAGCTGATTTATGGATTCAGGAGCTAGAGAAAATCTTTGAATTGGTGGTTACTCCTGCAGAAGTAAAGGTTACTTATACTGCTTTCCTGCTGATAGGAGATGCGGCGTATTTGTGGAAGGGTGTTCAACAACTGCTTGGAGCTGATCATCAGGAGATTACCTGGAACGTTTTCCGAACTGCATTCATGGATAAGTATTTTCTAGAGAGCGTTAGGATCGGGAAAGAAATGGAATTTATGGGATTACAACAGCAAGACCTGTCTGTGGGAGAGTATGGGGCAAAGTTTGAATCGCTTGCCAAATATTTCCGATTCTTCCTAGCACAACCAAATGAAAGCTGGAAATGTGAGAGGTTTGAAGCGGGTTTAAGGTTCGAGTTAAGGAATCTGTTTTACCTCTGAAACTTCGAACTTTTCAAGCTTTAGTTGAGATGAGTGGGAAGATTGAGCAGATGAGGAAAAGAAGAAATGATAAGGGAAATGTTGGAGGACCCTCTAGATCCAAGGATCAATCTCATAATCAGGGAGAAAAGCAAGTGCAGAGAGAACCTTATTTCCGACCACCAGGAAATGACCAGAATCGACAACAACATCATTCGAATTTTGCTGCAGCAGGGAGTAGTGACCAAAATAATCAAAATCAAAGTCAAGTTAGAAGGTGCTTCAGCTGTGGAGATACAAGACATATGTTGGATACTTTCCCTGTGAGGGGAGCTAAGTGTTTCAAATTTGGTCAAGTGGGACATTTGGCAAAGGATTGCAATACACCAAAGGGAGCTAAGTGTTTCAACTGTGGCCAAATGGGACATTGGGCGAAGGATTGCAATGCACCAAAGCATGGACCGACTGTCAATAATACCGAAGCAAATAAGCCGACAGTTGCGGGTAGAGTTTTTCATGTGTGGAGTGCTAAGACTGCAAGCTTTGACGGTAATCTTTTAACTATACTTTTTGAATTTGAGTATAATTCATACTTTTATTTCGATGGATTGTGTGTGGATGTGTTGGAATTACCTGTCTTTGTGATTATTATGAGATGATTGTTTCAAATTTCAACTATTCAACTAGTTATTGTGAAATTCTATATGTTGGACTGTCCTATTGTTGTTTAGGATAGACAATTTCTTGACAAAACAAGTTTCTCAATGAGACTTAGTCTAGTCACTTTTACTTTTGGTATAAGTGATCCAGTCTGAATTTGTCGGACTGTCCATTTAAAAAATAAAAAAAATAAATCATTGTTGATAAGTTCCTTGTGAAAGAAGAAACTTTCTTAGATTCATGTTTGTAAACGTGTACCTATCATACATTTTTACTTCCCTGAACCTATTAAAGAATTTTTATGCACTAGATATTCTGGTATTCCTTTCAGATTGATGCAATTCTTTCTTTTATATACTTTCTTGTGAGAGTCCAACCTTGGGATTAAGAAATCCTGTTTAGTTTCGATTCAAGAAATTTCGATGACGAAATTTGTTTTAGTGGGGCTGTAATGTAACACCCCGATTTTCACTGTTTTAAATAACAGAAATAAGTATGATTATGTTTATATATTTATATGAGTGTTAGAAAATTATTTTAAATAAACGGAATTCATCACTCAATTCTACTTGAACGTAGAAAGCTACGATTAAAATTTACGTTGGAAAGTCAGGCGAATCCCGACCCGCGAATTTCATTGACAGTATAATTATACTGCTCAAAAGACCTAATTTTAATTCGTGAACAAAAAAACTTAAGATTTTTATTTTATTTCCTACGATAGTGTATTTTTAGAATTATTTCACAAAAAAGTGAAATATTATATTTTATCCGGGCAATATCTTAATCGGTTAAGCGACGGAGCTGAATACGGGATTTCTGGAAGCCGCTAAGGGATAATGTCAATGAGTCATCTAAGATGACTCACCCATGTGAAGCATTTATGATGCACATGGCATCATCATTACCAACTATAAGGAAATTGCACTTAGGTCTTTAAAATTTTTCTTAATTGCTTTTTGGTCCCTAAACTAGTTTCATGATACACTAAGTGAAGTGGATCAATTTTGACTCTTCCAAACCAAGTTTGGGCTGCGGTTTTGAGCCCAATTCCATGGCCAAGAGTTTATTTTTCATGAATTCAAATTACATCATAAATATTCCTATTTCATTCTTTAAGACTTAAGTATTTTATGTTGAAAATTCAAGTAATGGACTTGGACTTTCCTTGCTAAATTTCGCATGGCCCAAGCCCAAGGCCCATGAAGTTTTGCTTCATCCACTTAGATGATGCAAACTTACTTTCCAAGCTCATTTCTTCTTCTACTATCTTCTATCATCTTCTACATTCTTCATTTTCTCTCTAACTCAAAAGCTTGAGTTTATGAAGCAAGTGTGTGATTCCTTGCCTTTTTTCAAGATCCAAGAGGTGATTCATGTTCTTCATCATCTTTTAGTTGTTGTTTCTTCAAATCATTTCTTTTTTTTTGAAGCTTTATTCAATATGTTTATCTTATTTGTTCATGTCTTTAGAAAATGATAAAAAAATCATATAAAAATCCTTTGAGTTTGAAACCAATTTCTATGTTCTTATCAACATGTATATGTTCTAAATCCAAGAATATGTTGAAATCAAAAATTTCCTTCCCTTTTTACTCATCAAGGCCGAACCTATAGAGATGAAGTTGGAGGAGATTTTGTTCATGTCTTTTGTAAATAATCATGTATATTAGCTTGTTAGTATATATGTTTAGGGAATCCAAGTTGTTTTGTCAAACAAAAATCCCTAGCCCTATGAACATGTCATGACCGAAACTAGGTGTGTGTGAGTTAGGAAGTTTTGATTTCCAAACTTAGTTGTTTAGTCACTAATCCATGATCTTGGTTAATTAAGGATCATTAATCCACGACTTAATCATGATTAGGAATTTTTAGTCACAAAGACCCTTGAGGCCGTGACCATGTAGGAAGGATTTTGATGGTTTTAATTTTTTGATTAGTCATTGATTGATTGTGGTTGTTGAAGGTTAGGTGTATCGATTATACATGGGTCGTGAACCGGAGTTTGACGTACATTCGAGGAAGGAGATCGGAAGATAAATTCTACGAGAGGTAAGAGGGGATTGCTTGAGGGATTTTTTCGATGGCTACATGCTATCTGTGTTGGTTTGTATGATTTATCTGTGGTTGTGATGTTTGGTTTGTGGTTGTGTTATTTATTTGTGTATGGTTATCTGCATTTAATTGTTTATTTATAGTTATATATTATGATGTTGTGATGTATGATCTACCTGATAAAAATTGTTATGATGTTGTTGATTGTTGTTTGAGAAGCTTGACAGGGGTCAATGCTCAATCAATTAACCAGATAAAAGCTTTAATAAGCTTTATAAATTATATTCAATGTTTTTGAGAGAAATGTTGAAATATAATATTGATGAAACATTTTATTTGGACAAATAAGGAATATTTGAAAATATTATTATTTTAATGATTTATTAGTGTAAAAGTAATTTATGAGTCACGGTGAGGGTGTAACCATGAAATTATTTTTGTACTGCTAATTTTTATGTAAGAAATTCCGCAATATTATAAAAATATATTTTATGAAATTAATCTTCGAAAATAACTTAATTATGATTTTAGAAAATCATCTAAGTGGAAAAAGCTAAGATTTGGCTTAAATGGCTTTAAAAATACTAATTGACAACAATTAGGAAAAATATCAACGACAAGTGTTTCGAAAATAGCAGTACGTATTTTTAATAAGTTTGAACCTCAAGTGACTCACTTTTCTGAAAACTAAGTTTTTGTATCAGATGGATTTTATAAAAAGGATTTACTAATCGAAATGATTTTCCGAAACCAAGTTTTGACTTAACTGCGTTAAAAGTGTATTGGAACTTAGTAACCAAGACGTCGGGGTATTAAGGTTCTTGGGTGTTGTGGACTTGGTGTCCTTTGGACTTTGAGGTCTTGTAGACTTGTGTCTACTGCATTAAAACATTTAAGATGTTTTCTATTACCACGAACCTAAGACTGATTGCAAGGTTTAGGAGTTTCGTGATTGAGCACTCGGATTTTGAGGTCCCGTGTTATTAATGAAAGTGTTTAAAGATGTGTAAAACTGTAATGGGTCGTAAGCTTTTGAGCTTCGACAAGGAAAGATTAAACACAAAGAAAAGTGTCAAGAACATAGTGTTTTTGCTTGCATTTGGCAGACGTGCCCGTTATGTTCTGGCTGTGTGCCTGTATTCTGGCTGCGTGCCTGGTGTCCTGGCTCCGTGCCTGTATTCTGGCTGCGTGCCTGTGTTCTGGCTGCGTGCCTGGTGTTCTGGATGTGTGCCTGGTGTTCTGGATGCGTGCCTGGAGCTTGATCAACTCATCACTTGTTGGGATATCTCAGGAGATTAAGTGTGAATGTTTAGATGGTGTATATGGTGTGTTCATGCATATTTTTCCAAAGGATGATGTTTGGGGTGTGAAACCCATTATGAGATTATATGTTTTAGTATGAATGCTTGTATAGACATAACATATTTATGTGTGTTTTCTGTTGTGTTGCGCCTGTGGTCATCGAGTTAAATCCATATATTGGTTTCTCACTCTTGCATGTTTTATTTGTGGTTTCTTTCCTATTTATATATTGGGGAGTTCAGAGGAGCCACTGAAGGATTATGGCATCAACAAGAAGAAGGCTACTTAGCTCGGAGTATACTGACGCTACTGCCTTGTGTTATAGTGTCTGTTAGTTATGACCAGCTTAGGTTTTATTTAATGTAGTGTTGTTGTTATTAAATAATGATCTATACTATTAAAGATCTAAGTGTGAAAACAATATGAGGCAGTATAGTTGTATGGCTTATACATACTTATATATTTAAGTTTGGTTATGCTTACTTGGTTGTTGTAATGTTGAAAAGGAAAAGAAAAAAATTTATCACGATTTTGAGAATGAGAAATAATAATAACAAGAAAATATTATTTTTTCGAAAGCAACCAGCAAATATTCTTTTAATTTATTTTCCGAAAATAGGTAACCATGTAATGCCCAAGGGGGGTGTTACAAAATATATGAAGAACATATAGTTAAATGATGATGAGGATCATGGATTACTTCTTGGAATTGAAGAAAAGTGAAAGAATCACTAAGTTGCTTCACAAAGTAAGCTTATGGAACTTAAGAGTTTTTGGAAAAATGATGAAAGCTTCATGATGAAGATGATGAATGCCTTAAATAGAAGTGAGATGGCCTCATGGGGAGGGCTTTGGGCCGTGAGTTTAAGGGCAAAAAGGGTCCAACTCATAAATTTTGAGGGACAAAATGGTAATCTTGTACAATGACATTTTTGTAGTTAAAACCAACATTAAGGACATAATTGTAAGATCCCTAAAATGTCATCATGACTAAGGTGAGTCATCCATATGACTCATCCCTTGTGAGTCACCACTTGTCTTCATCCATTGAATATCGGATTTTGTCTCTGCACGTCCGTTCTCGACTTCGTCGATTACCTGATTTAGGGTTTTTACGCTCGAATCAAGTTTAAAACCTATTTATTTTGAAAATTTTCAAAATAACCTATATTGTTGGAAATGAGATATAAATCTATTCATTTCGTTCTCGGGTCAAAATTATGTTTTGTGATCAGTAAAAGCTTACTGTTAGTGAAAAAGCAGACCGGGTTCCGTCTGAATTTTCAACCAAAAATTTAACCGTATACTTATCAAAATAAGTATAATATGAATATGACTTTGGTTTTCCAAAATCATTTTCTAAGTCTCGGATAAAAATATAAATGTATTTATATAATTTCTGATATTAGAAAGTAGCGAAAAGTCGGGGTGTTACATGGCCCGAGGCTAATTGGCCTACTGGGCCAATCGGGCTGGGCCAAAAAGACCCGATTTTTTTCAGGCTAGTATTTTAAGAGCCCAGCTCGACCTTAATTTTGGGTTGTTTGGGCTGGCCAATCAGATCGAGCTGAAATTGACAGCTCTAGTCACAACTGCCCAATCTTCAATATGAATTGAAAAAATGAAGGAAAAAGAAAATGTTTAAGTAAGCGAAATGGTCATGGGTCCTAATTCCAAAATAGTACGAACGTGATTTTTTCCTATGATGATTAAACTTTAGGAAAAAATTCCTTACCCTCATCATGGGGTTAAACAAACGTATGTGCTCATTGATACAATTTATTGTGTATTTGTTTTGTTAAGTATTTAAAAAAATTGACATTTAAAATATAAAAATTTACAACAAAGATAAACTTTAATTAAAAATATAATAATTTAAATTAAATATTATTATTAACTTTAATAAGGTCTGACATTAAAATTTGCTTTAGGCCTAAAAACATATCGGCCAGCCGTGCGCATATAGAAACTTAAAGATATGTTGTAACCAAGGCAGTGGCTAGGGTGTGCGACCAAGCCATGTCGCTCATGGTGAGCGATTTAAATGAATCAGTCACAACCGTAGGATCTCATCTATTGTTGAAGGCGTAAATTACGATCTCCACATCTTATTTTTCCTCTCTCCCTCCACTTTCTTCTTTCCTCTCTCCTTTCTCCTCTCCCTGAAACGTCTTCTTCTCTCTCTCCCCATCCTCTCTCTCCACGATTCTCTCTCTCTATTCTCTCGCACAACATAACCTTCAACCTTCAACCTTTCACTCATTTCCCTCTTAGAACCTCAATGAAGTATAAGAAGAAGCCTAACACTTCCAAATGACATCATCATCATCTACAATAGTACACTCTCGCATTCTTCTTCACCACCATCTTCATCATAACCACTGCCATCGATGCCTCCACCACCGTGTCACCTACGGAACCGCCATCCTTTGCGCCATAGTTGCCGGCAGGCCTAACCAGTACATCGAATGTTACCAAAAACGACACCCTCATTCCAGTGCTACCCAACGTTTCATTTCAAGCAATCTCCGGTGGGCGGAGCTTCTTCTGCTACCTCAGGTCCGGTGGCTTCAGCCTCCACTGCTGGGAGTCCGGGACACCACTGCATCAAACGCAGTGTTCCAACCCAAGAGATTATATCACAGTGACTTGGTACAGTTGACTGATATAACGATGATGACGATCATGTTTGTGCAAGAGAGTTGCACTCTGTTATTCAGCTTCAGAGTTTTTATTATCAGGTCTTGCTTTGGGAGCAGATTTCACTTGTGCTATTAGGAAAAGGAATGGACTTGTTGTGTGCTGGGAAGGTGGCTAATGATGTTGGTCTAATAAGCTTAACTTGCCTAAAGATGTTCCATTGGGAATGGTTCTGCCTGGTCCATGTGTTAAAAATCTCCACTTAATTTCCTCCCTGAAAAGATAAAATAATTTATTCATCACACCATAATTTACATCTACAACTACAACTTTCGTGTCGAATATGCATTACTTATTCCATTAGCAAGAGCATCAGCAGCTATAAACACAAGAAAACCCTTCAATGCATCTTCAGAGTAGCCGGTGTTGTGTACGTACCCTCCATAACCATAATTAATCTGTTCTACGAGAAATCCTTTTACCCTCTTTGCTTTGCAACTATCAAAGTTCAAAATACATTAACATGGAATGGCTGCATCTTGGTTGCGTTGTCTACTTGCATTGCTTCTTATCATGTCAACTATCGTATCATAGTGCAGAGTGGCAAGGGAGGACTTAGGTGTGGACCTTCGTGGGATAGGAGTTGGACTTGGAGCAGGGTTAGGCCTTGGAATATAGGAGGTGGAGGCAATAATGTGCAAGAGAATAGAGAGAGGAAGAATTGGAGAGAGAGGATGACGCAGAGAGAAGAAGACGATAAAGAGAGAGGAGAGAGGAGAGAGGAGAGAGGAGAGAGAGAGGAAAAATAAGATGTGGAGATCGTACTTTACACCTTCAACAACAATGAGATCCGACGGTTGTGACTAATTCATTTAAAACGCTCACCATGAGTGATATGACTGGGTCGCGCACCCTAGCCAACGCCTGTAACCAATATTTCTGTTTTAAGAAGCCATTTTTAAAAATCGTATGGTACGGATATTTTGTCACCAAGACTAGCTAGCAAATAATGCAATAGACAGCTGCTCACTGCCTGCTCTCCGTTTTGGGATTGCGGAGTGAATTTGAGATTTAAGAAGTAAGTTAAGTTGTGGACTAATGACGTTTTTGGGTTAAAATCAAACTGGTCCAGACACAAACCAGCCCAAACTTGTTTTATATTTAAAAAAATTACACAAACCTATATTGGGCGATGAACCGACCGATTTTCGATTTTCATTTCAAGTTTCTGCCTGGTTTAACATGTTTTGAGTATTTTTGGAGGTTGAATAGGTAAAACTGTTTAATGGTTTCAAGCGGAATTGGAATGGTGTTCGATCGACGGTTCAATTGATTGGAATGATTTTTTTAATCCTTTGTTTGTAGAATATAATGTATTTATTGTTGTTTTTATAAATTGTTATTTTTTATATTGATGTAACATATATAACATTGCTACGATTTATTTGTTTGATTTGATACAGGGTCTCTTCGGGTAAACGACTTAATTAAGGATCTGTTTGGGTATAAGCTATTTCTATAATCAAAGAGAAAATATAGTCAAACTATTTTCATATAAGCTATAAGCTGTTTTCGTAAGCTATCTTAGAGAACTTATCAAAATAAGCTAAAAACGGTGTACGGACATGTCATAAGCTGTTTTTATAAACTCTTCGAAACACTCCAACAAGTACTTATGCCAGTAGATAAGCTCAAACAAACTGTTTATAAGTCCATCCAAAGAGATCCATAGTGGTGCTCCATTGTGTATTGCTTTTTATCTATTTGGTGTTCGTTTGATTGAGATCATTCTCAACGTAAACATAAAAATTACACTTCCCAGTTCTCGAGATAATTATTTTGGAAGTTACTCCCTCCGGACTTAATTATAAGAAAAAAACTAAATTCACACTTATTAAGAAAATTAGTTAAGTTAGTTTAATTATATTGATTTGTATAAAAAAGAGAGTTAATTATCTAGAGAATATATAATGCTCTTGGAAAAGTAAATGAAGAATTGGTTTGATTGGTTAATTTTCTTGATTTTTGCAATAATAACATTTAATACTGTTGACTTATTTGATTTTTGCTTATATTTGAGTTCAAAGAATATAGCTACCTTTTGCTTATATTTAGGTCCAGTTGAAGTATGTGAGAAAAAGTTTCCCAATTTTTTTTTTTTCAAACATGCTTTTACCTCTACAACATCCAAATCAAACATAGGTTTGTTTGTTTCGATAATACACCAATGTATGTCACAAAGCAATGCTTTTGCATTATTGGATTAGTAGCATTCAGAATTATACAAAGTAATTTTAGTTGAAATATTTTTACATTTATTTATTGTATATATTTTTTAGAGTTTAATTTCTATACATTGTTAGTGTAAAATGATTTTTATACTGATATCAATAATATCTTGACAAATCAATATTATTGTTATTCAGGGCCGGCCCTGAGATTTTTGGATGCCCTGGACGAACTCAGGAAAATGGTGTCCTCATAATCATTTGAAGATTGTCCTCCTTACATTTTTTGCTGCAAAATCTTTAATAATCCGATCATATTCAAGTTTTTTTAAAAGAAAATCATTTTCGATAGACATCAAAGCAATACTATTTAATATACATTGTGACATAGTAGATCGTAAATAAGATTTTAATAATTTCAATTTATAAAAACTTCTCTCAATTGATGCAACAGTAAAAAGGGATAGTATGTAAATTTTTATAAATTATATAAATTTTTAAATTTTTATATAACAATTATACATACTATATAAAATTTGATACTATATGATGCCCCCAAAAAATTGGGGCCTTGGATGATCGCCCACCTCGTCCCTGCTCAGGGTCACCCCTGTTGTTATTTCTCTATCTTATTTATTAAAATAAAAATACACATGTCAAAATATTAGTGGATGTCAGTGCAAAATGTTGTGCACTAACAATACATACTACAAGTTTTATTTTTGGTAATGAACAAGATTTTTTACTTACATAATTTATTCAAAAAAATGGAAGTAAAAAATGGAATTGGTCATAACTAGCCATTTGAAGAAAGAGGTACTCAGCCCAGTGGTTCGCTGTTACTTATTTTTTTTTGGTCTTAACTTAAGCCCAATGGTTCACTTTCTGTCTGACTAAGACTATAAACCCTAGTGACAGAAATAGACCGCGCCAAACGTCAGTCCCCTAAACCTCAAATCCGATATAAAATCCATCTGCTCAGCGTGCAGTGCACACTTGTTACTATCATCTTAATCTAGGGTTTTAGAATTTACCAAAACCCTCTATTCTCGCACCCATGGCGGAAGGAACCGCTCCGGAAATCGTTGATCCCGACACCAACACCGCCGCCGCTGCCGTAGACATGGACGTCGAAAACACTGAAACCGCCGACAACGGCGACGAGTCCAAGCAGAAGCGGGTTCGGGAGGAGGAGGAGGAATCACAGGAAGGAAACGACGACGTCGGTTCCAAGAAGCAGAAGGTGGATGAGGAGAAGTCAGTGGAAGAACAACGGTTGCAGAAGCTGGATGAGCAGGAAGAAGGAAAGGAAGCAGAAGAAGGAGAAGAAGAGAAGAAAGCAGAAGGAGGAGAAGAAGAAAAGGAAGCATCTGGTCCTGTGAACTTGGGACCCAAAAGCTTTGAGTCTTCAGTGGAGATGTTCAATTACTTCTACAAGTTTCTTCATGCTTGGCCTCTTTATCTTAATATCAATAAGGTATTCCAATTGGTCTCTTTTTTTTTATCTTTTTTTATTCATTTTTTATACAAAAGGTAAGAGTTTTTTTTTAACATAGTTATTTTGTGTTATGTTCCTTATGCAATGAACGTGTCTGCAGTGATCTTACTAGCTGAAGGATATGGCACCAATGTCGTGTATCAAGTTTTTTTCTTTTTTGTATTGTGTGGCAAGTTTTGTATTTTTTTTTAATGTGATACTAGCTAACACAGTAAATGTTGGAAATTCAAGTGAGGGATAGAAGTCTAACAATGGTAAAGAGTGATTCGAGTCAAGACTAAGTATATTTGAGTCAATATATGATGTCAAACTCAATTATTGTGGTTTTTTTTACCTAACCTATTGGTCTCCCTGTCTTTTTTGGGCTTGTTCCAACAAGTGGTACCAAGAGCCGATGGATCGACTGAGCCAAAATTTTGGAGACAGTGGTTGGTCCTTGGGTTTGACCCTTACCCATGTTGTGAAGCACATTGACAAGACTTTGGTCTTGATTGAATACCTCTGAATGCTAATGCTCAGAATGGTTTCTGTTTGAGGGAGAGGGGAGCTTATAATGTTGGGACTCACACATGAGGGTGAGAATGTTTGAAATTCAAGTTAGTGTTGGAAATTCCACATTGACGACGAATGAGTTAAGTGAAGAGTATATGAGTTCCACATCTCCTTGCTTTTATGTTTTAAGTCAAGATGTGATTTCAAACTCATTTTATGTGGTTGTTCACTTAGCTCATTGATGGCGATCTCCTCGACTTATGGGTCCCCCTATGGTCCAAAAGTAGTGTAGATGTAATCACTTCTTTGGTATTGTTGCTGCTGCTCTGCTTTATTTAGTAAGTCCATATAACATTTTTTTTTTACCTCAGTGGTTCTATTCCATAACCAATACTCTATTCTCAAATGCTTGCATATATCATCTCACTGTTATTTTATGAGTAAAATGCATCCTTGTTTTGTGGATGGCAAGCATGATTCATTTAGACAACTAATTGAATCTGTGATGGTTTTCCTCCCTGATCTACCTTGTTTAGTAGTTTCCAGGAATTAAATTGGACTTTAAGATACAAGTATTCGGAGAATAAATTCCATGGGCTGCAGCGAGGTTTAGAAGCCGGTTTTTCTTTTTTATTTGTTTTATTTTATATAACGTGACACTGATCGATGACTCGTATCAGACATTTTGTTTTTTCTCAGCACTTGCTTGTTATATGTACAACAACAGCCTAGCCTTCTTATCTGTACATGTCTTATTTAATTCCCAGCTTGGTTTTCAATTGTTTTTCCTTGTAGAATAAAAGGAAAACCTGTCTATTCTTATGTATAGCATTGTGTATATTTTGTCCATATTGTTTGGGATTGATTTGACTTAAATGTTAATTTTTTTACATCAACTTAAATGTTAATTTGATTACCCGTTTCCTTACTTTCTTTCAAAGCTATTGCTTCATAAGTTGGGTCTTCTGTCTAGAGCCTCAAGGCACAATCTCCACCTTCTAGAGGCTGAGGTAGCTTAGTGTGAAGATTGCTTAAATAAGACACTTATTATCCTGTGGCTTCATATTGAATCTTCAATTTCAGCTTCCATGTTCATATGTGCCTTGTTGCAAAGTGTCTTGTGCTAGCCAGCCATCTTCGGTGCAATTTATCTATTTATCTACTTATCACTACCAATAATGGCAGTATCCATGCAAATGTTTTCATAACTGTTTGAATTGCTTTTCAGTGCCTTCGAAGCTTGATATTACCACTCATTTTCAATGCATAATTGCATGTCAGGTTTGAAGTATTGAACTGCCTGAAAATTCATGTTCACCAATGTTTAAACTTAAATTGAGATTTGGCAGAGTTACATCTTAGTATTCTGTTCTCATTTTGTAGTAATGTATCTTGATGTATCTTCAATGTTGCAGTAGCCTCGACTTGAATTTACTTGTTACTGAATCCACCATGATGTGTTTTGTGTGGCAGTATGAACATATGATGTTGCTGGAATTGCTTAAGAATGGCCATGCAGAGCCTAATAAAAAGATCGGTGGAGGGATTCATGCTTTTCAAATTCGCAATCATCCTACCTTTAAAAGTAAGTGCTTCTTCCTCATCAGGGAGGATGACTCTGTCGATGATTTTAGCTTTCGGAAGTGTGTGGATCATATTCTTCCCTTACCAGAAGAAATGCATTTGAAATCTGTTGGGAAGGCTTTCGGTGGAGGTGGTGGAGGAGGAAGGTATCATGGAGGAAAAGGTGGCAGAGGGAGGGGTGGAAGAGGAGGTGGGCGTGGTGGGCATGGCCATGGGAAAGGGGGAAGGTGGAAATATTGAGTACTTGTTTGAGCTTTTTTTGAGATCTAAAATGTCTTCTCTATACTTGAACGGTGTATTTCATGTTTCCTGCTAATAACCATATAATTCAAATTTTGACATTTATTAACACTTTGCAAAATGTTGCCTTAATGAGGCTTACTTCATCAAAGTTAAGCCGTGAATCAATTTGGGTTTTGTTATGCAGTTTTCTCTTCGAATTTTTCTAAATATGCCTGCTGGGCATATTATACAGAACGGAAGAAGTGGAGCTGGGCTAAATATAATGCTCTGGTTTGATCACTATTCTTTATAAATCCTCTGAAGACTTGTAGTAATATGATTTACACCTGTTCTAAAGTCTTAAATAGACCTTTGTTGTTTGGAATGCGATGACACTCTCTGCAGTTGGTCTCAAAGGCCTTACAATCTGCGCGACTTCTGCCATTTTTCTGTTGATCCACGGACTCAACTGATTTAATTTGGTCCTTTTGGATTAAAAAAAGTAAAATTACAGGTCAAAATTTGATAGAGCAGAGATGAAATTAAGAAAAAAGAAATGCTGAATGTGCTGAGTTTGTATTAAAATTCAAGAGACTAAGCTCTCTACAATGGAAAACCAGAGCCAAGCTCCTCAGAGAAGAGAAACACACTCTCAGCCTACCCAATGGGTCCTAAACAGAAATCATGTAATGGGTGATACCTCACTACACTATTGTCTACCTTTATTGGTAGATCCTAACTATTTGAGCTAGGCAGCTCTCTACTTCTCTCCCCTAATTTCTTTCTTTTTCTTACGCACATAAACCCTCCAAATAATTGGCTTGACTTGCTTAAGGCCTACTAAGGCATCTGCTTCAGAATCAGCATTAGCCCCTAAGTTAGTAATTATATCATTATTACTCCCCCTTTCAACAGCAGCCTTGTCCTCAAGTCTAAGGAAAGGAAACTGACTCTTTAGCAACAGTTCATCCTCCCAAGTCTATCCCTCAATTCTTGAGCTACAACTTCCACACGGGTTTCCCCTTCCATGAAACAAACCAAGGTAGGTGGAGGCCTCCCATAGACTATCTGAAATGGTGTGGAACCAGTGGAAACATGGAAGGTGGTGTTATACCACAAATCTGCCCAAGGAAGCCAATGAGACCACGATTTAGGTTGCTCTGATATAAAACACCTCAAGTAAGTCTCCAAACAACGATTAACCACTTTCGTTTGACCATCCGTTTGAGGATGGTAGGAGGAAGACACCTTCAACACAGTACCTTGGAGCTTAAACAACTCCTTCCAAAAAATGCTTACAAACAAAGGATCACGATCACTCAATATGGAATCCGGAACTCCATGCAACCTAACCACCTCCTTAGCAAAAATTGTAGCAATACTACGGGCTGTGAAAGGATGTTTAAGAGGAATAAAGTGACTATATTTAGACAATCTGTCCACCACTACAAAGACTGCCTCATAGCCATTACTCTTAGGTAGCCCAATTATGAAATCCATAGAAATTTCACTCCAAATCAGTGTTGGGATAGGTAATGGTTGCAACAAACCATTAGGAGTAGTACCCGAGTATTTTTGCCTTTGACAAATGTCACAAGCCTTGACAAAGTCTCTCACCATTCTTTGCATCCCTTGCCAAAACAAGTTACTCGAAAGCCTCTTGTAAATTCTTAAAAATCCAGAATGACCACCACTTGGTGAGGAATGAAGTTCCTCCAATAATAGAGGAATCAAAGGAGAATTGGTTGCCAGGACCAACCTATCCTTGTAAAACAACAACCCACTCTTCAAGGAGTACCTAGGCCTTTACTCCGGATTTGCTTGCAAGTCCTCTATAATCCCCTTCAACATTGGATCATTTAGCACATCATTTTGAATGCTATGACCTTGTTGCCAAATAGGATAAGAAATAATAGCCTTTAACTCCATCTCCTCATGTTGCCTAGATAAGGCATCAGCCACCTTATTCTCAAGCCCAGCTTTATAAACCACTTAAAAATCAAACCCAAGCAATTTAGCTATCTATTCTTGTTGGTTTGCTGTAGTAATTCTTTGTTGCAACAAATGCCTTCAACTCTTCTGATCAGAATAAACCACGAACTTCCTGCCAAGCAAATAATGCCTCCAGTTTTGAATTTCCAAAACCGAGGCCATCAATTCTTTTTCATAACCTGACTTGGACAACCTAGCTCCAGAAAAAGCCTTGCTAAAATAAGCAATCGGTTGTCTATTCTGCATCAATACTGCCCCAACCCCTTTTTCGGAAGCATCACATTCAATCTCAAAAGGAGTAGAAAAACTGGGAAGGGCTAAAACAGGAGCATATGTGACTGCCCTCTTCAAAAACTCAAATGTTGTTGCAGCTTCGGCATTCCATTCAAACCCATCCTTCTTGGTCAAATCTGTTAATGGCTTGGCTAGCTTACCATAGTTAGCAATAAACTTTCGATAGTAGCCCGTTAACCCAAGGAACCCCTAACACCTTTAACATTCTTAGGAACGGGCCAATTAACAACACTCTCCACCTTGTTTGGATCTACTGCCACCCCTTGATGAGAAATCACATGACCCAGATACTCAATTTACCTCTGACCAAAACTGCACTTCTTTCTATTTGCCACAAATGGATGCACTTTCAACACTTGCAAAACAGATGCAAGATGCTGTAAATGGGAACCCCAATCAGCTCTATACACAAGAATATCATCAAAAAACACCAAAACGAACCTACGCAAGAATGGCTTGAAAATTTCATTCATGACGGATTAAAAAGTGGCTGGAGCATTCGTTAATCCAAAAGGCATTACCAAGAACTCATAATGCCCCTCATGAGTACGGAAATCCGTCTTATGAATATCTTCTTCCTTCATTCTAATTTGGTGATAACCAGATTTAAGATCCAATTTAGAAAAATAGCTAGCCCCAAACAATTCATCAAGGAGCTCATCCACTACTGGAATTAGGAATTTGTCTTGAACAGTAACCCTATTCAAAGCCCGATAATCAGTGCACGTCCTCCATGAATTATCCTTCTTCTTAACCAAAATAACCGGACTGGAAAAAGAAACTGGAACTAGGTCGAATTACCCCTTGCTGTAGCAATGTCCGAATATGTTTTTCGATCTCATCTTTCTGATAATGAGTATATCGATATGGTCTTACACTTATCGGGCCGACCCCTTGCTGTAACACAATGGAATGAGCAATATTCCTCGCCGGAGGCAGCCCGTTACTTCACTGAAAATCTCCCCATAAATGTCCAATAGATGCTGTAACTCCTTTTGTTGGACTTGAGACAAATGAGCATATTGGTCACCCTCTGAGTCAACTTCTGATGACCACAACAGTCCTTTAATTTCCCTCGATTCCTCTTTAATTTGACAGAACACCCTTTTTGAGTAAACACAATCGACATCTCTTGCCAATCCATAGTAACCTTCCCCAAAGTTTCCAGTCACACCACCCCAAGAATGACATCCACACCACCTAAACCCAACACATACGCATCAACGATGACCTCCACTTCCCCCATTTGCAAAACCAGTCCACAACATTTCCCCATAGTACGCACATGATGACCATCTCCTAATCGAACTCCCACTTGTTGTGAGGAGTCTACTGGCAAACTCAAAGCAGAAACCACTATTGGAGTAATGAAGTTATGACCGGCTCCACTGTTAATGCCAAAAATCCCCATTACCTTGCACTCCATGTGGTCAACATCAAATTCTTCCTCCACTGATATGGCAATGATCTCACATTCCTCATTCACCGTTTCATCATCACCCAGAATAATGACCCTTAATTGTTTTTCAGCACATTGATGGAGTGTGTGAAAACGCTCTCCACAACTAAAACAAAGTCCCTTAGCCCTCTTATCCATTATCTCTGAATAAGAAAGGCGTGTGAAACCTCTATTTCACTCAGGTGGTGGCTGCCCTTGATCAGTCGTATCACTACCTTTCAAACATGACGAGGAGAAGAAACTCTTCCCTGTAGATGGGGATGCAGAATTTGGGACAATATGGGTGCGGTTTTTGCCCGAAGTTGAAATAAGAGAGGATTGGGTCAGATACGAAAACCCGATAGGCCCATTATACCTTAGGGCCCAGTTCTATTTGGAGAATCGACCCCCATTCTGTTGTTGTCAAGGCTTCGATCGTGACCTAAACGTACCTCCTTGTGGCTAAAACACCTCCAACTCGGCCTCGATGTCACGTGCCAACTGCATAGCCTGATAACGAGTCTTAGGTTTAAAAGTACGAACCCGACTACATATATCCTGGCGCAAACCATCAAGGAAGTTCCCCAGAAATTGAACTTCCAGTAAATGGCCACATTACGAAGAGAAGAGCTCAAATTCCTCAATATATTCATCCAACATGCCGGTTTGTTTCAAATCCTTGAGTTCTTCGAATGGGTTATCTAATAGTCCACCACCAAACCACGCCACCAGAGCTTCTTTGAAATTTTCCCAGTTCGCTACTTTAGTAGAATCCTTCCACAAATTGAACCAGTGAATCGTCTAACCTTCCATACTCAGTTTAGCAAATTGGATGCGCACCTCCTCAGTGATGTGTTGAACTTCAAAGCAAGTTTCGGCACGAGTAACCCAAGCAACGGGATCCTCGCCGACGAAGGACGGAAGATCGACCTTCTTGGCGGACAACCAAAATTCGTCCAATCCCGAAGAAGCATCATCTTCACTACTTGATGGACGCCCGAAACGAGTTCCCCGAAGACGATTCATCTCCACCAACAAAGTCTATTTCAGATCCTCCATAACCATTTCGACATGCCCCAAACGGACCTCCAAAGCATCAACTTATTCGGTCATTTTGGGTGGCATGAAAATCGGGAGGTCGGACCAATTGATAGAGCAGAGATGAAATTAAGAAAAAAGAGATGCTGAATGTGCCGAATTTGTATTAAAATTCAAGAGACCAAGCTCTCTATAATGGAAAACCAGAGCCAAGCTCTTCAGAGAAGAGAAACACACTCTCTGCCTACCCAAAGGGTCCTAAACAGAAATCATGTAATGGGTGATACCTCACTACACTATTCTCTACCTTTATTGGAAAATCCTAACTAACTGCCAGCTAGGCAGCTCTCTACTTCTCTCCCCTAATTCCTTTCTTTTTCTTACCCTTATAAACCGTCCAAATAATGGGCCTGACTTGCTTAAGGCCCACTAAGGCATCTTCATCAGAATCAACATTAGCCCCCATGTCAGTAATTCTATCAAAATTTTAATTTCATCAGAATTTGTTCTTTAAAGTTGGTAAATTGAGTTTCATGTAGGTGAATTTTATACCAACGGAGGTTAACACAAGTGGTGTTTGACTTGTGTCCCTTAACCAAGTGGCTGGGATTTGAATCTCATTTCTTGCATATGGAGCGAATTTCCATTGGGATGGGGTTTCCCACCTTCGAGTGCCATTCATTCCTCTACAGGAGATTAGTCCCCACTTCCGGTGGGAGATACTCCTGATCAAAGACAAAAATAAATAATGTAGGTGAATTTTATATGCAATGCAATGCAAGGAGTTCAAAACACATTGGAAGCATCTTGTGGCCAGAGCAATGTCAATGCCTGAAAAGATATTATGCATGCATTCGAATGGTATGACTATTGACTAGGGATGACAATTCTCTTGAGCTAATTCGGGGATAAGGATTATACTACTTGTAACGGTGAGATCAAATTTCCTAATTAATTATTAATTAATACTTTAAATTTAAATTAACATCCTAGATCAAATTTAACCCTAAATCCCTAACTTTTTGAATCCCTCACATAACCACCTTTCTATTCTTGAACTCCAAGTCATAGCCAATCCCCCACCACTAGCGTATGGCCACCACTGCGTGTGAAAGATGCTCAATCGTGAGGTAGGAAGAGAGAAAATAAACAAAATTTGAGAGAACTCGGGAGTGGCTCTGCTGAAGAATAATTGAACTTACTTTAACTTAGTGTGTATAAAGTATTTATAGTGTGATAGATACATTTAACTAACAATCTAAGCAATCTGATAGAGTAACTAACAATCTAATAGATCTAACAAAAACAATATTGGCAACTTTTTTTGTTGTTGATAAAAGCTAGGCATGCAAAGGCATCACAATAGGAAAGGGCATCTCAACTATGTTGGCACCCCCAGACCTATCCATCAGTTGCAGCACACCCGAATATTATTAAAAAAGAAGAAAAGAAAGAATACAAAAAAGACATGGGGGGACTAGGCCAAAACCCATGCTAAAGAATCATTTAAATCTAAAATTTGGGAGACCAAACCAATTTTGGCTAAAATCATCCCAAACAAATCTAGGTAAAGAGTCCCACCAAACAAAAGAGTGGTGATTAACACCATACAAAGCTAACCTATCTGCACAAGCATTCCCTTCCTTATAGATACGAGACACATGAAAGAACATTTTCTTGGCTAGATGAATACAATTCAGCCACCTATTTCTATGAATCCAAGGGACTAAGCTAGAGTTGCTAAAAGCTTGAACCACAAGACTTGAGTCACACTCCAACCAAAGCTTCTTCCAACCTCTATTGAAGGCAATTTCAATTGCAAGCATAGCCCCCATAACTTCTGCATGAAGGGCTGGAGCAATACCAATGTAGCTTGAAAAGCAACCCATGAAGGCACCACTGCTGTCCCTGAAAATTCCAGCATAAGAGGCATGACCCGGATTACCATGAGCAGCTCCATCAGTATTAAATTTTATCCATCCACACTTTGGGGGGAACCAGTCAACCTGAATACATTTAGGAGCCTTGGATGGATGAATCTCCACTGCTAAATACTTTAGAACAGAAAATTCCTCAATTGAAGAATTCATACAACCAGATGACATACTGCCCGAGATAGAGACTGATGAAGTGATCAGTGAAATGGCTTGGCTAACTGACACAAGCTTATTATTGAACCTAGATTGATTCCTTAGGTACCGGATAGCTCAAATTGAGTGAATAAGGCTAGAAAGGAAAACATCCTTTAATTGAGAACTCCAATTATTGGTAAGGACATAAATGGTTGAACTGAAAGAAGATGTGCCAATATGATGCTGCAAAATATGGCTTATCCAAGACCAAATTCCCTAAGCAAACTTGCAGGAAAAGAAAAGATGCTTGGAAGACTCTTCCTTACTCAGACACAGGATGCACACATAAGCCAATTAGCAGCCTCTGCTTTGAAGATGCTCATCAGTAGGCATTTTGTCATGAAGTAGCCTCCAAATCAAGAAAGACATAGAGGGTGGAATTGAAGAACTCCAGATAATCTTACCCCAAGGGATACTTTGTGAAGACTTATGTAGAAATTGGAAGGCATTTTTAAAGGTGTTAGAAAAAACAGAACAGTGAAGGAAGAGGAAAACAGAACTGAGAAGGTCTTTTTTCTGTATCAAAAACAGAGAATAGTTCTTCAGTTTTTTGCATAATGGAAGATGGAAGAAAAGTAATGTGATTCACTGAAAAACTGAATGTAAATACAAGCAGAAAGTATAACAAAAGGCTAAGATAGCTAGCCTATGGAAAGTACAAAAAAGCTTATCTAAAACTCCATAAATCAAGGAGTATCTCTCCTTTTCACCTAACCAAAAATACTTTAACAATAAACTAACATTGACTTAAAGTATATAGAAAAATCTCAATTTCTAACACTCCTCCTTGAGATTTTTCTTGGATACTCCAAGATTTGATCTCAAAACTTCAAACTTGCCCTTGGAAAGGGCTTTTGTCATTATGTCTGCAATCTGACTTTCTGAGTTGCAATGCTCCAAGCTTACTTCCTTTGATTTTTCTGCTTCTATAATGGCATGATATTTCACCTTGATGTGCTTGGTTCTTCCATGTTGGACAGGATTCTTTGCTATAGCAATAGCTGACTTGTTGTCCACATAAATGATAGTAGCTTCACCTTGAAATTGCCCCACAACTGATAAAATCTTCCTCAGCCAAATAGCTTGATTTGTTGCTGCTGCAGCTGAAATATATTCAGCTTCAGCTGAGGATTGGGCCACCACATCTTGTTTCTTTGAATTCCATGAGAAAACAGCGCTGCCAAATGAGAAAACATAACCAAAGGTACTCTTGGCATCATCTACACTTCCTGCCCAATCACTATCCGCATAACCTAGGAGGTCTCCACTTTCTTTTTTCAGAAAACACAAGCCATAATCAACTGTACCTCTAACATATCTCAAAACTCTTTTTGCTGCATTATAATCAGCTTGACTAGGAGAATGCATGAATCTGGACAGCAGACTTGCATCAAACATTATGTCAGGTCTTGTGGCTGAAAGATACAATAAGCTACCAATCATGCTTCTGTACATAGAAGCATCTATTTTGCTGTTAGTATCATTAATTGACAGCTTCTCATTTACAACAAGGGGTGTGTCCACAGGTTTATATTTCTCCATATGAAACTTCTTTAATATCTCGAAAGCATACTTTCTTTGTGAAATGAACATTCCAAAGATCGATTGATCAATCTCCATTCCAAGAAAATACTTCATTTCTCCCAAATCAGTCATTTCAAATTCATTCTCCATATCATGCTTAAATTGTTTTAGGTAGATTGATTTTTTACCTATAACAAGTAGATCATCAACATACAATGACACAATCAGTTGCACTTCATTCCTTGACCTTTGCACATACAAAGTAGCTTCACTTTCACTTCTTTTAAAGCCTTTCTGCATAAGATAGCTATCAATTCTATTGTACCAAGCCCTTGGTGCTTGTTTCAAGCCATAGAGAGCTTTATGAAGTTTGTAGACTTTATCTTCACTTCCTGAAACCTGAAAACCTTCAGGTTGATCAACATAAATTTCCTCCTCAAGCAAACCATTTAAGAATGCAGACTTCACATCAAAATGATAAATTTTCCAACTCAATTTTGTTGCCAATGCAACTAACAACCTGATTGTATCATGTCTTGCTACAGGAGCAAATGTATCTGAAAAATCAACACCATGTTGCTGAAAATAGCCTTTTACCACCAATCTTACCTTAAGTTTGTTTACAGAACCATCAGCATTGAGTTTAGTTCTGTAAACCCACTTAACACCAATTACCTTTTGATTGCTTGGTCTGTCCACAAGCTGCCATGTTTTGTTTTTCTCTATCATTCATCTCCTCCTTCATGGCAGCTCTCCAACCTTCTATTTCAGCAGCTTCACTATATCTTGTTGGTTCTAATGCAGCAACATTACATCTTTCATAAATATCTTCCAAGGTTCTAGTGCCTCTAACTGGAAAATCAACATCACTATCATAATCTTCTTCTTCATTTTCAGAATTATTTCCTTGGAGATTGCCTTCTCCAGGTTGATCTTTACTCGAGGCTTCTACTTTGCAATTCTCCCAATTCCATTTGGAAAGCTCATCAAACTTTACATTTCTGCTAACAAGAATCTTTGTGGTATTTAAATTGTATATTCTGTAGCCTTTATAGTTGCTGCTATATCCCAAAAAAATGCCAACTTCTGACTTCTTATCTAGTTTATCTCTTTTCACTTCTGGAACAAGAGCATAGCACACACATCCAAATATTTTGAGATGCTCCACTGAAGGCTTCCTTCCAAACCATGCTTCAAAGGGTGTTTTGCCATTTAAGGCTTTTGTAGGCAACAAATTCATCAAGTACACTGAGGTGTTTACAGCCTCAGCCCAAAATGTTTTAGGAAGACCTTTTTCAAAGAGCAAACATCGAGCCATCTCCATAACTGTCCTGTTCTTCCTTTCACTCACTCCATTTTGTTGAGGAGTGTAAGGAACAGTCAATTGATGCTGGATTCCAGCTTGTTCACAAAACTTTTTAAATTCCCCTGCTGTATACTCAGTTCCATTATCAGATCTGAGCCTTTTAATTTGACATTCAGCTTCATTTTCAACTATAAGCTTGAACCTCTGAAATGCAGTAAAAACTTCTGATTTTTTTCCTTAGAAAAAACACCCAGCTCATTCTTGTAAAATCATCTATAAACAGCAGAAAATACTTGCTGCCATTTAAAGATATTGTGCTCATTGGACCACACACATCAGTGTGTATAAGCTGTAATTTTTCAGCAGCTCTCCATGTTGCTACAGCAGGAAATGGCAATCTACTTTGTTTTCCAAATTGACATACATCACACACATCAACATCATCTTGAATGGTTGGTAAATTTTCGACTAAATCCTTTGAGCTCATTTGCTTCAAAGTTGAATAACTAAAATGACCAAGTCTTTTATGCCACAAAGAAGAATCATCTTCAACACTTGGAAAAGCATGCATAGCAGTTTGTTTCCACTCTATTGGAAAGCTTTTGCCTCTCATTTTAATAGACATTAGCTCACACCCGGAAGGATCAAATATGGTGCATCTCATATCTTCAAAATGCAAGGAATAATTTCTTTCTAGCATTTGTCCCACACTCAAAAGACTTTGATTTATCTCAGGCACAAATAAGACATCAGAAATATATTTGATACCTGAGGGAGTTTCAACAGCAACAACTCCTTTGCCTTTGACATCAACACACTCTCCATTGCCAATGGTGACTTTGGAGTAGTAGGACTGGTCAAACTCCTTGAAAATGCTAGCATTATGTGTCATATGATTAGTGCATCCACTATCTATTAGCCATGCTTCTTTGCTACTGCTTGCTGAATAACAAGTAGCAACAAACAGCTGCTCCTCATCTTGTTGATGCTCAACAACTTGAGCTTGTTGTCCCTGTTGGTTTGCTTTATTTTTGCAAACCTTCTCCACATGACCAAGTTGATTGCAGGCCCTACATTTAACTCCTGGCCTGTACCAACAATATTTTTCTGTATGGTTGTCTTTCTTACAGTGGGGGCAAGGTGAAAACTTTGTTTTCCAACCTCCTCCTTTGCTGCTTTCTACTTATTTTTTTTCTTTTCCTTTCTTCCCTCCAAATGGCTTTTTCCTATGACTACTAGAGCCTTGGACTTTGCCTTTGTTTCTAGCCACAAGAGCACCTTCTACATTTTCTTCCATTCTCAAAGATCTTCTATGTTCAATAGCTTGCCAAGCATTCACAAGCTCTGCAACTGAAATTTGAGAAAAATCTTTATTTTCTTCAAGAGAGGAGATTTTTGACTCAAACCTCTCTGGAAGACACACCAGAATTTTCTCCACCACCCGTTGATCACTAAGCTCCTCACCTAGCAATCTGATTTGTGTGACTACCTTTGAAAGTCTATCTACAAACTCCTTAATAGTTTCAGTTTCTTTCATCTTCAATGCTTCAAATTCTCTTCTCAAGTTCAGCACCTGCATCCTCTTTGTTCTTTCACTCCCTTGAAACTCCTCCTTCAGCTTCTCCCAAGCTTCTTTTGTAGTTTCAAGATTCAAGATCTTGATAAATACATCATCATTTAGTGCAGCATGTATGATGGCAAGTGCTCTGCCTTCCTTTGCCACTTCATCATTATGATTCCTCATTTGAGCTACTGTTGGGTTGTTTGGTAAAGGAGGTGGATTGATGCCATTTTCCACCACATCCCATAAACTTTGAGCTTTGAGGTAGGTTCTCATTTTTGCTGCCCACAAATGATAGTTTTCTCCTGCAAATATAGGAGGTGGAGGTAAAGAACTATTGCTGGAAGCCATTCTAGTGTTGGAAGGTTTTTTTGTGGAGGTTTTCTTGCTGGTTTTCTCTCACACACAGACTTGCCCACTGATTTTGTTTCACTCACAGACCCTTGAAGATCAATGGGGCTCTTGATACCATGTTAGAAAAAACAGAACAGTGAAGGAAGAGGAAAACAGAACTGAGAAGGTCTTTTTTCTGTATCAAAAACAGAGAATAGTTCTTCAGTTTTTTGCAGAATGGAAGATGGAAGAAAAGTAATGTGATTCACTGAAAAACTGAACGTAAATACAAGCAGAAAGTATAACAAAAGGCTAAGATAGCTAGCCTATGGAAACTACAAAAAAGCTTATCTAAAACTCCATAAATCAAGGAGTATCTCTCCTTTTCACCTAACCAAAAATACTTTAACAATAAACTAACATTGACTTAAAGTATATAGAAAAATCTCAATTTCTAACAAAAGGTCAGCTGGCCACTATCAGAATGTTGCCAAATCAGTTGATCTTCTGTGCAACTGAAAGGAATTCTCACTTGCTCAATTTCCTAGACAATGGATGGCATATTCACCCTCATCACTGAAGGAATCATCCATGAGCCATTACACATGAGCTCACGGACTTTGGCTTGTAGATGAGGATGCACTTCAGGAGGAATATTCAGTAGATCAACTACTGACTTGGATAGCCAATTGTGAGTCAAGAAATTAATTGTCTGACCATCACCTAGAATCCACTTGCTACTTTCCCTGACAGAAAGCTGAAAAGTTGACTGCAGGACTTTCGGCTCTAAAGAAGCTTGCCTTGAGAAATTTGGCCCACTGACCATTAGAAGAGTTGATTTCCCAGCATAGTTTCAGAATTGTGACATTGTTGATGGCTCTGAGAGATCTTAAGCCAAGACCACCTTCCTGAGTTGGAGAGCACACTTTACTCCAAGCCACTGTGACCAATTTCTTGCAATAAATGTCCCCAGACCAGATGAAGTTCCTTATCCAGGAGTCCACAGTTTTTAAAAGAGAAACAGGCCAGGAATACACATGGAAGTTGTATGTAATCATGCCATGAATGATGGACTTAACTAATTGAACCCTACCCATGATGGACAAGAAGGATCCCTTCCAAGCAGATAATTTGAGATTGATTTTATCTGCTATAGGCTGTAGATGCTTGGCTATAGGCTTACCCTGGAATAGAGGAACTCCCAAGTATGTGAAGGGTAATTCTCCAGCTGAAATTCCTAAAGCGTTAGAGATAGTCATAGTCCTGCTGCTGGATAGTTTACTAGCATAGAACCTGCATTTTGACGTACTTAGCAAATCGGCCGAAGCCTCACCATAAGAATGGAATAGATTCATCAGAATTTTAAGGTTCTGTTTAGAACCTTTGCAAAAAACTAAGATGTCATCTACATACATTATGTGACTAGGTGTAGGGAAACCCCTAGGACTAGACATAGGCAACAATTTTCCAGAATTCACCAATAGAGAGATTCCCCTACTCAAGACTTCCTCTGCAAGACAGAAAAGGAGAGGGGGCAAGGGATCCCTCTGTCTAACACCCCTCTTGCATGAGATGAATCCAATTGTGTGGCCATTGACAGAAAAGGACAGTTTGGCTTAGTTTAGAATTATTCTAATCCAATTGCAAAAAGTTGGACAGAATCCAAAAGCATCTATAACTTTGAGAAGGAAGTTCCAATCTATTGTGTCAAAGGCCTTCCTTATGTCAAACTTAATTGCAATGTTTCCCCCCAAATGCTTTAGAGTCTAGCAGATTGATTACTTCAAAAGCATTGCAAATGCACTCAGAGATGTGTCTATCCTTTATGAATCCCCTTTGGTGTTCTGAGATGATTTTGGGAGCAATTGTAGATAACCTGTCTGCCAGAATCTTGGTTATAATCTTAAATTGGAAATTGGCCAATGCTATAGACCTAAGGTCTTCAACTCTATCAGCAACATGGTGTTTAGGAATAAGCACAACCAAGTTAAAGTTCAAATTTGGAAGGAGCCATGAATGGGAGAAGAATTGGAGAACATACTTATGCACATCATGTCAAATAATCTCCAAAAAAGCCTAATAAAAATTGCCCCCAAAGCCATATGGTCCAGGAGCCGAATCACCATTCAAACCAAACATTGCAGACTTTACCTCTTCAAGAGATGGAAGGTTGGTGAGCATCAAATTGTCATATAAGGAAACAGAATCAAGAATCACCTCACGAATCAACTCATTAGGCTGACAGTTATTGTCTGAGGCATACAGATTGGAGAAATAACTCAATACATGCTGCTTAATATCACTTATATCCTCTAAAATAGAATCTCCTTGCCTAAGGGCAGACAGCTGCTTAGAAGTATGTCTGATTTGTGCTACTTTGTGAAAGTATGAAGTATTTCTATCACTAAAAGAGAACCAATTTAATCTTGCTTTCTGCTTCCAGAAATCTTCTTGAAAGGAAAGTGCTTTCTGAAGATCCATTTGTTCACTTTGTTCAAGAGACTGAAGAATATATGAAGAGCCAAAGTTATCAATTTGCTCTTGAATTCTATCAACAGCTGCTTTTGCTTCATTAACTCTCTTGTTCACATCTCCAAAATCCATCCTGTTCCAGGTTTTCAATTCCGATTAAAGAAGTTTGAGCTTGTGGGAAAGGATAAACACGGGACAGCCATAGCAAGGCTTATTCCAAACCTCCTCAACTAATCTCTTGCAATCAGGATGAGAGATCCATATTTTGAAGAATTTGAAATAGGATGGGAAGGATTCTAGATTTCTCTTCAAGATCAAGAGGATTGGGAAGTGATCCGACTGGCTCCTAGTGAGAGAGCAGCAGAACATGCAATTCCAATAGGACATCCACTCATCATTACAAGTGGCTCTATCTAGTTTTTTGTTTTTTTTTCAATAAGAGCAGTACCTTTCCTACCATTTGACCAAGGGAAGGATGCTCCTCTAGTAAGAATAGAAGTTAGTTTGCACTGGTCTGTCCAAGCTTGAAACTCCTCACAAGAAGCTTTGTTTGGCATATGTCTATCTCTCATCTCATGAGTCCCCAAAATGGCATTAAAATCACCTATACAAAGCCAAGCTCCAGGATGATTTTATTGTAGAGAAGCTAAATCCATCCATAATTGCCTTCTGATAACATGAGTGGTAGCAACATACATAGCAGCTATAAGCAAAAGCTGATTTTCATGACTGACAGTAAAGGAGATATATTGAGAAGAAGTAGAAAGAGTGGTATGATGCAAACTCTTAGCACATAACCCCTAAATATTTGGAAGCAAGGATCCCTATTGTTGGTCAGAAAAACATTTAAACCAAGACTATTCCATAAAGGAGAATGAACCCTCTCCAACTGAATCCAAGGTTCTGAAATCATTAGAAAATTAGGCCTATGCTCCTTGCAAAATTCTTAAGAACCAGCCTTGTGTCAAGGTTTCCAACCCCTTGGGCATTCCAGAATAACACTTTCATTTAGCAAGGTTCCTAAGACCAGCCCTGCTTCGGGTATTTTTAAGTACTGGTTTTCCTTGGTTCTTCATTTTCTTTTTTGGAGACTTGGAAAGTACCACAGTGAACTCATTATTATCTGACTTAACACCTTGATTGTAACACCCCGATTTTCATATACGTTGTATTACCGATAAAGATATATTTATTTATATTTTTATCTGAGACCAAGGAAATGATTTTGGAGAAAACAAAATCATATCTAGAACCTACTCGACGGTAGGAAGCTCTGGTTAAAATTGGGGTTTAAAACTTAGACGAAAACTGATCTGCGATTTTACTGACAGTATAATTTTATACCGACAGAAAACCCTAATTTGACTCGAAACTGAAAAATAAAATATTAGATTTTATTCGGACGAATTTTGGCGAAAAACGAACAGAAACCCTAATCGGGAAACTGACGGAGTCGGAAACGGAACTGCAGAGATGAAACTGGACATCGGAGGGGATGAGTCATGGGGTGAGTCACCACCGTGACTCACCAAGCATTTATGGAGCATTTAATGCAAGTAATTATGTCTTTTAAGGCAAAAAAGACCAAAATGCCCACGAGCTTTCATGGTTATAAACAAGACACATCTCCTCACTTTTAACCACTCATTTTACATGGTTGTAAACCTTACACGTCTCTCCAATTTCGTGCAGCCACATCCAATAAATCATACCTATTTCATTTTGCTTTCGTTTCATCATTTTCCTCTCAAAAACCTAAATCGGGTAAACGACGGAGCTGAATACGGGATTTCCGGGACCCGCTAATGGATGGAGATAACGAGTCATGGATGACTCATGGGGGGTGAGTCACCTAGCGAGTCATAGTGTGACTCACCATGTAATAAATGATATTAAGGTGTGAAAAGACTAAAATACCCTTAACCTAAATCTTAGTTAAATGTTAACCATGGTTAAGGCAAGTCATGTACAAATTGGCTTATTCTTCCTATTTTGTGGTCCAAACTCAGCCACACCCTTGAAACACCCATCCACCACACATTTCATTCCTAGCCATGATGATTACTAAGACCAGCTAGCTTACAATACTATATTTCTAACTTTAACTTAACCTAGCTTAGTTAACATCAACTATGGTTATTAAGGACACATCTCCTATCCCTTAACCACTCATTTTATATGGCTGTAACAGCCCCACACATAGCCATTTTCGTGGCTGCCCTCTCCTCTTCATCACTTGAGGCAAGTCATTCATTCATTTCATCAAAATTCTCTAAGTCATTTCTCTCAAAAAACTAAGACTCCATGATAACAAAGCTTGCATCTTGGATCATTCTTTTCTTCATTTCAATGGAGGATCCTCTTCCTCACCCCCTTAACTCTCTTTATCACCCACTACTTTGGATTAGAGGAGAAGAATTGAGAGAGAAACCTCAATAGTTACAAGAAGCCTTTGCTGGAAGCTTTGAAACCTAGTTGGAGCAGTCGCCGTGAGAGAGTTGCCAAACACGCTTCAACCATTGGATCGTTCTCAAATTTTAGAAGAAGGTCCAACGGTGAGAATTTCGAAATAATCTCCACAGCAGGAGATATTTAGTTCGGACAATGGACTGAAAGGATGAGGAACTCAACCCGGATACCATCTAACCTATCACCATAGAATTGCGATCTGAGATTCGTTAACCGTTTGATCGGGCTGTAACTTTGTGCGAAGTTTAGGAAGGATAGTTCTTCATTATCACCGTTCATTTTTGTAAATAAAGCTCTGTGTCCAGAGAAATGGAGCTCGAACAATAGCTCTGTTTTGTTAGCTTTTCCCTAGGATTCATGAGCTTATTTTGAATCCGGTTTCCCCTAAGTCCAGTCGTTGTTCTCGTAATTTTTCCATTGATTTTGTCTCTTGATTCAAATAGATTTATTTATTTGAAACCCTATTGTTGATTCGGTTGGTATTTGGTGTTTCCGGCGAATTGTGATACTTGTATGTGTAATCGGGACAGAAAGCGAAATGGTGGATGTGTAAGGATGAATGGTGGCAAATTTGTGGATGTTGTTGGACAGCGTGATGAGGTTTGTGGCAGTAGCGTGGACGCATTTGGAGATTGTACGAGAAAGTGCGCACGTCAATCAGGTGGGGGAAAAAATCAACCTGTCGTCGGAATGGATAAGTAGTATATATTATAATAATGGTGTAGCGGCGACCTAAACCCTACTAGTGGATGAGTAATCGACAAGACCAAAATCTCATTGGAAACTTCTATGTAATACCGATGATGATTTGGGGATTGTAGTTTATCGCCGTGGGTTAATTTTATAATATTTGAGGATGTCTAACTTTATTTTTATTGATTGTTTGTGATACGCTGCTTGAGTTATTCTACTGTATGTGACATTTTATTTTGATGTTTGAATATTTTATGATTACTGTATTATGCATGATCTGCCTAGTTTGATAATATGCTTAGTTGAATTTTAAGTAAAGATATGTGTTGTTTGGGAGATGTTCATGTGGGTGAGAGAATGAAAGTGACTTAGAGGTACCTAGCCAAATTAAAGTATTTAATAGATGAGATATGATATGAAATGTGTGTTGAGACTGTGTTGGAATGTTGAGGCACTAGGTTGTAACAGATGCAGGTTTCGAGATTTATATGTATATGCATTGTTATTCATAGCCGTGTGAGTGGAACACACGAGGTCAGGGTATCCTATTTTGGGAAATCGGATATTGCGGGTGAGTGCCCTACGGATGTGGATGTCGAGGTAGACTACCGTAATACTCGTTTACTCTTTGATGAGTTTGAAAGTTATTTGCACTGGACCGTTCTGGACTAATACTCTTTAGTCTTTGACAAGTTCGAAAGTTATTTGCACTGGGTCGTTCTGGACTAATACTCGTTTAGTCTTTGACGAGTTCGAAAGTTATTAGCACTGAACCGTTTTGAACTAATACTCGTTTAGTCTTTGACGAGTTCGAAAGTTATCTGCACTGGACCATTCTGGACTACTGACTAACGTGATAGGAATAGAGATGGCCAAGTCAGCATAAAGGTTTAGTTGCATGAGATTAAGGGTAGAGGATGATATCGTAATTTGTGGATGATTGTTAGTTATGTGTGATGTGTGTCTTTGGCTGTTATTATATTATATGCTATATATTCCTTTTCCGCTTTTGATGATAGAAATGTTTCTTATCCCCTATATTTTTCTATATGCTGTATTTTATTTATTATGTGATCGTACGAGAAGACCCTGTGGAGGAGTTTGATAATGAGGAGTTGGATGGAACTCCTTATGAACCAGAAGCTGGAGGACAAGCTCTGAACCCTGGTGATAGAGTTTAGATAGTTATGGCCAGTGTGTTAAGACGTTTTATATTTTTCCGCTTATAATAGTTGTACAACTATATACCTGTTGGGGATTCTACTGATGGGATACCTTAAACAGTATTTTGATAACTCTGACGCATAAACATATGGTGTGTATGTATTTAATATATATGGTGTGTTGTTGTAAATTTTCTCACATTGCATGTTTCCAATTAAGTTTTAAATTTTCACGTATTTCGGAATACATGTTTCAACGTTAAGAGCGCGAATTTAATAATTAATTAACGAGGTTTTAATTTAAGAATACAATGAGGCACAATGGGGTGTCTCACTGATGCTACAAGTCACCAAATTCTGAAATATCATCATCAACTTCCTTATCTGCCCAAAACTTAGAGACAATTGCCAAATCCTTTTTAACAATTGGGGGTGGATCAACATTATGTCCAGGAGTAGACAAATTAATTCCATCTGGAGTAGTATTAGCAACTTGAGGAGAATCAGTTGCAGTATGAGCATATGGTCCAGACTGTTGATCAACTACTTGAGTGACATTTCTGACAAGCTCAAGAGAAATAGAAAAACTTGAAGAGGCGCTTTCTTCTAGAGAGTCTGGACAATACTTTGGGAGTGAGGAACATATTTAGCTGAGTTTGGAACAACACCCTCCAAATCAGGAACAGTTCCAGCTGAATTTGGAACAACTCCTTGATCCTCCAAATCAATTAGAGTTGGTTGAGATTCACCGTAGATAGTTTCATCAGAGTCAATGTCATCCTCCAAGTTAACTTCTTTAGTTTATTGCACTTCTACATTAGGCCTTTGAACTGAAGAAGTATCTTTCATAATTTTATTGAAAACAGTATTAACATTAACACATATCTCCATATCTGTTTCTCTAGGAATGTTAAATACTTTGTTACCTCTATCAGGAACAACATCAGCATGAAATCGGGCAAAGGCTGAATTAACATGATTATGATTAATTGCCTCATTAGAAGGCTGAGAAGGAGCATTCTGAATCAAATTCTCTTCTAGATTATTGTTGACGAATCTGGGCAAGTATACCCAGTCGTGCAAGTAATATGGTGGTAAGACCGGTTTATCATATCCACGGGGATTGGATGTCAACTACCAATTCGCAAACTCAGCAACTATCTAGACTAAACTATTAATCAAGAGAAATCAAAATAAACAAAAGAAAAGGAATAAAATCTTTTTGACTTTTTGGGGACTTTTGACAAACACTTGGAGTGCAGAAAGATATGTTGGGACTAGACTTCACCAAACATCTGTCTCATGCAATACCAGGACTAGATACCTCCCATTCATGCTTCAGATATTAAAATCAATCCACTAAACTACTCAAGCCCCGATTCCTCCGATGGCAAGAGCCTAAATCCACTAATAGACCCTAATTCCTTAGGTGGCCTAGATTAATGAATTTGCATTAAGATTAGGGATTACGCGATTACTAATAAACCTAACTCCACTCATAGATACAAGGCTTACTAGGTGATTAAATTCAATTCCGGTTATGATAAGAACGTCCCCATTGCATACCAAAACACAAATCGAGTCATGGGGGTGCTAGCCACAACAAGCATTAAGCACAGAAAATTAATCACTAATATGAAGACATGAACACATAATAATCAGTCAAGATAAATACATAATAATCAATTTGGTTACATCTAATCCCAACAAAAAGGGATTAGCTACTCATAAACAAAGAAAACCAAACCAGAGAAATAGGAAGGAAGAGGAGAGAAGAGGCTCCATGTGAGCTTTCCTTCATCTTCAAAGCAACCCCTCTTGGCTCCCTTATAGGGTTGAAACCCTAGCCCAGCCGCAGCTCCAAGTGCCTCCTCCAAGAACTCCCCAAAAACTCCCTCAATTCTGCCCTAAAACAGCAACTTATACCAATCAGTTCTGCGCGCGTTCGCGAGGCGAATGGCCTCTCGCGAGGCGAAAGTTAAATTCTGCTGTTTCAGAAAATTGTATTCTCGCGAGGCGAGTACATGTTCGCGACGCGAGCCAGTAAAATGGTTCTCCAATATGCCCGTGAGGAGCATCAGGGCCTGGGCGTGATGGCTTCTGTTTCCAGATTCACGAGGCGAGACAAGGTTCGCGAGGCGAACCAGAAAGATGACATTCTGCTGCAACAGTCAGCTTTCAGGGTCGCGAGACGAATCCAGTTTCGCGGGGCGAATCTCCAGAGTTCTGCTTGGCTCAATTTCTTCTCTTTTCAAGCTCCAAAATCATCCAAGCTTCATTATAGCCAAATATGCACAGTTTTCCTTCAATTTCTGCAAAACAACACACAGAAACCGCTTCACCCGTTCCAAGGGAAAATATAATAAAAATCAAATAAAGAATGCCTAAGCATGCAAAAGTGTACAGAAAATATCATGTAAAATCACACTATCAAATCACCCCAAGCTTATTCAATTGCTTGTCCTCAAGCAATCACTAAGGCCAGAAGAATAAAACAGAACATGGATAGTGAATCAAGAACCCGAGCGAATAACTCAAGTAATAGGCATTTCAAACAATTCAGTAAGAGACAATCAATTCAAGTCCAATTAGAGGCTTAGGTTCCTTAGACTCATGTTCTCACTGATTTGGGCACTCTTTCTCACCTGAAGCTCACCCCAAGCTTGTTCTTTTGCTTGGTTCTCTTCCTCACCTCACTCAAGTGTTTAGGGGAATAAGACAATTCGCTCTATTTTCCTCAAGGAATGAATCCTACCATAGGCTTGACTATCAACCACATCTCTACTTTATTAATGAAAACAATTAAGAATCAAGAGGTCTTTACTTTGGTTGTAACGTGGCCATGGGATTAATCGTTAGGTGGGGATAACAAGAAAAGGAAATTTCAAAAGGCTATACAAAATCAAGCTTTGCAAACATGACCTTCTAAAATACCTTTTGGGTTTCAGTTCACTTTCCACCTTTCTTTTCTTTCTTTTTCTTTTTGTTTTTCACTTTTCTTTTTGTCATCCCCTTCTCTATTTTTATATATATATATATATATATATATATATATATATATATATTTTTCATTTATTTGGAGAAGGGGGGATTTTTTCAAATCAAGAGAATTATTTTTTTTTCTGATTCTTTTCCCAGACTTTTTTCAACTCCCCTTTTTACCCTTTTTTAATACTTTAGAAGGTCCCTTATTAAACATATTTATCAAAACATTTCAGGGTACCAAGAAAAGCATTTTATTCAGGCTCAAAATTTGGCAACTATATGGTAGCATTTCATCATTCAAAGCTCAGAAGGCCAGAAAATACCTATTGCCTCAATCATTTTCAAAAATGTTTCCAAAAATTTTTAAGCTTCGAAATGGTTTCAAGTCAAGTTCTAGAGAAAACAAACCAAGAGGAATAACACTCTAACACAAGGAATGGGGTAATATTTTGTGAGTACCCCTTTGGCTCAAAATCTCACATTTTAGTACAGAATCAATGAAAAACACAAGTCCTCAGAACCATATGCTAATTATCAACTATCCAAGATTATCTCAAACATTCTTCATTTGCAACCATATCACAAGAATAAACAGAATTGGGTTCAAGAATTCACTATCACAATTTATTTGGCACTTAGTTTTCACCATTGGATGCAAAATCTAAACAAGGGCAATTTAATGTGTGATCATGCAAACTATCATGCAAAACTATATGGGTGCAATATGCAAAATGCAAAATACCCCTACCCCAAGCTTAAAAATTTACATTGTCCCCAATGTAAACAATCAAGATGGAGAGAGGAAGAAAAATAAAATAAAATAAAATAAAAAAATTGGAACGGCTTACCGAGCGGTAGCGGGTGTTGGCTTTAATTTCAGTCAGAAACTGCTTGAAAGTTGGGTTGCTTTTTCTTGTCTTCTTGCTCTTCCCTCCTTCCTTCTTACCCTGGAATCACTTGGCAATTTTATTAGTAAAAGAAAACTCTTGATCTTCTCAAATTATTCAAGAGTTTAAAATCAAAAATAAAATCTAACTAAACAAAAAGGAAAAAGGAAAAGAAAAATTGGGTTGCCTCCCAATGAGCGCTTCTTTAATGTCACTAGCTTGACTTATTAAAAAGCATCCACCTGGATCCTCCTCCCGGATCAAATGGAAATTGGGATGGTGATTGTAGTAGTAAAATAACTTTATTCTCAATTCCACCCAGCCATTGGGTGGAAACTCCCTTGACCTATACAATTATGAACTCACTTCCTCTCGGGTCAAGTGGAATTTTCAAGAGGAAGTGTGACAGACAAGTGGAGGGGGCTAACTTACCAGTGTCCACACATGCATGCAAGCCAACATAATTATTTAATGCAGTAAAATCAGATTGCTCAACATGCATGGTGGAGGGAGTGCTTTCCAAATGCCCTGCCTCCTCACTTGTTGTTTCCCAAGGATTTGTGGAAGGTAATTCCTCGTGTTGTGATTCGCTTACCACCACCACTTCATCTTCAATTTGATCCATTCCCACAACCAGATTTTTCTCAAATGCGGATTCTTGTGGCTCTATGGGAATCATACATGGTGGTGGAGGTGGCAAATATGAACAAAAGGTTTCCCAATCCTCCTCGGAGAAGTTATATATAAGCCTTCCCGTCATATAATCAACTTGTGCGGGAGTAACATGGTCCATCAAATCCATGACGTCTCCCAAACACCAGTTGTCTTCCAAAACGCGACTGGAGGCTTCCTCATTAGGTGGATAATAAAAATTTTCCATGAATTTCGTCCACCTGGCACTACCAAAGCTCAAAACAAAAAGATCAAATATATACAGAAAAATAAAAAAAATAAAAATGTCTAAATTAGTTGCCTCCTCTGTTACTAATGATATTGGCAAAACCAATCCCCGGCAACGGCGCCAAAAACTTGTTGACGAATCTGGGCAAGTATACCCAGTCGTGCAAGTAATACGGTGGTAAGACCGGTTTATCGTATCCACGGGGATTGGATGTCAACTACCAATTCGCAAACTCAGCAACTATCTAGACTAAACTATTAATCAAGAGAAATCAAAATAAACAAAAGAAAAGGAATAAAATCTTTTTGTCTTTTTGGGGACTTTTGACAAACACTTGGAGTGCAGAAAGATATGTTGGGACTAGACTTCACCAAACATCTGTCTCATGCAATACCAGGACTAGATACCTCCCATTCATGCTTCAGATATTAAAATCAATCCACTAAACTACTCAAGCCCCGATTCCTCGGATGGCAAGAGCCTAAATCCATCAATAGACCCTAATTCCTTAGGTGGCCTAGATTAATGAATTTGCATTAAGATTAGGGATTACGCGATTACTAATAAACCTAACTCCATTCCTAGATACAAGGCTTACTAGGTGATTAAATTCAATTCCGGTTATGATAAGAACGTCCCCATTGCATACCAAAACACAAATCGAGTCATGGGGGTGCTAGCCACAACAAGCATTAAGCACAGAAAATTAATCACTAATATGAAGACATGAACACAGAATAATCAGTCAAGATAAATACATAATAATCAATTTGGTTACATCTAATCCCAACAAAAAGGGATTAGCTACTCATAAACAAAGAAAACCAAACCAGAGAAATAGGAAGGAAGAGGAGAGAAGAGGCTCCATGTGAGCTTTCCTTCATCTTCAAAGCAACCCCTCTTGGCTCCCTTCTAGGGTTGAAACCCTAGCCCAGCCGCAGCTCCAAGTGGCTCCTCCAAGAACTCCCCAAAAACTCCCTCAATTCTGCCCTAAAACATCAACTTATACCAATCAGTTCTGCGCGCGTTCGCGAGGCGAATGGCCTCTCGCGAGGCGAAAGTTAAATTCTGCTGTTTCAGAAAATTGTATTCTCGCGAGGCGAGTACATGTTCGCGACGCGAGCCAGTAAAATGGTTCTCCAATATGCCCGTGAGGAGCATCAGGGCCTGGGCGTGATGGCTTCTGTTTCCAGACTCGCGAGACGAGACAAGGTTCGCGAGGTGAACCAGAAAGATGGCATTCTGCTGCAACAGTCAGCTTTCAGGGTCGCGAGGCAAATCCAGTTTCGCGGGGCGAATCTCCAGAGTTCTGCTTGGCTCAATTTCTTCTCTTTTCAAACTCCAAAATCATCCAAGCTTCACTATAGCCAAATATGCACAGTTTTCCTTCAATTTCTGCAAAACAACACACAGAAACCGCTTCACCCGTTCCAAGGGAAAATATAATAAAAATCAAATAAAGAATGCCTAATCCATATAAAAAATGCATGCAAAAGTGTACAGAAAATATGATGTAAAATCACACTATCAATTATCCTTTACAGTTTCACCAATCTGAGTCTGCTCCTTATCTGGCTGATCTTGAGCTTGTTTAGGCATGTAAACAGCATAGACTTTATGCCTCTCCTTACTTGGCTTTGCTTGATTCCCTTTCCCGCGATTACAATTGGTTGACTCATGACCCATCGCTTGGCAATAATCACAAAAAGAAGGAAGATTTTCATATTCAATTTCAGCATAGAGGGCAAAATCATTCCTCTCAACCATAATTACATTGGCCAGCCTCCCTTTCAGGTTGACTTCTACCAAGATTCTTGAAAAATGACCCAAGCTTCTTGATCTTGTCGCTTCATCCAAAGAAATTGGTGTTCCAATGCCATTGGCAATCTCAAACAGAATCTTCGGTCTGTAGTACTCCTGAGGCAGCCCATACACTCTAACCTAGCATTGGCAGTGAGTTTGTTTTTAAGTGTTAGAGTTGAATTCAGGACTCGACCTTGACAGTCTAAGGACTCCATTGGCCAAATTCCATGAGCCAACATACCAGATTCTTCTCAAATCTTCTTGTGATGAGAAAAAGAACTCAAAATAGCCTTTGCCAAGAGGGGTCAAACGCCATTGAGCAACAGGTTTCCACAATGCAGCAAGCTTGGCCCGCAAGTCAACAACCTTCAAAGGCTGATTGCCCTTAGCAATTAAAAGACGACCATGCAAGCGGTTCTTGGAGTTTTCCATTCTAATCTTGTATTCATCCTCTGAGATTTTTATTGAAATCGTATCTCCTTTAAGCTTAGGCTCAGGCAACTAACTAAATTGAAAAACTGAAAATACAGTTAACACCCCCCCAAGCTAGAATCTAGAATGTGAATATTGAGCATTCCAAGCTTGCTTTGAATATTGTGAAAGGGACCAGAATGTAGGGCATTAGTGAGGAATGTACGATTGGTTATTATATGGTCCATATATTTGGCCGACAGAGAAAACAAGCTTGATTGAGAGAGTTTAAAGCAATACTTAGTTAATAGGGTAGTTTTAAGCAAGATAGGATATAATCAAAATTAAAAGTGTTGTTATCATAAAAAATGGAGAGATTTTAGATAATGATGGGGAAAATGAAGATGATGTATCTCTCCAATTAATGCGCTTATGAGTAACAATGTAACTCTCCATACGAAGTTCAAATTATGATTTTTATGATACAACCTTTTGATGTAATTTTTCTTTATTTATAGGTTTTGATGTTAACATCTCCTTGTAAAAAAAATGGCTAGTTGGCCTCACAAACTAAAAAAAAATTCATGAAATTTTAAACCGACAAACCTAAAATAGTGATCAATTAAGGACTAGAATAAAATGCCACGAATATAAAATTATTTTTTAAATGTAAAGTTACATAATTGAATATTGGATTATTTGAAGAAATTTTTTTGTTCCATAAAAATTATTTAAATACCAACTCATGTATTGGATTACTTGAAGTGTTTTGTCATTTTTTCAGTAGGGTATTCGATTACCATGGATAGTATTCAAATACATTGAACCGTTGGGAAAGTTAGAGGCATTTAGAGCAGGGTATTCGAATACTTCTTGATGGTATTGAAATACCACAACAAAGTATTCGAATATCATATTGGAGTATTCGAATACACAACATAAAAACCCAACTAACTTTCAAATTTTGTTTCCCTAATGGATTTATATATAAAGGGTTCAAGTCTATGAGTTCAAAACACAAAATTTTAATTTCAGATACACTGTTATATTGTTGAAATGTTGAGCCAACTACTTTCCATTACAAGTGATGATTATAGAGTTTTTTGTACCTCTTGCACAAAAAAAGTGCTTGGAATTTCCTTTACTCTTTTTGTATTTCTAATATTGATTGTGGGGTGAGGAATCCCAAAATTATTTAAGAGTGAGGCATCTCTTGAGGTAGAAAAGGTTTGTGAGTGACGTATCCCATAAAGGTTATGGTTTGTATTAGAGTGAGGTATCTCTATGTTGTACAAACGATTTGGATATAGTGAAGCCCTTAAGCGAAGCTTGGGAACTAGACGTAGACATCACCTTAAATTTGATATTATTTAATATTAAACAAATAATAACTTAACTTAATATTTATGTAATTCTAAAAAAATGAAAAAAATTAGTGATTGGTCATAATTCGATCTCCAATTTAGTATCAATTATTTAGCAACCAAATTATAGATTCATCACTAATTGTGAAGCCACTTTTCGATTAAAATTTTATCACAAATGTGGTCCCATAACATATGTCTAGAATCATATTTTGCTACTATCTTTTTTTTTTATTTAGAGACCGAATTTATGCGTCGTTATTGGCTACCGACTTTAAATTTGATTTCTAAACACATGAGCTACCAATGTTTTAGCTAACATGTTTCTTCGGTCGCTAACTATTTTAGCGTTCGAACTTATCTGTTTAGCGGACAAAATCATCGGTCGCTAACATTCTATTTTCTTGTAGTGTATTTGACAAAAGAGAAAATATTAAAATCTCATGATTGATGAATATTTTTCAAATATATATAACAAGTGACTTACACATGTATCAATTTTAAGTAGGTAAGAGGATTTGAGGGAATTGAGACACCCCATTAGTATCCCATCATAATAACCTGTCCTAATATGCATATATTTACTTCAACTATCACCTTTAATTATCATGCATTATATCCAGGTAATAAATAGGAATATACATACAACGGCCCTCCGGGCACTCAGAATAAAATAGCAAAGTTTCACAAAACATCGTCGTTTCATGAGCATAATGTCATATATCATATCATCATTCACAGCTACTTAAAGACAAGTTCCAAGTAAAAGTCGTAGAGTTATCGGGGCTTACAGAACCAAGTTCAACAAAAAGTATCAAGCCTGGATTAGTTACTAGCTCGGAGCTGTTTGAATCCACCTGGATGTGTCCAGGTGGTCCCATACCAAAGTCTGGGTGGGGGTGAGGTCTATTCGCAGAAGAAGCAGACAGAGCCTAGTAGACTGGACTAGAGGGTTCATGAGTACGGGCATGCCATACTACATCTGGAATAGGATATATAATGCGCCAAGGGCCTGGGAAAGTAAAAGAAGGTAAGCTCACGAACTCCAATGTAAAGGTAACTGGACCATGATTGAGCATGGTCCGAGTCACTAGGTCCGGGACGAACCCATTAGGGTCCTCCATGGTTAGGGTCATTGTCTCGAGGTACCTTCGACATCCGGGTGTTGCTGTTAAAATTAGATTTATGTGTTTCTAACAACGCACTCAACAAAATAATATTATCAGGTGATTGATGACTCTCTCCTTTTTTATGGTAATCTTGCACAGGGTTTTGTAAAAAATTGCCTTAAATTCGATGAGCAAAAAAACTAAAGGCAAAAAAAATGTTAATTTCAACAAAAACACAATTAGGAATGTAAAAGCAAAGAAAAATGGATCAAACACTACTAAGAGTGTAAAAACTTACGTAAACTAAAAGAGCAGAAAGAAAAATGTAGTAAAGTAAATTTGCAAGAAAATTAAAAATGCAAGTAAACAGTTTGCAAAACAAAAAATGTTCAAAAGCGCAAAGAATTCACCAATTTGCAGAGGATTTCAAGTTCAACAATCAATTAATCAAGTTAGCAAAGAGCTTTGAGTAAAGTGAGTAGAGAAAGAGAAAGAAAGCTAAGGGATGATGGAGAAGAAGAAATTTGCATTAAAAATAAAGCTGCTGGAAATAAATTTGGGAAGGCATACTTGACGTAATTTTGTTTTAATCATGTTGTGAGTGTGAGGATGTTGTGGGAGTGTGATCAAAGTATCCAATCGTTTGTAAATCAGAATAAGCACTATTTATAGAGAAAAGAAATAACTGACTAAGTCCTAATCTACTGCCATCTGTCCTATTGACACATGTGTTTATTATACTTACAGCTAAGATCTAATGTCCACTACTCCACTAACTTGATCGTGGCTTTGAGCTACTTCAGAGTGTAACTTCCAACTCATCGATGCTCCCACATTTTTGCATGAATAGGCCACCTTAATGTTAGTGGCTCGGAGTGGTCAATCCCACTAACGCTATGATCCGTCGGTGTTTCTGGCTTATGTCGAATTACTAGTCCGTTTCGAAGACATTCTTCTTTGCTAATTTGAAACTTTCCTTTCAGAGTACATGTCTATCGAATAATGTAATTCATGACTTGTAGTATTCCCATGGAAACCTCTTAGCTTCCACTTAATTTTATTCTGACATCACCTTATTTCGACACTATGTTCTAGAAAGTCTCTGTCGGAATGCCTCTCTTTATACTTAACCATTTTTTAATGCATTCCTTTCGGCAGCTTACCTTCCGGATGTCCGAATTTCCTTATTCGACCAAAATCTTACTTTTGGTTCCAACACCGGGTCTTGGCATCTTTAATAACAATAAACACCAGTCCAACACAAAACATGCAAAGGAGGTAAGATAACCAATCTAAAGTCATAAGGTAACAGAGTAGAATATAACTTAGGTACACAACATAAATAATTCATAAAGTAATCAAGATAAAGGTTTCACTTATCCATACAGATTCTCATCAAGGTCATAATTTAACATTAAATATTAACATGTATAAATGCATATGCGTATGCCTACACGTATGACTCTTGAGTGCCAATTGACTCAATATCCGAAGAAACAAAAACAACAACAGAGGAGCAATCAGGAGTCAACGTTTCTCTAACATCTAGCCAAAACAAGTGCTTAAAAACAAAACAATTGCACGCCACACGGCTAATCGGAAACGTCATCAATTGATCCTAAGTAGTTCAAGGTCTCGTTGCTGGTACATCTGTGTTGCTTCGGATACCACAACAATAGGGGAGCTACCACCCAGTCTTGGTGGGGTTCCACACCGAATATACCCCTTAGGTCATCTCGACCTTCCCTTAGTACTCCCACCCACACTTGGGTGTATCTCCTCATAGACACCACATGCAAGAATGGACACAATGCAGTTATTTGTACAATCGCGTTATTTCAAGTAATCATCTCATCCAAGTGAGTTAGGCATGTGTCCATCAACCATAAAAGTTTCATCCAAATTAAATTCGTAGTCATTCAAGAGTAGATAATTATCATCCAATTTCATTAATGTTCACATTCTTCTTCAATTAATCAGGCCAAGCCCATTAAGATTCCAGGAGTAACAATTGGTCCAAAAATCTTTCAAGAATACACCAATGGTCTCAAAGTTGGTAACTAAGTCTTCACTTATAGGAGTTTTTTTTTCTCAAAAATCCTAAGTGGATCAACTTGGTATTAATTTAGTTTATTATCTACAACTTAGAAATCAACATTCCTAAGTACTCAAGTGATTAAACATGGACCATTTAATAAATCTTAAATGGTTGTGGGCCACCATAGGGGATTTTAGGCCCATTTGCTTTGTTTGGTTGTTTTCACTTGATTTGGGCCTAAGTGATGGACTTTGGGCCCAACCAAGAATGCTCCCTCTAATCGAATTGACTTCTAGTCTAACTAACTATATTTGATCTTATTAGAAAGATATCCTAATTACTAATGACCCTAGTTAAATTATGAAAGCTCACATATGAAGTTCACCAAATTTTTCTAAAAGTCCTATTAGTCATATTTTTATCATTGCACCTTAGAAGGCCCAATTGTTCAAACAATTTTTCATGCCACTAGACCCCATCTTGTCCGAATTCTACATGTCTAAGGAGACTTGTGTGACGCCCGGGGCTGACGAGGGCGGGGAGTGGTCGCCGGTGCAAGAAGGCACGGACAAGGAGCAGCTTCTGACAAGCTTCTAGGCGAAGGGCCACATGAATGAACCAATAACACACCGGAATGAGAGGGAACCTGAGATTGTGTAGGTATGAGACTATACATTTGAGGATGACTTATATGAATTGATTGTTACTACCCATACTAATAAGATGCATCTTCTTTTCGGGAGCCTATTACTTAAGAACTTCACAGTTAAGCATGCTTGACTTGGAGCAATTTTGGGATGGGTGACCTCTTGAGAAGTTTTCCCAAGATGTGTGTGAGTGAGGACAAAGAACACTAAAAAGACCCGTGTTGGTTTGTGGGGACAGTCGTGAATCCATAAAGGAGCCAGGGACGTTACAAATGGTATCAGAATGACACCTCTCCCAGTACTGTGTGGTTTGGGGGCGAACCAAGCGGAAGCTGGTGGGCATGTAACACCCGGGTGCCGACGAGGGCGGGGAGTGGTCGCCGGTGCAAGAAGACACGGACAAGGAACGGCTCCTGGCAGACTTCTAGGTGGAGGGACACATGAATGAACTGATTGCACACCCGAATGAGAGGGATCCTGAGACTGTGTAGGTATGGGACTATACGGTTGAGGAACGCTTATATGAATTGATTGGTACTATCTATACTAACAAGATGCATCTTCTTTTCAGGAGCCCATCACTTATGAACTCCACAGTTAAACGTGCTTAACTTGGAGCAATTCTGGGATGGATGACCTCCTGGGAAGTTTTCCTAGGAAGCGTGTGAGTGAGGACAAAGCTGAAAAGACACATGTTGGTTTGTGGGACAGTCGTCAATCCATAAAGCAGCCAAGGATGTTACAACTTGGATTTGATTCCACTAAAACTAAATTTTGGTCCATTCATTAACTTGAGTTTAGTGACTCATCATTAACCCTTTCCTTCTTAGTTTTCCAAAGCTTTCTTGACCACTCCTTAAACATGAATTTGAGTGTCATTAAGGGATGGTTTAGGAGCTTTGGCTCCCTTTTCTTATAGGTCAAAACAGTGACCCCATATGGTATGAGCCCTACATGTTGAAATTTTTCTAAGTTACTTTCAAGAATAGATCATAAGTCTATAAATGGGATCTAAACTTAAATAGGATTTTAAGAACCCTAATCAAGTTATCTAACCTAAATAACACAATGTCTTATATGTACATCTATTAGGGAACATTTAAACACATAAAAATCAAACATATACTCATCAAAATGAAATGAAAAACAAGAAAAGCAAGCACAAACGGGAGAGGGAATCCCCTCCTAAGCCTATTCTACTCCAAATCCTTAAGAAGGCATCTTCCTCCCCCCCTTAGGATTTTGTGGTAAAACTTTCTCCACACCACTAATGAAGCTTCGCTTGCTCTAAGAGGAACCTAGAGACCACATTGAACCATAAAAAGAAAGAACAAAGTGAGTCTCTTGGAAAAAAGAGAGCAAAACTGAAAACGAAAGAAAATGGAAATGGAGATGGTGACGACTTTCTCACCTCTTCTAACAATGTATAGGTTTAGGTTGGAGAGGACTTATTTTGGTTTAGAGTCACTAGTGTAGAAAAGGGATTTCACATTGGTTATTTTTGGCTTTTCACATCGGTTTTCAAACTGATGTTGAAACGGCCGATGTGGTTTACTGCCACTTTTCACATCGGTTTTGAAACCGATGTCAAAAATTCAGTTTCAGTATTGACAATGTAACCTGTTCAGTACTTTTCACATCTGCTTCTGAAAAACCGATGTGGTAACCCCACTTTCCACAACGGTTATTTTAAAAACCAATGTGGAAACCAGCATTTCACATCGGTTTTAAAAATAACCGATGTGGAAAGTGGGGTTACCACACCATTTTTTAAGAAACCGATGTGAAATGTTGGGTTATCACATCGGTATTTTCAGAAACCGATGTGAAAGTATTTTTTTAAAAAAAAACCCTTTACAATAGTGACAGTCCTTTCCCCTGTTTCGGTAATCCAGTAATCCAGATCAATACAGAATCTAAATATTCTCAACACAATCACTTTTGTACAACCAAGACTCACTAAATTAAAAGATTACAAACAATAAATATATTCAATTACATTCAGACAACAAAGATAATTAGAAACCAAAAAGCCGCATATGATATATTATAGATTTCAAGTCAAAACATATATCAGTCAAAAGTACAGTATAGCTAGTACATGATGCGTTTATAAACTAACTACATACAAACTGTGTTTGGTACACTTCAAGAAAGAAAGTTGCCCAACGCATCCTTATGTTATTGATGTTAGCATCAGAGAGTGGAGTCGGATTGTTGAATATCTGCAAGTTTAATTGGACATAAGATTATATCTTTTAAGTAATAAACTAAAATAAAACATATAACGAATCTATAACTGTTACAACTAATTGTGTTACCAATTAGAATTTACCTCCTGCCATCTTTCAGTGATAATATCCACATTCCCATGATCCACGTTGTCTACGGGACTACGTAGAAATGAAATCCAATTAGAATATAAGGAATTAAATAGAAATCAATAGTTATACCCACTGCGCTTGAATCATTTTTACTAATAAATATCTTACGTTAGGAATAATCCATCTAATAGCCCGACTCCTTTCACCACGCAGCATGTGAATTGCATCAATAGAACTACCATAAGAAAATAAACATTAATTAAAGTATATCTTATAGATTTCAGATGATTAAAACAATTCCATTACTGATTATAAATTATTTTAATGCTTACGTTTCCATGATGATCTTCAGTTCCTTCGCCGGCTTATTTCCCATCAAGCAGAAGAAGACCACGACATTCAACCGAGGGCACAAGATCAACAATTGCCAATGTTTATTACATTTGCGGAACAATTAGTAACTAAGTCATATATAGTTATAATTAAATAATTGGTACTTACTTATTGAGATAAGGCACAAGGTAGAACAGATGATCATCTCCGGCAAGTATATCACGTATGGTGGCGATCGGGTCTTCTGATGTTAGGAGAACATCACCCTGAATGAGCATAAGGTCAATGAACCCATAAAGGGTAAGGTTGCCCTGATCAACTAACATGCGATGCAGATACCTAATATATTGATAAAACATATTAATTATCATAGTATTTAAAATTTAATTACTTAACTTACAAATAAAATGTACTTACATGCACCATAACGATATGTGTGCAGCACTAGCCATTTCACGATCGATCACCAACTCCATAATTTCCTTCTTTGGGATATACAGATCGTCACCTGACCTGGCATCATGTTCCAACCTTACCAAAGCTGCGTCAGCCTCCATGGTCACAACCTGTACAACCAGACATTTAAAAACACCACCAGGATCCCCTTTGTCAATCCCCTAAACAACAAAGATGTGCATTAGTAATCACAGTTAAGTTATTTCATTCGTAATTAATTGAATGGTCAAATGAATACATTGGCAGGAGCAGACTTCTTTGGTCTTCCTGGATCCGACCTTTTAGGCAGAATATCATTTCCAACATCCTAAAAAAAAGCATTATCTTTAAACAATAATAAATAATTTCAACTATAAATATAGAAAAATACAACTAATTGAATACCTCAGATGCAACAAGAAACCTGACCAATGTTCTTGGCCAAGGGATGAAGTTACCTTGGGCCTGGCCCACTGTTTGAACCTCCTCAGTGGGCACAGGGACTCGAGCATCAACATCTCAAATAATCTTAACCACGACCCTCACCTGATCATCATGTAATAAACGGTGGTGTATGGTATTACCTAAGTTATGTGCCCTCCCCAATGCCACTAAGCAGCGATCATGATGATCATCAACATACAGCTCACACCTATCAGGGTCGTCATCATTATCATCATCATCATTTTCAGGCTGATGAGGAGGATCACATGAGACCTTACTGCTCACATGGACAGAGGGTTGGATAGAGGGTTGGATGCCTGTGTTTTGCTGGGACATAGCAGCCATTATTGCCAGCTACTGGGAAAACTGCTGGGCCATCTCCTGTCTAAGCTCATATGCAATCTCCCGTTTTAGCCGTTCTCTATCTGCATCAACATCCCCGTGGCGTTGGTGTGAAGATGAACCATGGTATTGGTGAATGCCAACGCCCCATCCAACACCAATGACACAGCCCGGGTGGTCTTGTTTATCGATGGCAGCAGCTAAGATATCCTCGCGTCCTCTAGGAACAAAGGTTCCTTGAGTGGCTTGCTCGTCCAAGGCATCCTAAAACATATAAAATATTAGGTCACGTTACAATTCGGTAACATTGTTAAAGTCACAATTACAATTCAAATTATACTTACAATATTCTTAGCTACTTGGCGGGCCTCCTCAGATGTATATTTTCCCGTACTTCTTTGTCGGGCCCTCTACCATTTACGATGGCATGGGGGTGGAGGTGGATCAACAACTTCTGGACGATTATCAGCTGTAGGATCTGCCTGAGATGCTTCTTTCTGAAGTCTTTTCTTTTCCTCTTCCACAATTGCCAGGTCAAGTTTTTTATATCCCTCACGAGACAGTATATGGGGGTAGACTTTCTTGCTTTGGTTTTCCTGCCCCTTTTTCCTGTTCTCCTGTTATAAATAGAAGACAATTAAATTACATAAGTAAATTAATAAAATTAATGAAATTACATAAATTTAGAGACAACTCAAATAAGTTAACCTGAAAGCTGTGATCATGTCGGCTTTGAACAAAGCGATCCCACGTCGCTTGGTCAAGAAACGGGTACACCTCAAGTGGGTTCTTTTCATAGCTTGGCTTGAATACATAATATCTGTCCAGGTCCACCTTAAAAGCCCTCCAACGCTTACCAGCGTACTTTATCAAATGTTTCTTCATATCCATCGTATCCGGCAGGTCAAAGGTGAGCTACATTAACACCAAAAGAATCAATGAATTACTGTATGATATTAATAAGATTAAAATAAAGTAGATACAAACACAGGACGTAAAATTATAGACACCAGAATACTCTCCCATATTTGATCCTTCACGCCCCGCGGTACATCTTTCCAATGCTCAATAAGTATACTAGGCTTGCTCTGCCATTGGCCCAATAGGTTCGAGATTAGCATCAAAGTCGATTCTTATCCTTTGATTTGAACCACGGTTGACAGTCAAATTCCTTATTCGTGTGGCACGTCTACCCTTTCTACCCGTAAACGGGGTCTCCGACCCGTTGCAAGAAGGAGGGATATCCTCAGGATCAGCCATGTATACCTGTTTAGACAAAAAAAAGTTATCAGTATGTCTGGATAAATATCAAGCATAACTTATAAATATCGATCAACGTAAGAATAACTTATAAATATCAACGTAAACATATAATATTACTTTAAACATAACTCAAACTAATAATTAGTGATGTGGTACCTGTCAAGTAGTAAATTTTTCCCATAACCCTTCTTGGTGATCATTACGAGTAGCATGTACATCGTCCACTTCATTTTCCTCATTGAAATTAGGCACCCGTGTTGAGAAAGAAGGTGTATCAGAAATATCAAGAGTTGAATCTTGATTTCCCTCACAACCATTATACATGTTTTTTCCCGGGAGAACCACCGACCACCTTTTGTTAGAAGGATCACTGATATAAAACACTGTCCATCCCATTTCCTATCATTTGCATGCCATCTAATATTCTTTGCATCCTTTTCATTAGCAAACAATCGCTTGAATCGCAGAATTACTGGAAGATACCATAACACCTTCGCATGAGGACCCTTGGTGACCGCATCACAACTAGAATCGCCATCCTTCACTTTGTAGCGTGATACCCTACACCTAGGGTGAGACACCCCAATGTGCCCCTTTGTGTCATTAGATTAAAACCTCAATATTTAATTACTTAATCTCATGCTTAACGTGAAAATACGTAAAAATTAAAAACTTAACTTATAAAGTATACAACTTCATATAGAATGGCATATCACAATATAAGTATATTATGCATATTACAAAACACTGTTGAGGATATCATATCAGTAGGATCGTTCACAGGCATATACTTAGACAAAGTATTAAACAACAGAAAACATATTAAAAAAATACGCCTCACGAGATGCACTGACCATAACTAACTAGACCCTAATCACCATGGGTCACACCTCGTCCTCCAGCCTCCAGTTCATAGGGAGTTCCATCCAACTCCTCCTGGTTACGCTCATCCACAAGGTCTTCTCGTACAATTGCACAAGGAGATAAAATACAACATACAGAAATATACAGGGGATAAGAAACAGTTCTATCATCAAAAGGCGGAAAAGAGTCACAGTAAATTATATAGTAATTGTCACAGGTAATCAACACACATAACTAATGAATAATCCTTAGGTTAATATATATCATCCTCTACCCTTACTATTAGGTAATCTAACACTTTATTTTAACATCACCTCTCTAATCCTGTCACCATGTCTTTACGTTATCGTGGCCACTACCACTCCTGTCACCATCCCTCATTTGCATCAGGGAACAACCTCATTCCCGTTAGGATGTTCCACCTTGTGCACACCTCCATTCCCGTTAAGGTGTTCCACCCCCATTCCCTAAGGTGGAAGTGGTCTTGTGAGAACTCTTGATTTTATATGTATTATATTACCAATACACGGTGTATTATATTGTCAATACACAGAAGTGTTTTACGTGTATTATATTGGTATATTATATTACCAATATAGAAGTGTTTTACGTGTATTATATTACCAATACACAGATGTCCTTGTGTATTATATTACCAACACACTTTTGTCTTTGTGTATTATATTACTAATACACTTTTGTCCTTGGGTATTATATTACCAATACACGGTTGTGGACAACAACACCTATACTCGAATCTCACCAACCCGTTTTAACAACATCCTGGTGCCTTAACCATCCATTAGAACTTGACACATATTCTATGTTGTAACACCTCTTTAACATACATCATCTAGGTTAGACACTTCTAAATCATTATTATCCTCACACCCAAAACAATAATCTCTTAGACAACATATATATCTTTGCTTAAAACCACTAAGCATAATAATACAAACCAGACAGATCATGCATAACACAATATGAATCAAAATATTCTCATATCACCAACATAGCACAAAATCAATTCAATAAAGGTAATAAAATTAAATCAACCATTAACAATATAAAATCAACCTAATATCGATAAACCTACAGTCCCCAAATCGCCATTGGTTTTTCAGAAAAGGTTTCCAATGTGATTTTGGTCTTGTCGATTAATCGACTACTAGTAGGGTTTAGGTGACCCTACACAATTATTATATAATTTACTACTTATCCATTCCGACGATAGGTTGGTTCATCCCCCAGCTGGGTTATCACCGAACTCCCGAACTCGAAGCTCCTCGTTGTCACACCACAAAGTACTAACTCCACCTTCAACCAATCAACATAATAACCAATAAATCAAACAAACTCATCTATGTTCTATTTACGCTAGGTTTGGTCATTTAATTCAAGTTAGAGTTAGGATTTGTTTATCAACATAAGCCTTTGGATACTTATCACTTTGGTTCTAGGTAACTTCGAGAAATTGCTATAACTTGAAAATATAGAATAAAAATCATCCAACCACTTAGGGTAGGTTTCGGCCTTGTACTACAAAATAGGATATAAATCTTTAAACTTTCCAATCTCTTAGACTTAGCATCCAAATGTATTAAGGAGCTCAAGTCCATGATCAAATTGGAAAATGAAAACAAAACATCCTAGGTCCACAACCATCATAGGTTCGACCATCATAGGATAAATAGGCTAGAAATATTTAAACTTTCCAATCTCTTAGACTTAGCATCCAAATATCTTATGGATCTCAAGTCCATGATCATTTTGGAAAACAATGGAAACTTAAACATTCCAATCTCTTAGACTTAGCCTCCAAATATCTTATGGAGCTCAAGTCCATTATCACTTTGGAAAATGAGAAATAACACATCCTAGGTTCAATAGCATAGAATAATCAATTTAGAAATCCTTAAACCTTCCAATCTCTTAGACTTAACATCCAAATATCTTATGGAGCTCAATTCCATGATCATTTGGAAAACAAAAACTCAAATATCCTAGCACCTAAACACTAAGTTTCGGTCATCATAGGATAATGAGGAAAATATTCTTTGTTTAATAACAACTCTTAGGTTTAGAATCACAAGGTATTAAGAGTTCTAAATCCATGATCATACTTGGAAAGTCGAAACATAGTATCCTAGACCTACTTTTCATATTCTTGGCCATCATAGGAACAAGCTATCAAACCTTCCAAGATTTATAGATTTTAGATCGAGGGATAGTTAGAAACTCAAACACAAGATCATATTCCAAAAGTTGAGGAGAGAGGAATGAGCTTGGAGAGCAAGTTTTGAACTTGTGCCTTGTTTGGTTTGAGAAGAGAGAGAAAAATAGGTTTTTAGAATATAATATGATATAATTTGAAAAGTGTGATGATTACACTTTTGGAGTGTGTCATAACCCATTTCCATCAAGTTCCATCAAGTCACTTCACTTCTTTTGTGCTCCCTAATCTGCTCCATTTCGTACCCGGTTGTATTTTCTGATCGTTTCTTCTGACGTTTTCACCCAAATAAAATATTATATTCTATTTTTGAACGAAAATTTTCAAAATAACCAAAGTTGAAGGAAAAATATAAAAACACTAACCATCTCGTTCAAGGGTCAAAATTAGGTTTTCTGCACAGTAAACTTGTACCGGCATTGAAAACGCAGATCGACTTTCGTCTGAATTTTCAACCAAAATTTTTACCGTGACTTCATATGATATAACAACACAAGAAAATGATTTTAGTTTAATTAAAATCATCCTCTGAGTTTAATCTAAAATAAAAACATTTAAATATATATTTACTGCTACAGAAAGCATGGGATAAACATGGTGTTACAATACTACCCATCTAAAAAGAAAATTCCCTTCTCGGAATTTCTTAACTCAAAACTAGGTAACATCTTACCAATGCTTTTTAATCTAAAGACCATTCCTCATATTTTTCATTGCCGTCTTCCCTTGATTAACAGTGGTAACTTCGTAACATAATTCATTCTTATAACATGCTATTTATCCTCGAACTTATCCACCACTACTTTCTGTTCATTGTCCTTCAACTTTTTGATTTAAATATATCACCTTGAAGTGAATACTCCAAACTTACCCCTTTCTCTCTTCTTAATACTGGTCCATGATGAGTCACCGGCAAGTGTACCGGGTCGTCGCAAGTAATAAAATAACACGGTAAGAATTTACCGAGGTCGAACACAAGGATTGGGCTACCAATTCAACTAATCCGCGGGAAATCCGATACGTTTGGTCAAGTAACAGAAGGTGGTTGAGAGAGAGAAAATAGGATCGAATTCAAATCAACAAATCTAATAAAATAATTAACTAATTAAAAATCTGAAATTAAAATGTCCAAGGTCACAAATCCACCTACCCAATATGCATACCCAAGTGATGATGAATTCCTCCCTAAGTTCAATTACAATGTCAATCGGGACCCCCAAATTCTCCTAAATCCACTGTCGTGCTCATTAGGACGTATTCGAAGATTGGATTAATTACTTACTAGGTCTCATAATCCTAATCATCAAACTCTGTTAATTCTTGTTCCCTATAAGGTTGCATCGATCTCCTACTCACTCTCGTGCAATATTCGATCGGTGATCCCAATTCAAGTTCTAAACGCGAATTGCCGACTAAGCCTCATCAACGTTAACAAGTCAATCACGCAAGCATATGATCAACGCAATCAAATCAGAATTGGAAAACATTAATTGAGAAAAAGGGAGAAGGCATACATCACATCGAATCTACACTGCCATGGGTGGCTTCATTGTTTCCTCAGACGAGGGGATTAGTTCCTCATGATCATAGACAAACAATCGGACATAACCACCATAGTAAAATAAGAAAAATAAAAGAGAAGAGGAGATGCAGCTCCAAAGAGAAAAGAAATCGTCCTAAACGCTACTCTAAACAGGTGGAAAAACTACTAGGATTCGGATCTATTCCAAAATCCCTATTTTCTGATTCTGAAACAGCAATATATAGGATTCCTGATCTGCGCTAGCTCGCGAGGCGAGCAAGCTCTCGCGAGGCGAACATTAAAATTGGCGCGCATTCAATTTGGACTTTCACGAGGCGAGAGTATGTTCGCGGGGCGAATTTCAGTTTTGGCTCCATCCTGAGTTTGAATGCTCGCGAGGCGAACTGTGATTGGCGAGGCGATCCCGAAAGGATGACTTACCTGGCACAGTCAGGCCTTCAGGTTTGCGAGGCGAGAATGTGGCTCGTGAGGCGAGACAAAATTGATGACTGTTGCTGCTTTGCTGATCTTCAGGCTCGCGGGGCGAGAGTCCACTCGCGGGGCGAGTATCTCCAGAATGACAATTTCCACTGTTTCTTGACTTTTCTTGACTCTCGGAGCTTCACTTCTAACCTGGAACAATAAAAAGAAACAAAACACGTAATTCTATCCAAAATAGACTAAAAACTACTAAAAATGCCTAGAACGAGTCAAAGTCTACTTAGGAACAAAACAAAGCCAAATTTGGGCGAAAACGAGATTGAACTCGAATAATTAGCACAAAAACCACGGTCCATCTAGTTATAAAACTAGATAAGCCCGAGGCTTATCAAACACCCCAAACTTAAACCTTGCTTGTCCCCAAGCAAGCCAAAACTCAAAAAGGACTCAAGACTTGGCAAGCTTAAGGGATTCAATCGATTTCGCACAAATTTCATGCAATCAAAACAATTTTTTTTCTCCAATGATTTCCCCCCTTGCATCAATGTAATCCCCACATTCATTTACTTTAAACAATTGAGAACTTCATCATTCATGCAATCATTAATCTAAGTTGAGGATCAGAGTCACACACAAAAGGAAGATCACCAATTTCAAACAATTGCCTTCCTCACAAGGGTATGTAAAATTTCACTCATTCGCTCAAATTCGTCTAGGCTATCAACTTTTCACTCAATTTCACATATCAAGAGCACTTCCTATGAATTTGATTTTCATCTAAAAAATGGTTCCCACGAAAACATGCATGCAATATCAGAAGGTCTTATAAAGGTTGTAATGGGGCCTGACTGAGGGTAGGATATTCAAGGATACTAGGCTTAAGTCCCTAGGAACTAAGAGAGCATGAGCATTTGACACATATTCCACTCAAATTCCTTTTTCCATTTTTATTTTTGCCTCGGGTGACTACCGCCTTTTCCTTGCTATTTTTTTTCTGCTTTGCCCCTTTTCTTTTGGCAATTTTTTTTACTGCCTTGGGTTTCAACCTTTATTTTTCTTTTTATCAACCCAAAATGACATATCACCTTGTAGCCACCCCAAACTTAGTTCCTCACAACCCTTCTCTTGCTACGCTTCCATGCTCTCCTAATCCTAAGATTGGGTTAACATGGTTTTTCAGATTTTGGCTTATAATATAGGGTCATCAAGAAACAATAGGCTAATTAGGCTCAATGTGGCTAACTAGGGAACATGCTTTAGGGATGGTTCTTTTTAAGCCAAGTAGTTATTCAAAGAAAATTTGCCTAAATCATTTGATGCAACACATAAACATGCAAACCATGAAGAGATTCAAGCAAATCCGGGAAAGTGCAACTTAAAAGTGATTCACACAATCAAAAACAAAGTTGGAGGCTCAAATCCTCACCTGGACATTTTGCAAATTGTTTGACCGAGATACAATTCCTAGTGTGTGCACCCGCTCACCCCAAACTTATCATAAATCAAGTAATCACAATAAAATTCTCAAAGTTCAATTTTCAATTTTTCACATGGGGATCAATTTTCTATTTTCAGAACCTAGGGGGAAATCATCAATGGTCAAAATAATTCATGCAATCTATCTATGCTCAATTTAATTAAAATCCAGCAAGCTTGCCGACACACATTCATACACAAACTCTTGATCTTCTCAAATTATTCAAGAGTGACAAACAAAAAAACAAAACAAAAACAAAAACAAAAACAAAACAAAAGTGAGGAGAGGAGAGGGTGCTCCCTGATCCAGTTTCCATGGTTGCATCCTTATCCAATTGGTCTCACGGGCTCCCTTCTGTTGCATAACATCCTGGAAGAACTCCTGCAAATTTAAAACCTTAAGTGCAGATTCGCGAGGCGAGAGACCACTCGCGAGGCGAATCTGGAAAATTGTTATTCACACTTTCCAGAATAGCGAGGCGAGTAGTATCTCGCGAGGCGAATCTGGAATTCCAACAGATGATGATGCCCAGAATCGCGAGGCGAAAGCAGCCCTCGCGACGCGAGACAGAAACGTGAGCAAGCCTCTGAGATTCAGGGCTTCTGTCTCGCGCGGCCACTGTGTATTCGCGTGGCGAATCAAGCTTTTTTTTTTAATAATATAAATGAAAATGTCAGAAACTAAGAATAACGGATACCTAGATTGGGTTGCCTCCCAATAAGCGCTTCTGTAACGTCACTAGCTTGACTTATTAATAAGCATCCACCTGGATCCCATAGCCTGTGGCACAAGGGCCAAGAGACGCTCATCATATCAAATCCTCCACCCGGATCCCATGGTTTGTGAAGTGGCCCTTGCAGGAGCAATATGACTCTATCCATGATTTCACCTGGCCTGAGTGTGAAAACTTCTTTGACCTCCGCAATTATGAATTCACTTCCTCTCGGGTCAAATTGTGTTTTCACGAGGAAGTGTGCCAGACAAGTGGGAGGGTCTAACTTACCAGTGTCCACACATGCATGCAAGCCAACATATTTATTTAATGCAGCAAAATCAGATTTCTCGGCAAGCATGGTGGAGTCCACTACCACTTTATCTTCATTTTGAACTCTCCCCTATTGCTCCGGTGCCTTGTCCCTTGCCAACTCCTCTTCCTTAGGTTGCTCTTCCTCAACATGTGGTTGTTTCGGGGCCTTGTCTTCCTCAACTCCCTGAGAACTAGTTGCATCCCAGTTAGATCCCAACACCCCACTGCTTCTCGTTGTTGTGGCATTGCATTGGTTCTTAGGGTCGTTCTCGGTATCACCTGGGAAAGTCTCTGAGAGACGCTCATTTAATTGCTTTGCGAGCTGAGCAGCCTGTGTCTCTAGATTCTGAATTGCTGCCCCTGTATGAGCTGCCAACTTGTCAATGGCTGTGCTTGTATTGATTGCAAACTTCTCAACTGCCGCATTCATCTTCTCCAGAGCCAACTCCCAAGGTTGTGGTTGCCAATTCTGTTGAGGTTGTTGTTGCCAATTTTGTTGAGGTTGTGGTTGCCAGGCTAGACCACCGCCATCATTACTCCAAACGAAATCCGGATGGTCTCTACTCATATAACCCCAATACTGATTCTGACTCTGATAGTTGTCCTGGGGCACGCTGTCATAGAAATTATAGCATGAGTCCTCATATTCTTGAGAGAAGTAGAACGGACACATCTGAGTGTCATGGTCTCCATTACAATTTTCGTAACCCGGAAGCATTCCCTCGTGTACCTCGCATACAAAACAAGGCAAGACCAAGTGGAATCAAAGAAGTAGAGAGAGATAATAGTAAAATAAAAAATAAAAATAAAAATAACTTAACCAAATAATCAAACTCCCCTAAAAATTAGGAAAATTGGTTGTGCCAATCCCCGACAATGGCGCCAAAAACTTGATGAGTCACCGGCAAGTGTACTGGGTCGTCGCAAGTAATAAAATAACACAGTAAGAATTTACCGAGGTCGAACACAAGGATTGGGCTACCAATTCAACTAATCCGCGGGAAATCCGATACGTTTGGTCAAGTAACAGAAGGTGGTTGAGAGAGAGAAAATAGGATCGAATTCAAATCAACAAATCTAATAAAATAATTAACTAAAAATCTGAAATTAAAATGTCCAAGGTCACAAATCCACCTACCCAATATGCATACCCAAGTGATGATGAATTCCTCCCTAAGTTCAATTACAATGTCAACCGGGACCCCCAAATTCTCCTAAATCCACTGTCGTGCTCATTAGGACGTATTCGAAGATTGGATTAATTACTTACTAGGTCTCATAATCCTAATCATCAAACTCTGTTAATTCTTGTTCCCTATAAGGTTGCACCGATCTCCTACTCACTCTCGTGCAATATTCGATCGGTGATCCCAATTCAAGTTCTAAACGCGAATTGCCGACTAAGCCTCATCAACGTTAACAAGTCAATCACGCAAGCATATGATCAACGCAATCAAATCAGAATTGGAAAACATTAATTGAGAAAAAGGGAGAAAGACATACATCACATCGAATCTACACTGCCATGGGTGGCTTCATTGTTTCCTCAGACGAGGGGATTAGTTCCTCATGCTCATAGACAAACAATCGGACATAACCACCATAGTAAAATAAGAAAAAGAAAAGAGAAGAGGAGACACAGCTCCAAAGAGAAAAGAAATCGTCCTAAATGCTACTCTAAACAAGTGGAAAAACTACTAGGATTCGGATCTAGTCCAAAAGCCCTCTTTTCTGATTCTGAAACAGCAATATATAGGATTCCTGATCTGCGCTAGCTCGCGAGGCGAGCAAGCTCTCGCGAGGCGAACATTAAAATTGGCGCGCATTCAATTTGGACTTTCGCGAGGCGAGAGTATGTTCGCGGGGCGAATTTCAATTTTGGCTCCATCCTGAGTTTGAATGCTCGCGAGGCGAACTGTGATTGGCGAGGCGATCCCGAAAGGATGACTTCTCTGGCACAATCAGACCTTCAGGTTCGCGAGGCGAGAATGTGGCTCGCGAGGCGAGACAGAATTGATGACTGTTGCTGCTTTGCTGATCTTCAGGCTCGCGGGGCGAGAGTCCACTCGTGGGGCGAGTATCTCCAGAATGACAATTTCCACTGTTTCTTGACTTTTCTTGACTCTCGGAGCTTCACTTCTAACCTGGAACAATAAAAAGAAACAAAACGCGTAATTCTATCCAAAATAGACTAAAAACTACTAAAAATGCCTAGAACGAGTCAAAGTCTACTTAGGAACAAAACAAAGCCAAATTTGGGCGAAAACGAGATTGAACTCGAATAATTAGCACAAAAACCACAGTCCATCTAGTTATAAAACTAGATAAGCCAGAGGCTTATCAGTCCACTAGAAAACTTGATTACAACATCTGACTCTTACATTTGGCACCAAGACCAATACCACCATGACTGCCTACTCCATATACCCAATCACAATCTTAGTTCCTTAGAGTGTATTCCACGATTCCTGATTATATCAAGTACTTAAAATGAATTCTCTTAATAACCCTTTCTTTCAATAACCAATTGCTCACTACACCTCATCCCCAAGAACTAATCAATCTAGTAAGCTTCTTGTCTAACATGCTACGTAGATAAACAAACAAGGTCTACCAGATATCCAATACATACCTTGTATAAGATTCACGGGTTGAGGGGACTCAGCTCCCCTCATGGTGAACACTCTTCCAGTGGCCTGAGGTCTAGCCACCTGTGGTCCTGCTGCTGGGACTCTTCTTCCAGCTCCATCTCTTGGCACACTAGTTCCTCTTCCAGCACCTACAGGCTGTTGCATATCCTGCTGCCTACAATCACGAGCCAAGTGATCTGGTTCACCACAGATGTAACAAACACACATCTCTTGACAATCTCTCACATAATGTGGTCCCCCGTATCTGAAACAAGCTAAGCCCTTCTGCTGCTGTTGACCTGCTCCACCCACTGGTGCTGTAGGAACTGATACTGGTGCAGCTGTCTGCACTGGTCTAGTATATGGTTCTCGTCTCCTCTTAGAACCACTATCTACTCTCCTTTGAGTATCCGATCGAATAGGGACTCCACTCCTTAATTTCTTATGCTCATTGGCCCTCCTCAGATCTATACTTTCAATGGCGCTGCATCTCTCGACTAGTTCTGGGAAATATTGAATGTTGAGATACACTACAGCCCTCTGCAGCTCGTCCCTAAGTCCTTCCTCAAATCTTCTACACTGCCAGTTTTCACTCAAAAACCTTTGATAGAATTCTGAGAACTTGATTAGAGCCTCAAAACGTGATGCATACTCACCAACAGACATGTTACCTTGTTTGAGGTATGTGAATTCCTTTTACTTCTCGCGTCGGACTAGACACGGAAAATATTTTTTGAAAAAGCAATCAGTGAATAACTTCCAGTTAATGTTCCTATCCTCAGTTTCCAACAGTCTTTTCTTTCCCTTCCACCAAAATTATGCTCCTTCGGTTAACATGAAGGCAGCATAGGTCATTTACTTATCCTCACTGCAGTGCATAGTAGCAAATATCTTTTCGATCTCTTGTATCCACCATTCTGCCTTCTCTGGGTCATACTCTCCTTATAATTGAGGTGGTTTTCAATTCATAAAATTAGTCAATCATTCATCTTCAGCTGCTACCGCCCTTCTCTGATTCTTAATTTCTAGCTGCTCTTTGTTCATCTGCAGCATCTCAGCATTCTGCTGGGTTTACAATAGCATAGCAGCACCTAGGGTTTCCATTGCACTTGGAGTCGAAGATGATCCTCCTCCATTCTCATTATTGTCGGCATTACCATTGACAGCTCCAATAATCCTTTCTGGGGTTCCGTCACCACTGTTAGTTGGACGTCCTCTTCCGTGAGCCATGATTCTGTTAAAAGAAATCATCCGCTCTTATTAGTATGACATTTAATACTATATAGACAAGTATATAAATACCATATGCCAGACTAATATTAGCCTCTCACATAAGGTTCGGACACACTACCCAACTTCTAAGCATAGTCAAAATCCAACATGGATTCAACTAGACACGGCCAGTAACAACATCCTAAACCTCGCAGTTCTTGATTCTGATCGAACATAACCCACAGCCCGTTTTCGAACCAAACTGCTCTGATACCAAAATGAGACACCCCGCTGTGCCCCTTTGTGTCATTAGATTAAAACCTCAATATTTAATTACTTAATCTCATGCTTAACGTGAAAATACGTAAAAATTAAAAACTTAACTTATAAAGTATACAACTTCATATAAAATGACATATCACAATATAAGTATATTAAGCATATTACAAAACACTGTTGAGGATATCCTATCGGTAGGATCCCTCACAGGCATATACTTAGACAAAGTGTTAAACAGAGGAAAACATATTAAAAAATACGCCTCACGAGACGCACTGGCCATAACTAACTAGACCCTAATCACCATGGGTCATAGCTAGTCCTCCAGCCTCCGGTTCGTACGGAGTTCCAACCAACTCCTCCTGGTTACGCTCATCCACAAGGTCTTCTCGTACGATTCCACAAGGAGATAAAATACAACACACAGAAATATACAGGGGATAAGAAACAGTTCTATCATCAAAAGGCGGAAAAGAGTCATAGTAAATTATATAGTAATTATCACAGACAATCAACACACATAACTAACGAATCATCCTCAGGTTAATATATATCATCCTCTACCCTTACTCTCGGGCAATCGAACACTTTATTTTAATGTCACCTCTCTAATCCTGTCACCATGTCTTTACGTTATCGTGACCACTACCACTCCTGTCACCATCCCTCATTTGCATCGGGGAATACCCTCATTCCCGTTAGGATGTTCCACCTTGTACAAACCTCCATTCCCATTAAGGTGTTCCACCACCATTCCCGTTAAGGTGTTCCACCCCCTTCCCTAAGGTGGAAGTGGTCTCGCGAGAACTCTTGATTTTACGTGTATTATATTACCAATACACGGAGTATTGTATTCCAAATACACAAGTGTTTTACGTTGTATTGTATTACCAATACACAGAAGTGTTTTACGTGTATTATATTACCAATACACGGTGTATTATATTACCAATACACAGATGTCCTTGTGTAATATATTACCAATAGACTTTTGTCTTTGCTTATTATATTAACAATACTCTTTTGTACTTGTGTATTATATTACCAATACACGGTTGTGGACAACAACACATATGCTTGAATCTCACTAACCCGTTTTAACAACATCCTGGTGCCTTAACCTTCTATTAGAACTTGACACATATTCTATGTTGTAACACCTCTTTAACATACATCATCTAGGTTAGACACTTCTAAATCATTATTATCCTCACACCCAAAACAATAATCTCTTAGACAACATATATATCTTTGCTTAAAACCACTAAGCATAATAATACAAACCAGACAGATCATGCATAACACAATATGAATCAAAATATTCTCATATCACCAACATAGCACAAAATCAATTCAATAAAGGTAATAAAATCAAATCAACCATTAACAATATAAAATCAACCTAGTATCGATAAACCTACAATCCCCGAATCGCCATTGGTTTTTCAGAAAAGGTTTCCAATGTGATTTTGGTCTTATCGATTACTCGACTACTAGTAGGGTTTAGGTAGCCCTACACGATTATTATATAATTTACTACTTATCCATTCCGACGATAGGTTGGTTCTTTCCCCCACCTGGGTTATCACCGAACTCCCGAACTCAAAGCTCCTCGTTGTCACACCAGAAAGTACTAACTACACCTTCAACCAATCAACATAATAACCAATAAATTAAACAAACTCATCTATGTTCTCCTTACGCTAGGTTTAGCCATTTAATTCAAATTAGAGTTAGGATTCTTTTCTCAACATAAGCCTTTGGATACTTATCACTTTGGTTCTAGGTAACTTAGAGAAATTGCTATAACTTGAAAATATGGAATAAAAATCATCCAACCACTTAGGATAGATTTCGGCCTTGTATTACAAAATAGGATATAAATCTTTAAACTTTCCAATCTCTTAGACTTAGCATCCAAATGTATTAAGGAGCTCAAGTCCATGATCATATTGGAATATGAAAACAAAACATACTAGGTCCACAACCATCATAGGTTCGGCCATCATAGGATAAATAGGCTAGAAATCTTTAAAGTTTCCAATCTCTTAGACTTAGCATCCAAATATCTTATGGAGCTCAAGTCCATGATCATTTTGGAAAACACTGGAAACTTAAACATTCCAATCTCTTAGACTTAGCATCCAAATATCTTATGGAGCTCAAGTCCATGATCACTTTGGAAAATGATAAATAACACATCCTAGGTTCAATAACATAGAATAATCAATTTATAAATCCTTAAACTTTCCAATCTTTTAGACTTAGCATCCAAATATCTTATGGAGCTCAAGTCCATGATCATTTTGGAAAATAAAAACTCAAACATCCTAGCACCTAAACACAAAGTTGCGGCCATCATAGGATAATGAGAAAAATATTCTTTGTTTAATAACAACTCTTAGGTTTAGAATCACAAGGTATTAAGAGTTCTAAATCCATGATCATACTTGGAAAGTCAAAACATAGTATCCTAGGCTTACTTATTCATATTTTCGGCCATCATAGGAACAAGCTATCAAACATTCCAAGATTTATAGATTTAAGATCAAGGGATAGTTAGAAACTCAAACACATGATCATATTCCAAAAGTTGAAGCAAAAACCTCCTAGGCCACATATGCATAGCTTCGGCCTTCATAGGAAGAGATAGGTAGAGATTTTTGTTTTACACAACCTCTTAGTATGTGAAAATATAAGTTAATACAAGACTATAGAAAGTGGTTTCAACTCAAAAGGAGTTTTCTACCATTTTAGACAGATTTTAGAAGTTTAAAGCATATAAAGAACACATAAAGCAAACTAAGAAATAAAAGATGAAACTTGAAAAAATATTCATATGAGAGAATTACCCTTAGTATAAGGAAGAACTTTAATGAAGAACTCAAGTAGAAAAGATGAATAAAAACTAAAGCTTTAAGAGCTTGAACTTTTAAAAGAAAAGGAGGTAGATGAAGTTTTAATGGAGTTTTGGAGAAGGAAAGTGATGAAGTAAAAATGAGAGGTGTATATATAGAGAAGGGAGAGAGTGGCACGAAATTGAGGAGAGAGGAATGAGCTTGGAGAGCAAGTTTTGACCTTGTTCCTTGTTTGGTTTGAGAAGAGAGAGAAAAATAGGTTTTTAGAATATAATATGATATAATTTGAAAAGTGTGATGATTACACTTTTGGAGTGTGTCATAACCCATTTCCATCAAGTCACTTCACTTATTTTGTGCTCCCTAATCTGCTCCATTTCGTACCCGGTTGTATTTTACGATCGTAGTTCTTCCGACGTTTTTCGCCCGAATAAAATATTATATTCTATTTTTGAACGAAATTTTCAAAATAACCAAAGTTGAAGGAAAAATATTAAAAACACTAACCATCTCGTTCAAGGGTCAAAATTAGGTTTTCTACACAGTTAACTTGTACCGGTAGTGAAAACGCAGACCGACTTCTGTCTGAATTTTCAGCCGAAGTTTTTACCGTGACTTCATATGATATAACAACACAAGAAAATGATTTTATTTTAATTAAAATCATCCTCTGAGTTTAATCTAAAATAAACACATTTAAACATATATTTACTGCTACATGATGAGTGTGATTCCACATCATCTTTGTCTATCATTTTGCATGCATTTTCATGTAGTTTAGGCATTTTTAATTAGATTTTAGGTTAATTTTCCTTTGGAACGGGTAAGGCGGTTTTCGTGTGTTGTTTTGCAGATATCAAGGGTAAATTGCTCAAGATCAACCATGATGAAGTTTGGATGAAGATGGAGCTTTAAAACTGAAGAAAATGAGCCAAACAGAGCCCATCACGGCCTAGCCGTGATGCCCATCACGGCCATGATCGAGCAAAACTGAAAAAGAACAAAGGTGAAGTCGAGTCTCGTCACGCCAGCCGTGATAGCCATCACACGGCCGTGACCCAAAACCAACACAAGTCGAAGTTGCCGGGGCCAGGCCATGATGGCCATCACGGCCGTGATGACCATCACGCCAGGCCGTGATGAGCATCACGGCCATGACGGACCAACCCAGTGAAGAATTTTCAAGGCAGAATCCGTCACGGCCAGGCCGTGATAGCCATCACGGCCGTGACGCGTATTACTTGGCTCGAAGTACAAGAGGTGGATCTAATTTGAGTTGGATTAGGACTCTAGCTGCTCAATTCTATAAATAAGGGACCAGGCAGAGGCGTAAATCATCAGACCTTTGGGGCTACTACTCTAGGCATAGATTTAGGGTGTCTTCTCCTGTTCTCCTCTCTTCTCTTTTCTGATTTTCATTATGTTGTCAACCCAGCTTGTCATCTCCATGGCAAGACTGGAGTAGTAGTTTGTTTCTAGGGATTAGGGCTCTGCCCAAGTTTGTTTATGATGTAAATTTGATGTAAACTCTTTGTTAATTACGATTTGCTTTAGATCTGATTTCTAGTGTGTTAATCACTCATAAATTTCGGCAACCGTTATTTGCGTGACGTAGACGTTCTAAGGAGGAACCTAGCGGTGAACTTAGGATTTCTAGGGTGTTTAACTCGTAAAAACCGGCGGCCGCTGGTTTGTGAGATGTGGATGATCTAAGGAGGAACCTAGCGGTGAACTTAGGTTATTTGCATGACTGAGACATACTAAGGAGGAACCTAGCGGTGAACTTAGGTGTCGGACCTATAGAAGTCAGACTTGGGACTGAAATCACGAGAGTTAGAAGCCGTCCCTCGAGGAGCAACGAGTTGTCACGAAACGCAAAGGGTCCAATCTGGGATCGACTACCACGAGAGTAGGGGTCGGGTCAATTGGGCACGGCTTTTGTAACCCGAGAGGGAGCTTAAGCTATCAGAGGATAAACTCGCCTTCAAGGCAATTTCGGTAATCAACAAAGGTAAATCAGATTAGCAACATAAACAACTTCAAAGGTAACCCAAATCCCTAGGAATCCGTTTAGATAAAAAAATCCCAAAAACATTTGTTTTCTGTTTTAATTGTTCTCTGCTCATCTATCTCTTAATTTCAATTCAAACCTTTTTCAAAACCCTCTTTAAAACTGTCCAGAACTAATCGATTCAAAACCGATTGCGATTCGAGAACACAGTCTCTGTGGGTTCGATATCTTTTATTACTTGACGGCAATCCGGTACACTTGCCGGAATCGCACGTGCATCCGCACGGCTATCAAGTTTTTGGCGCCGTTGCCGGGGACTGTGCCTTTTCGAATCTCAATTCAAATTTTGAATTGATTTTTCTGGACCTTTTCTTTTTATTTGATTTTTATTTCTGAAATTAAACAAGAAAAAAAAAAATCAAAAGTCAAAAATCAAAAAAATTCTTTTCCTTCTATTGTATCCATCTCTCTGTGTGTTATATGCAAAGATCTCTAAGTCTTGGGAGCCTTAGTGAGATTGATCCGGAGATCGAGAGGACCTTCCACAGACGTAGAAGACTACTAAGAGAGGAAGAAAGGTCGATTCCCATTTCACTCATGGCGAATCAACCGGATACAAAGCCTTTGAAGGACTACGCAGCCCCAAATGCGAGAGGCTTGCGAACTGGGATTGCAAGGCCAGAGATTGAGGCGGAAAACTATACCATACCGCCTATGCTAATCAACATGATTAGGCAACATCAATTCGGAGGATTGCCTTCGGAGGACCCGACCGATCACATAGAGACATTTTTAGAGTTCACCGACGCAATCCGGATTCATGGAGCCTCAGTCGATGTTGTGCGTTTGAGACTGTTCCCCTCATCTCTCACTGGAAAGGCGAAGGCCTGGCTAAAGCAAATCCCCGCTAACACTTTGACCACTTGGGACCAATTGGAGCAGGCGTTCTTGGAGAAATTCTTCCCTCCATCCAAGACGGCCTACATAAGAACCCAGATCACCGGCTTCTTCCAGAAAGACGGAGAATCATTATCGGAAGCCTGGGATCGTTACAAGGGACTGCTGGAGTCGTGCCCACATCACGGACTCGAGAGGTGGTTAATAGTGCACACCTTCTATAACGGATTAGACTACTCTTCGAAGGTGTCACTAGATTCTGCAGCCGGTGGAGCGTTTATGAATAGGCCTCTCACTGAGGCATTCAACATCATTGAGAATGTCGCCACCAACTACCACCAATGGGGATCCGAAAGAGGTAATAACCCGAACAAGATTTCGGGGGGTAAGTTTTAGGTAAATAGCACAAATCTTATTATGTCAAAGATAGACTCACTTAATAAACGTTTTGATCGGCTTGAAAGAGCTAATGTGAGTGCATTAGGTGCTACTAACCTTGCTTGTGAGATTTGTGGAATGCAGGGACATGACATGATGGGATGCCCACATGGATCCGGCGCTTCGGGTGAGCAAGTGAACTCTTGTAACAACTACTATGATACGAACCCGAAGCTGCCCAACTATGCTCCCCCAAATCCCTACAACCAAAGAAGAAACAACCCTTACCTCTCTTACGGCAACTACAGCAACACGCTCAACCATGAGTTCCAAGAGGGTCAAGGTAATAAGAAAGAAAGCACAGGGGTACCCTCGGTACAAAGATCTAAACTCGAGACTTTATTTGAAAGTTTTGTCGAAACTCAGACAAAACAGAATGAGGAGTTTAGACAACAAGGAAGGGCAGTGAGTGAGGCAATAAAGGATCTAGCATCTAAGGTAGACAACTTAGCAACTCATAACAAGATGCTAGAAACCCAGATTGCCCAACAAGCCAAGCACGTACTCGAGACCTAAGGGTACATTCCGGGGCAACCCAAGCAAATCCCAATGAGCATTGCAATGTCATACACTTGAGGGATGATAAGCTTGGGGTGGGGGTAGCTGAAATGGAGGTGGAACCGGAGGAGGACACGAACGAAAAAGAAGAGCCAGAACCGAAATATGTCCCTCCACCACCGTACCAACCCCCGATACCTTTCCCACAGAGGTTGGTCAGGAAAAAGCAAGTAGATGTAGAGACTAAAATGCCTACTAAACTGAAAGACCCAGGTAGTTTCTCCATCGCTTGCTCGATCGGACAACTGCAAATTGACCAAGCCTTATGTGACCTAGGGGCTAGCACGAGCTTGATGTCCCTCACTATCATGGAAAGGTTGGGAAGCAAAGAGTTGAGACCATTCAAATTCCCCTTACAAATTGCGGATGGCTCAACTAGGACTCCTCTAGGCATACTAGAGAATGTTCCTGTAAAGGTAGGGAAAATTCTCATCCCTACCGACTTCCTGGTATTGGACATGAAAGGGAATTCTAAATTCCCCATCATTTTAGGAAGGCCATTCTTGGCAACCGCTGGAGCATTAATAGATGTAAGGAATGGCAAACTCTCTCTAAATGTAGAGGAAGGTAGGGTAAATTTTCAGTTGACTAACTCTTGTAACAACCCTCCTTTTGAGAGCCATGTGTGCAGAATTGATACAACGTCTCCAGTGGTAAAAGAAGAGCTGAACATGGAAGCAACTCCGAAGGTATGCATGGCTAATGATGCACCCAGCAGTGATGGAATTGGAGTTGCTGTCCATACTGAAACAAAACTTCCGCCGGGAGGAAGGAAGGCTAGGAAGCTCCGAGAGAAAAGAGCAAAGCGAAGAGCGTTCGGCCGTATGTGCAGAAACGGCTATTTGAAGGAGCTCCATGGAAAAGAAGTGTTCCTGCACTTCTACGCCCAGCCGACCCCGGTTGACTTGAGGAAGTATGGTCAAGCTTAAGACCATAAATAAGCGCTTCTTGGGAGGCAACCCAAGTTTTCTTTCCCTTTTTCCTTTTGTTTTTGAATTAACCTCTTGAATAATTTGAGAAGATCAAGAGGCAAAAATATCATTAATAGGTTTGTCTAGTGTTTTCAGGTTGAGAAAGAGAAGAAGAGCAATAAAAAAGATAAAGTCAGAGGCCATCACGCCCTGGCCGTGACAGTGGTCACGGCCGTGATGAACTAAACAAGAGCACAGAGAGCATCACGGCCTAGCCGTGACAACCATCACGGGCGTGATGAGTAGGATGCCAAGATCAGAGAGCATCACGGCCTAGCCGTGATGTAAATCACGGCCGTGACAGGGCAACTCCTAAGGACCAGAAACGATCACGGCCTAGCCGTGATAAGCCTCACGGCCGTGATACTATTTCTACCCAAATTTTGACTGGAATGTGAAGCCAACACCCGCTACCGACTCGGTAAGTTGTTCCATTTTTCTCCTCTCTCCGACTTGATTATTTACATTGGAGACAATGTAAGTAATCAAGCTTGGGGTGGGGGTATTTATTTTTGCATTTGCATGGTTGCATTCATATTGCATTCACATAGGCATAGATTGGTATGATCACATTCTCTAGATTGCCTCTCACTTAGAACATGCATCCGATTGTGAGAACTTGGAGCCAAATGAATTGAGATAGTGAATTTTGAACCCAATTTTTCATTATTCTTGTGATATGGCTAAAAATAAAAATTCTTGAGATAATCATTTGATAGTTGATAATTAGCATGTGGTTCGTTAAACTTGTGTACCTCACTGATTTTTGAACTACTAAATGTAAGATTTTGAGCCAAAAGGGGTATTCACTAAATCTACCCCATTTCTTGTGAAAGAGTGATTTAATTCCTCATGGACTGTATTTTCTAGAACTTGACTTGAAACCATTTCAAAACTTAAAAATTTTTGAAAACATTTTTTGGATATGATTGAGGCACTAGGTATTTTTCCGGCCTCCCGAGCTTTGATTGATAAATGCTACCCCTTAGTTGCCCAATTTTGAGCCTAAAGAAAAAAAAAATACTTTTCTTGGTACCATGAATTAATTTGATAAATAATGTTTGGTATGGCACCTTTTAAAGTATTACAAAAAGGGCAAAATGGTAGTTGGAAAAAGTATGGGAAGAAAAAGCTAGAAAGTAATTTCTCTTGAGCTATAAATCTCCCCTTCTCCAAACAAATAAAAATGAAATAAACAGAAAAAATGGAGAAGGGGATGACAAAGAATGTGAGAAATGAAAAGAAAAAGAAAAAAAAAAATAATAATAGAAGGAAAAAAGGTGGAAAAGTAAACCAAAGCCCAAAAAAGGGGTATTTTAGAAGGTGTCATGCTTTGCAATGTTTGATGATTTGTCTAGCCTTCTTGAAATTCCCTTTCCTTGATTTTCCCACCTTACAATAAATCCCATGGCCACATTACAACCAAAGGAAAAGACCTCTTGATTCTTAAGTGTTTTCTTAAATAAAGTAGAGATTTGGTTAATAGTCAAGCCTATGGTAAAATACTTTACTTGAGGAAATGGAGTGAATTGTCATAAACCCTAAAACACTTGAGTGAGGTGAGACGAGTGCCCAAATCAGTGAGAACATGAACTTGAAGAACCTAAGCTTCTAATTGGACTTGAACTTGATTATCTCTTGAGTGCTTATTAAAAACGCCTATTACTTGGATTAGCTTCTAGGGTTCTTGGTTCACTATCCATGCTTTGATTGATTTATCTTATGGCCTGAGTAATTGCTTGAGGACAAGCAAAGTTTTAAGCTTGGGGTGATTTGATGAGTGTGATTCCACATCATCTTTGTCTATCATTTTGCATGCATTTTCATGTAGTTTAGGCATTTTTAATTAGATTTTAGGTTAATTTTCCTTTGGAACGGGTAAGGCGGTTTTCGTGTGTTGTTTTGCAGATATCAAGGGTAAATTGCTCAAGATCAACCATGATGAAGTTTGGATGAAGATGGAGCTTTAAAACTGAAGAAAATGAGCCAAACAGAGCCCATCACGGCCTAGCCGTGATGCCCATCACAGCCATGATCGAGCAAAACTGAAAAAGAACAAAGGCTGAAGTCAGAGTCTGTCACGGCCTAGCCGTGATAGACATCACGGCCGTGACCCAAAACCAACACAAGTCAGAAGCTGTCAGGGCCAGGCCATGATGGCCATCACGGCCGTGATGACCATCACGGCCAGGCCGTGATGAGCATCACGGCCATGACAGACCAACCAGTGAAGAATTTTCAAGGCAGAATCCGTCACGGCCAGGCCGTGATAGCCATCACGGCCGTGACGCGTATTACTTGGCTCAGAAGTAACAGAATTGGATCTAATTTGAGTTGGATTAGGACTCTAACTGCTCAATTCTATAAATAAGGGACCAGGCAGAGGCAGAAATCATCAGACCTTTGGGGCTACTACTCTAGGCATAGATTTAGGATCTCTTCTCCTCTTCTCCTCTCTTCTCTTTTCTGATTTTCATTATGTTGTCAACCCAGCTTGTCATCTCCATGGCAAGACTGGAGTAGTAGTTTGTTTCTAGGGATTAGGGCTCTGCCCAAGTTTGTTTATGATGTAAATTTGATGTAAACTCTTTGTTAATTACGATTTGCTTTAGATCTGATTTCTAGTGTGTTAATCACTCATAAATTTCTAAAACCGTTATTTGCGTGAGCGAGGCGTTCTAAGGAGGAACCTAGCGGTGAACTTAGTATTTCTAGGGTGTTTAACTCGTAAAACCCTGCGGCCGCTGGTTTGTGAGATGTGGATGATCTAAGGAGGACCCTAGCGGTGAACTTAGGTTATTTGCATGACTGAGACATACTAAGGAGGAACCTAGCGGTGAACTTAGGTGTCGGACCTATAGAAGTCAGACTTGGGACTGAAATCACGAGAGTTAGAAGCCGTCCCTCGAGGAGCAACGAGTTGTCACGAAACGCAAAGGGTCCAATCTGGGATCGACTACCACGAGAGTAGGGGTCGGGTCAATTGGGCACGGCTTTTGTAACCCGAGAGGGAGCTTAAGCTATCAGAGGATAAACTCGCCTTCAAGGCAATTTCGGTAATCAACAAAGGTAAATCAGATTAGCAACATAAACAACTTCAAAGGTAACCCAAATCCCTAGGAATCCGTTTAGATAAAAAAATCCCAAAAACATTTGTTTTCTGTTTTAATTGTTCTCTGCTCATCTATCTCTTAATTTCAATTCAAACCTTTTTCAAAACCCTCTTTAAAACTGTCCAGAACTAATCGATTCGAAAACCGATTGCGATTCGAGAACACAGTCTCTGTGGGTTCGATATCTTTTATTACTTGACGGCAATCCGGTACACTTGCCGGAATCGCACGTGCATCCGCACGGCTATCAAGTTTTTGGCGCCGTTGCCGGGGACTGTGCCTTTTCGAATCTCAATTCAAATTTTGAATTGATTTTTCTGGACCTTTTCTTTTTATTTGATTTTTATTTCTGAAATTAAACAAGAAAAAAAAAAATCAAAAGTCAAAAATCAAAAAAATTCTTTTCCTTCTATTGTATCCATCTCTCTGTGTGTTATATGCAAAGATCTCTAAGTCTTGGGAGCCTTAGTGAGATTGATCCGGAGATCGAGAGGACCTTCCACAGACGTAGAAGACTACTAAGAGAGGAAGAAAGGTCGATTCCCATTTCACTCATGGCGAATCAACCGGATACAAAGCCTTTGAAGGACTACGCAGCCCCAAATGCGAGAGGCTTGCGAACCGGGATTGCAAGGCCGAGATTGAGGCGGAAAACTATACCATACCGCCTATGCTAATCAACATGATTAGGCAACATCAATTCGGAGGATTGCCTTCGGAGGACCCGACCGATCACATAGAGACATTTTTAGAGTTCACCGACGCAATCCGGATTCATGGAGCCTCAGTCGATGTTGTGCGTTTGAGACTGTTCCCCTCATCTCTCACTGGAAAGGCGAAGGCCTGGCTAAAGCAAATCCCCGCTAACACTTTGACCACTTGGGACCAATTGGAGCAGGCGTTCTTGGAGAAATTCTTCCCTCCATCCAAGACGGCCTACATAAGAACCCGGATCACCGGCTTCTTCCGGAAAGACGGAGAATCATTATCTAAGCTCCGGGATCGTTACAAGGGACTGCTGGAGTCGTGCCCACATCACGGACTCGAGAGGTGGTTAATAGTGCACACCTTCTATAACGGATTAGACTACTCTTCGAAGGTGTCACTAGATTCTGCAGCCGGTGGAGCGTTTATGAATAGGCCTCTCACTGAGGCATTCAACATCATTGAGAATGTCGCCACCAACTACCACCAATGGGGATCCGAAAGAGGTAATAACCCGAACAAGATTTCGGGGGGTAAGTTTTAGGTAAATAGCACAGATCTTATTATGTCAAAGATAGACTCACTTAATAAACGTTTTGATCGGCTTGAAAGAGCTAATGTGAGTGCATTAGGTGCTACTAACCTTGCTTGTGAGATTTGTGGAATGCAGGGACATGACATGATGGGATGCCCACATGGATCCAGGGCCGGGTGAGCAAGTGAACTCTTGTAACAACTACTATGATACGAACCCGAAGCTGCCCAACTATGCTCCCCCAAATCCCTACAACCAAAGAAGAAACAACCCTTACCTCTCTTACGGCAACTACAAGAACACGCTCAACCATGAGTTCCAAGAGGGTCAAGGTAATAAGAAAGAAAGCACCGGGTACCCTCGGGTACAAAGATCTAAACTCGAGACTTTATTTGAAAGTTTTGTGAAACTCGAGACAAAACAGAATGAGGAGTTTAGACAACAAGGAAGGGCAGTGAGTGAGGCAATAAAGGATCTAGCATCTAAGGTAGACAACTTAGCAACTCATAACAAGATGCTAGAAACCCAGATTGCCCAACAAGCCAAAGCACGTACTCGAGACCTAAGGGTACATTCCGGGCAACCCGAAGCAAATCCCAATGAGCATTGCAATGTCATACACTTGAGGGATGATAAGCTTGGGGTGGGGGTAGCTGAAATGGAGGTGGAACCAGGAGGAGGACACGAACGAAAAAGAAGAGCCGAACCGAAATATGTCCCCTCCACCACCGTACCAACCCCCCGATACCTTTCCCACGGAGGTTGGTCAGGAAAAAGCAAGTAGATGTAGAGACTAAAATGCCTACTAAACCGAAAGACCCAGGTAGTTTCTCCATCGCTTGCTCGATCGGACAACCGCAAATTGACCAAGCCTTATGTGACCTAGGGGCTAGCACGAGCTTGATGTCCCTCACTATCATGGAAAGGTTGGGAAGCAAAGAGTTGAGACCATTCAAATTCCCCTTACAAATTGCGGATGGCTCAACTAGGACTCCTCTAGGCATACTAGAGAATGTTCCTGTAAAGGTAGGGAAAATTCTCATCCCTACCGACTTCCTGGTATTGGACATGAAAGGGAATTCTAAATTCCCCATCATTTTAGGAAGGCCATTCTTGGCAAACGCTTGAGCATTAATAGATGTACGGAATGGCAAACTCTCTCTAAATGTAGAGGAAGGTAGGGTAAATTTTCAGTTGACTAACTCTTGTAACAACCCTCCTTTTGAGAGCCATGTGTGCAGAATTGATACAACGTCTCCAGTGGTAAAAGAAGAGCTGAACATGGAAGCAACTCCGAAGGTATGCATGGCTAATGATGCACCCAAAGCAGTTGATGGAATTGGAGTTGCTGTCCATACTGAAACAAAACTTCCGCCGGGAGGAAGGAAGGCTAGGAAGCTCCGAGAGAAAAGAGCAAAGCGGAAGCGCGTTCGGCCGTATGTGCAGAAACGGCTATTTGAAGGAGCTCCATGGAAAAGAAGTGTTCCTGCACTTCTACGCCCACCGTACCCCGGTTGACTTGAGGAAGTATGGTCAAGCTTAAGACCATAAATAAGCGCTTCTTGGGAGGCAACCCAAGTTTTCTTTCCTTTTTCCTTTTGTTTTTGAATTAACCTCTTGAATAATTTGAGAAGATCAAGAGGCAAAAATATCATTAATAGGTTTGTCTAGTGTTTTCAGGTTGAGAAAGAGAAGAAGAGCAATAAAAAGATAAAGTCGAGGCCATCACGCCCGGCCGTGACAAAGTGGTCACGGCCGTGATGAACTAAACAAGAGCACAGAGAGCATCACGGCCTAGCGTGACAACCATCACGGGCGTGATGAGTAGGATGCCAAGATCGAGAGAGCATCACGGCCAGCCGTGATGTAAATCACGGCCGTGACAGGGCAACTCCTAAGGACCGGAAACGATCACGGCCTAGCCGTGATAAGCCTCACGGCCGTGATACTATTTCTACCCAAATTTTGACTGGAATGTGAAGCCAACACCCGCCACCGACTCGGTAAGTTGTTCCATTTTTCTCCTTCTCCGACTTGATTATTTACATTGGAGACAATGTAAGTAATCAAGCTTGGGGTGGGGGGTATTTATTTTTGCATTTGCATGGTTGCATTCATATTGCATTCACATAGGCATAGATTGGTATGATCACATTCTCTAGATTGCCTCTCACTTAGAACATGCATCCGATTGTGAGAACTTGGAGCCAAATGAATTGAGATAGTGAATTTTGAACCCAATTTTTCATTATTCTTGTGATATGGCTAAAAATAAAAATTCTTGAGATAATCATTTGATAGTTGATAATTAGCATGTGGTTCGTTAAACTTGTGTACCTCACTGATTTTTGAACTACTAAATGTAAGATTTTGAGCCAAAAGGGGTATTCACTAAATCTACCCCATTTCTTGTGAAAGAGTGATTTAATTCCTCATGGACTGTATTTTCTAGAACTTGACTTGAAACCATTTCAAAACTTAAAAATTTTTGAAAACATTTTTGGATATGATTGAGGCACTAGGTATTTTTCCGGCCTCCCGAGCTTTGATTGATAAATGCTACCCCTTAGTTGCCCAATTTTGAGCCTAAAGAAAAAAAAATACTTTTCTTGGTACCATGAATTAATTTGATAAATAATGTTTGGTATGGCACCTTTTAAAGTATTACAAAAAGGGCAAAATGGTAGTTGGAAAAAGTATGGGAAGAAAAAGCTAGAAAGTAATTTCTCTTGAGCTATAAATCTCCCCTTCTCCAAACAAATAAAAATGAAATAAACAGAAAAAATGGAGAAGGGGATGACAAAGAATGTGAGAAATGAAAAGAAAAAGAAAAAAAAAATAATAGAAGGAAAAAAGGTGGAAAAGTAAACCAAAGCCCAAAAAAGGGGTATTTTAGAAGGTGTCATGCTTTGCAATGTTTGATGATTTGTCTAGCCTTCTTGAAATTCCCTTTCCTTGATTTTCCCACCTTACAATAAATCCCATGGCCACATTACAACCAAAGGAAAAGACCTCTTGATTCTTAAGTGTTTTCTTAAATAAAGTAGAGATTTGGTTAATAGTCAAGCCTATGGTAAAATACTTTACTTGAGGAAATGGAGTGAATTGTCATAAACCCTAAAACACTTGAGTGAGGTGAGACGAGTGCCCAAATCAGTGAGAACATGAACTTGAAGAACCTAAGCTTCTAATTGGACTTGAACTTGATTATCTCTTGAGTGCTTATTAAAAACGCCTATTACTTGGATTAGCTTCTAGGGTTCTTGGTTCACTATCCATGCTTTGATTGATTTATCTTATGGTTCTGAGTAATTGCTTGAGGACAAGCAAAGTTTTAAGCTTGGGGTGATTTGATGAGTGTGATTCCACATCATCTTTGTCTATCATTTTGCATGCATTTTCATGTAGTTTAGGCATTTTTAATTAGATTTTAGGTTAATTTTCCTTTGGAACGGGTAAGGCGGTTGTCGTGTGTGGATTTGCAGATATAAAGGGTAAATTGCTCAAGATCAACCATGATTAAGATTGGATGAAGATGGAGCTTTAAAACTGAAGTAAATGAGCCAAACAGAGCCCATCACGGCCTAGCCGTGATGCCCATCACAGACATGATCGAGCATAACTGAACAAGAACGAAGGCTGAAGTCAGAGTTCATCACGGCCTAGCCGTGATAGACATCACGGCCGTGACCCAAAACCAACACAACTCAGAAGCTGTCAGGGCCAGGCCATGATGGCCATCACGGCCTTTATGACCATCACTGCCAGGCCGTGATGAGCATCACGGCCATGACAGACATCAACCCGATGAAGAATTTTCAAGGCAGAATCCGTCACGGCCAGGCCGTGATAGCCATCACGGCCGTGACGCCGTATTACTTGGCTCGAAGTAACAGGTGGATCTAATTTGAGTTGGATTAGGACTCTAACTGCTCAATTCTATAAATAAGGGACCAGGCAGAGGCAGAAATCATCAGACCTTTGGGGCTACTACTCTAGGCATAGATTTAGGATCTCTTCTCCTCTTCTCCTCTCTTCTCTTTTCTGATTTTCATTATGTTGTCAACCCAGCTTGTCATCTCCATGGCAAGACTGGAGTAGTAGTTTGTTTCTAGGGATTAGGGCTCTGCCCAAGTTTGTTTATGATGTAAATTTGATGTAAACTCTTTGTTAATTACGATTTGCTTTAGATCTGATTTCTAGTGTGTTAATCACTCATAAATTTCGGCAACCGTTATTTGCGTGACGTAGACGTTCTAAGGAGGAACCTAGCGGTGAACTTAGGATTTCTAGGGTGTTTAACTCGTAAAACCCGGCGGCCGCTGGTTTGTGAGATGTGGATGATCTAAGGAGGAACCTAGCGGTGAACTTAGGTTATTTGCATGACTGAGACATACTAAGGAGGAACCTAGCGGTGAACTTAGGTGTCGGACCTATAGAAGTCAGACTTGGGACTGAAATCACGAGAGTTAGAAGCCGTCCCTCGAGGAGCAACGAGTTGTCACGAAACGCAAAGGGTCCAATCTGGGATCGACTACCACGAGAGTAGGGGTCGGGTCAATTGGGCACGGCTTTTGTAACCCGAGAGGGAGCTTAAGCTATCAGAGGATAAACTCGCCTTCAAGGCAATTTCGGTAATCAACAAAGGTAAATCAGATTAGCAACATAAACAACTTCAAAGGTAACCCAAATCCCTAGGAATCCGTTTAGATAAAAAAAATCCCAAAAACATTTGTTTTCTGTTTTAATTGTTCTCTGCTCATCTATCTCTTAATTTCAATTCAAACCTTTTTCAAAACCCTCTTTAAAACTGTCCAGAACTAATCGATTCGAAAACCGATTGCGATTCGAGAACACAGTCTCTGTGGGTTCGATATCTTTTATTACTTGACGGCAATCCGGTACACTTGCCGGAATCGCACGTGCATCCGCACGGCTATCACTACAGAAAGCATAGGAAAAACAGGGTGTTACATAGGGCACTCGTGCATCTCTTCAAACTCTTTCCTGTACAATATGCAATCGTTGGGGCAAGCGTGTATTTTTTTATACTCCATACCCATCGGACACAATATATTTTTCGCCTCATAGTTTCGGGACGATAATGTGTTACCTTCTGGAAGTATGTCTTTCAACAACTCAAACAATTTAGTAAAGCTTTTATCGCTCCACCCATTTCTCGCCTTCACATTGAAAAATCTTAACACCGCTGACAACCATGTGAAATTAGTGCACCCCGGATACAAAGCCACTTCCGTATCACTGCACAAAGTATCATACACATATGCTCGCCGAAATGACTATTGCCCAACATCACGGATCATGTCCTCTAGTCCATCGTCCATATCCACACCATCAACTTCCTCTCTATGCGACACCCTCGGCCTATCTAACAATTCACCATGACATATCCATATTGTATAACTCTTGCAAATCCCCTCACAAATAAGATGCTCCCGTATCTCCTCAGCTTCTAGTCGTCTGTCATGCAAACAGTTAACACAAGGACAATAAAACCTTCCATTACCACTATCAGGAACATTTGTTTTTGCAAATTGTAGAAAATCTTCCACTCCATTCTCATACTCATCACTTGTCCGTATAGCATTCATCCGACCGCGATCCATGACTAAAACCAATAACTTCGTACTTAGTCCAAGATCTTCATCAACTACTTCTTATGACAGGGTATGGCCCTATCCCATTCGAGAAGAAAAATTTTCAACATTCTGTTAACAGTTAGTCCTTAATTCTCATGCTCATACTCAATGAAATTTCGGCAGCATTTCCCTTCGGTCTCCGACGTACACGACTTGAACGCGATGACATCCACCACGATAAAGTATGCACCCGGAGAACGAAAGGAAGTGTATCAATCCGAACTTTCATCAAGTATAAAACATGAGAATCAATGAATAACTATTTTAACTGAATGAAGAAAAAGTTTTTTCCCAAACTGTCCAACTTGGACCATTCAAGATCCAATATAATGAGTTGTACCTTAAGCACGTACACGTGTGCTCATTAATATTGCATCTCAAACGGGAAACTAAGGCTTTACTAATTAATTAACACTAAAAAAGTAATAAAATACTCCAATCCCCAAGTTAAAGAAAACAAAAATCAAACTAGAAAAATAGAGATGAGAAAGCTTACCAGGTGTGGGAAGAAACACAACAAGTGTGGAAAGGAAATCCTAAGTTTCAAATAATCAAGAAACCCTGAAATAGAAAGAGAAAGAAGCTAAAACTAATTGCACAAGTCCAAAAGTTAAAGGGAACACAAAAATGAATAAATAGGTCAAGGATTAGACACGAGGTTCAACACTCTAGGAGAGCTTTACAGGGATTGGCACAACCTCAAAATAGCTTCAACCTCCTGTTCATCAATAGAATTGTATCCCAACAAATAAGTTGGTGTAGTTAAAATTGAAGAATTTATTTATCAAAAGAATAAAATGATTTAACCAAAAACAATTTTTAGTCAACATTTCCAAAACCTATTGTATAGTTTGTTTTACTTGATAATAGCCTTTGTGCCAGCATGCTAGTATGCTACCATTAGAATATATGAATACCTGTTACACAGATCAGAAATAGCAATTGAAATGCAAGAAAATAAACTATCCAATCTTCAGATAAAAATTGTATGTAAATATGACTGCTCAAGTTGTTTCACTGGCCAACAGAAAAATGAACCTTCACCCTCCTTATATTGCAGCTGAAATAAATCAAAAGGCACAATCAGGAAATGGTATTAGAGCTTATGGAGTTTATTTACTCTATCTTTATAATAGGAAAGCTTAGTGATAGAAGCATATTGCACTACAAAAAAAAGGTTATTCAGCGACTGAAAATAGTGACCGAATTTTTTGGTTTTTTTTGCGACCGAAATGGCGACCGATTGTAGGATCTACATGAAACACTGATTAGAGTTGATACTGCGACCGAAATAGCGACCGAAATAGAGCTTAGCAGAGTTATCGGTCGCTATTTCGGTCGCTAACTAAAGGAAAGTAAAAGTCAGAAATTTATGACTTTTTAGCGACCGAACTGGCGACCGAATTAAATGCAATGGTTAAATTTTATTTATATTTGCGACCGATATTAATTCGGTCGCTAAACGACGCGTAAAAAAATTAAAACAGCACGTGTTAGCGACCGATTTAAAAATCCGTCACTAAATTTATGAATTCAAATTTCAAATTAACTCATTTAGTGACCGATTTAGCGACCGAATAGTTCGGTAGCTAACACTAAAATACCTAAATCGTGATTTCCTTCCTCTCTTCCCCCATTTCTTTCTTTTCTTCTCTTCTCTCTCACACGCAACGACGCAGCTCCGCCCCTTCCCTGTTCCGACCGCGCAGCTCCGCCCCTCAGCGTCTCATCCTCCTCTGGCCACCACTTGGTAAGGTTCTCCCCTTATCCTTCTCATTTTGTGTTTCTCCTTCTCTGTCTCTCACTCTCTCTTCCTCCTCCCAGCAGCACCGTGCCACCACCGCCACCACGACCACCACTGTAGCACCGTGACCTCCTTCTTTGGTAAGGTCTCCTCTTCTCTCTCTCTGTATCTCGCTTGCTCTCTCTCTCTTACTCGGTTCTCTTTGTCTCAGTTTCTCTCAATGTCTCTCTCAGGTGTTGTCACTTCCTCCTCCGGCCACCACCACCATCTCAAGGGGTTCTGTTTTGCGCAACCACCACCCCCACAGTCTCCTCTGGTCAGTTCTGTCTCAGGTTAGGGTTTAGGGAAGTTTTGTCAGTATGGGTATTTATGCTGTCAAATTAATCATTGATGTTGTTCTAGTGAAATCCAGAGTATAGAAGTTTTGACAGTAGGGGTATATTGATTTAAATAACTTATTGGATAGATAATATAAGTTAGCTTCCTCTTGATTCACTATCTCTTCGACTGTAATGCTTGGAAGTAGGACTACTATAAGTTTCATGGCCATCCCTGCATAAAATAAGTAAATATGAAGGCAAGAATGTAATTAGTAAATTATAGGCACATTGTATTAGACATAAGGAAGACTATTTTAATATGAGTTTGAAGACCAAGTCAATGTGGAGGCAAGGGTCCTAACCCCAACTTGTAAATTTTGTAAATTTGCATTGTTGAGTTGAACACTTTATATTTGTTCTTTGGATATATGAATGTATGGAGGTTTGATAAAAATTTGATGGCTGGCCTTTGAGATTCTTTTTTTTCGATGGAGATTGGTATGTGAGGGATGGTGGGAGGAAACATTTGTTTTCAAACTTCTTGAACCGTTGAATTCCAAGGTCAAGGTCCCTTGAAAATGATTATGTTACACCCTGCAATACAACTTGAGTCCATCTATGTCCTGTAATATTTTTTTTAAGGCTTGCTCATCCTTGTTTCTCTTATTTAGATTACTCAAGTACATTGTTGTTTCAACTGTGAGATGATTTGGATAGTGAATCCAAATACATATTTACTAAGCATACGTAAGAAAAGTAATTTTCCTTTGCTCTAATTTCTGCATGTTCCCAACTACTTGACTTATTTTGAACTATGGTTCACCATGAATTAAAACACGTCCAAAGAATGAGGATTGGAATGAAAGTGACTTTGGTGGTTTTGAATACTATGTATTTGGAAATGTTGCATGAATTGATTGGGTGTTGCCAGGGAATGTTTGAGGTGAGTGGGCAAATTGGGTGCATTATAATTGAACAACAATAAAGGGGTTGTGCGCTGCAGCAGGTGGAAAGCTATCTTTTTTGTATTTCTTTTCTTTTGGCAGATGCATTCGTGTATTTCTTTAATTTGTAGTGCTGGTCTGACTTGGTAAAATATAGTGTGAAATGGCAATGACACCCACTGGGTCATATTGAGGATAATCTTACCAATGTTAGCTGTGATAATGTCTGAATAAAATGTAGAGGGGTAATGATGGCCTATACATACTAATGATTTAAAAAACACAGAAAGAGAGGACAAAAGTAAAAGGCCTAATGGCTTTCAACAAACTCTTAAATGTTAGTTTCTTAAATGTTAGTATTTGACAGGATTAATTTTATTTATGCATTATAGGTCATTGCTCTATTTCTCGTGAGTTGAATGATGGCCTATACACACTATATATCTTGTTGTTTGTTAGTGGAGAGCTGAGCTCAATAGGAAGGTATCCTGCCTGAAAGGCAAGATGCTGATTGTGTGCTGATAATTTAATATTTTTTATGCATGTATTTGCAATTATGTGTTGTTTGTTAGTGGAGAGCAGAGCTCAATAGGATGTGATCCTGTCAAAAAGGCGGGATGCTTGTTGTGTGTTGCTAATTTAGAAGTTATGCATGTGTTTGACAATTATGTGTTACTTGTTAGTGGAGAACGGAGCTCAATAGGATGTTTGCTACTATATTTTATCTAAGTTTGTATTGAAATATGCTTCAATATATATTTGTTGAAGTATGTTGCAATCCTTATAAGTCAATGGTTTTATTTTCTGCTAGAGTTAATTATTAAGCTACGAAAGCCTTAGTTTCCTATTTGAGATTCAATATTAATGAGCATGCGTACCTTCTCAGGGCACGCATGCTCATTCAATATTTTGGATGTGCTTGAAGGATTCTTGAAGTTTGAGGTTTTTCTTTAATTCTGCCTTAAGGCCAAGGTCTTAGATAATGAAGGATTAAGTATAGGGTTAGATAAAATGAAGGGTAGGGCACAATTTGCCAGGCACATGACGTGCTGTCACCATTCAAACATTATTCACATTAGAAAGCAGCTCTGTACACAATATTATGAAAGTAACTCTGGTTTTCTACTCATTTGTTTCACTAGGCAATGGAGCTTTCCAGAAATAGTTGTTGATGACCATCCTTACTAGGTTATCTAGGCATTTCCAGTAGGAAAAGTCCTCTCTATGATCAACCTTCAAAACGACGTAAAAGCATCTGCTTTCTTGAAAACTACTATGTTTGCTAATCTGTAAAGTTGCATGTGAAGTTGTATTTCTTTGTTCTATTTTAACATGCTAGTATGCTACATGGATCTTTCCATCTTTTCTTATTATCACTTGATAAAGTTTAGACATATGACTTGTTTTCCTTATCGTTTTATCAGAAAATGGATCCGACTAAATGTTTTGAGACAGCCATCCATATAGACCAGGTACAGTATCTCATCAACTTAAGAATAACGATCGGATTCACGTAATGATGGTTAAGGCATAAACTAATCATTACTAATTTGTTCTTGTGTATTTGCAGGATTTGATTTCAATCCCACGATCATTCTACCGTCGTTGGGGACAAGAAATACCGCGTGTTGTGACTATTGAAGACAAAAGCGGAAATCTGTTCAATGGGAATATAGTAATCCATGAGGATCACCCATATTTTGCAACAAATACAAATGGTATCAGGGAGTTGTATTTGTTGTCCATTGGTGCATTGGCAAAGTTTAAGTAGCTTGGGGGTTCTCGCTTCTACATGTTCATCCCTTTGGAAGATTGATGAGTTTTGATATTTTGATTAGTACTCATTGATTGTGGTGTATTTTTATGTTTTGATCGTTAATTAGTACATTATTAAACCTTTTTTTATAAACAATTATTAAACTTGCGTTAATTAATGTATTTGTTTTCTTGATCATATTGACTGGTGTTTTAGATCGTTAGTACATCATATTTACATTTTCTATTTATTCAAAAAAAATATTGGTGTATTTTGTTTATATCAGAAATTAAAAATCAATGGGGTAATAGTTGAAAAACAAAATTTGGTCGGTAGGATTAAGTTACAGGAAAATTTTTATAAAAAAAAAATTCAAAATTTGCGACCGAAATAGCGGCCAAATATCGGTCACCAAATTCGGTTATCTGAGCATGCGACCAACTATACGGCGACCGAAATATATAATTTTGTGACCGAAATATCGGTCGCAAATTTGCGACCGAAATACAAATTCGGTTGCTAAACATTTAGCCACCAGGGTTTCTGCTACCCCCTTAATTCGGTCGCTACACAGTATAGCAACCGAATTATCATGTTTAGCGACCGAAATCTTCGGTCGCTAAATAGGGTTTTTTTGTAGTGTTGGCACATGAAAGATAGAAGCATATTAACACAAAAATATGAAACAGTTAATATATGAAAATAGGAATAAAATGAGTCAACATCTTAGCTGGATTAAAAAACAACACATGAAAGAAATACACATTATGATCATTTACCAATCTCATTGTTTGACAACGTGGCAAGCTCATGCAACAAAAAGCACAAATTGACTCAATTAGGGTCAAAGATAAAACAAAAAGCACAAATTGCATAACATTGGGCTTACTTAAATTGAAAACAGGAATATATGTTTAATGAATTACAGACTCCTAATAACTACTTGTCTGTTCCCTTTTCATTCCTTTTTGTTATAGCTTCATGAGCACCACATCACTTGGAAATTTACAGCATAATAACAATCATTGCTACTTATAGTGCTTGATTTACTAACTTCAGTCGTTAAATGTGATTAAAGCCGATTTACAATCATGACGACCATCTGATGCATAAGGCATCATAGAGAATCAAAATTCTAAAAAAAAAAACCATTACACCAATGACTACCAAATCAAAAAAGCATGGAAATAGAATTGGGACAACAGGAAGCAAGTAATAGTAAAGCACCAGTGACAAACTCAAAACAATTGGCAAGTAATAGTAAATAACCAAAACATTTTAAAAGAGGCAACAACTACTATACTTAAACAAAAAACCCCATGTATCAAATCCATCATCTTAAAAGCAGTGTAAAGGAATTACACAAACAAATCAAAGAACAAAAACTTGATTTAACACTAAAAGCTAAACATAAACCTTAAAAAACAACCAAGAAGATGGAGTTAAATTAAAATGGTAGAAAATCAAATTTCTTTCAAAATCTGAACTAACTGGTTCATCATGCATCTTCCATTTGGTTTTAGAAGGTTGTACGACAAATTTTTTTTAAAACAAAATCAACCTATGCATGGCAAAATAGCAAGCGAGAAGATGCAAGTTCCAACACTGGCTCAATTCTTCTTGCAGTTTCTGCACCCTGAAGACAACAAAAATCTCCAAAGTCGTATCAAATCTGCAACTCAAAATGTGTAAGAGTAAAAACTTCTACGAAGTAAAGAAGAATATGCCATCAGAATTAACCACAGCCTACATGATAATGGCCCAATGCTAATTAATTGATTTTTGGTGTCACTCCATCCAGAAAAAGGAAACAAAAGAAAGTGGTTAGAACCCCCACCCTCCATGGCCAAATATTCCCATTTACGCTAAATGTATTTCAGGGTTGAGAGAGAGAAAGAGAGAGTGAGAGAGAGTGTGTGTGTGACCTGTTTTCGTGGTAATGGGGCAAGGTCGGAGGGCGGCGTCTTCCTCCCTTGCTTATTGAGTGGAGGGCGGCGGCAACGTCTTGTTTTCGTAACAATGGAGGTGAGGAATGGGGTTTTCTGGGAGGGAGAGTGAGCAGCGTGCATGCAAGAGGGTTTTTTTGGGTCAAAGGTTTCTTAGCAGCGCGAAAAATGAAAAGGAGGATGAGGGAACTAAAAATGACAGATGAACAATACACATCGGTTATAATTAAAATTGATGTTAAATGTTGAGATATTAATTTATTTTTTATCAATTTTTATTACGTTTTCCACATCAATTTTTAATAAACCGATGTTATAATGTTTTCCACATCGGTTATAAAGAAAACCGATGTTAAAAGTTATATTATTCATTTTTTTAACTTTTTTATTCGTTTTTCCACATCGATTTATAAAAAACCAATGTTAAAACATAAACATTTCCACATCGGTTATAAAAACAACCGATGTGTTAACTTATGCATTTTTAAAATTTTATTTTTGGTTCAATTTTCAACATCGGGTTTATAAAAATCGATGTTAAAACCTTTATAACATCGGTTTATTTTAGAGCCGATGTTAAAAGTTATCAATTTAATTTCAAAAATGTCACCGCATCATTTTTCAGATCGGTTTTCTGTAAACCGATGTTAAAACCCCGATATTAAAAACATATTTTGCACTAGTGAGTGAAGGAAACGATGAATAAAAATGTATGTAGATGATGTGGAAGATGGGGGATGAAGAAGATGAAGAGAAGAAGAAAACAAAGTGTGAGTGAAATCAACGAGAGGTGAAATATTAAAGTGAGAATGGAAGCCAATGTTATATTCAAAATAGAGTTTTTACTTACGAACAAATGTTTTGGGATGGTTTTTTTTTTTGTTCGCTGGCATAGATTTAGGAGTAAAGATATTTGGACACATAATCTGGATATTTTGTATAGACACCGTAAAGCTTAATGAGTATCTTGGGAGTGATGAAATACACGATGAAAGAGGTAGGGATGAATACTTTTATACGGTGTTGAACATCGTTTTTGTGTCCAAATATCATTACTTTAGATTTAGTTTTACGTATTATTACTCAATTAATTGCTATAGTGGTTGTAAACATTATTTCTTAAAAAATAAACTATTTAATAATGTGATAACATATGATAAAATAATTTTGTAAAAAATTTGAATATTGTAAAAGAAAATATTACACAATCGATCAAAATGATCATTCTTTCAGTGACTAGTTTTGAACCTCAGATTTTTTTTTATTTTTTTGAGGAAAGTTTTGAACCTCAGTTAAGAACATGGATAGTGGAAAATATCATGGGCAAAAAATTATGATTGGCAATGCTCTTTCGTATTAACGAGACATAATTTTTCAATTAACCGTTACATTACTTACCCATGGAAATAGAAAATTTAATTCTATTACCTTTACGTCGGTTGAAGTTTAAGATGCGGAAATTAATATTAATAATATAGGAATAATAACAACTAAAATGAAGGAACCAGCAGCCTCCTTTAATTAGAATGTGGAAGTTTTCAGAAGGGCTTTGTTGCATGCTTAATATTTTAGCTACTGGATATGTAAAACAAGAGGGTAAAGTGTGGTTCAGTTAGACTCTACCAGTTAAAAAGTTGAACCGAAGCAATTCAATTCGGTTCAGTTTATTAAGTTTACCTATGAAAGTTCAGACTAAATGGAGCATCATTAGTTCAGTTCTCGGATTTTATCATTTGAAAACTGAGACTTGGCCAATCTCACCCAGTAGCACTTTGACAATTTTTTTTTTAAAGAACATTTTATTTTTCTTAATATATACATTTTTTGGTTTTGAAATAATTTTTATAGATATAAGAAAGAAATGCCACCTGACCAATTAAACCGGACCAACTTGTTGATGTTCAAATTAGTTTGATTTGAGTCTAAAAAAATATAGAACCCAAATCAACCTGAACCAAATCAATTTAATTAGTTTAAACATTTTTTTGATAAACTCAAGCATGGATACCAACAATATTGGATGACTATGGATTAATAACACTGATGATAGGAGCATTTCTTGGACTTCATTAGTATGAGGCTGGAGTTAGGTCGAAGAGCCTATATAATATCTCATCTAAAAGAAGTAGCCACTAATCAAACCTTATCTCTCTCTCTCTCTGGAAGATCAATTAAAACGAAGGTTGCACCAGGTAGTTAAGAAACAATTATTGCTACTAAAAATAATGAATGGAATAAATAACATTTAAATACATCTTAAAAGATACTACTGTCAATTTTGTCTTATTTTAATTAAAAATTCCCGGTCATTATACTTATTTAGTATGTATAAATATCTGTTATATTTCTTTATTCTTTGTGGAAATTGAAATGAATTTTTTTTGGATAGAAATTAGAAAACAACGATACATAATTGTGGGGGTGTTCGTGGATTGGATTGGATCGGTTTTGAGTCAAAAAGTCATCCGATCCTGTTGGAGTCCCACAATGGATAATGATATCACCAGTGGAAAATATGCAATTAATGAGAAGGGTACACGTCGGTTAACCAAAAATGAGACGTAACAAAGGAGGCGGTGGCAGTCCGTAATTATCAGGTTCACTTAAATCACTTTTAACGTCAGTTGCTTAAACAACTGACGTTAAAAGTGTATCTTTTACATCAGTCATTAAAATAACTGACGTAAAAGATGACTTAGTTGTTTTAACCGGTCCAACCAATTTCACAAAGTGTTCACAGCCTTCACTTCAGAAATCCTATCCTAATAACATTAACACTCTCACTCTCATTTCATTCAAGTTTCACCTTTCACTTCCGAAATCCTAGCGCAGTCGTAGCAGTGCCTATCTCCGCCTCCCTCTTTCGTTCCTTCTCTTCCTAATCCCCCCTGATTCAAGTCTCAAACCTTATTCATTTCATTCTGAAACCCTCAAGCCTCTTCCTTAGTCTCTCCGCCCCTTCCTCGATGTCTGGTTCCCGACCCTCTATCTCTGCTCCACCATCGTTGACGACCAAAGACTGTCAGCTTCGAAGGTTTCTTTCCTCTCTCGTAGAGAGACCTAGAGGCAGAGTAGAGGGCGAACGCAGAGCTCTCAATTATCTTCGCCCTTTTGGATCTGTGTTTGCTATCATATCACCACCTTGAAGCCATCGACTACGGCTCCTCTATTCAGCTCTCCGCCTCTGGAACCGTCACGCAAAGAAGTGACCAGATCTTCGAAAAAGAAGATTGCGAACGAAGGGGCCAGATCTGTGAGCAAAGGGGCCAGATCTTCGAAGAATGGACTATATTTGCTAAGAAGAAGACATGCGAATGAAGATCTGTGAAGAAACTTACTGCTTTTTCTTGAAAGTTCCAAACTTTCTTGCTTTTTATTATTGAAACTTTCTGGGTTCATTTTCTTTTTTTATTGGTTTATTCTTTGCAAGAACATCTCTCTTCTCCTCTAGGTGCTTTCTGTTAACAACTTTTTTTTTGGTTAGTTCAAAACCGTATGAACCCACCCGTCGAACCGACGAACCAACCAAACCGCCACCCACCCAAACCGAGGCCACAAACTGACTTTAAAAGTAATTTTTTTAAAAAAATACTTATAACGTCTGTTGTTTAAAACAACTGACGTTATAAGTAGCACATTTAACATCAGTTATATTAAATAACTCACGTTAAAAGTATATTTTCAACGTCATTTAGTTAAACAACTGACGTTAAAAGTTACACCACTTTTAACGTTTGCTGGAATAACGTCAGGCTTTTTTCAGACGTTATAAAGCACTTTTACCTAATGTAAAAAGTTCTTCCTACACTAGTGTATGGCCTGAAGAGCCCAAATTTAAGATGGTGTCAGAGCCTATCCTAGATCTATTGAGCCACCCGCGGATGTCCAGTCCTGCAAACTTCACGCTCCAGATGTCCAGTCCTGGGCTTTGATACCATGTTGAATTAGAAGATTTTAGATAGGGAAGGAGAAAAAGAAAGAAATAAACCAACAAATAATAAGGCTAATATTGATTTGATATAATGATGACGTGATTACAAAAGACAACCCAATAATCCTATTTATACTAAAAGTAGAATCATAATCTTAATCAAATCATAAAATATAAATAAGAAATAAATCCTAAGAGATTATCTAGGATACTCTAAGATATGCTAAGATATGAAAAGATATTATCATATATTTCTCTGATTTTCTAACACTCCCCCTTAAGCTAAAGCTTACTAAGCTTTATGCTTGTTATACGAAAACAATGCATATTCCCCCTCAAATTAAAATTTAAAACAAAAAAATGAGCTCCACGAAAATAATGGTTGGAAGAAAACTCAAAAATGTTGGAGAGGTCGGAGAGAGTTGCTGGAAAGATAACTTAGCAAGATAGCTGGAATGATCATCAGCCTGACAGAAATTTCTTGGCAAGCAATCTAGCAGCAAGGTCTGAACTTCTCAAAACTATATTAGGAAGGTTCAACAACAATATTGGAGACCCAAATTATTTGAAATTGAAATTAAGTTAGACAACTACTTCCGGGACTGAGACGAGGTCAGTGCATCTGGGACAAGGGGCCAAGGCTAGTGCATCTGGGAGAAAGAAGGGCTAGTGCATCTAGGAAAAAGAGTCGGGCCAAAGCATCTAGGACAATGAGTTGGGCTAGTGTGAGTCATAGCCAACATAAGTCAATCATCGATGGAAATAGAGGTCACGACTAATATGATACATATGTGCGAAAAGAGTCACCACCGGATTGATCTTCAGTGGGAACAAAAGTCACCACTAATATGACTCATCCGTGGGAAAGGAATCACCACCGGAATGATCGTCGATGGAAGGAAGAGAAGCTACTGGTATGATCCATTAGTGGATAAGAATTGCATGACAAATATTGAAGAAGCAAAACATAACCAAAGAGAGCTAAACAAATCGAGGTGGTTGCTTAAAAGTAGTCCATAGAGAGAGGTGAGAACAGATACAACAAGAAGAGGGACCGACGAGTCAGAAACTGAAAACGGCGGACGGAACGCTGCCCTTACGCAGCGTCGGGTGGCGGACGGTGGTGCTGTTTTGATGGTCGGACAGATTGACGACGGCGAGTCTGGTGGTGGGTTCAGTACGGCGGCGGACGGTGGCTGACAGCCGCTGACGGGATAGAAACGAGGGTCAGAATGAGCACACGACCTTGGAAGATGCTGCAAAATCAGAGAGAGAACACGGTTTTGCGGAAAAAAGACATTGGCATTACCTGTTTGAAACAAAGGAGATGATAAGATGATTAGAGTTGCTTCAAACTTAACGGAACTCCACAACATGCGGTTTGGATTGATTTGGATTGTTTCATTCAGAAAATTCGATCCAATCCAATCCAATCCAATCAAATGCAATTTGGATTAGATTTGATAATTCGATTTTTATTATACTGTATTTTTTTCTTATGTCAAGTGTCCATTCTATTGATTTAATAGTGAACAAAAAATAATATTCATCTAAGGAAGGTAGTTTAGAGTGTCCAACACTTATTTTAACCCCTCTCTCTATATTAGAACAATAGAACATTTACGAAAGACAACAGCTATTTGTTCTTATTAACCATTATTTTATTTGAAGATGAGTGAGAAAAATTCCTGACCCATTTTGGGAGTTTGAGAAAAAATTGTTGATATTTTTTATCACGTTCTTTTATGTTAAATATTATTTTATGCTAATTCCTTGTATCTATTCTTACTTATCCTATTTTTTCCTTGAGTTAGCTATAAATAAATTGTACCTAATTATTTTTCTAATTTTCTTAATTGATCTCCTATTTTTCATGTTTACTCAATCTAGTATATATATGATATACATCAAAACCTTTACCAAAGTATAACTTTAAGACATTAATATTCATTTTAAATATTCTCCTATATGTCATTCTAGTAAAAATATTAAAGAGAATGAATGTGTTAATTCGTACATAAAAGTATGAAAAACAATGTTTAAGTACGAGTAATATTATAATTTTGAAAATAATAGTATATGTATATAGTAGTTCGGTTAGGATTGGATTAGATTGGTTTTCCATATGAGATTCAAAATCCGATCCAATCCAACGAAAGTTAAGCGGTTTTTTCGGTTTTCGATTTTTCGGTTCAGTTTTTACGATTTGAATTGGTTTGGATCGGTTGACAAACAACACTACATAATTGCATGTGTAGAATTAAACTCCATATATAATGCATACACTCCAATGAAATTGGGTAATAAATTCATCTTGTAACTCACAGAGTCACAATAACACACACGTTAAACAATAAATCAAAGCGGCGCTCATTCTCCAAAAAGTAATTACCTATTTTCATAGACTCATCATTATCATTATCCTCTATATTCCCTTCTTCTGTATATAATGCCAACTTCTCTACCGATTGAACACTAATCTGTCAACTCATGCGGACATGGAGGGCATGCACGTGGAGAATCACCAAGTCATGAATTGGAAGTCTAATTATGAAATAGATGAAAATCCATATCCACTTACAAGCCAATTTTCTTCCTATAACCATTGCAGGTAATACAAACTTTTGTGCTACTCCAAGTCTCCAATTCCCTTTTGCTGTAAACTTTCTAGTTTTCACAAATGAAAAGCTTAACAAGTTTTTTTTTTTTAAAAGTAGTTTTGAATTTCTCATTGTAATGTATTTTCTCCAGGGATAATGCTAATAATGGTGGGTATTTTGCACTGGATTGGCCATATTATGAATTTTCCATGCAAGATAGCAATCATGATGCTATCCCTTTTATGGAGTGCTATTATCCTCACAGTTTATATGAAACTCTGCCTATTGAACCAGCACCAAGCGTTCAAGGTTATCTTACATCAGTTTCCAAAGTCTTTGTCGTATACTCAGGGATGGGTACCCTCTTGAATACATTTTGTGAAATTAGTTGTATCCAATACAACAATAAAAATTATTTTACCAGAATTATTTGTTATATATCAGTATGTGTGTGTGTGTACTATCCTTATTCTAACATTGTAACATGTGTGGCATACATTCTTATCAATGCTATGCAGACTATGACTTCTATGATGTTAAAAAGATTCCTTTTGTCTGGAACGAAATTGAAGCTGAATTTGATTCAGATAAACCTGTACTTTCATCATGCAATGAAGAAATTGGAAAGTCAAAGATGGAAGATTTGAAGGATAAAATGCGATTCAGAGAAGAGAAAAGCGGCAGCGCCAGAATCTTATCAAGGAAGGCCATTTCTCAGTACTTCTACATGCCCATAACTCAAGCAGCCAGGGAGCTTAAAGTGGGGTTAACACTTTTTAAGAAAAGGTGCAGGGAGTTAGGAATTCATAGGTGGCCCCACAGGAAGCTAATGAGCCTTCAAACCCTAATAAAAAATATACAGGTATGTTTGAATTGCCAATATATGTACACAGTGCCTAATATATTGAGAAAAAAAGTTTTAAATTACGGTCATGGTCATAGTTGTAGTTTGTGTACACAGTGCCTAATTACGGCCGCGAATCTTAATTTAAAACCTTGATCGAGAATATACATGATTTATTTATGTTGATTATAAAGTGAATTTTTTTGTTTCTAATTGTGATTGTTGTGAAGGAGCAAGGAGAGGAGGGACAAGTAAGTGATGAAAAAATAAAGAATGCCATTGAAATATTGGAGAAGGAAAAGAAGATGGTGGAGGAAATGCCTGATTTGCAACTTGATGATAATACAAAAAGGCTTAGACAAGCATGTTTTAAGGCCAACTACAAGAAAAGGAGGCAAATGGTCATTGGGATGATGGAACCGCAGTCTTCTTCTCAGAGTAACAGTGCAAGCAGTATTGACACAAGGGGTGAAGAAAATTATATAGATGAACATGAAATCAAACATTTGCTTGATCCTTATTCTACTTGTAACAAAATGTTCTGGGATTCTAGCTAGTTTTGATTATATGCCTCTGTATCTATGGTTTTTATTTCCTGTTATTGTGTTTAGCCAAATGGGAGATAACTATTATCGTTTTCTAACAATTTTCCTGTTCATGAAGGCTTGGATATTTGGGTATTATTATCATGAGATTTACGTACAATCAAAGTGGGGTAATTACTAATATGCTCAGAAACTTATTCGGAGTTGAAGTTAATCATGTAGCCTCGTAGGCTTCACTTTCAAAGAAAATCCTAATTGAAAGAAATCCGAATACAAAAATTAACAAATACGCAGAATCTTTTTTTTTTCGGTGAAAAAACTATAAATTTGCAGAATTTGAGCAGCACTAGATCTAGAAATAATGTTTTACAAATTGTTGTCGTTTCAATCTCTACAAAAAGTCCCTTTTATGCTTTCTATTATGTGTCAAGCTATTTTCAAGGGAAGCGTTTTTGAATTGTAGGAGCTGTAATTCATATTCATATTTTATTAATTCGATTGTAAGAATTCAATTACATTTTTATTATCTTGCTGCTCTGGAAGTATCAAAAATAGATCGACGGCTAAAAGCATGATGAATCGTGACTTGAATGCATCTGATATCCCTATGAGTCAATTGTTGCGACCTTGTCTGAAAGGTGATGTGTTATGGATCAAAATTTCTGAAGAAGAATACAAAGCTGACTTGGACGATTTAAAAACAATTTTCACGGTTGATTAATTCTCTCAAAAGGTAAATTACTGGTTAAGTATGAAGACTTACGCTCCAAATTATCCAAGCTTTAGAAACCTCATGGTCAATGGAGGATGGTTCCTCTTGGCAAAGGATTTTATGAGTCCGAGTTTGCTGGGATTTTTGTTGTGCAAATGAAATAGGGAAATGATTGTAACTGGTGTAAACCATATTTTTTTTAAAAAAATCAGGCACTTTCAACATCGGTTATGACCATAACCAATGTTGAAAGTGCTTTTCAACAAAAAAAATCACTTTAGACATCGATTATTTTCAAGAACCGATGTCTAATGTGATATGTTTTTTTGTTGAACATCACTTTAGACATCGGTTCTTCCTAATAACCGATGTCTAAAGTGCACTTCATATATCGGTTATTAGCAAGAACCGATGTCTAAAGTGTTGTTCAACAAATTTATAAAATGTTGAAAGAACACTTTAGACACCGGGTTTTGCTAAGAACCGATATCTAAAGTGCACTTTAGACATCGGTTTACAGCCGATGTCTAAAACGCCCATATTCAACATCACTTGTATAGACATTGGTTGAAAAACCGATTTTAAAAGTCAAACTTAACCGATGTTAAAAGTGTTTCCTGGGCCATTTTGCTAGAATTATGGTGGACATTGATCTTAATTTGCAATTGCATGACAACAAATTCTAGTGGAAAGATAGCGGTGTGCTTTCTTTGTGGGAGTAGAGTTTGAAAAATTGACTCTTTTCTGTCCTACTTGTAAAATTATTGGTCATTCTTCGGCTAACTGTAAAAAGACACTTACTTTTGTTCCTAACTAAGGTAAAGATCAAGTGATTCAGAAGGTGAAACCTCTAGTAGCTTGTAAGACTGCCCCTAAATATGTCCCTAAGAATAAAGAAGTGTATGCTCCAGTGATGACACATAAGGAAGACGCTAGTGGTTCCTCTTCTCTTATTGCGGTTCAAGTTATTAAAGAAGCTCCTTTTGTGAACACAACCATCAATGGAGACAAGAAATGGACTCATCAGGATGACTCTAACCCTTTCACTACTAGAAAAAGGTTATTTAACGATTGAAATTAGTGACCAAAAACGATCGGTAGCAAATAGAGACAGTAGGTTGGGGTTTGTGAAGGCCAATAAATGAGACTGTAGGCATTAATAAGACTGGTAAGGGTGTTAATAGTCATTTTTGGGATAAGGATAAGAATTTGGTGACAAATGATATCGATAGAGACCATTCCTGATCGTTGCTACTGTGCCTGATCATGTCTTAAATTCATTGCACTCCATGGCTACCTGTGATTTAACAGTTAGTGGTAAAGAATTTGAAGACTCCCGTGATTAGTTCAACCCCTATGCATCCTAATGTTATTCATGATATGAAAGTTCTTGCCAAGTTTTTGGGAGATGTGAGTGAGGAAGATCTAGAGAATGACTCTATTCACTACAAAAAAAACATTTGTTTAGCGACCGTAATATTCGCTCGCTAAACAGTGTAAATCGGTCGCTATTTAATTTAGCGACCGAATTAGCGACCGATTAATGGTGGTAGCTGAATACCTGGTCGCTAAGGTTTTAGAGACCGAATTAATATTTCGGTGGCTAAGTAGCGACCGAATATGTAGTCGCTAAAAAATAAAAAACGGTCGCTATTAGGTTGGTTGCATTTTTTGGGTAACCATTTCTAGCGACCGATAATCGGTTGCTAGTTCGGTCGCTAAAGTTGGTTACTGTTAACCTATATTAGCGACGGATTTTCGGTCGCTATACCTCATCTGTAAATGGTAAATAAAGTTTAGCGACCGAATTATCGGTTTCTAATTCGGTCGCTAAACTGGTTATTATTAACTTTTTTTTAATTTTACTTTTTAAAATAATTTTTTTCTGATTTTCTTTAATCGTTAGCAAAATTACTAATAAAACACACCAAATTACTTATGAAATATACAATCATAAAAAATAATAAATATATATAAAAAGAATAATCCAAAATGTCGTACAAGAATCGTTTAAAGTCAAAAATATGGAAAAAAATCAGTCATGATGAGGGGGAGATGGAGGAATCCAATCATCCTCAGCGTCCGTACCACCGACGTCTGCTAGCTGATCGTCCCGTGGAGTCTTGACATCGATGGTAGCTGGCGGCGGAACCGAGGAGCGGCAACAGGCGGCACAACCGTCAGAGCATCATCATGAGCAACTGGAGTCTGGTTCCTCATCTGCTCCAACACCAGCCGCATGATGTACGGCCTCGCTCGATGCTCGCCTTTGCATAAGTCTTTGGTGTGCTCGAGTCAATCGTGCAATCTGGTTCGCCATCTGCTGCTCTCTCTCGCTCTTCTCCCGAAGCTCCGCGTTCAGCTGCGTGATGGTGTCCTGCATTTGGTGGAACTGCTCCTGAGGGACGGTATCGGCGCAGGAAGGAGCAGGCGTGCCGGACGATGAAGCGATAAACTCGCCTCCCGGTGTGTCGAGGCCATACACGGGCCCCTTCTTGTTCCTGCCCCCGACGACCTCCAAATAAATGGCATTATCGTCGACGGAGACAGGAGAGCAGGGCCCATCACCAGTCAAAGCCTCATCTTGTGACTGTGAGGCACGTGATATGGCATCGTCCTTCTTCTATTTGAAGCCACCTACAAAGTATAGTTGAAGAGATTTAGTTAAAATTATATCTAATATTAACAATTCATTTATAATAAATTACAAGTAAACACTAAATTATTTTTTTTCTTACAGCATAGTTACGGGCCTTGTCGTTGACCCATGTCCCCGACTTCAACTTCTTCGTCCTCTCCACCAACTCCATAGCGGTGAGTCCATTTTTTCGTGCTTTCTACGCCGAGAAAAATGTAATATTAAATTCATAAGAATAATTAAAAATGAAAACTAATTAATTAAATAGTATATTAAGTCAAAAGTTTAATGTATTACCAGCTCGTCGTAGTGGGCGGCGGCTGATTTAGACCCACCGGTCCAAGCACATGCGCCACCATCAGAAGCTCGATTACGCCTAGCTATGGCCTGGATCTCCTGGAACTTCTCAGTACCCTAGTACTGGTCCAGCTGCCTCCTGATCTCAGGATCCATCCACCTCCCCTTATTCTGACCCTTCCTCAGCTTGTTCGTCAGATTCTTCATGACCAGTGAGCCTTTATTCTCAAATATGTCCCTGACGAGAGCCTCTAAAGCTAAGTCCCACCTATACTCTTTCTGCAACTTACAGTTGTTAGGAAATTCGTATGTACATATATATAATGTAAATTTAATTTAAATAACTTAATAAATTGTTACCTTAAACTCTAGAAACAACTGATCCCTATGCCCCAGTGGGATGGCCTTCAATGTAGGCCATGGACCATCAAACTTGCGTCGCAGGATCTTCGATATCGAATCAGAAGGGCCCTTCGCGGGCAGAAAGCTGCAGCAAAATTAGAGCATTAATAAATGTTCTAAATAAATTTAAAAAAAGTAAATATAAATTAACGATAGTTTATATATATTAAAAAATTAAATTAGCATACTCGTTATCCCCCCTGGGGATAAGAAGAATCCTCCTGTCGGATGGACCGCGACTCTCCTGTCCCGATGATGATGATGGTCCTATCCCATTCGATCTCGTTCTTATGACAAGATATGAACCTATCCCATTCGAGAAGAAACCTTTTCCAAACTCGGCTACTAATAGTTATTCCCATATTCAAATACCTTATACTTGACAAAATTTCGGCAGCATTTCCCATCGGTCTCCAAGTTACACGACTCGAGCACGGTGAGAATCACCGCGATCAAGTATGCACCAGGAGAACAAAAGGAAATGCATCAGACCGAGATTCCAACAAGTATATAAGGCATTTGAACATTGAAATGACTATTGTACGAGTGTGCAAAAGGTTTTTTCCCAAACTGTCCCACTTGGACAACTCAAGATTCAATACAATGAGAATGCATACCTTGATAAGTTACGCATGCTCATTACTATTGAATCTCAAACAGGAAACTAAGGCTTTCGTAAATTAATTATTAACTCTAATAGAAAATAAAACCATTAACCTATAAATATTGCAACATTGTTGAGCTTATATAAATTACAGCGTAAATCAATACAAACTTAGATTAAATATTGTAGCAAACATCCTATTGAGCTCCGCTCTCCACTAACAAGTAGCAGTTAATTGTCAAACACATGCATAATTTCTAAATTATCAGACACAACCAAGCATCCCGCCTTTGGACGAGGATCACATCCTATTGAGCTCCGCTCTCCACTAACAAACAACACATATTGACAAACACATTCATAAACATTAAATTATCAGCATACAATCAGACAAGATCACATCCTATTGAGCTCCACTCTCCACTAACAAACAACACATATTGACAAACACATGCATAAACATTAAATTATCAGCATACAATCAGACAAGATCACATCCTATTGAGCTCAGCTCTCCACTACCAAACAACACGATAATTCACATAATACATTACACTGAGTGTTCAGAGAACTTACCTGAGAGAGAAAACACAACCGAACAAGGATAAGGGCAAGAGCCGGAGCCAACAGAGAGTAGAAGAATATGACAACAAAGACCTATCGTGCATAAATGAAATTAGTCATTTCAAATCAAATCACTATTCTATATATACAGAATCCAGTACAACTATTTATAAGACTAGAAACACATAAATTAATATAAAATAGAATCAACAATATACGGTCGCATAAAACATCTTTATATTGGTGCTGCTGGCAATTAATAGATGGGAAGTTTTTTGGAAATGTCATCAATAATTGCAATATGAATTAAAGCAACAGTTTTAAAGTTTTTAATAGTCCCAATAATATAGTTTGAAAAGAAAGCAGGAAGTTGAAAAGTGATGCATGCATGGGTCATTTGAATTAGTAAATGGCATTGGGAATATTGCACACCTTAATGCTAATGAAGCACCCTGTTGACGAATTTCCCTAGTACTGGAGTAGCGCTGCATTGCATAGCATACTTATTAAAATGATATGAATGATGTTGAATTGTTATTATGAAACTTGTTATGCTATATGATATATGATGCATGCTCGTCTTACTAACTGCTTCCATGCCGTTATGCCGTTTAGTTACAATTAATGAATTTATTTTGTAATTTTATTTCACTTGTGACATTTTTTTTGTAACTTTTCAAAGCCATAAAAACACTCACGAGTGTAGGAATCTTGCCAAAGTTTAGTGGAGCAAGTATGAGGATGGTTCTACCTAGACTTAGAGTTAAATGTTAGATATTGATAAATTTTTCCTAGTCTAGTTGTCGCCCAATTAATAAATGAATTGTAAAGGTGAAACAACATACATTATTAAAATAAATAAAATTAAATAAAAATAAATAAATTTATATTTAATCAAACAAGAAAAACAAGAGAAAAACATGGTAGGAAATCACAATTTATATCCAAATACTATCAAGAACCCTCGAATAAATTCTAAGCATGAGAAAAACAAGATTGAACACATGGAACGTTTAATTATATCAATCGAGAAGAACACAAATTCAGTAAGTGTTAAATTCTAATATTGAGTAACAACAAGCCAACATAGCATACCAAAATAATAAGGGTCTCATCATCCCCATTGTACAAGAAAATCTAAATAGAAAAACTCATAGGTAGCATCAATACTACCCTCATTGGTTATATGATAAGATCAATTTAGATTTAGCTCTAATGCTTTATGATTTATGCAACCACAAACATGAAAACCTCCCAGTCACCACCGTGTTCACACCATCACAGACCACATCAGACACAGCTTCTCCCATTCATTTATATAAAAACAAACACGAAAACATTTGTGAATGATAAAGAAGTATTTAAAATCTGACACATGTAAAAACAAAAATTAAACATCAAAATCCAACCACAAACCACATAGCAAAAGCAAAACACAGAGTTTTCAACAACAAATTTGTTACCTGTATTTTGTGAATCCGCCGACAGCTAACGTATCTCCCCAGTCCCCAAGCGAATGGATGAGAGAGACCTTAGAAACACATAGAGAGAGAGAAGCAGAGTGAGACAGAGAGAGATGCGAGAGAAACAGAGACACAGAGAGAGAGATGGAGTAGAGGGGAGCTTACCTGAGCAAAGGGGATGATGGTGGACAGAGAGAGAGAGATGCGAGAGAAACAGAGACAGAGAGAGAGATGGAGTAGAGGAGAGCTTACCTGAGCAGAGGGGATGTCGACGGTGGTGACAGGAGGAGTCTTGTGGTGGCCGGAGCGCGCGGCGTAGAAGAGAGAAACAGTGGGAGAGAGATATGCGACGGATAAAATGAGGAAGAAGGAGGTTCTGTCAAATTTAGGGATTTCAGTTTTAGCGACCAAATTAGTTCGGTCGCTAATTCGGTCGCTAATATGGTTTGGTTGAATTTGAATTTATAATTTTAGCGACCGATTTAATTTTCGGTCGCTAACACGCACTATTTTATTTATTTTACACGCCGTTTAGCGACCGAATTAAAATCGGTCGCAAATATAAAGAAAGTTTGACCGTTGCATTTAATTCGGTCACCATTTCGGTTGCTAACAATTCATAAATTTCTGACTTTTACTTTCCTTTGTTTAGCGACCGATATAGTGACCGATATCTCTGCTACGCTCTATTTCGGTCTCTATTTCGGTCGCAGAATCAACTCTAACCAGTGTTTCATGTAGATCCTACAATCGGCCGCTATTTTGGTCGCCAAAAGCAACCAAACTTTTCGGTCACTAATTTCGGTCGCTAAATGACCTTTTTTTGTAGTGATTTCAGTAGAGCAGAATAATGATATTGTTGTCGACGATCATTCTAATTTCACAGTAGTTATGTTTAAATCTGAGAAGTATAATATGGGAAAAAATGGAAGGATTAATTTTAAATTTACTCTATTCTTGTTTTTTGCCAGGGTTTTGGTTTATGTACCCTCTTGATTTTGTTTTCTTTGTTTTTCTTTTTTTATCAATAAATTTATGGTGACAGTATCACATTGCTTAAAAAAAATGGTGACCTTAGTGTAGCTCGATTTGAGGTGGTCGAGAAGTATCAGCATAATGAACTCTAAGAAATGGTGACCCGAATTTAAGAGGTGGTGGTGGTAGTGGTATTAGACCCCGTTTGGATAGCGCAACTTATAACTTATTATAGTTTATTTGCTCATATAAGTGCTTTTATATATATATATATATATAAGTGTTTGGATAAACTTAAATAAGTAATTTATCAACTCCAAAAAACCGTTTTTGGCTTCTTTTGATAAGTCAATTTTTTCGCTTATTGAAAAACCTTATATCAAAGATTATACATTAAGTTGTTTTGCATATTTTTTAGATTTTACTTAATTAATTAACATTCAATCAGGAAAAAAAAATTTAAAAACCGTGCACAAGAAAGTTCTATTAGAAAGTTACCAGTGAGATCACCAAGCAAAGTCTACCACGACAAGATGGTCTAGAGCTTGCTTAATTGCCATTTGTTAGTCTTGCACATTTGATGTGCAGATCTTCATCAACTACAGATGCAAAAAAGACAAATAATTAGAACAAATTTTGTAGCGAAATGCCAGATTCTAAGTTTAATGAAAAAACACTCCTTGTTAAAAAAACCCTAACTAAAGCCAAAACAGAATTTAAATTCTAATACTTCTAAAGCCAGAGTATAAGGTAATGGCTTCTACACTTAATCAGAGATTTCCCAAAGATTTCGTGCTCTACACTTACCCAGTAAAATCTTTAACATCAGAAAAGGGTTCCTAATCAGAAATTTCCCAAAAACAATTAATTTTTTTTAAAAAACAATTACAGAAACCCTAAATTTCACATTGCTTGTTGGTGGTTGGTGCTAGTGGTGGCTCGTTGGAGACTTGATGGTGACCTGGAACAATCGTGGGTGGAAGTGCCCTCTGTGCAGAGTCGTGTGAGAGAGCAAGAGACAGAGTAGAGTGCAAGAGAGAGGGGAGAATGCCATTAGAAAGAAGGAGGAGTCGGGTTGTGTAGAGAGGGAAAGGGATGGAGGAGCCGCTGTGTAGCGATTGAGATAGGGGGATGAGTGTTCTGAGCTTTGAGAGTGTAAAGAGAGGGGAGAGAAAATGGGGGGAACAGGTCCACACTCTGTGATTTAGGGATTTTGTTCAGCAACCAAAATAAATCGATCGCTAAATTCATCTTTATTCATTTAAAAATAGGTTTACCGACCAATTCTAATTCGATCGCTGGAATTTAGCTGTTAATCGATTGCTAATTCGATCGCAAACATTGTTATCAACGTTGACTTTCAAACTCTGACTTAGCGACCAAAATAACGACCGATTAAGTTGCCATTGAAACTTTTGGTAGAAATTTCGGTTGCTGAATAGAAGTGATATGAGCCAAGGAGGGGCAAGTCTACAACATTTCAACAAAGATGATGTGAGCCCAATTTGGAGCATAGTTCAAAGAAGCTTTAACTCCAATGTTGATTCTCTTAATGGACATAAGCCCAAGTTCAAGTCAAATTAGCCCAAATGCACAACTTTGCTCATTCAAATGGAGGAAGCATGAAGTGGGGCTGATTTGGTTCAAGGTCCAAGTCATTTTAGTTTATTATTTTTCAATAAATAAGTGAAGAATCATGCAAGTGGGGTCCCTAGCATATTCTACACGAATTTGGATGTTTCTAGCTGTTAGAAGTTTGAATTTTGAGTGTTTTATGGTGAGAATAAAAGTTGTAAATTGTGGGAGTTACACTTTTAATGTGAGAAGCAAGTGTAACACCCACAATAATGAGAGTTATGGCTTGGTGGCTGCCTTGATGGTTTTTGGTAGCTATTCAAGTGGGATTTAAGTTGGAATTTCGTTTTTTTCATTTGGTGGCTGAATTAGAATTAGTCTTAAGTGAATTATTAGTATCATAATTAGGCTATTCAAGTGGAGGTTTCATTTTATCTTTGGATGCCAAGAGTTTGGCTGCCATACTATATGTAAAACGAAAATTCATATGAAATAACAAGTTTGATGTTGTTGGAATTTATCCAAATTAGTGAGAAGTGTTTCTCCTAAGTTCTTGGTTGAACCAAGATTGAGTTCTTATCAAGAATCTCCAAATTCTTGTGGCGAACATCACTTGGCTTATCAAACAATTTCCATTGTTTGTGGCGCCTTCATCATCTCTATCTCTTCCACTTTCTTCTTTCTTCTTCAACTTTTGTTTTGTTACTTAAATCTGAAATTGATTTGGTCTTTGTTCTTGAACCAAAGTGGCACAACACTAAATGAATTTCAATCAAAAAGATCATTTCAAGGCAACCACAAGTTGGTTGTTATCAAGAAGTTAATGACTAATTCCTAAAAATAATAATTCAGTCGCTAAGGAGGTAGTTGTTGGCGACCGATTTGGATCAGTCACCAAATTTTGTCTCTAAAAACCTCTTTTCAAGGAGTGACTATAGTGTTTTTGGGAAGAGGGAGAGACATGGTTCTAGTTTTTGTTTCAGATGGGGTGACATTCTAATGTCATAGGTAGCAGTGTAAGATCCTAGAAATAAGTTTAATTAATTAAAGGGATTGAGTTATTAGAGGGTATAGTATAGTTATTTCAATATTAAGGAAAATGGTTTAAAAATAATAATTTGATTTTTTCTTTTGAGCATGCCCTTGCTATCGAGGAGCACAAGCGTGCTTAGCCTAAAAGCACATGGTACCCTTTCTAAAAATTTCACTTTTACGACGGGGTTACACTGAAAATTTTCTCTACTCGAGGAGCATGGCCGTGCTCAATAAGAGCAAGCTCGTGCTCACTATTAGCAACATGGAAACGTTTACTTTTAGGGTAAAATAAATATTTCAAAATTTATTAATACAATTAATTTGGGTAATTGTTTTTTAACTGATGTGAACTAAGGTTAAGTCTCCATAGTTCTCTATGAATAATCGATTCTCGAATCCATATTGATTTCATTGACCATCTTTTTTTAAAAGGTTTTTCAATTTTACCCAATTAAATAAATTAGCGGCGACACTACTCTTTTTTTAAAAAATTATTTTTCATCGTTGCAACCGCGATTATGGTCGTGACATATTACTTTACAATATATTAAATACATTATTTTATAAAAACTTACATATTTTTATTTGTTAGCCATTTTCTTAAGTGTTGTTTGGTTCGAATATTTTAATCTCATTCTTGGGAATATTTCTTTTCCATTATAATAAGGACCATGGCAAGTATACACTGCAAGAAAAACTGGTTTTAGCGACCGAGTTTAGCGACCGATTTAATCTGTTGCTATCAGCGACCGAATTTCCGTCAGAATTTACCTTTTTTTGGAATTGGTCACAAATTCTATTTAGCGACCGATATCATCGGTCGCAAAATATTTAGTCGCTAATTCAGTTGCTAAGCCAATGCTTGAAAAGTCAACCAATTTTCCTTATTTTGTGACCGAATTAGCGACCGATTTTATTTTAAAATTATTGACCGATTTGTTTTCGATCGCTGCAAACAAAATTTAATGATTAGCGACCGATTTAGCAACCGAATTATTTCGGTCACTAAATAAAACCTAAAATCTACACCTTTCCCATTCCCCCTATTCACTCACACTCGAGAACTCTCCTCCCCTCTCCCTGCAATTTTCGGCGTTACTCCTAACCACCGCGAAGACAGGAGCTGCTCCCCTCCACCATGAAGACCGGTGCTGCTCCTTCCACACCGTGAGCCACCCCTCTCTGTTTATCTTCGTCCCCGCCTTTCCCCGTTGTGAAGCCACCCTTCCCCACCGTGAAGCCACCCTTCCCCGTCGCGAAGCCAACCTTCCCAGTCGCGCCTCCCTTCACTGTTGTTTATGGTAAGCACCAATGTTAGGGTTCTGATTTCTGTTTATGTTAGGGTTCCAATAGGCTGTGTGTCATGATTTTATGCAAAAGGATTTCACCCACTGGTTGCATTTCCTTCTTTATGCCTCCTTGTGATTCACCCACTGGTTGGTTTTGCTGGTTATTGTGTGTTTTATGCAGATTCGAACAACATGGGTTCTGTTTTGTTGCTGTTTCAGCCTTGCTATTTTCTATTTCTGCTACTTGTGTACAAATTGTAGGTCTAATCTGTTTCAACTGTACATTATGACTTTCCTTTCATGTCTATTACGCCTACCTTGATTTTGAGGATGAACTGTTTGGTCAAGAACCAATTTTGTCTCAAGCTATTCAAGGCTTCTTGCATAAGGTACCTATTAGGAATAGTTTACTATGCATTGTCTTGCTTTCACCTGGCTGGATTATTGAAACAGATTGGTATGGTGTTGGTCCTGAAGGTTCATTCATGTTAGGATGAATATGGGATGTTTGCAGAAAAAGAATAGGAGTGAGCTTTGTATTGTCCTAATAATTATGTTTCATTCTGTGTGTGTGTGTGATTTCTTTTTTCCTTCTTTTTCTTTTTGGTTCCATGCAGGTTTGTAGATCAAGGTTGCCAAATTGACATTGACTGATATATTGGAGGTAGAAATGGGTCGTGGTTTTGTACTGCACTTTCCTTTCATGCTCTGCACATGATTGTTGGAAACACTTGATATGAATAAGTAGTATTTTTTAACTAATCTCCATTGATGGAAGAACTGATTGACTATTTTTAATGCCACATTGATTTCGTGGAACAACTAACCATGAGTAGTGATGCTTCTTTGGGTAAAGGGAGCCAGGGACCATATCTTTTCATCATGCTCCTATATTTGGACTTGCATGTGGAACTATAGGATTTGATAATGAGTTTCTTGTGTTACTCTTATCTGCCAGCAGGGGAGATAGGATTTGACTGCATGGATGGTGAACCTTGAAGTACCTAAACAAATCTTGTATCTATGTAATTTTGGATTTAAGTAGTTCTTGTATACTTAGAATGTCAGGAGAGAAGGGTGAAATAAGACAAGCGTATGTTTTCTTATTGAATGTATTTATGTACTTAGAATTATTTTTGGCATTTTATTTAATTGCTTTTTTATGGAAGTTCTCTCTTTTTTTTTAATAATAATATTGTGACTGTGACAACTTAAAATAAGTATTGATTTGTTATATGCTTTAAGAAAAACAAGTCACTAAATTGGTCCCTATAATAGGTATTGGGGACCAATTTAGTGGCTGATCTTTTTTTTAATTTGTGATCAATTTAGCGACCGAATTAGCGACTGATTTTTTCTTTAGCGACCTATTTTTGTGACCGAATTAGCGACCGAATTTTCGGTCGCTAAACTGGTCCCATAAAAGGTATTGTGGACCAATTTTGCGACCAATTTTTATGATTTAGAGACCGAATAAGTCGGTCGCTATTAGTGACCGATGCCAAAATCGGTCGCTAAACCAATTAACGACCAAGGTTTTCACAACCGCTAATATTCAGCCGCTAACATATTTAGCGACCGAATTTATACCATCAGCGACCGATTTTTCCAGTCGCTAAATTCCTTTTTTCTTGTAGTGATACCAGATCATTGCAAGTAATAAATTGGTAAGAACTGGATATCGTACACAGGGATCAGTCGCCAAGTACCAATTCACAAGTTAAACAGCTTTCTAGACCTATCTTTGGTATGAAGAGAACTCAAAAGATTAAATAAAGCAAAAGAGCAATAAATATATTTGGAATTTTTTGTTGAAACAATTAAATAAACACTTAGAAGGTAAAATAAAATAAAAGTACTAGAGATTGATTTCGTCAATTATGAATATGGAATCCTCATAGACAAAGAATCCTATGAACTACCGAAACTCCGATTATCCTAATTCCAATCGGTTTGTTGAAGGTTAAATTTCCTTTATTAATTGAAGCCTAATTCCTTAGTGAATCAATTCTACAAAACCCCATCATTTACCCTAATTCCTTAGGTGGTAAGTAACAAAGATGATGATGAAAACTTTATGGAATTTGTGACATAACCACATCAATCAATTCATCCATTCCTAGATAAACTCAATTAATGGTAATGAATACAAGAGGCAAGTCCACATATCACAATTCCTAACATATACATGAATCCACAAAACACAAGAATGGTAACTAAGCATTCAAATGTCATTAAGCAAAGCACCACATCAACAAAACCAATTGTTCATAAGATAATCGAAGAGTCAACTAAACCATCATCATAAAAAGATTATATCAAAACCCTAACTAAAAAGAGATTTAACCAGGCATGCTAAACCCTAAAATAAAATAAAATAGAAAGAAAGAAAGTGGAGAAAACTTCATGACTAAAGATAAGAGAGCATAGATGCCTCCCTGTGTTGTAGATGCTTCTCTGCGTCTCTCGTTCACACCCACGCTCCTCCCCCTTTTTTTCAATATTAATTAACCCTTTTTTTCACCTTCCAGGAGCTTCACGTGGGCCTCTTTGTGGCTTTTATTTTTGGAAATTGCCCAGACACGAGAAGCACATGGACTGCCAATTTACCCCACAATCTCTTAGGGTGTGTTTGTGAGTTTTGTTTTGGAGGGGAAGGAAGGGAAACAGGATTTATGGGACGCTTCCCCTTGTTTGTGAGTTTAAAAATATGGAGGGAAAGGATTTTTAGATTTTAGAAAACCCCCCAAACCCCTCCTCAGCCAAGTTTTTACGTTTACCCCAAATTGGGGTATTTTGGGAGAAATATACATAAATTACTAATTTACCCTCTCTCTTTTTGGATTTACAGCCACTTTTCATACACTCTCTTTCTGAGTTACTTCAAGACACACTTCTCTTAATTTCAAACTATGAACCCTAATCTCTGAATCCAATCCCATCCTTGTTCGAATTTCTCTGGTTAGTAGCTACGCGATCTGGTCTGCAAATCAAGGTAAATCTGAACCGTAGCTACACAATCTAGGACGAATTTCTCTATGTTGGTATTTTCAAATTTTTCAATTTCGAATTTCTCTATATTTTGTTCTTGATCTGTGTTTGTGTTCTACCTCTATATTTTGATTTTATTGGTTTTTTGGTAGTGGGATTTGGAATGGGTAGAGATATTTTGATGGATTCCTGCAAAAATGTTGTAGAATCATGTCCATTTGTTTATTTTTTGTTGTTGTTGAAGATATCCAAACTGAAACACCATTTGATTCAACTCTGTTATTGTAGAAAATGGGAAATGTGAAAAAAGATTGTAGACATGGTTGATGTTAATGGGTATTGGTGTTACCTTGATAACTGTTGGATAATACAAGTTTCTTCTGTCACTTTAACATGCTTTATATGTCTTTCTGATACTGTAGATTCTATACCATTTGATTTGGTTATGCTTCATTGGTTTATTAATTTGGTTCCATGAAAGTTATAGTTTCTTCTGATTCAACTTAACTTGGAATTTGATAGCAATTAAGAAAATGACACGAAGTTATTATTATATGCTTTTATGTTTTGATACTACAAAAAAAAGGGTGTTTAGCGACCGACTAAATCGGTCGCTATTGACTAAAATTCGGTCGCTAAATAGGTTAGCGACCGAATTAGCGACCAAACAGTGACGGTTGCTAAAACCCTAGTCGCTAAATGAGTCAGTAGCATTGCCCCCTGTAACACCCCGATTTTTACTGCATTCTAATAACAGTAAATATATATATATATATATATATATATATATATGTTTATATTTTTATCCGAGACTTAGAAAATGATTTTAGATAAACCAAAATCATATTTAGACTCTACTTAATAGTAGAATGTTACGATTAAATTTTGGGTTGAAAATTCAGACGAAACCCAGTCTACGTTTTCACTGGCAGTAAGATTTTACTGATCATAAAACCAAATTTTGACTAGGGAATAAAATGGTTTAGGTTTATATCATATTTACAAAGATATTGGTTTTTTTGAAAATTTTCCCATAAAAATAATATATTATATTTTATACAGGCATAAAACCTAAGTCGGGTAAACGACAGAGTCGTATACGGAGCTGAGGTGACTGAGGTGACTGACATGACGAGCATTTATTGCAACCCTATCCAAGTCATAATGAACTTTAAATATATAGATATTTTTAGGGGTGAAAAGACCATTTTACCCTTGGTTTTTAAGTGAAATTACAAGTTTGTCCCTAAGTCATTTTTGATCAAACTACCCTCACCCCACACGGCTACCCACCCCTTCATACAACACTTAGGCATTTTTCAATTTTACTTCATCTTCTTTAACACTTTTCTCTCCAAAAACATAGAAACTCCATTGTTGATTCTTGAAAAACCTTGATCATTCCCTTCACTTTTTCTCCATCAACAAGAGGTAAACCCTCATCTACCATGATCATGATGCCTTCATCTTCATTCATTTCATTGAAATCATGTCAAAAACACCATGTTACAATTTCTAGAGTTTTTCTTCAAAAAATTCTAGAAAATCATAGAAAAATCCTTTTAATGTAAAACCAACTTCTATGAACTCTCTAAGACTCCTATATTGATTATCTAAAGGCATGGAAGCAAAAGAAATTTCCTCCCTATTTTTCTTATGATGCCTGAATCTAGTCCTAGATGGATTGGATGAGTTTGTTTCAAATTTTTGTCATGTAACACTTTATTTAATCTCTCTAGTATGTTGGAACCAAAGTGGTTTTGGATTTAATAATCTCTAACTTTTGATGCTAACAAAAGGATTAAATTTTCTTGGTAAAGTATTAGTTGAGATCTAACTAGTGCTTTCAGTTATGCAGGAACGCTTTTATAAGTAAAATAAACTTGGGATAAGTTTCATTTGAAAAATACGTGTCCACCCCTGTAGACGGGCTGCTTAAGCACTATGGTAAAGTTACCTTGTTGTTTAAATAAGGTGGACTGACTGTTGAGTCACCGGCAAGTGTACCGGGTCGTCGCAAGTAATAAAATAAACACGGTAAGCAATTACCGAGGTCGAACACAAGGATTGGGCTACCAATTCAACTAATTCACAAGAAATTCGATAAGTTGGTCAAGTAGCAGAAAATGGTTGAGAGTGGAGAGAAAATAGGATCGAAATTCAATTAACAAATCTAATAAAACTAAGCTATTAAAATCTGAAATTAAGATATCTAAGGTCTCAAATCCACCTACCCAATCATGCGTAGTACCCAAGTGATGATGATTCTTTCCTAAGTTCAATTACAATGTCAACCAGGACCCCCAAATTCTCCTATATCCACTGTCGTGCTCAATAGGACGTATTCGATGATTGGATTAATTACTTACTAGGTCTCATAATCCTAATCATCAAACTCTATTAATTCTTGTTCCCTATAAGGTTGCACCGATCTCCTACTCACTCTCGTGCAATAGTCGATCGATGATCCCAATTCAAGTTCTAAAACCCGAATTGCCTCCTAAGCCTCATCACGTTTAACTAGTCAATCACGCATGCATATGATCAACGCAATCAAATCAGAATTGGAAAACATTAATTGAAAGAAGGGAGAAAAACATACATTACATCGAATCCTACACCGCCATGGGTGGCTTCATTGATCCCCCAGACGAGGGGATTAGTTCCTCATGCCCGTAAAGACAGACAAGCAATCGGACCTAACGACCATAGTACAATAAGAAAAAGAAAAGAGGAGACGCAGCTCCAGAAACAAGGATTCGGCCTAAACTGATCTAAAACAAGTGGAAAAACTAGGATTAAAAAGAGAGCTCCTTTTCTGATTCTGAAACAGCAATATATAGAGTTATGATTCTGCGCGCGCTCACGAGGCGAACAGTCTTTCGCGAGGCGAATATTAAAAATGGCGCGCTTTCAAATTGGACTCTCGTGAGGTGAGAGTATGTTCGTGAGGCGAGTCTTCAAACTTTAATCTGTCACAGCCGTGACCTTCATCACGGCTAGGCCGTGATGGTCTCTGTCTTCCAGGGTCTTCAGGCTCTCGCGTGGCGAGACAGAATTGATGATTGTTGCTGCTTTGCTGATCTTCAGGCTCGCGAGGCGAGCATCCACTCGCGGGGCGACTATCTCCAGAATGGCAATTTCCACTGTTTCTTGACTTTCCTTGACTCTCAGAGCTTCACTTCTAACCTGAAACAATAAAAATAAACAAAAAGCGTAATTCTATTCAAAATAGACTAAAAACTACTAAAAATGCCTAGAACGAGTCAAAGTCTAACTTAGGAACAAAACAAGGCCAAATTTGGGCCAAAACGAGATTGAACTCGAATAATTAGCACAAAAACCACAGTCCATCTAGTTATAAAACTAGATAAGCCAGAGGCTTATCATTGACTTTCCTTAGTAGACGAGGCTATAAATACCTAAATAACTTGTTAGGTACAGCAAGTCCAAAGACTTGAAAATAAGCGCGTCCATCTTGCCACTTCAGCAGACGGAAGTAATTAGTTGAAGAAAATGGACTAAAACACAAAGTAATCTAGTAGACGAGCTCTATACGCCACGTCACTAGACAGAGATCTTTATAACTCATTAAGGAATAGTAAGTCTTAAGACTTGATATTTCACCTTGTTGTAAAAGAAATATAGTTCATACAATAAGATCTGTACGATGACAACTTTATGACTGAAAAATATGAATTATACACAAAGAAGAAACAAGTACTCAAACTGCAATACACAGAGAGTGAACCTCCAAATTCATGCTACCTTGATAACCAAGAGTATTATTCAACATTGCTATAGTCAAGCTATCAGTCACAACAGATATCATGCATTAAATGTTATCTCTAAACGGGATTATTCAAAGTAACCATTAAAGAAGTACAAGTGAAGAAGAAGGTCACTATAAATTGAAGACCTCAGATACTGAAGAAAATAACTCTTGCCTGCACAATCTTGCTAGATGAACTTTTGCCATTTGATAATCATTTTTTCCTTTATACTTTCAAGAGCAAGAGTCTGTATTCATCAAGTTTGAATATTGTTGTAATATTCAACTGATCTTAAACTGTCATATTCTCACCCATAGTGAGTTAATAAGATCAACCATTAAATATCTTTGTTAGAGTTAGATCCTGAAGAGGCTTGGTAAGAAAGGAATACTTGTAGCCTGCAGAGGTGTTGAATACTTGTTTGTAATCTATTTGGAGAAATAGTGGAAAAATCCCTCAAGTCGAAGGGACTGGACATAGCTCTTGGTTGGAAGAGAGTGAACCAGGATAAAATCTCTTGTGTGAATCTTCTATCCCTAAACTCTTCAGTTTTATTTGCTTATACTAACTGTGGGGTTTTGACATTACTTTTGTTAAAGTCTTTTTTTAAAAAAAGGATCTTTGCCTTTGTGTGTGCTTCTGTTTCATATCTTTATGAGTGAAAAAATTGTTTTAAAGGTTGTTTTCAAAAATTATTAACAAACACAATTAAACCCCCCTTTCTTGTGTTTGCCTGTGTCAACTTCAGTTGGTATCAGAGCTCAGCCTCGAAATGGTTGAGCATCTAACAAGTGCTGAGGGAGTACGATCCAACAACCATGGATGCAGAAGGACAAGCTATCAATAGACCTCCGCTCTTTGATGGTTATGATTATGACTATTGGAAGGACTTTTTGGATGCACAAAGTCTAGACATCTGGGAGCTTATAGAAACTGGTTGCACTGAACCTAGAAATGAAAATGGAGCTGTTGTTGCTAGAGCAGACTGGACAGCAGATCAAAAGGCAAAACATCAACTGAATCTTAAAGCTAAGCATTATTTGATGTGTGCCATCACCAGATCTGAACATGACAAAGTTCACAGTTGCAATACTGCTAAGGAAATCTGGGATACTCTTGCCCTGTTTCATGAGGGTTCCTCACAAGTTAAGGAATCCAAGATTAGCATGCTGATTCATCAGTATGAGCTGTTCAAGATGGGTGAACATGAAACAATAGGCCAAATGTTTGGAAGATTCCAAACTATCACCAACAGTCTCAGATCTCTTGGAAAAATCTATGAAAATAAAGATCATGTCAGAAAAATTCTAAGAAGTCTATCCAAGCAGTGGAGACCCAAAGTAACTGCTATTTAGGAAGCAAAAAACCTGAATACACTCTCTCTGGAAGAGCTTCTTGGATCTCTCAAGGTTCATGAACTTGAACTCAATGAAGAAGAAAACTCCAAGAAAGGAAAATCTATTGCCCTAAAGGCAAAGAAAGCAAGTTCATCAAAAGTTCTCAGAGCTGCTGAATCATCTGATGAGTCTGAATCTTCTGATGAAGAATCAGGGTGAGGATGAATTATCCTTTATCTCCAGAAAGATTCAACATATGTGGAGAAAAAAAGGTGGTTTCATAAGGAAGCAACTCAATAAAACGTTTTCTAAGGAGAAGTCAGGCTCCAAGGAAAAAGGTCCACCCGTGTGCTTTGAATGCAAGAAACCTGGTCATTTTAAAGCAGACTGCCCTGAGCTAAAGGACAAAAAGAAATTCTTCAAAAAGAAGAAAGGGTTAATGGCCACATGGGAGGATCTTGATCTATCTTCTTTAGATGAAGAAAATGAAGCTGAGGAAGAGGAAAATATCTATTTTATGGCAGACACTGCATCAGAAAGTGAATACACTGATGCTGAGTGTAACGCCCTTCGTTACATTAGTAACCCAAAACAAATTGTATAAAAATCCTCTAATAAATTTAATTAAAATATGTTAGTCATAAAAATTTTATCAATTATATAAGTCTGGACAATGTCTCATATTAAATAAAATAGTAATAATGTATCAAAGTAATAAATAATAAGTCCACATGTCCAATTAAAAATCCCAAGCCTCAAAACCGGGCGTCTACTAATAAACCCAACGATAAATAAAAAATAAAATAAATATGTCTAGCCACAAACGGCTCCTTATTCAAAATAAAATACTAACAAAGCTAGATAATAAATAAGTAAATTCGCTAAGTCTTCAATCCTCTTCACTCAAAGTGATATCGTCCTCGTGCTCTAAAAACAACACTTTTAATGAGATATAATCCCAGTGAATAAAAATCAAGTTCTAAAAATATTTTCGCAAATAGTGTTGTTCTCGGCGGTGTGTAACTAGGAAAAACATTCATGGTACCCACTAATTTTTAAAATATTGAATATAATAAACCTCCAAAATAATAACTATATATACATATATATAAAATTAATGTCAAGCATTTAAAGCACAAACTCATAAACTCAGCAACGGTCACATCACATTGCATTTAATCACATTCACCATGCAAACTCTACACAATGCAACTCCACAAACATGACTCGGTGATTCCCGGAATCACTTAACTTGACTCTTTGGTTCCCAGAACCGGTGTGGATCCCAGATCCACTAAGGTCTATGAGCTCATATCCATGCAATGGCGTCCCACTGCCTTCCCCATCCCAGATGGAGGTATCTAATATTCCATCCCAGATGTGAATATTTTCAATAAATTGATATCCCATCCCAGATGGTGATATCTCTCATCCTATTCCCGGAATAGAATGTACAACCGTCACCCCTTCCCGGAAGGTGATGACCAACTCATATGTGCCATGCAACATGTCATCCTAGATGACTGTCAAATGTCATCCCAGATGACTACCAAATATTTCCTCAAACTCCATGCAGTAATTACATAGACACTATAACAGGATTTAAAATACAAACACAACCATAACATATAAGTCCTTAATATAATTTATGCTTGTTATAGTACATGTATTCACTCACAGGGGCGTGGCATATATGTATCAATAGAAATCATCTAATATCAAACATAAATAATGTTATGTCACTGCAATAAGGTTACGCACGGTACGAAATTTGGGCATCTATTTAGCTATTTATTTTATTTATCATTATCATTTTATTGCATCAAACATTAATAGAATAACAAGAAAATTACACTCACTAAACCAATTCATCAAGTGCCGTGAAAATATTTCAAAGTTTCAAATAAAAAATCATGTACTCTAAAATCTTAATTTTTGTAATTAAACAAATCTATATAACAAAGCTTCAAATCAATTGTACCATGAAAGTGTGAGAAAAAGTATTTTTACTCACCTCTCGAAGACCTCCAATGTGTTCTAAAAATCACGTATGATAGGGATTTGTGCTTTCCTAAAAATTCCTCTCCCGTTTGGTGGCGTTCTTGGATCTATGTTGTTACGGTTACACTGGCCAGATGAACCGGAACCGACGAAAACGCTAAAAACCCACCCCCGCGCGGCGCTCCTTTCCTTTTGTTTCTGCTACTATTCCACTATATATATATATATATATATATATATATATATATATATATATATATATCACGTAGGGTTGGGTTTTTTTTTTTCTTCTGCTTGGGCTTAACGCCCAAGTCTCTCCCCTTCTTTCTTTTTTTTTTTTTTTAAAGAATTTAGAATCAGGCGCTAATTCTCTCTTCTTTTTTTTTATATTTATTTTAATTTAATATTTCTTTGTATTCACTAACCCATTCTAATAAATTTTATACTAGTAAATTCTCACCATTAAACCTCTTAATCATATTTTATTTTTGTTATACCATTATTATTATTTTTTTTTATAACATAATCCCTTTTTTTTTATTAATTGTATTAGAATTTTAGGATGTTACATTTTCTCCTCTCCTTAGAGAATTTCGTCCCCGAAATTCGCCTCACACTCACGCACTTATTTTAACATGTGACATATTCAAGCGTAAAGGTTACCACACCTTAGATAATAAAATCTAGGTATTGACGGACGATGTCCTCCTCCATCTCCCAAGTGGTTTTTTTTTTCCAGGAGTCAATCCTCCCCTTAACACCTTCACCAATGGAATCGTCTTGTTCCTCAGAGTCTTAGTGCTCTTGTCCATGATTTGACTAGGCTTTGGCTTATAGATTCAAATTATCCTTCAATTGTACAGACTCAGGAGCTATCACATGAGATTCATCAGGTACATATTTTGAGTTGCAACACATGGAAAACATCATGGAGGCTTGCCAACTGTGGCGGAAGGGCCAATTGATAAGCAACAGGCCCGACTCTTTTAAGGATTTGGACAGGTCCCATGAAACGAGGATTTAGCTTGCGGAATTTCATCGGCCTCCCTACCCCCTTCTTAGGAGTGTCTCTCGAAATTACATGCTCACTTTCCTGGAATCCTAGAGGCTTTCTCCTCTTGTCGGCATAGCTCTTTTTTCTACTTTGCGCCGTGCGCATCCTCTCCCCAATCATTTTTATTCTCTCGGAGGTTTCCTGGACCAATTCAGGTCATATCAAGGTTTTCTCTCCTACCTCACACCAACATAAAGGGGACCTACACTTCCTCCCATATAGGGCCTCATAGGGTGACATACCCATACTAGCGTGATAACCATTGTTATACGCAACTCAATGAGAGGTAGGAACCTATCCCAACTCCCTCATTCATCCAAGACACACGTTCTAAGCATGTCCTCAAGGGTCTGAATGGTCAGCTCTGACTGACCATCCGTTTGGGGGTGATAGGCCATGCTAATGTTCAACTTAGTCTCAAAGGCTTGCTGAAAAGCTCTCCAAAATCTAGAGGTAAACCTCAGGTCTCTATCTGACACTATAGATGTGAGTATCCCACGAAGCTTGACTATTTCCTTGATATAGAGGTATGCCAACTTGTCTAAGCTATAGGTTGCCTTAATTGGCAAGAAGTGTGCAGACTTGGTCAACCTATCCATAATTACCCATATGACGTCTAAGTCCAAACGTGTCTTAGGTAACCCCATCACGAAGTCCATAGAAATTATCTCCCACTTCCATTCTGGGATCTCCAAGGACTACAACAACCCCGAAGGCTTCGGATGTTCTATCTTAACCCTTGGCACACTAAACACCTAGTTACGAAGCTAGCCACATCATTTTTCATTCCTAGCCACCAATACATCCTCTTAAGGTCTTGGTACATCTTAGTTATTCCAGGATGTATGGTAAACTTTCCCTTATGAGCTTCCTCTAATATCTTCTCTCTAAGGCTCCCCTCCTTAGGAACAACGATCCCATTCTTAAACTTCACTAGCCCATCAATAGACAACTCATAACCCTCTTGTCCCAATCGAGACTGCAGCTCTTGGTCTAAAAGTTGTTCCCGCCTAACCTCATCTCTAAGGTCACTATTAATTTCCAACCCATTCAGATTCAAACTTAATACATTTAAGGACACATCCAACACCTCCAGATTCATGTCCCCAAATTCTTCCGTGAGGTTCAGCTCTTGCACCACCAAGCTCGACACGTGTAGGGACCTCCTACTCAAAGCATCAGTCACCATATTGACCTTTCCCGGATGGTACTTCAACTTGAAGTCATAGTCCTTAAGGAACTCCATCCACCTTCATTGTCTCATGTTCAACTCCTTCTGGTCGAATAGATATTTAAGGCTTTTATGGTTACTAAAAACTTCAAACTTGCCCTATAAAGGTAATGCCTCCGATCTTAAGGGCAAAAATCACCGCTGCTAGCTCTAGGTCATGGGTAGGGTAATTCCCCTCATGTGGCCTAAGCTGCCTAGATGCATAAGTCACTACCCTACCTTCCTGCATCAACATACAACTTAAACCATTCTTAGAAGCGTCACAATATACCATAAAACTAACTGAAGGATCTAGAATGGTTAAGACCGGTGATGACACCAATCTTCTCTTAAGCTCCTCAAAATTCTCTTCGCATTCCTTATCCCACTCAAAAGATTTTCCTTTCCTAGTCAACTTGGTGAGAGGTAAGGCTAGTCGAGAGCACCCTTCTATGGACTTCCTGCAGTAACCTGCCAGTCCTAGGAAACTCCTCACTTTCGTCACTGACTTAGGTTGCTCCCATCCAAGCACTGCATCAACCTTACTAGAGTCAACCGCTACACCACTCCGAGATACAGTGTGTCCTATAAACTTCACCTCATCAAGCCAAAATTCACACTTTTCTGGCTTTGCATACAGTTGTTCTTCCCTCAGAATCCGCAACACTAACCTCAAATGCTCCTCATGATCCTCTGATGTCCTAGAGTATATCAAAATATCATCTATGAACACCACCACAAAGCTATCCAAGAACGGCCTAAAGATCTGATTCATGTAGTCCATGAAAACGGCTGGAGCATTGGTCACTCCAAAGGGCATCGCTACATACTCGTAGTGCCCATACCTCGTCCTAAAGGCTGTCTTAGGAATGTCCTCATTCTTGACTCCAATTTGATGGTATCCCGATCTTAGATCTATTTTGGAAAACATTGACGCTCTCCTCAGCTAGTCTAAGAGGTCATCTATCCTAGGCAAAAGGGTATTTATTCCTGATGGTCACTTTGTTCAACTGCCTATAGTCAACACATAGACTTATGGTCCCATCCTTCTTTTTCACCAAGAGGGACAGGTGCTCCCCAGTGTGACACACTAGGCCTAATAAACCCCTTTCCTAGCATCTCCTATAACTGTTTCTTAAGCTCGCTCAACTCTAAAGGTGTCATTCTATAAGGCGCTACCGATACTGGTCCACTCCCTGGCACTAGATCTATGTTAAACTCAACTTCCCTATTTGGAGGCAAGCTAGAGACATCCTTAGGGAAAACATCCTGGAACTCACACACCACAGGTATAGCCGTCACATCACTGTCAGCCTCTATCTTAGCAGAGAATAAGAGTACACATCCTTGAGCTCCCTCAACTAAGCACTTATGACAAGCAACAGCAGAAACAATAGAACTGGGTACGGTGAAAATCATTAGACATTGGATGTGAAGAGATAAGGATATTTTTGTCAGAATACTTATGGCAATGAGTCTAGATGCCAATAAGTCAATACCAAGAATAACATACAATACATAGATAACAATAAGATTGATGTCATAAGGAGTGTCTTGACGCACAAGGAAACAATTTAAACACCCAATGGAAGAACAAGAATATCCCTACAGGAGTAGAAACGTATGAATCAAAGGACAATGAAAGATTGGTATCTCCAAATTTTCACACATAAAAGGTGTATCAAGGAATGCGTTGCTCCGGAATCAAACAATATAATAATTTTTTTTTCTTAACGAGTAGAAGAAATTCAGCCTCCTTCGGATCTAAGCTGCCTCAGAATGATAGCGGGTTATCCTTCTTGAATTCGGAAAGTCCCACGTGCTAAGGGTCCTAGGTTGCCACCACTTCATTAGTGACTGGCCTCCATTCCCTTTCAGTTGACGGTGAGTCTCCGTCTGCCCTTGCATAGCCTTGGCCGTACAATCCAAAGCTGCTGCAAGTGCAACATTCATCCCTCGCCTATTAGTCGCCATAAATCTGCTCACTACCAATGGAATACTGGGTTGATCAGGTCCAATATCCCAAAGAATAGCATGCAGCATCTATAACTCTAACAAGCATCCTATGCGCCCAAGTTTTATTTTAGAAAAAGTCCCATTACCACAGTCCGATTTAGAATCGAACCGCTCTGATACCATAAATGTAACGCCCTTCGTTACATTAGTAACCCAAAACAAATTGTATAAAAATCCTCTAATAAATTTAATTAAAATATGTTAGTCATAAAAATTTTATCAATTATGTAAGTCTGGACAATGTCTCATATTAAATAAAATAGTAATAATGTATCAAAGTAATAAATAATAAGTCCACATGTCCAATTAAAAATCCCAAGCCTCAAAATCGGGCGTCTACTAATAAACCCAACGATAAATAAAAAATAAAATAAATATGTCTAGCCACAAACGGCTCCTTATTCAAAATAAAATACTAACAAAGCTAGATAATAAATAAGTAAATTCGCTAAGTCTTCAATCCTCTTGACTTAGTGATATCGTCCTCGTGCTCTCAAAACAACACTTTTAATGAGATATAATCCCAGTGAATAAAAATCAAGTTCTAAAAATATTTTCGCAAATAGTGTTGTTCTCAGTGGTCATGTACGTATCGGAAAAACATTCATGGTACCCGCTAATTTTTAAAATATTGAATATAATAAACCTCCAAAATAATAACTATATATACATATATATAAAATTAATGTCAAGCATTTAAAGCACAAACTCATAAACTCAGCAACGGTCACATCACATTGCATTTAATCACATTCACCATGCAAACTCTACACAATGCAACTCCACAAACATGACTCGGTGATTCCCTAATCACTTAACTTGACTTTTTGGTTCCCGAGAACGGTGTGGATCCCAGATCCACTAAGGTCTATGAGCTCATATCCATGCAATGGCGTCCCACTGCCTTCCCCATCCCAGATGGAGGTATCTAATATTCCATCCCAGATGTGAATATTTTCAATAAATTGATATCCCATCCCAGATGGTGATATCTCTCATCCTATTCCCGGAATAGAATGTACAACCGTCACCCCTTCCCGGAAGGTGATGACCAACTCATATGTGCCATGCAACATGTCATCCTAGTTGACTGTCAAATGTCATCCCAGATGACTACCAAATATTTCCTCAAACTCCATGCAGTAATTACATAGACACTATAACATGATTTAAAATACAAACACAACCATAACATATAAGTCCTTAATATAATTTATGCTTGTTATAGTACATGTATTCACTCACAGGGGCGTGGCATATATGTATCAATAGAAATCATCTAATATCAAACATAAATAATGTTATGTCACTGCAATAAGGTTACGCACGGTACGAAATTTGGGCATCTATTTAGCTATTTATTTTATTTATCATTATCATTTTATTGCATCAAACATTAATAGAATAACAAGAAAATTACACTCACTAAACCAATTCATCAAGTGCCGTGAAAATATTTCAAAGTTTCAAATAAAAAATCATGTACTCTAAAATCTTAATTTTTGTAATTAAACAAATCTATATAACAAAGCTTCAAATCAATTGTACCATGAAAGTGTGAGAAAAAGTATTTTTACTCACCTCTCGAAGACCTCCAATGTGTTCTAAAAATCACGTATGATAGGGATTTGTGCTTTCCTAAAAATTCATCTCCCGTTTGGTGGCGTTCTTGGATCTATGTTGTTACGGTTACACTGGCCAGATGAACCGGAACCGACGAAAACGCTAAAAACCCACCCCCGCGCGGCGCTCCTTTCCTTTTGTTTCTGCTACTATTCCACTATATATATATATATATATATATATATATATATATATATATATATATATATATCACGCAGGGTTTGGTTTTTTTTTTTTTCTTCTGCTTGGGCCTAACGCCCAAGTCTCTCCCCTTCTTTCTTTTTTTTTTTTTTTAAAGAATTTAGAATCAGGCGCTAATTCTCTCTTCTTTTTTTTTTTTTATATTTATTTTAATTTAATATTTCTTTGTATTCACTAACCCATTCTAATAAATTTTATACTAGTAAATTCTCACCATTAAACCTCTTAATCATATTTTATTTTTGTTATACCATTATTATTATTATTATTATTTTTTATAACATAATCCCTTTTTTTTTATTAATTGTATTAGAATTTTAGGATGTTACACTAAGGTAATGGACTCTGACCCGTCCACTCTTCAAAATGTTTTTGATGAATTGTTGCATGAGTCATCCATAATATCACGAGAATATAAGAGTCTCAAAAAGAAATTCTCTAAACTGTCTAAAGAATATGATAGGGTCTGTACTGAGAAACAAAGCCTTAAAAATGAAAATGACACACTAAAATCAATGAATGTCAGTCTAGCTGACAAAATAGTATGTGAACCTGATGTTTCTTGTGAAGTTTCAAAACTGAAACAAGATGTAACATATCTAACGGACTCTCTATCAAAGCTTGTGGGAGGCTCAGATAAGCTTAGCCTCATTTTAAGGTACTCAAGGTAACCTTATGATAAATCTGTTCTTGGTTATGACAAATAGAAGTAAGACGTATCTCACAAAAATTCAAAACCACTTAAACAACATAGAGCTTCAAAAGCTCCAAATAAACATACCAAAGCTAAGTCTAGCTCGTCTAACACCTTTTGTAAAGTATGCGGAAAAAATGGGCATATTACATCTAGATGCATACACAATAAATATACTAAGCATACTCATCCAGTTATAACTAACAAGAAAGGACCCAAGTCAGTTTGGGTACCTAAAGATAAGATAATACATGTTGCAGATTTGCTTAACAACAGGAAGAAAACAGATGTCTTGGTACTTGGACAGTGGCTGCTCACGACACATGACGGGAGAAAAGTCTATGTTCCAAATCCTTAAACCCATAGAAGGTGGCTGGGTCACATTTGGAGGAAATCATAAAGGGAAAATCATTGGTATAGGTAAAATTGGTAAACATCCTTTTCCCTCCATTGATAATGTTCTTTTATTAAATGCCTTGAAGCACAATCTACTAAGCATAAGTCAATTATGTGACAGTGGATGTGAAGTGTCTTTTGATAAGGATATGTGTACTGTCAAGAAAGATGATGGATCACTTTTATTCACTGTAAAAGGCAAAACAATCTCTACAAGATTGACTTGGAGGACCTCTCAAATCAAAATGTCTCATGTCTAGTGTCCATTGACGATGAGCGATGGATTTGGCACAAAAGGCTAGGTCACGCAAGCTTGAAATTAATTTCAAAGCTAAACAAGCATAACCTCGTGAGAGGACTACCAAACCTTAAGTTCAAATCTGATGCCCTGTGATGCATGTCAAAAGGGAAAACAAGTTGATGACAACCAAATGGTGAGGTTGCCTTGTTGATGATCTATTTGGTTGAATTTTAGTCAAGAACTTAGTGTAACCAATTTTGGAACCAAAATAATAAGAAGAAAGAAATAAAATGGATGAGAAAGAGATGATGATGGCGCCACAAACTAAGAGTTTGATAAGCCAAGGAAGTTCACCACAAGAATCTTGGATTCTTGATAAGAATAATAGTTGGCTCAACAAAGAACCAAAGAGAACAAAGTCTCACAAATGGATTTCAATCCAAATTCAACATCCAAGTTACCATTTCATGTGTTTAGGCATGTTACATATAGGGATGTGGCTGCCAACATTTGGCTTCACACTCTGTCTTCCCAATGATTCCATAACCCCACATAACTAGCCTATTCATGACTTACTAAACTCACACTTAACTCAGCCACTTAATAGTGACTTATTACCCTCTATTTATCATTATGTAGCAGCCACACTTATTTCTCAAATTAAAAGTGTAACTCCCACATAATTAACAAAACATAAAAAGTCTAATAAACTCATGTAAAATTCGTTCATAACTGCCACCATTATTTTAATCATGATAGAAGCCGAATCTGGTCAAGAGGCATGAGATACGTGTTGCAGGAAATTTCGTTATCTTTCCAACGCACCAAAGAATGTATCAATCGGAGACCCGCAGCTCAAGATACAGCCAAAACAAGTCAGCTGGTTCACTACTAATGAAAATAGTATTTTCATCAAAGTCCTTGAATTTCTTCTTGATCCATGGTCTTCATTGGGCTCATATCATTCTGGTTGAAAAGTTGACTTGCCCCCTTGGCACATATCATACCCTCCTTCTTTAAGAAAATTCGTCCTCGAATTTATGACTTCAATCCCTACATCAAATGAAAGACATAGATGCCACATTGAAGATAAGTCAATATCAAATACATTTTTATTTTTTTTCCTTACAACTTGCAATAGCCCATCTCTTCTTTGGTGGACCTTTGATTTCCTTTTATTGGGAAACCTTTTATTCTTTTTATGTACACACACCCAACCTCCGGGATCAAATGGAAATTGATAGAAACCATCAAATGTAGCAAGTAGGTGTAAAAAATTTCCATCTTGTACAATCCTAACACATTCATAGCCAAGGTAATGAATTATAAGATTAAGCAGAAAATTATACCTCTTGTGAAAATCTACTTTCAAGTTTACCTTTCTTGACTTGAACATAGTCATAAAAGAAAATGTACTTTCTCTTTTTAAAGGCTCCCAAGAAAGTTGAGCCTCATGTACATTCTCCTTATCACAAACAAGGGATGGTTCTTTTTGAAACAAGATAATCCTCTCAAACACATTAGGATCATCACATGAAAGATTAAAAGAATTTGAAAGAATGGGTAGAGTAAGAAGCGGAATAATAGTATCCCATCAATTACTGTTACATGTAAACCTTTAGAGCTTATAACAAACCTCAAAATGCTAACTTTATTTTGATCAAAAGAGTATGTGAGCAAGTTAGCAAACAAACTTTCTCTAAGTAATCCAACACATTCCTCAAAATTGTTGTGATAAATCAAATGAACATTAGAAAGCACAACAACACATTTATCAAGGAATTCATTCAAGTCTTGGTTCATAATTCTCAAATCAATCTTAGGAAGATGATAAGAGTCATGCAATTCATCAAGAAGGTTTTCATTCCTATCAAATGTAGAAGAATAACAAGACCCATGCAATTTACCAAGCATATTACCAAATTCTGTGTTAAGATATCCATGTTTTTGGGAAACCATGCAAGTTCCCAAACCATGGGGTACTTCCCTTTGGATTAGCTCTTCAATTACATCGGTTGTCTTGCAAGCTTCCATTGGAGGAACATCTTCGATTTCCTTCAAAAGAGAATCAACACAAGTAGGCAAAGAGTTAGGAAAAAATCAAAACAAGAATTTACTTTTTCCACCTCACCTATTGTTTTGCTCTCATCTCTTTCTTTTCTCTCACTCTTTTCCATACTCTCATATTTTTCACATTTTTTCTCTTGATTCTTTTTCACATATTCATCACTCTTCTTTTCACTTTATTTTCACTCTTTTTTTCATTTTCTCTCAAATTAGGAGAGACTTCCATAGGTTTATTTCCATGAGCACTAGCCATGGCCTCCTTAGAAGTTGAAGTGTTGCCCTCCTTCTTTGATTTGTTATGAAGAACTCTATGGTATTGGTATGGAACAAATCTTCTCCTCATTATTTTTCTCATCTCAACCCAAGTGTCTATGGGCTTTCCTCCATGTCTCCTCCTTTCTTTTTGTAGTTGGTCCCACCACACAAGGGCATATTCTTTGAACTCAAGGGCGGCTACTTTCACCTTCTTGCTTTCATTGTAAGAATTACAATCAAAGACTTGTTCTATTTTTAACTCCGGATCATTCTTCCAAACAAAGGTTGGAACTTTGATTTTGACCCCTTCTTTGTTTTGGAGAGCGGCAAGTTGTTGAGTGAAATCTTCATTCATTTGCTCCATTTGCCTCTGAAGGGTTTGTATTTGAGTAGACATTCTAGCATGAAGAGTTGCGAACCTTGGAGAAAGTGGTGGACTATCTTCTTGGGCTGCCATCACATTAACTCACAATATCAAAAGATAACAAGAAATTATAAAATTCCTCACTACACTCCCTTACTTGTGCACACAAATGTATTTCACTCAATTGACTTTTTCCACACAAGATGTAATTTTCACTCTTGCCTTTTTCCACTCAATTTTTCTCTTTTAGGCCTAACAGAGTGAAACACAATCCACACAAAAATCCAAAAATCAAATAACAAAAATCACAAAACTTATCAAAAAACAAGGGAATAAAAAGAAAGGCTATAAAAGCAAAGCTTTGGAAATAAGAACAAGGAAGAAGGGAAATATTATTTTCACGAACACAAATTGCTCAAATAGACTTTTCTCTTCTTCTTTTTTTCTCAAAATTTCATGCACAACTTTTTTTTTATAATTTGCGCACCTTTTTTTTTCAAACTTTGAAGAAGAGAATCACACTTGCAAACTCGTTTTTTTTTTTGAGCAAGAACAACAATCACGGAATTTTCCCTTCACAAATAGAATCAAAATGTAATTTTTTTTTTGGGTTTAAAAGAAGAAAAGAAGAAAGGTAGAAGATGAAGAACAAGAACTCAAAATTCAACCAAAGTCTAAGCTCTGGTACCACTTGATGACAACCAAATGGTGAGGTTGCCTTGTTGATATCTATTTGGTTGAATTTTAGTCAAGAACTTAGTGTAACCAATTTTGGAACCAAAATAAGAAGAAGAAAGAAACAAAATGGATGAGAAAGAGATGATGATGGCACCACAAACTAAGAGTTTGATAAGCCAAGGAAGTTCGCCACAAGAATCTTGGATTCTTGATAAGAACAATAGTTGGCTCAACCAAGAACCAAAGAGAACAAAGTCTCAAAAATGGATTTCAATCCAAATTCAACATCCAAGTTACCATTTCATGTGTTTAGGCACATTACATATAGGGGTGTGGCTGCCAACATTTGGCTTCACACTTTGTCTTCCCAATGATTCCATAACCCCCACATAACCAGCCTATTCATGACTTACTAAACTCACACTTAACTCAGCCACTTAATAGTGACCTATTACCCTCTCTCTATCATTATGTAGCAGCCACACTTATTTCTCAAATTAAAAGTGTAACTCCCACATAATTAACAAAACATAAAAAGTCTAATAAACTCGTGTAAAATTCGTTCATAACTTTCACCATTATTTTAATCATGATAGAAGCCGAATCTAGTCAAGAGGCATGAAATACGTGTTGTAGGAAATTTCGTTAGCTTTCCAACGCACCAAATAACGTATCAATCGGAGACCCGCAGCTCAAGATACAGCCAAAACAAGTCAGATGGTTCACCACTAATGAAAATAGTATTTTCATCAAAGTCCTTGAATTTCTTCTTGATCCATGGTCTTCATTGGGCTCATATCATTCTTGTTGAAAAGTTGACTTGCCTCCCTTGGCACATATCACAAGTCAAAGGTTCTTTTGAATCTAAGAATGTTGTTAGTATCAATAGGTCACTAGAGTTACTACATCTTGATCATTTTGGTCCAACAAGGACTACCTCTATCAGTGGTAATAAATATGGTCTTGTCATTGTAGACGATTGTACTAGATGGACAAGGGTTATGTTCCTAACTCACAAGGATGAGTCTTTTAAGGTCTTTTCTGTATTCTGCAAACGTGTACAGAATGAAAAAGGCATGTGTATCACTTCAATCAGAAGTGACCATGGGGGAGAGTTTGAAAATGAACTATTTCATAGGTTCTGTGAAGAGAGTGGTATTCTTCACAACTTCTCAATACCTAGAACACCACAACAAAATGGTGTGGTAGAGAGAAAGAACAGATCTCTTCTAAAGATGGCTAGGACTATGCTCAATGACAACTCTGTCCCTAGACACTTTTGGGCTGAAGCTGGTAATACTGCCTGTTATATTCAAAACAGAATATACATTAGACCTAACCTGAATAAGACTCCTTATGAACTATGGAAGGGAAGAAAACCCAACATACCTTATTTTCACCCCTTTGGTTGTAAATGCTTTATACTGAATACTAAAGATCAACTTGGTAAGTTTGATGCTAAAGATGATAATGGAATTCTATTAGGATATTCTGAAACATCTAAAGGCTTTAGAGTTTATAATTCTAGGACTCTGATAGTAGAAGAAAGTATTCATGTCAAGTTTGATGACAAATAGCCTAATAAGAAATTATCAGAGCTAGATGAATGACCGCGCTGTCGCCACGCGCCAAAAAGAACGAGCGATTACAAAATAATGTAGTATAGAGCGACAACTCGGATCGTCTCTCAAGGACTCTTTAGGTGTTGTTATTATTAACAGAAAATTAGTAAAAGTTAGAAATGGGGGGGTTTTGAGATTGGAAACTAAATTAAAGAAGCAAAACAGAAAACAAGGCAAGAAAACAGAGCAGTTACCAAATAAGCTAAGTGATTAACCTGCTGTTCTCGGTTTCCCACTATCATTGGTTCATGCAAATCCTAAGCAGATACTAATCCCCTCCTGGTTGTAGCAATAGTTAACAAACGAAACCACTACTACGGATGTATGTTCCTATTCCCGAATTAAACAAACGGGGTTAAGCCCTTCGTGAACTAAACGAACACGAAACGAACACACGCGAATTAAACAAACGCGATTAAGTATAAGAACATAGCATCACTGAAATGAATCAATACAATACTATACATTCCTGAATTAAACAAACAGAGACGTATAGCATCATATTGAACAGAGAAAAGTAAGTGAAAACAGGAAATACAAGAACCTCAAGTGTTAATAGAAACCAATTTCAGTAGATTAATCTAGGAGACTAGTTCTCCATTACAAAAGAAAGACAACAAACTAAAAGGAAAACAATAGCTAACAAGTTCAGAAACTAGCCAAAACTGGCTAATTCTGACTATCCTCTTCATTTCTGCCTAAGACTGCTTATATACACATTTCTGGAGTCAGAGTACTCGCGAGGCGAAGCACTGCTCGCGAGGCGAATTACATGAAAGGTCTGCAACTCTTTGTCTTCTCGCGAGGTGAGCACATCCTTCGCGAGGCGAACTCTTCAACTTCCAACTGTTACGCCCGTGGCATTCAACACGCCCAAACCGTGATGGCTTCTGATCTTCCAAGACTCGCGAGGCGAAGGAATGCTCGCGGGGCGAACTCTTCAACTTCAGAATTGCCACGGCTGTGATCTTCAACACGGGCAAGCCGTGATCGTCTCTGACTTTTTCATGGTTGCAATACTCGCGGGGCGAGAGATTATTCATGGGCGAGTGGCTCCAGATTTATTACATTTTATTAACCTGAAAATAGAAAATAAAAGTAAATAATTATTCAACTCTAAAACAACTAAATTAACATAAAAACAATTTACAGACTCAAAATATTACTTAAGAACAATAAAGTCTAATTTGGGTGAAAATGATATAAAATAAGCACAAAGCCAAGGTCTTGACTAGTTATAAAACCAGTCAAACAGAGGCTCATCAAAATACCCCAAACTTAAACTTTGCTTGTCCCCAAGCAAACTAAGACTCAAAAACTTAAAAAGACTCAAGACCTGGCAAAACATGGCAAGCTTAAGGACTCAATCAACTTTCACACAGATTTCAAGCAATTTTTCAAAGAAATTTATTTATTTATTTTTTTTCTTTTCAATGTTCCCCCCCTTCCAAGCAAAGTAATCCCCACATTCATTTATTCTAAACAGTTGAGAAATTAATCATTCAGACAATCAGAAATCTAAGCAGGGGATCCAAATCACACACAAAAGGGAGATCACCAAATCCAAACAACTGCCTTCCTCACAAGGGAAATTTATGTTCACTCAATCGCTCAATTTGTGTCAGGCTATTAACAATTCACTCAATTTTCACTTTTAAGAGCACTTCCCATAAATTTGATTTTCATCTCTAAATGATTCCCACAGAAAACATGCAAGCAACATCAAAAGGTCTTTTATGGGTTGTAATGGGGCCTGGCTAAGGGTAGGATATACAAAGGTACTAGGCTGAAGACCCTAGGAACTAAGAGAGCATGAAACATTTTTACACTTTGAAATTCACTCAAGTTCCTTTCTTTATTTTTTTCTTTACACTTCTGGGTGGCTACAACCTTTTTATTTCTTTTTGGCATTTTTGCACTTTTTAATTTTTTTTTTCTGTTTTTCTTTTCTTTCTTATTTTTTCTTTTTTTTTTCCACTTTTTTTTTTTTCAATCCCAAACAACACATTGCACTTGGTAGCCACCCCAAACTTAATTTCTTGCAACCAAATTTCTTACTAAGATTCCATGCTCTCCTAATCCTAAGATCGGGTTAACATGGTTTTTTTTCAGATTTTAGCTTGTAACATAAGGTTAACAAGAACAATAGGCTCATCAGGCTCAAAGGGCTAACTAGGGAACATGCATTAGGAATTGGTTATTTTTAGGCTAAGTAGCTAATTACAAAGAAAATGCCTAAATCATTTGAAGCAAACACATAATCATGCAAACCAAAAAGAGATTCAATCAAATTCAGGAAAGTGCAACTTAAAAAGTGATTTTCACACAGTCAAAAACATGTTGGAGGCTCAAAACCTCACCTGGACATTTTTTTGCAAATTATTTGAAAGAGATTCTATCCCTAGTGTGTGCTTCCTATCACCCCAAACTTATCATAAATCATGTCATCATAATAAAATCTCAAAGTTTAGTTTTCAATCATATGGGGATCAATTTTTTCAAAAAATTTCAAAATCTAGGAGGAAACAGTCAACACTATCATGCAATCAATCTATGCAAAAATTTAATCAAATCCATCAAACTTGCCAATACTAAGACACAAACACAACTCCTGAGCTTCTCAAATTATTCAGGAGCATTATTCAAAACAAAATAGAATTAAAGCAAGAAAAAGAAAATTAAAAAGAAGCAAGGGTAAGAAAAACTCATTGAAGGGCGGTTCCACCAGATCCCATTGCTTGTAACATAAGTCCCACATGGTAGCCAAAGGACTGAAATTCATTCCAAGCTTTCCTAACTTGCAGCTTTGATTTGGAAGTGGGTGCTTGACAATTATGACGACCTCGCCGAGTGCGGCGGACTTCTCACTTCCCTTCGGGTCACGAGATGACCTCTTTCTCAATAAAATCTCCCCAATAGAATCGGGGCTCAACCTCTTGGACCGGCCATGGTGCAAAATCCAAGGGTGTAAACTCCATCTCTGGTTCCTCAGGGGGAGGTGGCAAACAGTTAGAAACGGTTACCGGTGCTGCTTCAACTTCTGCAATGTCTTCATCCACCGCACTAACAAATTTTTCACCTGCTATACACGCAGAGATTTCAGCACACACCACACAAGGGTTAGAGTTAGTACATATATTACAAGAAAATGAATCGAAAAAGTTAGAATGTCCTGGGAATTCTTCAATCAATTCATCCTCCCCATTACTCTCAACACATTCAATTGTTTTACTTGAATCATCTACTCCCAAAGGTTCTTCTTTATCTTCGTGCACGGGGAGCAGACGTCCTCTTGATCCTCCCGATCTAAGTTTCCTGAACGGAACAAACCCGCAAAACGATCCGCATTTTCTATTTTTCCCGAAAAGTATAAACCTATAAAACATTCAACACACAAAGCAGCCCCGCCACAATAACAAGCATTAGGATCGGGGATTCAACACATAAATCATCATCAACGGAAACATTATCGTAATCATAATCGAAGTATTTTCAAAAATAACTGGTGACTCGCATCGATCTTCCAGGGCTGTGGAGGTAGCATCGCAGCCGAGTTGGCGGTAACTTGATCAATTAGAGCCCACAATTTCTCGAGATTCAGCTTGGCTCCTCCGGTACTCAGCCTCCATCTTCTCGTTGAAATTCCTCTATCATCCGTTGAGTTTGCTCGGCCATTTGTTGCCTCATTCCTTCCATATTTGCACTTATCTCTGTGGTCATCATCTGCTTGCACAGTCCTCTAGGGAAGGTTCGGAAGGTGCAGAGGTGGTCACTTGGGTAGGATAGTATGGTGGTGGCTCACTAAAATTAGGATAATACACGCAAGGTGGTGGTTCATAATAAACATTAGGCAAATATCCATACATGTAATTATCCATGGTGGAAAATTCCAAACTGCACAATGCAGACAAAACTAATCAGCAAAGCAAAAAGTTTTTTTTTTTTTTTTTAAATGTAACTTTCTGCTAATAATAACAAACAAGAGTCCCCGCAACGGCGCCAATTTTTGACCGCTGCCGCGCCACGCGCCAAAAAAGAACGAGCGATTACAAAATAATGTAGTATAGAGCGACAACTCGGATCGTCTCTCAAGGACTCTTTAGGTGTTGTTATTATTAACAGAAAATTAGTAAAAGTTAGAAATGGGGGGGTTTTGAGATTGGAAACTAAATTAAAGAAGCAAAACAGAAAACAAGGCAAGAAAACAGAGCAGTTACCAAATAAGCTAAGCGATTAACCTCATCGTTCTCGGTTTCCCACTATCATTGGTTCATGCAAATCCTAAGCGAGATACTAATCCCCTCCTGGTTGTAGCAATAGTTAACAAACGAAACCACTACTACGGATGTATGTTCCTATTCCCGAATTAAACAAACGGGGTTAAGCCCTTCGTGAACTAAACGAACACGAAACGAACACACGCGAATTAAACAAACGTGATTAAGTATAAGAACATAGCATCACCGAAATGAATCAATACAATACTATACATTCCTGAATTAAACAAACAGAGACGTATAGCATCATATTGAACAGAGAAAAGTAAGTGAAAACAGGAAATACAAGAACCTCAAGTGTTAACAGAAACCAATTTCAGTAGATTAATCTAGGAGACTAGTTCTCCATTACAAAAGAAAGACAACAAACTAAAAGGAAAACAATAGCTAACAAGTTCAGAAACTAGCCAAAATCGGCTAGCACTCGACTATCCTCTTCATTTCTCGCCTAAGACCGCTTATATACACGTTTCCGAGTCGAGTACTCGCGAGGCGAAGCACTGCTCGCGAGGCGAATTACATGAAAGGTCTGCAACTCTTTGTCTTCTCGCGAGGCGAGCACATCCTTCGCGAGGCGAACTCTTCAACTTCCAACTGTTACGCCCGTGGCATTCAACACGCCCAAACCGTGATGGCTTCTGATCTTCCAAGACTCACGAGGCGAAGGAATGCTCGCGGGGCGAACTCTTCAACTTCAGAATTGCCACTACTTTGTGATCTTCAACACGGGCAAGCCGTGATCGTCTCGACTTTTTCATGGTTGCAATACTCGCGGGGCAAGAGATTATTCGCGGGGTAGTGGCTCCAGATTTATTACATTTTATTAACCTGAAAATAGAAAATAAAAGTAAATAATTATTCAACTCTAAAACAACTAAATTAACATAAAAACAATTTACAGACTCAAAATATTACTTAAGAACAATAAAGTCTAATTTGGGTGAAAATGATATAAAATAAGCACAAAGCCAAGGTCTTGACTAGTTATAAAACCAGTCAAACAGAGGCTCATCAAAATACCCCAAACTTAAACTTTGCTTGTCCCCAAGCAAACTAAGACTCAAAAACTTAAAAAGACTCAAGACCTGGCAAAACATGGCAAGCTTAAGGACTCAATCAACTTTCACACAGATTTCAAGCAATTTTTCAAAGAAATTTATTTATTTATTTTTTTTTCTTTTCAATGTTCCCCCCCTTCCAAGCAAAGTAATCCCCACATTCATTTATTCTAAACAGTTGAGAAATTAATCATTCAGACAATCAGAAATCTAAGCAGGGGATCCAAATCACACACAAAAGGGAGATCACCAAATCCAAACAACCGCCTTCCTCACAAGGGAAATTTATGTTCACTCAATCGCTCAATTTGTGTCAGGCTATTAACAATTCACTCAATTTTCACTTTTAAGAGCACTTCCCATAAATTTGATTTTCATCTCTAAATGATTCCCACAGAAAACATGCAAGCAACATCAAAAGGTCTTTTATGGGTTGTAATGGGGCCTGGCTAAGGGTAGGATATACAAAGGTACTAGGCTGAAGACCCTAGGAACTAAGAGAGCATGAAACATTTTTACACTTTGAAATTCACTCAAGTTCCTTTCTTTATTTTTTTCTTTACACTTCTGGGTGGCTACAACCTTTTTATTTCTTTTTGGCATTTTTGCACTTTTTAATTTTTTTTTTCTGTTTTTCTTTTCTTTCTTATTTTTTATTTTTTTTTCCACTTTTTTTTTTTTTCAATCCCAAACAACACATTGCACTTGGTAGCCACCCCAAACTTAATTTCTTGCAACCAAATTTCTTACTAAGATTCCATGCTCTCCTAATCCTAAGATCGGGTTAACATGGTTTTTTTTCAGATTTTAGCTTGTAACATAAGGTTAACAAGAACAATAGGCTCATCAGGCTCAAAGGGCTAACTAGGGAACATGCATTAGGAATTGGTTATTTTTAGGCTAAGTAGCTAATTACAAAGAAAATGCCTAAATCATTTGAAGCAAACACATAATCATGCAAACCAAAAAGAGATTCAATCAAATTCAGGAAAGTGCAACTTAAAAAGTGATTTTCACACAGTCAAAAACATGTTGGAGGCTCAAAACCTCACCTGGACATTGTTTTGCAAATTATTTGAAAGAGATTCTATCCCTAGTGTGTGCTTCCTATCACCCCAAACTTATCATAAATCATGTCATCATAATAAAATCTCAAAGTTTAGTTTTCAATCATATGGGGATCAATTTTTTCAAAAAAATTTCAAAATCTAGGAGGAAACAGTCAACACTATCATGCAATCAATCTATGCAAAAATTTAATCAAATCCATCAAACTTGCCAATACTAAGACACAAACACAACTCCTGAGCTTCTCAAATTATTCAGGAGCATTATTCAAAACAAAATAGAATTAAAGCAAGAAAAAGAAAATTAAAAAGAAGCAAGGGTAAGAAAAACTCATTGAAGGGCGGTTCCACCAGGATCCCATTGCTTGTAACATAAGTCCCACATGGTAGCCAAAGGACTGAAATTCATTCCAAGCTTTCCTAACTTGCAGCTTTGATTTGGAAGTGGGTGCTTGACAATTATGACGACCTCGCCGAGTGCGGCGGACTTCTCACTTCCCTTCGGGTCACAGATGACCTCTTTCTCAATAAAATCTCCCCAATAGAATCGGGGCTCAACCTCTTGGACCGGCCATGGTGCAAAATCCAAGGGTGTAAACTCCATCACTGGTTCCTCAGGGGGAGGTGGCAAACAGTTAGAAACGGTTACCGGTGCTGCTTCAACTTCTGCAATGTCTTCATCCACTGCACTAACAAATTTTTCACCTGCTATACACGCAGAAATTTCAGCACACACCACACAAGGGTTAGAGTTAGTACATATATTACAAGAAAATGAATCAGAAAAAGTTAGAATGTCTGGGAATTCTTCAATCAATTCATCCTCCCCATTACTCTCAACACATTCAATTGTTTTACTTGAATCATCTACTCCCAAAGGTTCTTCTTTATCTTCAGGCACGGGGGAGCAGACGTCCTCTTGATCCTCCTGATCTAAGTTTCCTGAACAGAACAAACCTGCAAAACGATCCGCATTTTCTATTTTTCCTGAAAAGTATAAACCTATAAAACATTCAACACACAAAGCAGTTCCGTCACAATAACAAGCATTAGGATCAGGGGATTCAACACATAAATCATCATCAACAGAAACATTATCAGAATCATAATCAGAAGTATTTTCAAAAATAACTGGTGACTCTGTACGATCTTCCAGGGGCTGTGGAGGTAGCATCGCAGCCGAGTTGGCGGTAACTTGATCAATTAGAGCCCACAATTTCTGAGATTCAGCTTGGCTCCTCTGGTACTCAGCCTCCATCTTCTGTTGAAATTCCTCTATCATCCGTTGAGTTTGCTCGGCCATTTGTTGCCTCATTCCTTCCATATTTGCACTTATCTGTGCAGTCATCTGTTTGCACAGGTCCTCTAGGGAAGGTTCGGAAGGTGCAGAGGTGGTCACTTGGGTAGGATAGTATGGTGGTGGCTCACTAAAATTAGGATAATACACGCAAGGTGGTGGTTCATAATAAACATTAGGCAAATATCCATACATGTAATTATCCATGGTGGAAAATTCCAAACCAGACAATGCAGACAAAACTAATTAGCAAAGCAAAAAGTTTTTTTTTTTTTTTAAATGTAACTTTCTGCTAATAATAACAAACAAGAGTCCCCGGCAACGGCGCCAATTTTTGACCGCGCTGTCGCCACGCGCCAAAAAGAACGAGCGATTACAAAATAATGTAGTATAGAGCGACAACTCGGATCGTCTCTCAAGGACTCTTTAGGTGTTGTTATTATTAACAGAAAATTAGTAAAAGTTAGAAATGGGGGGTTTTGAGATTGGAAACTAAATTAAAGAAGCAAAACAGAAAACAAGGCAAGAAAACAGAGCAGTTACCAAATAAGCTAAGCGATTAACCTACTGTTCTCGGTTTCCCACTATCATTGGTTCATGCAAATCCTAAGCAGATACTAATCCCCTCCTGGTTGTAGCAATAGTTAACAAACGAAACCACTACTACGGATGTATGTTCCTATTCCCGAATTAAACAAACGGGGTTAAGCCCTTCGTGAACTAAACGAACACGAAACGAACACACGCGAATTAAACAAACGTGATTAAGTATAAGAACATAGCATCACCGAAATGAATCAATACAATACTATACATTCCTGAATTAAACAAACAGAGACGTATAGCATCATATTGAACAGAGAAAAGTAAGTGAAAACAGGAAATACAAGAACCTCAAGTGTTAACAGAAACCAATTTCAGTAGATTAATCTAGGAGACTAGTTCTCCATTACAAAAGAAAGACAACAAACTAAAAGGAAAACAATAGCTAACAAGTTCAGAAACTAGCCAAAACTGGCTAATTCTGACTATCCTCTTCATTTCTGCCTAAGACTGCTTATATACACGTTTCTGGAGTCAGAGTACTCGCGAGGCGAAGCACTGCTCGCGAGGCGAATTACATGAAAGGTCTGCAACTCTTTGTCTTCTCGCGAGGCGAGCACATCCTTCGCGAGGCGAACTCTTCAGCTTCCAACTGTTACGCCCGTGGCATTCAACACGCCCAAACCGTGATGGCTTCTGATCTTCCAAGACTCGCGAGGCGAAGGAATGCTCGCGGGGCGAACTCTTCAACTTCAGAATTGCCACGGCTGTGATCTTCAACACGGGCAAGCCGTGATCGTCTCTGACTTTTTCATGGTTGCAATACTCACGGGGCGAGAGATTATTCCAGCGGCGAGTGGATCCAGATTTATTACATTTTATTAACCTGAAAATAGAAAATAAAAGTAAATAATTATTCAACTCTAAAACAACTAAATTAACATAAAAACAATTTACAGACTCAAAATATTACTTAAGAACAATAAAGTCTAATTTGGGTGAAAATGATATAAAATAAGCACAAAGCCAAGGTCTTGACTAGTTATAAAACCAGTCAAACAGAGGCTCATCAATGAAGCTTTTGAATATCTTGATCTAAGCACTCCAGGAGACTCACCTGAGATAAAAGTTGATAATCAAGAAGATGAGCCCACTCAACAACCAGAAACTTCCACTTCTCAACATGATAAAGTTCAAAAATCTTGGTACTTCAAGAATTATCATCCACAAGATCAGATCATTGGAAACCCCAATGACAAGCTAAGAACCAGATCAACCTTTAGAGAACAAGACAATTCTACACTAGTCTCTGAGTTGGAACCAAAGACAGTAGACGAGGCTCTACTCGACAATGGTTGGATTCTAGCTATGGAATAAGAACTCAATCAGTTTGAAAGAAGTGATGTTTGGACTCTGTTTCCACTTCCCAAAGACAAATCAGTAATTGGAACAAAGTGGGTTTACATAAACAAACTTGATGAAAATGGTAAGGCAATCAGAAACAAACCAAGACTTGTTTCTCAAGGTTTCTCTCAAGAAGAAGGTATAGATTATACTGAAACCTTTGCACCTGTTGCTAGATTAGAAGCTATTAGAATCTTACTTTCATTTGTTGCACATCATAGTATTATGCTTTTTCAAATGGATGTTAAGAGTGCTTTTCTAAATGGTTTTATTAATGAAGAAGTCTATGTTATGCAACCCTCGGGTTTTGAGTGTGAAACCCATCTTGAGCATGTATATAAGATTAAGAAAGCTTTGTACAGTCTTAAGCAAGCTCCTAGAGCTTGGTATGATAGACTAAGTTCCTTTCTTACGGAAAATGGATTCAATATAGGAAAGGTTGATACAACCTTATTTAGAAAATCCATTAAGTCTAATTTCATCGTTGTACAGATATATGTTGATGATATTATTTTTGGTAGTACTAATGAATCTCTATGCAAAGAATTCTCTAAGTTAATGCAGAAAGAGTTTGAAATGAGCATGATTGGATAACTCAAATTCTTCATTGGACTTCAAGTAAAACAAACCATGGACGAGGTGCTCATCCGCCAGACTAAGTATACAAAAGAACTTCTAAAGAAGTTTAAGATGGATGACTGTAAACAAATGAATACTCCTATGCACCCCACTTCCATACTGAACAAAGATGATAAAGAGAAAAAGGTAGATCAAAAGGTATATAGAGGTATGATAGGATCTCTTTTATATCTGACTGCATCTAGACCTAACATAATGTTCAGCGTATGTTTATGTGATCGATTTCAATCTGACCCTAGAGAATCTCACTTATTAGTAGTTAAGAGAATATTTAGATATTTAAAAGGTACTATTAATCTGGGCTTGTGCTTTAAGAAAAATGATGATTACAGATTAGTTGGTTTTTGTGATGCTGACTATGCTGTAGATAGAATTGAAAGAAAAAGCACCAGTGGAGGATGTCACTTCATTGGAGCTAACCTAGTATCATGGTCAAGCAAAAGACAAAGTACCATTGCTTTATCAACTACTAAAGCTGAGTATGTATCAGCTGCGAGTTGCTGCTCACAACTTCTCTGGATCAAACATCTATTGAAGGACTAAAATGTATTTGTAAGTAGTATTCCATTTATGTGTGATAATACTGCTACAATAAATCTATTTAAGAACCCAATTTTGCATTCTAGAGCTAAGCACATAGAGATTAAACATCATTTTATTAGGGATTATGTGCAAAAAGGTGTGATTGACATTCAATTTGTAGATACTGACCATCAATGGGCAGATATCTTTACTAAACCTCTTGCAGAGGACAGATATATCTTTATTAGAAAGCATCTTAATATGATATGTGTGGATTAGTGTAGGCGTCCACCCTAGAAAAAATTGTTTTGCTAATTCTGCATCTGTTACCTATGCTCGTCTAATATATATTTAAAGTTGTGCGTCTATTGCATTACGTATTGCACGCGTCCACTGTTATTGATGATCGCGTCTATTGTATAAGTTTCAAATGAGTTCACATCTGCCTGTTATTAAAGGTGTTCTATTTGTGTGTTAATAAATGCATTTATTTTGTCACAAGACAAATTTATCCTTTATTCTCCTTGCCGAGTTAGTACTTCCATCAATCCCATCAAGACCTTTTTATGATCCCAAGTTACTAACACCGTTTTATCATAATGATATGTCATATCAAAAGTTTTTTTTAAACCGTTTGATATTCAAGATTCATTTAAAAGAAATCTTTTCCCTCTGAGAAAGACTTTACGCTTCCATAATCTCTCGAGCTATCTCTCTCTTTACCTCTCTCTGCTCTCCAAACCCTAAGCTCTTTGTTCATTTACAATGGCATCTTCAACCTTTAACATGGACAAACTCAACTGAGCTATAGAGCATCACTTCAACCTTAGTGTGCTAAAAGACTACAATCTTGACATAAGCAAATATGTCAATGCAGCTGGCTGGGAAGGACTCTTCACGGAGAAAGTCTCTGTTTTCCCAAATCTTGTCAGGGATTTTTGGAGAAACATCCAACTGACAGAAACTGACTTCTACTCAACCGTATTAAGAAAGAAGATTACAGTCTCGGAGAAGACTATTGCTGAAGCAATCTTCTGTGCTCAGGAAGGACTAGTTTTCACTGAGTCTTGGGAATAAGACTTAGGCGGCTCTGAGACTATAGAAGTCTGTCTCATGAAGGAGGACACGGTCAGGACTCACTCGTGGAAGGCTGTTGAAATGAAGGATATCGTTCGCATCCTCCACCAGCTTCTCAACAAAGTGGTGCTTCACAAGGTTGGATCAAAGGACAACCTCTCATCTCTTCACAAATTCTGTCTCTGCCATCTTCTCATAGAGACAAGAATCAATCTTCCAAGAATCCTTTATGGAAGATTCAGAGCTGCAGTGATGAACAAGAAAAGACTCTCTGCACTTCCTTTCTGCCACCTTCTCTCAAAGATTTTCAAGGCTCAAGGAGTATATGAGTTTCTTGCTGCTAAGACTCCGGAGGAGCAAGCGAGGTTACGGACTGATAAACTAATGTCTGCTGCAGACTTTGGAAAGATGGACATAGCCAACATGAACCTCAGCACGTATGTTCCTACTGCAATGGCTAAGACTGAGGAATTAATGGTGGCTAAAGAAGAGATGATTGAACAGAATAATGCTGAAGTTCTAGGGGTTAGAAGGGTAACCAGGTAAAAGACAACTGCTACAAGGAAGTCTGCCCCCAAAAGGCCAGCAAGTGGGATTGCTATCAGGGAGCCTTCTGATGCCCCTGCTGCAAAGAGGCCAATAAAAATTATCCTCTCTCATAATGAAGATGAGGAAGCTGATGAGGATAGCATTCCTATCAGTTATATCCTAAAGAAGTAGAAGACCCTTTTGTCTGTCGCCGAGGCCGTTGTGCTCGATCCTTCAACCTGCACTCAACAAAACCAAGGAGACAACCAGCAAGAAAAGCTAGGTCGACTAAAACTCCTAAGGTAACTATCTCTGCTAATGATCCTGTTCAATTAGAAGTAGAAGACCTTGTATCTAGTTTAGAAGCTAGGATAGATGATATACGTATCCCCTCTCCAAATGACATATATATTTCCACACCTCTCTCACCCCAACCAACACAAACAACCACTTCACAAGCCGATGATCCCTGGTTAAATCAACTAGATGAAGGCATTTCCCCTGGTGCACTTTTCCCCAAACCTCTGAGAACCCTATTTCCTCCACTCATCCCAACTTCTGTCCTTTACAAGGGCAAATCTGAGGATTGGGCCAAAGTAAAAAGAGAATGGAAAATTCTGTTTCATTCTCACCAATCTGAACCATAACACATCCTAAATAGATGGTATCCTCTATCTGAATATGAGGAAGAAGTTAGCCAATCTGTTGAACCCCTCTACCTACCTCACCCACAGTGTCAATTAATCAAAATCGTGCCTTCGCAAATGCACAATGATTTAGGGCCTTTAGTCACCCACCTACCTTTAGCCAAATTCCCCCCGAAGAAAATTTACCCAAACCTTGTCAAAACTACTCCTTTCATACCAATTACTGATGGAGTTGAGAGACACATTATACCCATCTGGGAGACTGACCCCAAGAGGAAGAATCTTCCTACTATTCCTGATAAGAGAGCTAGATCATCTAAGCATGTCCCCATGATCATGTCAAGGGACACAAAATGGATGTCCTTTGAGCATCCCATAATCTATGGGAGGGCTGCTGATTTGTTTCTGGATCAACTCTGCTATGATATGCTGAAATGGGAGTTCAGTCAACTCAGCTGATAGAGCTGCAAATTTTGTTCCTCCATCCTCGGCCGAGGCATAAGGAAGCAACCAGATTGGAATCAAGCCTTACAGGATCTGTCCGAGATTGCCAATGATGGATCTTAACAAGGACAAGGACTTGAAAGAATGAAGGTTCAAGGGAGTGATGCCCGAAGCTGAGTCAGCATTGCTCGACCTTGATCAAGAGACTTTTGATTACTCAATGTTGGATTTCCTTCTAAATAAGGAATCCATTGAGTTAATCGATGAGCACAGAGCTATTGACTTTTGGAAGTCACACTTAATTCATTGCACCAGAGAGGCATCTTCCTCTGGATTGTCTGAAGAAGAAGAAAAGGAAGATATTCCCAAGGTCAGAGGAAAGTGTGGACTCTCACACTTTAGGTATATGATTTATAAAGACCTCTGGGGACTTCCAATCAAAAGCAGGAATGTGGAGTTTGTCTACCCTGTTAGACGGGCAAAGGAAATCATTGTAAAACTCAAACCTACTCCAAAGATTATCTCAGATGACCTTATTGCTGAAGCAAATGGACAAATTGTCATTGCTGATAATTTGGAAGACAATGCTGAATCCTGTCACCAACAGAGCTCATCAGAAAGATAATCTTCTCAACCTCTGGAAATAGTTGTAATGCACCCTGAAGATCAATCAAGAACTCTGAGCACTTTTCAAGAATTTGCAGAAAGCTCAAAGAATCATACTCTACCATCAAATATTGAAGAAGTTCTTGGAAAGCTGGTTGATGAAAGGGTTGGCAAATTGGTAGATGAAAAGGTTGACAAGATAGCTGAGAAGACCAAGGAGTATGTTCATCAGCAGGTTCAAACCTCAATGGCTCTAACCTTAGAGGTTGTGAATAAAATGCTTGAATTTCTTATGGATTTCAAGAAGAGTCAAACTCAGAATCCTCCTCCACCACCTCCATATTCTTAGTCTTTTTTTCTTTTGTACTGACAATGATGATCCTCTCCTTTTTACCTTTTTGGCTGATGACAAAAAGGGGGAGAAAGGAAAAAAAAGAGAATTATATATAAAAAGTCAGTTGTTGAAAAGCTCTTATGTGTTTGCATTTGCATATTCTTTTCTACTTGATATATTGCTCTGATATAGTTGTGTTTATAAAGATTCTAAGAATGATAAGTGTTTGTACCAATCTGTTAGTTTATAAGTCTACCTAAGTATTTGAATGCTTTGTCTTAGGGGGAGCCCTGCAAGCTCTCTTAGACTTTGCTTTTCAAATTTAATTAGTTTTGTCATCATCAAAAAAGGGGAGATTGTTGGAACCAAAGTGGTTTTGGATTTAATAATCTCTAAGTTTTGATGCTAACAAAAGGATTAAATTTGCTTGGCAAAGTATTAGTTGAGATCTAACTAGTGCTTTCAGTTATGCAGGAACACTTTTATAAGTAAAATAAACTTGGGATAAGTTTCATTTGAAAAATACGCGTTCACCCCTGTAGACGGGCTGCTCAAGCACTATGGTAAAGTTACCTTGTTGTTTAAATAAGTAGAATGGATTTCCTTAGTAGACGAGGCTATAAATACCTAAATAACTTGTTAGGTACAGAAAGTCCAAAGACTTGAAAATAAACGTGTCCATCTTGCTACGTCGGCAGACGGAATTAATTAGTTGAAGAAAATGTACTAAAACACAAAGTAATCTAGTAGACAAGCTCTATACGCCACGTCACTAGACAGAGATCTTTATAACTCATTATAATAGCAAGTCCGAAGACTTGATAGATAAAAGGATATGCCACGCCATCGACGAGCTAAGAAAAATATCAAATAGACTTGGACTCTCATACGAACGAGTTGACGGAGTTTCCTTTTAGACGAACTCCATCTTAGAATGAATTAAATGTAATCTGAATCTCTTATATTTATTTCAAATGATTGATATTTATGTCAAAAGAATATTTGTTCTTCACATTTGTTTTATCTTCTTTGATATTTCACCTTGTTGTAAAAGAAATTTAGTTCTTCCAATAAGATCTGTATTATGACAACTTTATGAATGAAAAAGCTAAATAATACACAAAGAAGAAACAACTAGTACTCAAACTGCAATACAGAGAGGAGTGAACCTCCAAATTCATGCTACCGTGATAACCAAGAGTACTATTCAAAGCATTGCTACGGTCAAGCTTACTCGGTCACAACGGATATCATGCATTAAATACTATCTCTAAACGGGATTATTCAAAGTAACCGTTGAAGAAGTACAAGTGAAGAAGAAGGTCACTATAAATTTAAGACCTCGGATACTGAAGAAAAGAACTCTTGCCTGCACAATCTTGCTATTGTTGTAATATTCAACTGATCTTAAACTGTCATATTCTCACCCATAGTGAGTTAAGAAGATCAACCATTAAATCTTTGTTAGAGTTAGAGTTTTATTTGCTTATACTAACTATGGGGTTTTGATGTTGCTTTTGTTAAAGTCTTTAAAAAAAAAGGATCTTTGTCTCTGTGTGTGCTTCTGTTTCATATCTTTGAGTGCAAAAATTGTTTTCACGGTTGTTTTCAAAAATTATTAACAAACACAATTCAACCCCCTTCCTAGCCAAAAAAATTTGTGTTGACCGAACCCTAACTCTATATGGGTTAGATGGTTTTGTTTCAATTTTTGACTCATTACAATTGTTTTAGTCTTTCTAATACTCTAGGATCATTGATCCAAAAGCTTGAGAACTTTTGAAATCCATAGCCAATTTACCTTTTAAAGACCGAACCCTAATCATAATTGGTTAGATGAATTTTTCTTCAATGTTTAACTTGTTGTGTTGTTTGTTGTGAAGGATAAGTTATTAGCTATCTTATTGAGTTGCGAGGAGGAACCGAAAAATCAAAAAGACACTTCGAGGAGAAAACTAAAACTTCAAGAGTTAAGGGGAGTTTACCTGAGGGGTTTTTGATAGCTACATGCTATCTGTGGGTTGTCTGTATAATTGTTTGTAGTAATATCGTGTTGTTTGAATTATTTATTACGTGTAAATTTAAGTAGTTTATGTGAGTTATGTTGTTGATATGGCTTATGTGATGTATGTTATAATTGTGGTGTATGTTATAACTGAGATCCATTTTATAACTGTAATGTATGGATTTGTTGTTGTTGAGTGATTGACTGAGAAGCAAGACAATGGTCAGTGCTCAATTAAAATTTAAGATAAAAGCTTGAAGAGATATTAAAGTGATTTAATTTGTGGAATTAGAAGAAAATGTTGAAAGTGATATTATTTAATAATATTTTGGTGAAAGAATAGTCAATGAGTGACAAAGGAAGATTAAACCGTGAGAAAAATTCACTTACGTTAAATTTTCCAAAATAAATTCAAAAATAAAATAAAAATTTATTTCAAGTAGTTAAGTTTCAAAAATAATTTTATATTGATGTTGGAAAAACTTTTGTAAAAGAAAAGTCTTTGGGTTATAAATGATTTTATTTGATAAACAAAGAGTAATTCGTAAAAGAATTTTACAAATGAGACTATGAAAAAACAGTTTTATTATTTTGGACAGAAATAGGTCAAGAATGATTTTTTTAAAGATTTGATGTTTTTCGGAAAAGAGATTTCAAGAGGAAAGGAATTTGAGAAAAATGAATTTCTCTACAATTTAACGTTTTGTAAACGAATTTCAAAACGAAAAAGATTTTCTGCAAAAGAGTTTTCTTTTACTCAAAGAAAAATAATCCCGATAAACTTGGATAAGTTTTAGAAGTTTTGTTTTGTACTTGTTGTTTCACAGTAACGAAAATGATGTTCAAGAAGAAAAGTGAACCTAGTAGCCTAGACGTCGGATTCTAGTGTTCTAGGGGAAAACACGTAGATCATTGATCCGTGTTAGTTGTTGTGGTCTTTATGTCCCGTAAAAGATGTTGTTGACTTTATGTCCTGTAAATGATGTGGTAAACTTTATGTTCCATATCTCACGAACCTAAGACTGGTGCATCGGTCTAGGGCTTCGTGATTGAGCACTCGTACTGCTTGTCCTGTGTTGCAGATAAAAAGACTTAATGTTTAATTAAGAATGGTTGTGAGCCTTTGACCCTCGACAAGGAAAGAATAAACAAAAAAGAAAAGTGACGTGAATAAAAGTTTTACATGCATTATTTGGCAGACGTGCCTGTGTTGACCATTGTTCCTTGATGGACAATTTGCCATGTAAAGTTGACCATTGTGCATTGATGGACAATGTGCCATGTAAAGTTGACCATTGTGCCTTAATGGACAATGTGCCATGTATAGTTGACCAGTGTGCCTTGTGTTGGACAATGTGCCATGTATTGTTGACCATTGTGCCTTGTGTTTGATGAGACACCCCGTTGTGCCCCATTGTATTATTAAATTAACACCTTATTATTTATTTACTTAATCGCACGCTTATCGTTGGAAATACGTAAAAATTAAAACTTAATTAATAATCATATAACTTCTAAAAATATAAAACACTCCAAAGTTATATTACATAAAAGCACACATAATAATTTTACACAACATTGTTTAGGGTATCCTTTTAGTAGGATCCCGCACAGGTACTTATTTATACAAACTGCTTATAACTAGTGGAAAATAAAAATGTCTTATATGACTCACTGGCCCTAAACTTACTACACTATCTTATTAGGATCAGTAGGTTGTTCTACAGCGTCATCTTCATACGGAATGTCATTCAACTCCTCAACAACCTCCTGTCTCGTATAGGGTTCCTTCCATCTCCTCAGCAACATATTCCTCCAACTGGTCTTCTAACGTAATAAAGTAGACATACACAAAAATACAGAAATAGGGAGATAAGAAACAGATCTATCATCATAAGCAGAAAATATTCATAGCATATAATACAATAATAGTCACAAACATGCATCACTCACAATTTACAATCATCCATACTTTATAACGTCATCCTCTACCCTCCAACTCATGCAACTAAACCTTTATGCTGACGTGGCCATTGCTAATCCTGTCACACATCCATCGTTAGGAATGTTAGTCAGTCTTCCAAGTGACACGTTCCCAACGCCGGTGCACATTCTCATCCATGGTGAGAATGCTCATGCAAAGCAATGACACTATAGTTGCACAAAGACCGCTTGCACACCCTGGTTTTCTCTCTCATCTCTATCAAGGGTGCTCATGCATAGCAATGACGCTATAGTTGCACAACTTAACTTAATTTGGAACGGTCCACGAGAACGCCTGACCTCGTGGTATCTCAAATACACGGTTATGAACAACAATGCAATATATGATTCTCACTGACTTTTATCAATAACAACCTAGTGCCTCAAGCTTTCCTCATAACCTCCACTAACATTCTAAATCACATCACTTCTATAAAATAATAGTTAGGCACCTCTAATTTATATTCAAGCTCTCACCCCAAACAAAATACCTCCGAGCAACATATATCTTCACTTAAAATTTAACTAAGCAATTTATCAAAACAGCAGATCATGCATAACACAAGAATCAATAAAATATTCAAACATCAAAACAAAACGTCACATGCAAAGAGAGTACCTCAACCAAGTGTATCACAAATAGTCAATAATAAATAATCCAGCCATCCTCAACATTATAAAATTAACCTAAGGTGATAAACCTACAATTCCCCAAATCGTCATTGGTAAAACGGAAAAGTTTCCAATGCGATTTTGGTATTGTTGATTACTCAACCACTAGTAGGGTTTAGGTCGCCCTACACCATTATTATAAATTATATACTACTTATTGGTTCCGACGATGGAATGGTTCTTTCTCCCACTTAAGTTACCACCGAAACATGAAATCGATGATCCTTGATATCCCGCCACGAGTTACCAAAACCACCTTCAACCAAATCAATAAATTAACAAATTAATCAAACAAATCTAAATATGACCATATGGTTCTAGGTTCGGCCAAGTCATAAAAATAAGGCTAGGGTTACTTTCTTAATCCAATCTTTTAGATACTAATTTCCAAAGTATTAACTAGCATAGATTAAGTGTTAATAGTTAAGATTGTAAAACAAAATCCTTTAACCAACTAGGTTAGGGTTTTGGCCTCAATGAGCAAAATAGGTTAGAAATTGTTTTTGATTACAAGCTCTTGGATTTAAGCTATGCAAGTATTATAGGACTTAAATCAAGTACTAACTTTCAAAACAAACAACAAAACACCAAACCTATTTTCCTACATAGGTCCGGCCATTAATGGTTAATAGGGAAGAAAAATGACTTTGATCACATGCTTTTGGATAACGAAAATAGTAATCATATCTAGATCATAGAAATTGGTTTCACATTTTTATGAATTTTCTACAATTTTCTAGAATTATTTAAAGTTCTAGATCTAGGAATGGAAAAATATGATTCATGGCATAAACATGAGAAATACATGAAGATGAAAGCTTAGATGATAAAGGAGATGAGATTTTACCTCTTGAAGATTGAAGAAATGAAGAAAATGATCAACCTTCACTAAGTTGAAAACTGGGCAGCTTGAGGGTGTGATGGTATTGTGAGTGTATCCCACAATATACTCATCCAAAAATCACAAACTTTGGCTTGGTATAAATATAATAATAAAAGGAACAACTTTTGTGTTGAAGGTTTCATTTGGTTCAGATCATAAAGGGGATGAAAAGGGGCTTTTTTATGCTGTTTCGTGTGTTGCTAAGAATTCTGGGCAGTTTCGGTATTTTGAGCATATCTCCCAATCTACTTATCCGTTTTTGATGATCTTTAGATTTTTCAAAATAAGAGAGAAAGCGGAACAACTTTTATGTTGAGAGTTTTTCTATTTTCAGAAAGGAAGAGGGTCATATTTTCGGTGGAGATTTGGTGTTCTTATGAGTTTTGTAGCTTAGAGAAAATGGAGAAAACTTGGTGAGGAAGATGAAGAGAATGAAGGTGTGAGTGAAGGGGCTGAGGTTTTGTGGTATATATAGGCTATATCTTAGGCCTTGTTTAGTTTATTAGATGTTGGATTAATAGCTTTTGTGATTATTTAATTAATATAAGCTTAACCATAGTTAATAATTAACTTAACAAGCGTTACTTTGCTAACTATGGTTAATAAATATGTGGCTTACATTTAGTGGAGGGTGTGGTTGATTTTAGACCACACAAACTAACCATGGTTCCTTAACCATGGTTAAAATCTAACTTTGGTTAGGTTAAGCTAAAAGGGCATTTTGGTCATTTCACCTAAATTTACATTTAATGCTTCATAAATGCTTGGTGAGTCATGGTGGTGACTCACCCCATAATTCAACACCTCTGGTGTCCGGTTTTGCCTCTGCACCACCCTTCTTGACTCCGTTCTGCCTCCTATTAGGGTTTTACGCCCGTATAAAAGTAAAATATTTCATTTTTGATTGAAAATTTTCAAACTAAACATACTCATGGGAAATATGATTTAAACATAAACCATTTCTATCACGAGTCAAAATTAGGTTTTCTGATCATTAAAATCTTACTGTCAGTGAAAGCACTAACCGTTTTCTGTTCGAACTTTCACCAAAATTCGTCTGAATAAACATAATATTTTATTTCTGATCAGAAATTTGGAAAGTAGAATTCCTCAAGGACAAATTATAAAAAAAATCTACAATTTTCAGTTTCGGGTCAAATTAGGGTTTTTTGCAGGTATAAAATTATACTGTCAGTAAAAAACGCAGATCGGGCTCCGTCTGAATTTTCAACCCAAAATTTCACCGTAGCTTTCTACCATAAGAGAGACTTTTCTAACTCTCAGATTAAAATATAATTAATTATATTTTAACCGGTTAAACAGCGTAATTAAAAAATCAGGCTGTTAAATTTGACAATGTGCCATGTATAGTTGACCATTATTCCTTTATTGGACAATGTACCATGTATTATCGAGCCTGATCTACTCAATGAAAGAAATTTGGGATCTCCAGAGATTAGATATCAAAGTTAGAGGATGAATATTGAAGTGTCGTGCTTTTTTATAAATGACGATGACAGTCGGGTATGAATCTTGATAAATTATTATATTTGTTTTAGAGAATTGTCATATGTTGTGGATATATGCATATGTTGTTATTGTGTGTCGCGCATGTGGTTATCATGTTGAAACTCATTTGTCAGTATCTCACCCTTGTGTATTTCTTATTGGGTTTCTACTGTGTTTTTTATATATATGGGTACAGATGGATCACGAGGAGAATGCTGATGACAGTGGTGCATGGGTGATTAACCCCGGGGCCCGTAGCGCCACGTACACTGGCCCAGTGCGTACAATTACTTGTATTTTTGGCGGCAGGACCACAGTGACGTTCCCACAGCGTGGAGACTGTAGAGGTTTCACTACCTCCGATTTGCTCATTTTGCAGTACCTAGTGGCGCAGGGAGATTTGGAGCATCATCCTCCACACGTTCAGCCACTACACGAGGCAGCACCATTGTCACCTCCCGCACCAATTTTACTTGTTCCGGAGGTTGACGAGGGGGTAGAGAAGGATCCTCAGGAGGACTTAGAGGAGGGTCCTGCGTATCATCCTCCTGAGGATGGTGTTGTTATCGCTTTTTACCAAACTGGGTTCGTGTTAGAAACTATTTACCAGTTTAGGGTTGTTCTGAAACTATTTACCAATGGGGGGTCCTTTTGGACACGTGGCATATTTTATTTTTTTTCACTCTGACGGGTCAAAGGCGCCAGTCAGACGGGCGCCTACCAGTATAAGAGGTATAAAAAAATAATAACAATAATAATTTACACCAATAAATATTAATCAATTATTACAGTAGTAAAAAAAATTTACCTTGTAATAGCATTCATGTCATCGTTACTCCCTATACTTAAAGTATAATTTTTTTGGTAGCAGTGTTCCTTCTAAATTGCAGGTAACTTTCTTTTAAGTCTTACAAGATAATTTTTTTTACTGCTGTAATAATTGATGAATGTTTATTGGTGTAAATTGTTATTGCTATTATTTTTTGGTCAAAGTAATCTTTTGGTCTCTATACGTGACACTGATTTTCAATTTGGTCCCTATACGTAAAAAATTATCAATTTGGTCCATATACGTGACACTGGTTTTCAGTTTGGTCCTCACACCTAATTGGTCCCTATATAAGAGGGACCAAATTGTAAATTATTATCACATGTAGGGACCAAATTGAAAATAATTGTCACATGTAAGGACCGATTTCAAATTTTTTTTGTTGAATTGGTCCCTACATGTGACAATAATTTGCAATTTGGTCCTCTTATATAGGGACCAATTAGCGGTGAGGACCAAATTGAAAATCAATGTCACGTATAGGGACCAAATTGATAAATTTTTACGTATAGGGACCAAATTGAAAATCAATGTCACGTATAGGGACCAAAACATTACTTTATAACCTTATTTTTTTATGACTCTTGTGATATTATTTGCTACTTATTATTATGGGATTTTTTTTATTGCCTCTTGTTGTTTTAAATGGCTTTTTGACCAAAATGGGTTTCTTTTAGAAACTATTTATCAGTGGCAAGTAGCAAATAACAATGACAAGTAGCAAATAATATCAAAAGAGGCATAAAAAAATAATAGCAATAACAATTTATACCAATAAATATTAATCAATTATTACAGTAGTAAAAAAAATTACCTTGTAAGACTTAAAAGAAAGTTACCTGCAATTTAGAAGGAACACTGCTACAAAAAAAATTATACTATAAGTGTAACACCCCGATTTTCGCTGCTTTGTAATATCGGTAATAAATATATAAATATATATTTTTATCCAGGACTTAGAAAATGATTTTGGATAAACCAAGGTCATTTCCATGTTATACTTATTATCATAAGGTTACGGGGAAGTTTTTGGTTGAAAATTCAGATGAAAACCGGTTTGCCGTTTTCTACATTTTCACTGACAGTAAAAGTTTACTTCTCAGAAAATCTAATTTTAATTCGTGAACGAAGTGAAAAATGTTTTTATCGTATTTACTACGATACTGGAAGTTTTGAAAATTTTAGTGAAAAAATTAAAATATTATATTTGCTGCGGGCGAATACGTCGAGATTATCTCTAGGAAAAACCTGCGTCAGATGAACCAAGGAGTCGGCAACGAGGCTGAGGTGACGGATTTCACTGATGTGACAAGCATTTATGACGAGCTTATCCGCGTCATAATGGCCATAATGACGCATTTATGACAAAGGAATATTTTGCCTGGAAAGGACGATTTTACCCTTGGCTCTTCATGAAAATTACAAGCCATGCCAATGAGAATTTTGACCAAATCAACCCAAACCTCACGGCTCCTTCCTCCATTCCAAGCACTTGGACATCACTTTTCCTAAGCCATAAATGAGCAATTATGTTAAGTGGATGAGTTATAAGGCAAACTCATTCTCTCATCAATCACCCGAAACTGGCACGAAACTCTGACCAATTATACTCTGAATCTCGTAAAACTTTCAACATGAAAGTTGTTCATCTTTCTCTCTTCTTTCCAACGACATAAAGATCATCCAAAACGGACAAGTATGTTGAGAGATATGCCCAAATTACTAAAAATGTTCTAAATCCTCATCATGTTCATCTTTCTCTCTAAGTTTCTCAAGAACACTTAAGAACACCATGAGAAATTTGTGAAGAACATCATCAAGATCATCCTTGATGACAACCAAATGGTGAGGTTGCCTTTGATGATCTTTTTTTGGTTGAATTTTAACAATTAATTTGCGGAACAATTTTTGAGATTAAAATAAAGGGAAGAAAAGAAACAAATGGATGGAGAATAGAGATGGTGATGGCGCCACAAACTAGAGAGTTTGATAAGCCAAGGTGAGGATCGCCACAAGGGTCTTTGATGCAAACCAAGAATGATGTCCAATTTAAGGCCAAATTAGTTTTGATGAAAATTTTATTTTCGTTTGTAATGAACCCATATTCTTGTTTGGGCTGTATCTTGAGCTAAAAATCTCCGACTGATACGTTCTTTGATGCGTTGGAAAGATGAGGAGATTATCTACAAATCATATTTCAAGCCTCTTGACCAGATTCAGCTTATATCATGACGAAAATATTGTTTTCAGTTTTTACACGAATTTGGAAGCTTAGTTGGGAGGAATCTTTTGGCTTGCATACCTCAAGTAACTCCTTTTAAAATTATTAGTCTTTTATGTAAATTATGGAGGGAATCTTTGGCATTAAATTTTAATTGATTATGGGAGGATTACACTTTTAATATGAGAAGCAAGTGTAATCACCACATAATTAGGGGGGAATGAAAAGTCAAGATGAGTGATTTTAGGCCAATTAACGCGTGATCTTAGGCCAGCTCTCTATATGTAAGACGCCCCTAAACACATGAATGATAACTTTGATGTTCAATTTGGTTTTTACCAATTGTGAGAGTGTTTTCTCTCTTGGGTTCTTTTTCGAACCGACCCCTTTGATCTTATCAAGAGTCCAAGACCCTTGTGGCGATCCTCACCTTGGCTTATCAAATCCCCTTGGAATTGTGGCGCCATTCTCATCGCTTACCTTCATCCATTTGCTTATTTTCTTCTTCTTCTATAATTTTTTTTGTCACTCAAGGATAGATCCGAAAATCTACATGCTCCTTTTTAGGATCATATCATTTGGTATCTAGAGCCATCCTTCCTAGAGTGACTTTTGATTTTGTTTTTCAATTTTTCCGGAATTTTGAATTTTTTTCTTAGTGGGTTCTTTATGGAGTCACTAATGAAGAAAAAATGATGCCAAGCAAAGGGAGAATATTTTCTATTCTAGATGCTATGTGAAGGACAAGATATGTAGCTTGGTCATTGATAGAAGGGGATACGTTAACCTAGCTAGTACCACCATGGTGCAAAAGTTAGGACTTCCTCTTATAGAGCATCCACAAAAAGTATGTCATTTGGAGCATCCCGGAGTTTAGTGATCTCGGTGACGTAATGGTGAACAAACAAGTACGAGTATCATTCCGGATTGGGAGATATGAAGACGAGGTGTTATGTGATGTGGTGCCCATGGAAACGAGGCACTTGTTACTTGGCCGTCCTTGGAGGGTTGAACGACAAGCGAGATATGATGCCGACAACAACAAGTACTCATTTGTATTTAATAATCGCAAAATTACTCTTAGACCACTGTCTCCAAAACAAGTGTGTGAAGATCAAATGCACTTGAAAGGAGAGAGTGAGAAAAAACAAATGAGTGAGGAAAAAATAACGGAAGAGGGTTCGGTGAATAAGGAAAAAGAAAAATGTGAGAGCAAAAAAGAAAGTGAGGAGGAAAAAGAAAACGTGAATACTTGTTTTGATGTTATTCCTAATTCTTCACCTAGCTTTGTTGATTCTCTTTCGAATGGAATCGAGTTTGTTCCTCCAAAGGAAGCTTGCAAGACATTCAATGAAATTGAAGATTTGATTCCAAAGGAAGCTTGCAAGACAACCGATGTAATTAAAGATTTAATCCCAAAGGAAGTACCCCATGTTTTGGAAACATGCATGGCCTCCCAAAGGTATGTTGTTCATTTGATTCAGAATCACAACAATCTTGAGGAATGTGTTGGGATGTTGATTGTACAAGATGGAAATGTGTTATGCCTACTTGCTACATTTGATGATTTCTATCAAATTCCATTCGATCCCGAAGGATAAAGAAGACTCCTTAAGGCAATAAATTCGAGGTCGAATTCTCTTCAAGAGGGAGGGAATGATGCAAACCAAGAATGATGTCCAATTTAAGGCCAAATTAGTTTTGATAAAAATTTTATTTTCGTTTATAATGAACCCGTATTCTTGTTTGGGCTGTATCTTGAGCTAAAAATATCCGATTGATACGTTCTTTGATGCGTTGGAAAGCTGAGGAGATTATCTACAAATCATATTTCAAGCCTGTTGACCAGATTCGGCTTATATCATGACGAAAATATTGTTTTCAGTTTTACACGAATTTGGAAGCTTAGTTGGGAGGAATCTTTTGGCTTGCATGCCTCAAGTAACTCATTTTAAAATTATTAGTCTTTTATGTAAATTATGGAGGGAATCTTTGGCATTAAATTGTAATTGATTATGGGAGGATTACACTTTTAATATGAGAAGCAAGTGTAATCACCACATAATTAGGGGGGAATTAAAAGTCAAGATGAGTGATTTTAGGCCAATTAACGCGTGATCTTAGGCCAACTCTCTATATGTAAGACGCCCCTAAACACATGAATGATAACTTTGATGTTCAATTTGGTTTTTACCAATTGTGAGAGTGTTTTCTCTCTTGGGTTCTTTTTCGAACCAACCCCTTTGATCTTATCAAGAGTCCAAGACCCTTGTGGCGATCCTCACCTTGGCTTATCAAATCCCCTTGGAATTGTGGCGCCATTCTCATCCCTTACCTTCATCCATTTGCTTATTTTCTTCTTCTTCTTGAATTTTTCTTTGTCACTGAAGGATAGATCCGAAAATTTACATGCTCCTTTTAGGATCATATCAATCCTTTTCTTTGATAATCAAGAGGTAGTCTCTCTTAATCTTGATATTCTAAGCTTTTCTCTTCACAAGATTCTTGATTTTATGCCTTTAATCATCATGTTCTTCATAAGATTCAAAGTTCATGAAGCTAACTTCAAAAATTCATAACTAATTCTAGAAAAATCCTTTTGACATGAAACCAATTGCTATGATCTCATAATCATCTCTATTTTCATCATCTAGAAGCATATGATCATGAGAAATTTCTTTCCTTAATTTCTGGACTGGGTCGAATCCATTGAAAAATGATGTTCATGGGTTTTGTTTCATTTTCAAGTCTTGATTCATGATTCAATTTTCTAGTACCTTGATAGTTCTTGTATGTAAGTACATAGAAGATCAAAAATCAAACCCTAACCTATTTGTTTCATAAAGGCCGAAACCCTAGCTATGAATATTTGGTGGATTTTTGATTCAAATGTTGTCTAGTAACACTTTAATCCAACTCTAGGTTTTGTATGTTGGTTAAATCCAAGAGTTGAGAAAATTTTAAAACCTCTAGACAAAAATCTTGAGAAAAAAAGAAACCCTAGTTCTTGGAGCTAGATGAGTTTTAGTCCATGTTCTTGGTTCATAATCTTGGTTTAAGTGCTTATTCATGTTTAAGTTACTTATGGATCATAAATCCCAAAGTTAACAAAATTTTAATTTTCCTAACCTAGAAAAGTTGTTGAAACCGAACCCTAACTTCCATGAGCCAAGTGTGTTGTTGTTTGATTTGATTTATTTTGGTTGCAATTCGTTTGAAGGAAATATCCGAGTTAATTGACCTAAAGCCAACGGAGGAAACCGGATCAAATCGGGAGATTATTTGAAACCGTTAGTTCGAGTCTTCAAGAGGTGAGGGGAGCTTACCTGAGGGATTTTCTCAATAACTATTTGTTTGTAGTGTGGTTTATATGATTTATATGTGGTTGTGGTTATTTGTTTATGTTGTTTACGTTGTGTTATTTATCTGTGTATCGGTGATTGATCTGTTTTTAATTATCTGCAGTAGTATATTATATTTCTATGATGCATGATCTGCCTGGTGATATAATATGGACGATGTTGATGAATGTTTAATGAGAGTCCTGACAGTGTTCATAGAACAACTGATTAATCAGATAAAAACTTTAATAAGCTGTGAAAATTATATTCAACGTTTTATGGGAAATGTTGGAATATAATAGTGAGGGGAAATATTATTTTGGAAAAATAATGAGTTTTGAGAAATATTATTATTTTAATGATTTATTAGTGTAAAAGGAATTTATGAGCCACGGTGAGAGCGTAATCGTGAAATTTTTTTAGTACTGCTAATTTTTACGCAAGAAATTCCGAAATATTATAAAAAGTTATGTTGTGAAATTAATATTTGAAAATACTTTAAAAAAAATAATAATAATAAAATAAAAGTCAAAGTCAAAGTTTGACTTTAAAAACATTTTCTTGGAAAATGATAAACGACGGCAAGTTTCGAAATTATTTACGGTGAAAGTTTAAAAACAGCAGTACTTAACTTAGAAGAGATTTAATCTGAATTGATTTAATTTTTAGAGTTGAAGTTTCATTAAAAGAGTTCTTGATGATTGGACGTTTTATGAAAGAATTTCAAGTAGAAAAGATTTTCTGTAAATGAGTTACCTTAGTGACGTATTTCCGGTAACTTGGATAAGTTGCGGAGATCTTATTTTGGGATTTGTTTTCATAAACGAAAAATGACGTAAACGACGATATGGAACTTAGTAACCGAGACGTCGGGGTACTAGTGTTCTTATGACGTTATAGACTTGGTGTCTAGTAGGTAGACGGTGTGTCTACTTCACGACGTAATAAACGACGGTAAAAGATTTATGATGTTTTCTATTACCACGAACCTAAGACTGATTGCAAGGTTTCGAGTTTCGTGACTAAGCACTCGGACTGCGTGTCCTGTGTTGTTAATGAAAGACTTTAAGACATTGAAAACTACGTTGGTCGTAAGCTTTTGAGCTTTGGCAAAGGAAAGATTACACACGAAGAAAAAGACGAGAACAAAATATTTTATATGCATGCATTGGCAGACGTGCCCACGTTGTCCTATGTCGGATACCTTAATGATAGGGTATTTTGGCTACGAAGTTATGTCGGATACCTTAATGATAGGGTATTTTGGCTACGAAGTTATGTATGATGCCTAAATGATAAGGTATTCATGCTATGTCCTATGTTGGATACCTTAATGATAGGGTATTTTGGCTACGAAGTTATGTCGGATACCTTAATGATAGGGTATTTTGGCTACGAAGTTATGTATGGTGCCTTGGTGAATAAGGTATTCCATGCTATGAAGTATGTATGGTGCTTTGATGAATAAAGTATTTCATGCCACGAAGTGCCTAATATACCTGGCTATCGAGCTTGATCGGCTCATTTGCGCGGTGTTGTGATCTCATGAGATTAGGTGTGAATGTTTAGATGATGTATAGAAGTGTTCATGCATAGTTTTCCAACGTTGATGTTTGGGGTGTGAAACCCATTGATAAACTGTATGCTATAGTATTGATGTTTATGTTGTTATAACATGAAATTGTACATGTGCCTTCTTTTGTGTCACGCATTTAGTTATGGTGATAAATCCATATATTGGTGTCTCACCCTTACAAACATATCAGATTCGTACAAGGGGTATGATCCCTACAAGAAGACGAAGGCTGTCTAGTTCGGGGCATGTTATTACTGCTTCTATCGGTTGTAGTGTCTGTTAGTTACGACCAGCTTAGGTCCTATTGTGTTACATTATGTTTTGAGAATAAACTAATCTGATAATGATCTAGGTGTGAAAACATGCGAGGCAATATAGTTGTATGACTTATATACATTGTGTATTTAAGTGTGATTTGATTACGTTGTTGTGGTTATGAGGTTAAAAGAAAAAGGAAAAAATTTTATCACCATATTTTGAAACGATGAACGTTGAGAAAACATTATTTTTCGAAAGCAACCATCAAATTAAGTTTTATTTTCGCAAACGGGTAACCATGTGATGACCCGAGTTTAGGGTGTCACAATAAGTATAGGGCGTAACGATGACATTAATGATAAAGTATCTATTTAAAACAACAAGAGGCAATAAAAAATCCCATAATAACAAGTAGCAAATAACATCACAAGAGTCATAAAAAAATAATAGCAATAACAATTTACACCAATAAATATTCATCAATTATTACAGTAGTAAAAAAAAATTACCTTGTAAGACTTAAAAGAAAGTTACCTGCAATTTAGAATGAACACTGCTACAAAAAAAATTATACTATAAGTATAGGGAGTAACAATGACATTAATGCTAAAGTATCTATTTAAAACAAGAAGAGGTAATTAAAAAAATCCCATAATAACAAGTAGCAAATAATATCACAAGAGTCATAAAAAAAATAATAGCAATAACAATTTACACCAATAAATATTCATCAATTATTACAGTAGTAAAAAAATTTTACCTTGTAAGAATTAAAAGAAAGTTACCTGCAATTTAGAAGGAACACTGCTACAAAAAAAATTATACTGTAAGTATAGGGAGTAACGATGACATTAATGCTAAAGTATCTATTTAAAACAACAAGAGGCAATAAAAAAAATCCCCTAATAACAAGTAGCAAATAATATCACAAGAGTCATAAAAAAATAATAGCAATAACAATTTACACCAATAAATATTCATCAATTATTACAGTAGTAAAAAAAATTTTACCTTGTAAGAATTAAAAGAAAGTTACCTGTAATTTAGAAGGAACACTACTACAAAAAAAATTATACTATAAGTATAGGGAGTAACGATAACATTAATGCTAAAGTATCTATTTAAAACAACAATAGGCAATAAAAAAAATCCCCTAATAACAAGTAGCAAATAATATCACAAGAGTCATAAAAAATAATAGCAATAACAATTTATACCAATAAATATTCATCAATTATTACAGTAGTAAAAAAAATTTACCTTGTAAGAATTAAAAGAAAGTTACCTACAATTCAGAAGGAACACTGCTACAAAAAAAATTATATTATAAGTATAGGGAAATATGATGACATTAATGCTAAAGTATCTATTTAAAACAACAAGAGGCAATAAAAAAAATCCCCTAATAACAAGTAGCAAATAACATCACAAGAGTCATAAAAAAAAAAATAGCAATAACAATTTACACCAATAAATATTCATCAATTATTACAGTAGTAAAAAAAATTTTACCTTGTAAGAATTAAAAGAAAGTTACCTGTAATTTAGAAGGAACACTACTACAAAAAAAATTATACTATAAGTATAGGGAGTAACGATGACATTAATGCTAAAGTATCTATTTAAAACAACAATAGGCAATAAAAAAAATCCCCTAATAACAAGTAGCAAATAATATCACAAGAGTCATAAAAAAATAATAGCAATAACAATTTATACCAATAAATATTCATCAATTATTACAGTAGTAAAAAAAATTTACCTTGTAAGAATTAAAAGAAAGTTACCTGCAATTCAGAAGGAACACTGCTACAAAAAAAATTATATTATAAGTATAGGGAGATACGATGACATTAATGCTAAAGTATCTATTTAAAACAACAAAAGGCAATAAAAAAATCCCCTAATAACAAGTAGCAAATAACATCACAAGAGTCATAAAAAAATAATAGCAATAACAATTTACATCAATAAATATTCATCAATTATTACAGTAGTAAAAAAAATTTTACCTTGTAAGAATTAAAAGAAAGTTACCTGCAATTCAGAAGGAACACTGCTACAAAAAAAAATTATACTATAAGTATAGGGAGTAACGATGACATTAATGCTAAAGTATCTATTTAAAACAACAAGAGGCAATAAAAAAATCCCCTAATAACAAGTAGCAAATAATATCACAAGAGTCATAAAAAAATAATAGCAATAACAATTTACACCAATAAATATTAATCAATTATTACAGTAGTAAAAAAAATTTTACCTTGTAAGAATTAAAAGAAAGTTACCTGCAATTCAGAAGGAACACTGCTACAAAAAAAAATTATACTATAAGTATAGGGAGTAACGATGACATTAATGCTATTACAAGGTAAAAAAATTTTTTACTATTGTAATAATTGATGAATATTTATTGGTGTAAATTATTATTGTTATTATTTTTTTATACCTCTTATTATTGCTATCAATTATCTTTTCTTTTTTTTTCTTTTTTTTTAATACTGGTAGGCGTCAGTCTTACTGACACCTTTGAAGGCGCCAGTCTGGCTGGCGCCTTTGACCCGTCAGAGTGAAAAAAAAAAAATGCCACGTGTCCAAAAGGACCCCCCATTGGTAAATAATTTCAGAACAATCCTAAACGCGGTAAATAGTTTCTAAAACGAACCCAGTTTGGTCAAAAAGCCTGTTGTTACTAAGGTAGGAGCAGGAGCTGTAGTGTCCTCACCGAATACTCCCCCTGTAGGTGGGGATGACTGCGGTGGTCTCCCCAATGGTTTCCACTAGTACTGACCAGTTGTAGGTTTTGACACAATTTTTGAGGTAGTGGTTTTTGATAGTATGTTTTCTGACTACTAAGAGCCATCGTTTTTTAGTTGTGGTTCTAGACTTACCACTATGTTATAGTTTTGTTGTTTTTATTTACTTTTGTTGTTATCTGTACAAATGGTCTGTACATTAAGGTCCTGATGTAGAAACAGTAAATGATGCATACATAAAAATATGATGATGTATATATGTTTATGATGTTGGTTTATATGTAGAAGAAAATGAAAAAAAATTATCACCATTTTTGAATAAGGATAAGCAACTAGAAAATATTATTTTCTGAAAGTAACCAGCGTTTATTTAAGTTTTTATTTTCTGCAACAAGTTAAACATGTAGCACCCAAGGGGGGTGTTGCATTAGTTGTATCGGAGCTGGTCGAGTCTTTCGGGAATCTTTTGGAATATGTCTGTTGTGTTGATGTTGTGTGATCTCTGATTGAGACTTGGTTGAATTGCTTCTTAGAAGTAATGTGTGTTAACCGGTAAGTTGCGTTTCATTTTCTGGTTGCAGTCTAACTGATTTTGTCTTGTAGGTCAGTTATGGAACCAGAAGGTAGACGTGGACGCGGTTGTGGAAGGGGGCGTAGAGATGGTCGTGTTGACGGCCCTTGTAATTTTGGTGAGAACTATGATGGTGCTGGTGGGATGGACCAGGCAGCAGAAGCTATGGCCAATGTTGCAGCTGCCATTACACTACAAACAACTACTATGGCTGCCCAGAACCAACACGAACAAATCTGAGCTGAGCAAGTTGCTGAGGGCAGAGGTCTGACTGCTTTTTGACATCAGAATCCTCTACAGTTTCATGGGGATGCTGATCCTACGAAGGCTGATTTGTGGATTCAAGAGCTAGAGAAGATTTTTGAACTGACCCATAGCCCTGAAGGAGTGAAAATTGCTTATGCTACTTTTCTGCTCTTGGGAGATGCTGAATACTGGTGGAAGGGCACTAAGCAACTGCTAGAGGCAAACAACCAAGAGATTACTTGGAATGTGTTCTGAAACATGTTTCTGAATAAGTACTTTCCTCAGAGTGCTAGGGCTGAAAAAGAGCAAGAATTTTTGCGTCTTCAACAGAGAGATTTGTCTGTCGAGGAATATGCGGCGAAGTTTGAATCACTCGCCAAGTATTTACGCTTCTTCCAAGTTCACCTAGATAAAGATTGTAAACGTGAGAGGTTCGAGGGAGGTCTGCGTTTTGAAATCAAGGAGTTGGTGCTACCACTTGAAATTCGTAATTTTCAAGCTTTGGTAGAAAAATGTAGGAAAGTGGAACAGATGAGGAAGGGAAGAGATAATACAGGGAATTTCGGAGGAACATCTCGATTACATATTTCCGACCACCAGGAAATAATCAGAGCCAGCAAGCATACTGTCTCGTTGCTTCCGCATCAGGTAGTGGAGGCGAAAGGAACCAAAGTCAAGGCCAAGTCCGAAAATGTTACAAATGTGGGGATCCAAATCACATGGATTCAAACTCTAAGGATCTCATCCAAGCTAGTTGTGATATAACTGGTAATCTTTTAACTGTACTATTTGATTCAGGTGCAACACATTCTTTTATTGCGATGGATTGTGTGAGACATTTGAAATTGCATGTTTCTTCTCTATAGTATGATTCGATTGTTTCAACCCCAACTGATGAACCAGTTATCGTAAATTCTATATGTCTGAACTGTCCTTTTGTAAATCAGGATAGACATTTTCTTGTTAACCTGATATGTTTGTCTTTAATACAATTACATGTGATTTTAGGCATGGATTCGTTATCTTCCAACCATATCCTTTTAGATTGCACTTATAAAACTTTAGTTTTTACTAATCCTGATATTTATGGATCTTTATCTGCCAACCAAGTAAGAACTTTTTTGAAAGATAGAGACTAGGGATACTTGCTTTTATCTAGCTTAGAAGTCGAGGGGGAGATCGATTTGAGTACGATGCCTGTAGTGAGAGAGTTTGCCGCCAGTAAGAGATATCGAGTTCTCCATCGACTTAGTTCCAGGAGCTGGTCCGATTTCAATCGCTCCATTCAGATGTCACCTACAGAGCTTGCTGAGTTTAAAGCTCAATTGGAGGACCTTTTGTGGAAACAGTTTATACGACCGAGTGTTTCCCCATGGGGAGCACCGGTTCTTTTAGTAAGAAAGAAAGGCGGAGGTTCGAGACACTGCGTGGATTTTTGACAACTCAACAAAGTGACAATCCAGAATAAGTACCCTCTACCACGCATAGACGATCTGATGGATCAACTGAGAGGAGTTGTTGTATTCTCAAAGATTGATTTTAGGATGAGTTATCATCAGATTAGGGTAAAGAGTGAAGATATACCAAATACTGCGTTCAAAACTCGTTATGGACATTATGAGAATCTCGTAATGCCTTTTGGAGGGACGAATGCACCTTTTATCTTCATGGACTACATGAATTGGATTTTTCATCCGTTCCTTGATAAGTTCATTGTCGTGTTCATCGATGACATTCTCATTTACTCTAAGAGTCATGAAGAACATGAGGAACATTTGCAACAAGTTCTAAAAATCCTACGCGAGAAGGTGTTGTATGCAAAACTTTCCAAGTGTGAGTTTTGGCTTAAAGAAGTGGAATTTTTAGGACATGTGATTACCGAGTAAGGAATTGTTGTCGATCTTGCAAAAGTAGAAGTAGTACTTTTTTGGGAAAGACCAAAGACGGTGACAGAGATTCGAAGCTTTGTTGGTCTAGCCGGTTATTATAGGAGGTTTATTGAAGGTTTTTCCAAGATAGTAGTTCCGTTGACTCAACTTACTAGGAATGATCAACCTTTTGTGTGGACGGACAAATGCGAGGAAAGTTTCCAAAAGATAAAGGAACGTCTGACAACCTTGCCAGTATTAATACTTCCTGAACCAAATGAACCCAATGAAGTATATTGTGATGCTTCACATGAAGGTTTAGGTTGTGTATTAATGCAACATCAAAAAGTTGTAGCTTACGCGTCACGTCAGTTAAAGACTCATTATAAAAATTATCTGACGCATGATTTGGAGTTAGCTGCTTTGGTTTTTGCACTAAAGATATGGAGACACCACTTGATTGGAGCTAACTTTGATGTCTTTAGTGACCACAAAAGTCTAAAATACCTATTTAATCAAAAGCTTGTAAGAGCAAACGTTGGAAAGGTGAACGTTGTAGCTCGCACTTAGCCAGAAAGTCATTCATATCTCAGCTATGCTGGTAAAGGAACTCGAATTGATTGAAAAGTTTTGTGATCTCAATTTGATTATGGAAGTAAGTCAAAAGAAGATCAGTTTAGGAATGATCAAGATTTCTAGTGGATTAATGGAAGAGATCAGAGAACAAAAAATTGTTAATGAATATCTTAAAAAGAAAAGAGAATTAATGGAACAAGGAAAAGCTATAGAATTTTTATTTTGGGATCAGATCACATCTTAAGGTGCAATGGACGAGCCTGTGTACTTGACAAAGATTTTGGTGGCCAGGCATGAAAAATCAAGTCGCGGAGTACGTTGCATCATGTCTGACTTGTCAGAAAGCAAAGGTAGAACATCAACGACCTAGAGGAATGCTTACATCGTTAGATGTACCTGAATGGAAGTGGGATAGCATATCAATGGATTTTATGGTAAGTTTGCCACGAACTTCTAAAGGTTTTGATTCAATTTGGGTGAGATTGACAGGTTAACGAAATCAGCACATTTCTTACCTGTTAAGATCAATTACACTGTGGAAAAGTTGACCGATGTTTATATCAAATAAGTTATTAGACTTTACGAAGTACCTTCAAGTATTGTTTCAGATCGAGATCCGAAGTTTACTTCATGTTTTTGGGGGAAGTTTACATCAAGCATCGGGAACCAAGTTACGGTTAAGTTCATCGTATCATCCTCAGACCGATGGACCAACGGAAAGAACGATTCAATCGTTAGAAGACTTGCTGAGAGCATGTGTCTTAGACCATCGTGGAAGTTGGGATGATCTTTTGCCGGTTATCGAATTCACGTATAATAACAATTTTCATTCAAGTATAGGGATGACGCCCTATGAGGTTCTGTATGGGAGAAAATATCAAACACCTTTATGTTGGTACCAAGATGGAGAAAAGCTTGATTTTAGGTCCCGAAATCGTGCAGCAAACAATGGAAAAGGTTAAACAAATCCGTGAAAAGATGAAACGGCACAAAGTAGGCAGAAGAGTTAATCTGGTCGAAGAAGACGACCTCTTGAATTTCAAGAAGGTGAACATGTATTTCTGAGAGTCACACCCACGACTAGGGTAGGTAGAGATATAAAGTTCAGAAAACTCACTCCAAAATTCATTGGACCTTACCAAATTCTTCGTCGTATTGGTCCAGTAGCCTACCAAATTGCTTTACCACCATTTCTTTCAAACATTCATGATGTTTTCCATGTCTCACAATTAAGAAAGTACTTTCCTGATCAATCACATGTAATTGAACTTGATGTAGTACAATTAAAAGAAAACTTGTCTTATGAGACTTCGCCTGTACGAATCGAGGATAAGATGATCAAACAGCTTAGGGTAAACAAATTTCCTTAGTCAAGGTTATTTAGGATGAGACAACCGGAGAGGCAACATGGGAAGCTGAGGACCAGATGAGATTACAATATCCTGATCTTTTTCCAGGTGGGAAATTTCGTGGACAAATTTTTTTTTTAGCGGGGTAGTAATGTTACACCCTGATTTTTACTGCTTTCTAATAACATGTATATAATATATATATATATATATATATATATATATAAATGTTTATATTTTTATACAAGACTTAGAAAATGATTTTGGATAAACCAAAATCTTATTTAGACTCTACTTAATAGTAGAAGGTTACGGTTAAATTTTGGGTTGAAAATTCAGACGAAACCCGATCTACGTTTTCACTGACAGTAAGATTTTACTGATCAGAAAACCTATTTTTGACTCGTGAACAAAACGGTTTAAGTTTATATTGTATTTGCAACGATATTGGATTTTTTTGAAAATTATCGCGTAAAGATGAAATATTATATTTTATACGGGAGAAATCTTCAAAGAAAACGTGCGTAAAACCTAAGTCGGGTAAACGACGAAGCCAGATACGGAGCTGAGGTGACTGGAATGACTTAGGTGACTGACATTATGAGCATTATTGCAACCCTATCCAAGTCATAATGAGCTTTAAATATCTAGATATTATTAGGGGTGAAAAGACCATTTTATCCTTGGTTTTTAAGTGAAATTACAAGCTTGTCCCTAAGTCATTTTTGACCAAACTACCCTCACCCCACAAGGCTACCCACCCCTTCACACAACACTTAGGCATTTTTCAATTTCACTTCATCTTTTTTAACACCTTTCTCTCCAAAAACATAGAAACTCCATTGTTGATTCTTGAAGAACCTTGATCATTCCCTTCACTTTTTCTCCATCAACAAGAGGTAAACCCTCATCTTTCATGATCATGATGCCTTCATCTTCATTCATTTCATCTAAATCATGTCAAAAACACCATGTTACAATTTCTAGGGTTTTTCTTCAAAAACTTCTAGAAAATCGTAGAAAAATACTTTTAATGTGAAACCAATTTATATGAACTCTCTAAGACTCCTATATTGATTATCTAAAGTCATGGAAGCAAAAGAAATTTCCTCCATATTATTCTTATGATGCCTGAATCTAGTCCTAGATGGATTGGATGAGTTTGTTTCAAATTTTTGTCATGTGACACTTGATTTAATCTCTCTAGTACTTCTACTTACTAAAATCCAAGAGATTGAAATCAAATAAATTTCCTAGTCAAAAAATATTTGTGTTGGCCGAACCTAACTCTATATGGGTTAGATGGTTTTGTTTCAATTTTTGACTCATTTCAATTGTTTTAGTCATTCTAATACTCTAGGATCATTGATCCAAAAGCTTGAGAATTTTTGAAATCCCTAGCCTATTTACCTCATAAAGACCGAAACCTAATCATAATTGGTTAGATGAATTTTTCTTCAATGTTTAACTTGTTGTGTTGTTTGTTGTGAAGGGTAAGTTATTAGTTATCGTATTGAGTTGTGAGGAGGAACTGAAAAATCAAAGAGACGCGTCGAGGAGGAAACTGAAACTTCAAGAGCTAAGGGGAGTTTGCCTGAGGGCTTTTTGATAGCTACATGCTATATGTGGGTTGTCTGTATAATTGTTTGTAGTAATATCGTGTTGCTTGAATTATTTATTACGTGTAGATTTAAGTAGTTTATGTGAGTTATGTCGTTGATATGGCTTATGTGATGTATGTTATAATTGTGGTGTATGTTATAACTGAGATCCATTTTATAACTGTAATGTATGGATTTACTGTTGTTGAGTGATCGACTAAGAAGCAAGACAATGGTCAGTGCTCAATTAAAATTTAAGATAAAAGCTTGAAAGGCTTGAAGAGATATTAAAGTGATTTAATTTGTGGAATTAGAAGAAAATGTTGAAAGTGATATTATTTAATAATATTTTGGTGAAAGAATAGTCAATGAGTGACAGTGAGGACGAAACCATAAAAAAATTCACTTAGGTAATTTTTCCAAAATAAATTCAAAAATAAAATAAAAAGTAATTTCAAGTAGTTAAGTTTCAAAAATAATGTAATATTGATGTTGGAAAAACTTTTTGTAAAAGAAAAGTCATTTGGGTTATAAATGATTTTATTTGCAAAACAAAGAGTAATTAAGAAAAGAATTTTACAGCGAGACTATGAAAAACAGTTTTATTATTTTGGATAGAAATAGGTCAGGAATGATTATTTTAAAGAAGTGATGTTTTTCGGAAAAGATATTTCAAGAGGAAAGGAACTTGAGAAAAATGAATTTCTCTGTGATTTAACGTTTTGTAGACGAATTTCAAAACGGAAAAGATTTTCTGCAAAAGATTTTTCTTTTACTCAGCAAAAATAATTCCGATAAACTTGGATAAGTTTCGGAAGTTTTGTTTTGTATTTCTTGTTTCACAGAACGAAAATGATGTTCAAGAAGAAAAGTGAACCTAGTAGCCGAGACGTCGGGATTCTACTGCTCTGTGGGAAAAACACGTAGATCATTGATCCATGTTAGATGTTATGGTCTTTATGTCCTGTAAAAGATGTTGCGGACTTTATGTCCTGTAAATGATGTGGTAAACTTTATGTTCCATATTTGCGAACCTAAGACTGGTGCATCAGTCTAGGGCTACGTGATTGAGCACTCGGACTGCTTGTCCTGTTTGAGGATGAAAAGACTTAATGTTTAATTAAGAGTGGTCGTGGGCCTTTGAGCCTTGATAAGGAAAGAATAAACGAAAAAGAAAAGTGACGTGAATAAAAGTTTTACATGCATTATTTGGCAGACGTGCCTGTGTTGACCATTGTGCCTTGATGGACAACGTGCCATGTAAAGTTGACCACTGTGCCTTGATGGACAATGTGCCATGTAAAGTTGACCATTGTGCCTTAATGGAAATGTGCCATGTATTGTTGACCATTGTGCCTTATGTTGGACAATGTGTCATGTATTGTTAACCATTGTTCCTTTATTGGACAATGTGCCATGTATTATCGAGCCTGATCTGCTCAACGAAAGAAAGTTGGAATCTCCGAAGATTAGATATCAAAGTTGGAGGATAAATATTGAAGTGTCATGCATTTTTATAATTGACGATGACTGTCGGGTATGAATCCCATTGATAAATTATTATATTTGTTTTGGAGAATTTTCATATGTTATGGATATATGTATATGTTGTTATTGTGTGTCGCGCATGTGGTTATCATGTTGAAACTCATTTGTCGCTATCTCACCCTTGCGTATTTCTTGTTGGGTTTCTACAGTGTTTTATATATATCTGGGTACAGATGGATCCCGAGGAGAATCTGGCGTATTCGGGGATCACGGTGGTGCATGGGTGATTAACACCAGGGCCCGTATCGCCACCTACACTGGCTCGGTGCGTACTATTACTGGTACTTTGGTGGAAGGACCACAGCGACGTTCCCACAACATGGAGACTGTAGAGGTTTTGCTACCTCCAATTTGGTTCATTTTGCAGTACCTAGTGGTGCAGGGAGATTTGGAGCATCATCCTCCACACGTTCAACCACTACACGAGGCAGCGCCATTGTCACCTCCCGCACCGATTGTACTTGTTACGGAGGTTGACGAGGGGATATAGGAGGATCCTCGTGAGGACTTAGAGGAGGGTCCTGAGTATCATCCTCTTGTGGATGGTGTTGTTCTTGAGGTAGTAGCGGGAGCAGTAGTGTCCTCACCGGATACTCCTCCTATAGGTGGGGATGGCTATGGTGGTCTCCCCAATGGTTTCCACTAGTATTGACTAGCTGTAGGTTTTGACTCCATTTTTTAGGTAGTGGTTTTTGATAGTCTGTTTTTTGGCTACTGAGAGCCATCGTTTTTTAGTTGTGGTTCGAGACTTACCGCTATGTTATAGTTGTGTTGTTTTTATTTACTTATGTTGTTATCTGTACAAATGATCTGTACTTATAAAGGTCCTGATGTAGAAACAGTAAATGATGCAAACGTATAAATATAATGATGTATATATGTTTTTGATGTTGGTTTATATGGAGAAGAAAAGAAAAAATTTTATCACCATTTTTCAATAAGGGTAAGCAACTAGAAAATATTATTTTCCGAAAGTAACCGGTATTTATTTAAGTTTTTATTTTCCGTAATGAGTTAACCATGTAGCACCCCAGGGGGGTGTTGCACCCATAATTCCTTTTCCATGACCATAAGCATGCATAGCCTAGTCTGCTTTATGGGATTGTGAGATAGTTAAGTAGCACGGGATCAAATATTCCAAATCATTCACTTCTCCTGTTCTGTTTATATTTTTGTTGGAATTAATTATTTCTTGTATCAGACTTTTTCAGTGGTAAATATCCATTCACATTAAACAACAAATTATGTTCAGGTTGTCTATCTATGGTTTGTTAGTCATTCCTTGATACTCATATTAATTAATAATTTAGTGTCATTTTCTAGTTCAGGTGAGATCAGCGAAATTAGACCAATTAAGAAAGAAGATTACCCCATTGTTCTTTTTTGGAATTACTTGGAATTACATGTTTGAAGTATTAGAAGTGCAACATTAGTCTGTTGTGGGGTACATTATGATTCTGTGTGTGTATTAGCATAACTTCATAATATATGTTACCTTTAAGTGGTTTGGCTTCAGATTTTTTTGTTTTTAGGGTCTTTTCAGTTTACTATGTATTTTGGTCTAGCATTTCCTTTGTTGGTAGATCCAATTTTGCTGAAGTGCTTCATGTGTCTTCCATGATTTCTGCAGTCACTCCATTGTGTCTCATGTTGATATGTATCAGGGTATTGGAAATGGTTTTCCATGAGGAACTGTAGTTACCACTACAAAAATAGCAAGTGTGATGGCCCAGAATATTATTCAATTTGATACTTTTGGTGGGAATGGAAGAGAGCTAGGAAAGAAGGGTCTCACGTTTACTCTTATGTTTCAATGTCTATAACCTTTTTGAGCTTTCATCTTGGGAGTATTCTTTTGAGCATGCTTGTGAGGTTTGGAAACTTGGTTGATGCTTGTTTTGTGTTTGGGAGAATGGAGGAGAGGAACTTGTTCTTTGTGAATGAAGGAAGTTAGCTTAAAAACATCTCAGCAAGCTTTTGATATGGGTTTGTGTGGGAGTGATGAAGTTGTCACAGGGAAACACAAGGAGGGGGGGGGGGGGGGGGGGTTGAATTGTTTTTCTTAACAGTTTTTCGAAAAAGCCTTTTCTCAAACATTTTGCAAGCAAAACAATAAAAACAATACACAAACAGGAAAACCTTTTTAAAGTGTTAACAAACTCAGATCCAAAACCCCACAGTTAGTATAACCAAAAATTGTAAAAGATAAGGGTTAGAAGAATCACACAAGTGTTTTATCCTGGTTCACACTCTTCCAACTAAGAGCTACGTCCAGTCCCTTCTACCTGAAGGTTTTTCTCCACTATAAACCAATAACTTTACAAGTATTCAACACCTCTTCATGCTACAAGTATTCTTTCTCTACCAAGCCTCTTCAGGCTCTAACTCTAACAAAGAGATTTAAGATTTTGATCTATGAACGCACTATGTGTGAGGATATGAAAGTTTAAGATTAGGAGGAATACAACTAAAAATATTCAAATGAAATTTTAACAGTGATTTTGCACGTTGAAAATTTCACAGCATTCAGTTCTTCCTTCTCATGGGGTTGTCTAATATATATATAGACATCTTCTTCTTTTCTTCAACGGTCTTGAGTAAATATCCGTTTAGAGATAGCATTAAATGCTAGGATCCGTTGAGACTGATTTACTTGATATGCTTCATGGAGAAGTGCTCTTGTTTATCAGAGGAATGCTCAAAGTAGCGCTGTCACTTCCCTGTTGTACAGAAGGTTGCTTTCTGACTTTCCTTATTTGTACTTAGTTTACACTTTACAGCAATGTAGTTGTCAGAGTACAAAGGTTTATGTTCTCGATAGTACTGTGTTCTTATTCTCAAGGAACAAAGAGTTTAACAAAGAAGCAGCAAGGGAAAGAGACATATTTTCTCTTGAATTAAATATACAATCATTTGAAATAAATACGTTTAGGCTTAGACGGGTTCACTTTTAATAGCTAGTAGATGCACAGATTTTTGGACGTGCAAAATTAACTTATCAGTAAGACGGGCTGGTCTACTGATACTACGTCTATAGACTCTTGCCTAGCTCCAAGTCTTTGGACTCGCTATACTCAATAGCTCGTCTACTGACGTGTCGTTTAGTGAGACTACTCGTCTATTATCAAGTCTTTGGACTTGGTGTTTTTATGAAGATTATTTTATTGGCTCATCTACTTAACTTTTCTTAGACTTAGATACTCGTCTACAGAAAATTACCATAGCCAAAATTTAAAGACCTCGTCTAGTGGTAACTTCACACACTCGGAATTTTACCAAGAGTTGCAGACTCGTCTAGAGGATCAAAATAGAATCTGATAAGATTCCATACTTTATTTTAAGTTTACCTGACTAGTATTATTCAAGCAGTCCTGCAATCTATAATAAACAAGTTAGATCTTTGACAAAACTTTGCCATACAAATTTAACCTTTTTGTTAACATCAAAAATGAAGAGATTATTTAATCCAAAACCACTTTGGCTCTAACAATCTCCCCCTTTTTGATGATGAAAAAAACTAATTAAATTTGAGTGAGCAAAGTCTAATAGAGCTATAGAGCTCCCCCTAAGACAAAGCATACAAACTTAAAAAAAATAAAACGGATAAGCAGCAACACGTATCATATATATCTTATCATATCAGTTATGCATTTACCCATTTCATAGTATCAGAGCAAAAATAACTTTTAAGACAAAAGCTTATAAGAGCATATAGATATATCAAAATCAGAAATCAGAGTATCAAAGCATATTAAATAGAGGTATGCAACAAGATAATATAAGAATATGCATATGCAAACAGATACTTATAAACAAAAAACTGAATTTTGTATTTATAAATTTGTAAAATTAATTCCCAATCCTTTCTCACCCTTTTTTGTCATCAGACAAAAAGGAAATAGGAGTGGACCATCATTGTCAGTTAAGAAGAGAAAGGAATACTAAGAAGAGGGTGGAGGTGGTTGAGGAGGGTCTTGATTTGGAGGAGGTTGAACAACGAGATTATGACTCTGTTGAAAGCTAATAAGAATGCTCATCATCTTATTAGTTAGAACATTTGTTGGAGCCAAGGCTTCTGCAACTTGTTCCTTTACCTGCTCCTTGACCTCTACTTTTACGTTTGCCTCTACTATTTTTCCTATTATTTCTTCAAGATTTGGTGGCAGTGAAGGTCTTGAGCTTTCAGCTGAATCATGTAGATAATGTTGACCTTGTAGAGTACTGAGAGCTTGAGATTGTTGGGGCTGGTCATGTGGATGTGCAACTGCCAGAGCCAGTGGTTGTGAAGAGTGCTTCCCAAAGGTTTCTTGTCTACTTGCAGACTCAACACTTCTTCTCCCTAAGGTTTAGACGAGCAGCTTCTGTGTTCATATCAGGACCTTCAACAATTATCTCTTCCTCAGTGTGCTTAGTAGAATCTGCAAATGCTTCAAAAGTTTGTGGAGATGGTGCAAGGGTAAAGCACAGGGGTAGGCAAATCGGGAGCCAAATGAACATGGTCTTCTTAAAAGACAGGACTGATCAGAGGAATTTTGAGAGTGTCCTCATGAATGTAAAATCTAACATTAGAGAAACCATACTTTCCTGTAACTGTTGGAGTGTTTCTTTTGTCTTGTTCACTAAGTCCAGGGGATGATGCTTTACTACTGTAGACTTTAATATGACAAGTCCAGAAGCCTCTAGCATCAACATTTGTCCTTTTATCTTCATCTTCATTTTATTTCAGTAAATGCTTCATCATCACTTCATCAATATACGGATCAGGACTAGCTTCAAACAAGGAAGAGCTATCAACAAGCATCTTGTATATGTTTCTTTTGAACTTAGCATCCTTGTCAGGGTTCAGATCAATCATGTTGAGTCTCGGACAGATCCAAGTCTGGTTTCCTTGGTTGAGTGAAATAGCCATGTGGGTGGAACAAAGTTGGCAGCCCTGACATATCTAGGCAGTTCAATTTCAGCCTTCAAGTGTGCATACATGATGTGATCCACAACATCAGTAGCTTTGCCAAACTCTCTTGGGTGAACAAAGTTCTTCCATTTAGTGTTTTTGTCCATGATGAACTTCTTTATGCCATAAGTCCTTGATCTTTTGCGTTCGATGTACTTGGATGGATCCTTGAGTGGATTTGACCACCAAACAGGAATGATATGCTTGTCTACACCATCAGTGTGTGGTTTGAAAAGTGGGAATTTTATGAGGTTTGGATAGATTTTTCTAGGTGGAAATTTCTGTAGTGGAAGGTGAGTGAGGGCAGGTCCAATATCATTGTATAGTCTAGATGGAAGTGGATTAGTCTGCATATAAGGAATAGGTGCATGCCATGGGGTGTATGTAGGTTCAGGCTCATATTCATACTTTGGTAAGGGGTAGAATGGTCTGGTTGATTCAGGTTCAGGTTCATGTTTATGGTAGAGGATTCTCCAATCTCTCTTGACTTTGGCCCAGCTTTCAGCTTTGCCATCATGCACTGTTGAAGGATCTGTGTAGGGAAAGATGACTTTGGGAATTTTAGGAAAGGGGGCACCAAGGTTTATCCCTACATCATCAAGTTGATTAAACCAGGGATCCTCTGCATGTATGATTGGTTGAAAATGTGGTCTAGATGGTGGGGTTTCGACAGGTGAATGAACAGGTGAGGTTATTTGTGGTGATGTGGTTTGTGGTTCAGTTTCTAGTTGTGTTGGTAATGTAGGTCTATACACATCAGTGTGAAGTGATTGTGATGGTGGTAACACAGATAGTGCAGGTGTAGAATCATTCATATTCTTCTCAAAACTCTCTACCAGAACATCTATTGCTAATTAAACAGGATCATTAGCAGGGATGCTTACCTTAGGAGCCACAACAGGCTTGGCTTTCCTTGCAGGTTGCCTCCTGGTAGCAGCAACAGAAGTAGACAGCTTCTGCTTCTTCAAAATATCACCAATAGGGACATTATCCTCATCATCCTCATCTTCATTGTGAGACAGGATTAGATTCTTGTTTCTCTTCCGAGATGGGGCAGGCTAAGGTGCATCAACAGGTTGTTCCCTGATTACAATATCAGCAGCAGGTTTCCTTGCAGCAGTGGTCTTCCTTCCAACTGTCTTCTTTCTCAGCCCTAGAGTCTCAGCATTACTGAGCTCTATTTGTTCTTCCTTTATCTTGAACCTCTCTTCTTCCTTAGCCAACTCAACTTGAGCAACAGTGCTCAGCTTCATGTTGGTGAGGTTCACCTTGCCAAAAACTAATGCTGACATGCCTTTTTCCCTAAGAATCAATGCTTGATCTTCAGGAGTTTTAGCCTCTAGAAAGGCATACAATTGATGAGCTTTGAAGATATTTGACAGCAGATGGCAAAAAGGAATTGCATTCGATTTCACCTTGTTGTTGACATAGTCTCTTAATCTTCCAAAGAGAATACGTGGAAGGTTCACTTTTGTCTCAATTACCATATTACAAAGTCAAAATTTGTGCAACGTAGAAAGGTTGTCCTTTGACCCAGTTTTGTGAAGCACAGTCTTGTTGAGAATCTGATGGAGGATTCTAATATCATCCTTCATCTCCACTGCCTTCCATGAGTGAGTCCTAACCTTTTCAGGCCTCATCAGAAGAGAAGCAATGACCTCTGGTCCACCCAGGTTTTGCTCCCAAGTATGAGCAATGATTAATCCCTCTTGGGCACAGTTGATAGCTTCGGAGATGGTTTTCTCAGACACCACCACTCTCCTACCCAGCACAGTAGCATACACCTCAGTGCCTGTAACCTAAGGGTTTCTACAGAAAGCCCAAATCAAATCAGGGTAAATAGAGACCTTATCCAAGAATATATTGTCCCAACCAGCAGAGTTGATGTATTTGCTTACATCCACATTGTATTCTTTCAAAATCCCAAAATCAAAGTGGTATTCGATACCAATGTTCAGTTTAGTGACATCATAAGTTAAAACAGCAGAGGAGGAAGCCATCGTTGAAGGTTGAGAGTTAGGGTTTGGCGACAGGGGAAACAGAGTACTCGAAGATTAAAAGAGAAGAGATTATGAAAGGTTTTTCAGAGGGAAATAATATTACATAAAAAGGTTTCGAATGTGAAGAGTTTTCCCAAAGAAAATAATTTTAAAAAAAACGTGTGAAGGGACATGTAATGAGTGCGATGTGGCGCATGTTTTTTGAAACTGTAAAAAGGCTATTGATGGGATTGATGGAAATAACTGACTCAGCATGAGAATATAATTAAATATGTCTTGGACATAAATTAATACAAATTTAATTATAGATAGCATAGACGATCCAGATAAAAGCATGCAAACAGTCAATGGACGCGATTGACTACTGGACGCACAATTAATATATATTGGACGCACTTTGAGCAATAGACGCGCATGCAGTAGACGTGACAAGTAATAGACGCGCAATCAATCCACACAAATCATGTTAATATGTTTTCTAATAAAGATGAATATGTCCTCAACAAGAGGTTTAGTAAAGATATCAGCCCATTGATGGTCAGTATCTACAAATTGTATACCAATAACACTTTTTTGCATGTAATCTCTAATAAAGTGATGTTTAATCTCTATATGCTTAACTCTGGAATGCAATATTGGATTCTTAGATGAATTTATTGCAGTAGTATTGTCACACATAAGTGGAATACTACTTACAAACACATTGTAGCCTTCCAATTGATGTTTGATCCATAGAAGTTGTGAGCAGCAACTAGCAGCTGAAATATACTCAGCTTCAGCAGTTGATAAGGCAATAGTACTTTATCTTTTGCTTGACCATGAGACTAGATTAGCTCCAATGAAGTGGCATCCTCCACTGGTACTTTTTCTTTCAATTCTATCTCTAGCATAGTCAGCATCACAAAAATCAACTAATCTGTAATAATCATTTTTCTTAAAGCACAAATCCAGATTAGCAGTACCTTACAAATATCTAAATATTCTTTTAACTGCTGATAAGTGAGGTTCTTTAGGATCAGATTGAAATCGAGCACATAAGCATACACTGAACAAAATATCAGGTCTGGACGCAGTAAGATATAACAGAGATCCTATCATACATCTATATACCTTTTGGTCTTATCTTTATCATCTTTGTTCAGTATGGACGTGGAATGCATAAGAGTGTTCATAGGTTTGCAATCATCCATCTTGAATTTCTTTCAAAGTTCCTTTGTGTACTTAGTCTGATGAATGTACACCTCGTCCACTGTTTGTTTAACTTGAAGTCCAAGGAAGAACTTGAGTTCTCCCATCATGCTCATTTCAAACTCTTTCTTCATAAGCTTAGAGAATTCCTTGCATAGAGATTCATTAGTGGCACCAAAGATTATGTCATCAACATATATTTGAACAACAATAAAACTAGACTTATTGGATTTTCTAAATAAGGCTGTATCAACCTTTCCTCTATTGAATCCATTGTCCATTAAGAATGAACTTAACCTTTCATACCAAGCTCTAGGAGCTTGTTTAAGCCCATATAAAGCTTTCTTTAGCTTATATACATGTTCAGCTTGGGTTTCACTTTCAAAACCCGGAGGTTGCATAACGTACACTTCCACATTAATAACACCATTTAGAAAAGCACTTTTTACATCCATTTGATATAGCATGATGTTATGATGTGCAACAAATGATAATAAGATGCGAATAGCTTCTAGTATAGCAACTGGTACAAAAGTTTCAGTATAGTCTATACATTCTTCCTGTGAGTAACCTTGTGCAACAAGTCTAGCTGTATTTCTTATCACCTTACCATTTTCGTCAAGCTTGTTTCTATAAACCCATTTGGTTCCAATAACTGATTTTTCTTTTGGTAAAGTCACAAGAGTCGATACTTCACTTCTTTCATACTGGTTCAGTTCTTCCTGTATTGCTAGAATCCAACCCTCGTCCAGTAGAGCCTCGTTTACTGTCTTTGGTTCTAACTCAGACTAGTGCAGAGTCATCTTGCTCTCTGAATGTAGATCTGGTTCTTAGCCTGTCATTAGGATTCTCAATGATTTGATCTTGTGGATGATAATTCTTGAAGTACCAAGATCTCTGAACAATTTCCTATTGAGAAGTTGAAGTTTCTGACTCATGTTGTTGAGGGTCGTCAATTTGCTCATCGGGTTTGACATTTGCTTGATTTTCAGAATCTTTGAGATTCAAATCTGCAATAGCTTCATCAAGCTCTGATAATTTCTTATCAGGATGCTTGTAATCAAACTTAACATGTATACATGCTTCTACTACTAAGGTTCTAGAATTGTAAACTCTAAACCCTTTTGATGATTCAGAATACCCTAACAGAACTCCATTATCTACTTTAGCATCAAACTTACCATGTTGATCTTTAGTATTTAATCTATAGCATTTACAACCAAAAGGATGAAAGTAAGATATGTTGGGTTTTCAACCTTTCCACAATTTATAAGGAGTCTTATTCAAGATTGGTCTTATGTATATTCTGTTCTAAATGTAGCAGGCAGTATTAACAGCTTCAGCCCAGAAGTGTCTAAGGACAGAGTTTTCATTGAGTATTGTTCTAGCCATCTCTTGAAGAGATCTATTCTTTCTCTCTACCACACCATTTTGCTGTGGTGTTCTAGGTATTGAGAAGTTGTGAAGTATACCACTTTCTTCAAAGAACTTTTGGAATAGCTCATTTTCAAACTCTCCCCCATGGTCACTTTTGATTGAAGTGATACACATACCTTTTTCATTCTGTACACGTTTAAAGAATACATAGAAGACTCTGAATGACTCATCCTTGTGAGCTAGGAACAAAACCCATGTCCATCTAGTGTAGTCGTCTACTATGACTAGACCATATTCCTTTCCACTGATAGAGGCAGTCCTAGTTGGTCCAAACAGATCAAGGTGTAGCAGCTCTAGTGGTCTGTTGGTACTAACAATATTCTTAGATTCAGAGGAATCTTTGACTTGTTTTCCATTTTGACATGCATCACAGAGAGCATCAAATTTGAACTTAAGGTTTGGTAATCCTCTCACGAGGTTATGGTTATTTAGCTTTGAAATTAATTTCAATCTTGTATGACCTAGACTTTTGTGCCAAATCCATTGCTCATCTTCAATGGACACTAGACATGAGACACTTTGATTTGTGAGGTCCTCCAAGTCAATCTTATACAGATTGTTTTGCCTCTTGACAGTGAATAAGAGTGATCCATCAGTCTTCTTGACATTACACATGTTCTTATCAAAGGAAACAGCAAACCCACTATCACACAATTGACTTGTGCTTAGCATATTGTGTTTTAAACCATTAACTAAAAGCACATTATCAATGGAGGGAAAAGGATGTTTACCAATTTTACATATTCCAGTGATATTTCCTTTCTGATTACCTCCAAAGATAACCCAGCCACCGTCCTTATGTTTAAGGTCTTGGAACATACACCTTTCTCCCCACTGTCCAAGTACCAAGATGTGTGTTTCTTTCCTGTTGTTAAGCAAATATGCAACAGGTATAATCTTATCTTTAGGTACCCAGATTGACTTGGGTCCTTTTTTTTAAGTAGTCACTGGACGAGCATGTTTGGTATGCTTGCGATGTATGCATCTAGATGTTACATGACCACCTTTTCCACATACTTTACAGTAAGTATTGGACGGACTCAGTTAAGTTTTAACATGCTGTGTTTGAGATTTTGAAGCTCTATTATACGTATGTGGTTTTGACTTTTTATGAGATGCTTCATGCTTCTCTTTGTCATAACCAAAGCCAGACTTATCATGAGGTGACCTAGAGTACCTTAAAATTAAACTTAGTTTATCTGAGCCACCTACAAATTTAAACAGAGTGTCTATCAGGTATGTCACATCTTGTTTCAGTTTTACAACTTCACAAGAAATATTGGGCTCACACTTAAGTTTGTCAGTTAGACTGACATTCTCAGATTTAAGGTTATTATTTTCATTTACAAGACTTAGTTTTTACATGTAAACCCTATCATATTCTTTAGATAGTTTTGAAAATTTCTTTTTGAGACTTCTAAACTCATGAGACAGAATTGATGAGTTGTGCAATAATTCATCGAATGCATCTTGAAGGATGGATGGGTCAGAATCCATTACCTCAGCATCAGTGTATTCACTTTCTGATGATGTATCATCCATGAGACAAATATTTTCCTCTTCCTCGGCATCATTTTCTTCATCATATGAAGACAGATCCAGATTCTCCCAAATAGCCATCAAGCCCTTCTTCTTTTTGAAGAACTTCTTTTTGTCCTTCAGATCTGGGCAGTCAGCTTTGAAGTGACCAGGCTTCTTGCATTCGAAGCACAGAGGTGGACCCTTTTCTACGGAGTCTGATTTCTCCTTGAGGAACTTTTTGTTGAACTGCTTCCTTCTAAAACCACCTTTCTTTCTCCACATATGTTGAATCTTTCTGGAGATGAAAGACAGTTCATCCTCATCAGATCCTTCATCACTGTCAGAAGGGTCTAACTCATCTGAGAATTCCTCAGCTATAAGAACTTTGGATGAGCTAGCCTTCTTTGCCTTTAGGGAAAAAGACTTTCCTTTTCTGGAAGTTTCTTCTTCATTGAGCTCAAGCTCATGAACTTTCAGATATCCAAGAAGTTCCTCCAAAGTGAGAGTATTGAGGTTCTTTGCTTCCTGAATAGCAATGACCTTAGGTCTCCACTGTTTATGTAAGCTCCTCAAAATTTTTCTGATATGATCTCTATTCTCATAGGTTTTTCCAAGAGATCTAAGACTGTTTGTGATGGTTTGGAATCTTCCAAACATTTGATCTATGGTTTCATGTTCAGCCATTTTAAATAGTTCATATTGATGAACCAACATGCTTATCTTTGACTCCTTGACTTGGGATGACCATTCATGATCTAGGGCAAGAGTATCCCATATTTCCTTAGCAGTGTTTTAGCAATGAACATTATCATGCTCAGATCTGGTGATAGCACATATCAAATAGTGCTTGGCTTTCATATTGAGTTGATGTTGAGTTTTGTGCTCTGGAGTCCATTGAGCTCTAGGAATTGGAGCATCACCTCTTGGCTCAGTATAGCCAGTTTCAATCAACACATATCCATATTTTGTGCATCAATAAAAGTCATCATTCTCTTTTTCCAGTAGTCATAATCACTACCATCAAAGAGAGGAGGTCTGTTGATTGCTTGTCCTTATGTATCCATGCCTGTTGGATCGTACTCCCTCAGAACTTGTTAGATGCTCAACCCTTTCGAGGATGAGCTCTGAACCAACTGAAGTTGACACAGGGAAACACAAGAAGGAGGGGGGGTTGAATTGTGTTTCCTAACAGTTTTTCAAAAAAGTCTTTTCTCAAACCTTTTGCAAGAAAAACAATAAAAACAACACACAAACAGGAAAACCTTTTTAAAGAGTTAACAAACTCATATCCAAAACCCCACAGTTAGTATAACCAAAACCTATAAAAGATAAGGGTTAGAAGAATCACACAAGTGTTTTATCCTGGTTCACTCTCTTCCAACCAACAGCTATGTCCAGTCCCTTCTACCTAAAGGTTTTTCACCACTATAAACCAATAGCTTTACAAGTATTCAACACCTCTTCGGGCTACAAGTATTATTTCTCTACCAAGCCTCTTCAGGCTCTAACTCTAACAAAGAGATTTAAGATTCTAATCTATGAACTCACTATGTGTGAGGATATGAAAGTTTAAGATCAGGAGGAATACAATTGAAAATATTTAAATGCTAGGATCCGTTGAGACTGATTTACTTGATATGCTTCATGGAGAAGTGCTCTTGTTTATCAGAGGAATGCTCAAAGTAGAGCTGTCACTTCCCTGTTGTACCGAAGGTTGCTTTCTGACTTTCCTTCTTTGTACTTAGTTTACACTTTACAGTAATATGGTTGTCAGAGTACAAAGGTTTATGTTATCGATGGTACTATGTTCTTATTTTCAAGGAACAACGAGTTTAACAAAGAAGCAGCAAGGGAAAGAGACATATATCCTCTTGAATTAAATATATAATCATTTGAAATAAATACGTTTAAGCTTAGACGGGTTCACTTTTAATAGCTAGTAGACACGTAGGTCTTTGGACATGCAAAATTAACTTATCAGTAAGATGGGCTCGTCTACTGATACTACGTCTATAGACTCTTGTGTAGCTCCAAGTCTTTGGACTCGCTATACTCAATAGCTCGTCTACTGACATGGCGTTTAGTGAGACTACTCGTCTATTATCAAGTCTTTGGACTTGGTGTTTTTCTGAAGGTTATTTTATTGGCTCGTCTACTTAACTTTTCTTAGACTTAGATACTCGTCTCCAGAAAATTACCTTAGCCAAAATTTTAAGACCTCATATAGTAATAACTTAACAGACTCAAAATTTTACCAAGAATTGCACACTCATCTAGAGGATCAAAATAGAATCTGATAAGATTCCACACTTTATTTTAAGTTTCCCTGACTAGTATTATTCAAGCAGTCCTGTAATCTATAATAAACAAGTTAGATCTTTGATAAAACTTTGCCATACAAATTTAACCTTTTTGTTAACTTCAAAACTTAAGAGATTATTTAATCTAAAACCACTTTGGTTCTGACAAGTGATACTCCTATGAATTGAGAATCAAACACAAAGGGTTCTTATCAAGCTAGCTTTTAGTTTTGTTTTTAATTATGGATAGTCAACCGGTGCCTTATGCAATCTGCTATGTTGCCACGCTGTTAAAATTCTTGGTAAAAGGGTCTATGTAATGTGTTAATAGGAACTTGTCACTCTTGGATCAGCTCTGCTTTTGGTTTTGCTTGCCAATTTCAGCTACCCTTTTTATTGCCTATTGCTTTGTGATTGACACCCATTTTTATTGATTGTTTTTACTTTTTACTAATAATAATGTAATCTGTGAGTAGTTTTGTTGATGATTATATAAAAAGAACAAAGTTCAAATGGCATGGTTGGACTTTTAATTTGAGGTTAAATAAGATAACTTACTTGCTATACTTTATTTTATATAATTCTGACATTTATTTTTTACTTTATTTTTCAGGTACTAAAGATCGAAAAATACAAGATTTAGAAAAAGAAGTAGTTTAGATCTGCAGTAGTTTTTATATCATTCGCTCTTAGGACAATAGTCCATGTTATCTATGGTGTAATTGATACTATGATTTCGGTAGGATTGTGTTTGTGCAAAATCATTTAACTATTTTGTTGCCTATATAATACATTTGGAAGTATTATGATTTAATGCAAGACTAATATATCCTATTTTGATTGATTTGTTGATTGAGTAACGTGCCATAATAAAAAAATAAAAAATGTGTGGTTGTGGTTTATTTTGCATTTCACAAAAAGAAAAACATTATTCCGTCAATCATGTAAAAGATAAAATTTTATTTTGAGTTTATTCTTGATTTAATAATAAAGTATATAATAAATAAGTAATATATATTTAAGTTTTAGAGAGAAACATAATATTTTTAGGTAGAAACAAAAAAAATCTTTCTAAATCAAGATAGAATTTATCGAGAGATAAAAATTAGGGCAAGATTTTATTTTGTTAAATTTTGTTTGAATTAACATTTTTTTTTGAAAGGTGCATTAATATTATTTAAAAAATATTACTTATGTTGATTTTTTAAAATAAGGGTAAGATTATAAAAGTATGTCATAAACCTTCCATTTCCTTCCCCCCATACAATATGCATTCACAAACAAGGAGAGAGATAATACTCTCCCCTCCCTCCCCTTTCCTTCCCCTTTGATCCCCTCCTTTTCCCTTCAAACTCACAAACAAAACCTTAAGAGTTCGGAACGTCCAGGAAGCTCTCCATCTGATTCTTTTGAAATTCAATTCACAATTGAATTGAATTTTGTTGTTACCATCTTGCCATGCTTCCTTCCAATTGCTCATGGGTTGTGGCTTAACAAATTTGTACTATTGGGCGTGCATGCGTCTTCAATTTCTATTCTATTAGGAGCCCAATGTCCAACTAAATAAAAATAATTCAAGTTGCCTAAATGCTTCTTGGTTTCATGGTTGCAAACATCAACTTCTAAGCTGAATGAAGATGATTTAATTTTTACTTATTTCATTCAGCATAAAATAGCAAAATTAAGAAGACAATAATTTAAAAATTGAAAAGTTTGAGGTCATAGATCTTATCTTTACCTTACCAATATAAGTGAATTAGTGAATAATTTAGATATATACTAATGGGTTCTGATTGCGTTAGATGAAATTGTATAATGTGGATTGGGGGGGCGGGTGACATACCATAGAATCTTCTTTTAGTGGGAAACAGACATAAATATTGGCAGCATAAAAGGTTGTTATGTTTTTGTATATATAGTTGTACTGGATTCTGTATATACAAAATAGTGAAATGATTTGAAAGGACTAATTTAATTTATGCACAATAGGTCTTTGCTGTCATATTCTGGTCTTTTTTGTCTACGGATCCTCCCCTTATCCTTACTCGGTTCTTTGTGTTCTTTCTCAGGTACTCAACACTCTCCATTAAGATAGTTCATTGTAAATAGCTTCTAATTGTGTGGTGTTTGTAGTGTTTATGTGAATCACTGTGTTGTTTGTTAGTGGAGAGCGGAGCTCAATAGGATATGATCCTGTCTGAAAGGCGGGATACTAGTTGTGTACTGGTCATTTAGAAATTATGCATGTGTTTGTCAATTATGTTTTGTTTGTTAGTGGAGAGCAGAGCTCAATAGGATGTGATCTTGTTCGAAAGGTGGGATTCTGGTTGTGTGCTGATAATTTAGAAATGATGCATGTGTTTGCCAATTATGTGTTGTTTGTTAGTGGAGAACGGAGCTCAATAGGTTGTGTGATTCAGGGGTTATATATGATGATACATTTTATCCAAGTTTGCGCAGTAATAGTTTACCTATTTTTTGTTTTGTCATAAAGTGAATACATAATTATGGTTTTATTTTCTGTTAGAGTTAATTATTAATTTAAGAAAGCCTTAGTTTCTTGTTTGAGATTCAATATTAATGAGCACACGTACCTTCTCAAGGTACGCATGCTCATTGTATTGAATCTTGAATTGTCCAAGTGGGATAGTTTGGGGAGAAACCTTTTTCACACTCGTATAATAGTCGTTTCCATGTTCAAATGCCTTATATACTTGATGAAATCTCAGTCTGATGCATTTCCTTTTGTTCTCTGGGTACATACTTGATCGCAATGGATCTCACCGTGCTCGATTCGTGTACTTGGAGATCGATGGTAAATGCTGCCAAAGTTTGGTTAAGTATAAGGCATTTGAATAAGGGAATAACTATTATTAACAGAGTGTGGTAAAGGTTTCTTCTCGAATGGGATAGGTTCATACCTTGTCATAAGAAGGAGATTGATGGAGATATTGGAATGTACCGTAATATATAAGTGTCGTTGTAGGTTGCTCACTCAATTTAATTGGCAGCAATGGAGATTCCGGAGAATTGGAAATGGATGTATCGTAGGTTGGATCGGAATAAACGTCTTAGTGAAGAGTTTAGAGTTGGAGTCAGTGAGTTTATAGAGTCTGTTGTTAGTCAGGAGAGATTTATAAGGCGGGGCGATGATCATTTGAGGTGTCCTTGCTCAAGATGCAAGTGTAAAGCTTTCAAAAGCGTGGATGGAGTGGTGGCCAATCTTTATGAGGAGGGATTCATGACTAATTACTATTGGTGGAGTAATCATGGTGAGTCCTTGCCCGATTTTAACCCAACGGTGTTTGAAGGTTCGTACTATGGAAGTGGTGAGCGGAGGGAAGAATTGAATCCATACGAGCAGATGATAATGGATCATACTGGACCCTCGGTTAGTGTTGCACCAGAAGAAGATAGGGGAGAAGATGGTGGAATGGGTTCCCAGTACATAGAGGAGAATCTGAATCTAGAAGATCAAAGATTCTTTGACATGATGAGTGCTACAAGATCTCCGTTGTGGGAAGGAAGTCATGAGTACACAAAGTTGTTGGTGTGTATGGAATGGTTCAGTATCAAATCTGATTACAATATGCAAGAAGGATGTTTTAATCGCCTCGCCATGTCAATGTCCAAGGCATTGTTGGAAGACAATCGGATGCCTACTAGTTTTTATCATGTTAAGAAGTCTGTGGAGAATTTGGGTCTGGGGTGTTTGAAAATGGATTGTTGCCAGAATGGATGTATGTTATACTACAAGGATGATTCAACAGAGAGCATAACATGTTGCCGATTTTGTGGTACGGATCGGTACAAGACAACCTCTAGGAGGGGCATTGAGAAGAAGACCGCTCTAAAAAAGATGTGGTAATTTTTGCTCGTCCCAAGACTTACAAGATTGTACTCTTCAATGGCCATTGCATCTCACATGAGGTGGCATAGTGAGCATCAGAGGGAGCAAGATGTTTTCTGTCATCCATCGGATGGAGAAGCTTGAAAGCATTTTGATAGGGTGCATATGGTGTTTTCGCAGAACCCTCGGAATGTCCGATTGGGATTATGTACGGATGAATTTAATCCTTTTTGGCAATCTGGAAAAGCATATTCTTGTTGGTTGGTTATCCTGACTCCGTACAATTAATCTTCCCCCTGGGATGTGCATGAAGCGGGAGTTTATGTTCCTAACAATCATAATTCAGGGTACGTCTAATCCAAAAGGGAAGATTGATGTGTACTTGCAGCCGCCGATAGATGAGTTGACAACGTTCTGGAATGATGGTGTGTTGACTTATTACGTATCTTTGAGGCAGAATTTCATGATGAAAGCAGTTTTAGTTTGGACGATCAATGACTTTCACGCCTATGGGATGATGTCGGGTTGGATAACCGCGGGGAAGCTTGGTTTCCCAATATGTATGAAGCGATCGAAGGCATTCACGCTCAGAACAGTCGAAAAATCTCGTATTTTGATTATCATCGTCAATTTCTTCCACAAGATCATCCTTATAGGAGGAACAAAAATGCATTCAAGAAGCGTTGTGCGGAGACTACACCCCTTCCCTCGCGTTTGTCTGGTCCCAATGTATGGAAAAGAGTAGAGAATTTACTGCTCGTCCATGAATCCCAAGGAGAACATATTCTTTATTAGGGCGTCAAGCATAATTGGACTAAACAAAGTATATTTTGGAGGTTGCCTTATCGGAGAACATACCTACTCCGTCACAACATCGATGTCATGCATACTGAGAGGATTGTGTTTATGATTATTTTTGACACTGTGATGGACATCAAAGTGGGGAAAAGGATACAAATAAAGCTCGATTGGATTTTGAGGAAATTTGTAATCAGAAGGAGCTTGAGTTGCAAGACGGTGGTCATGGCAGACTTATCAAATCAAAGGCAAGTTAGACACTAAGCAAACCACAGAAAGAAGTTGTCTGTAAGTGGGTTAAAGAACTGAAGTTGCCTGATGGGTATGCTTCCAATCTGGGTAGATGTGTGGACATTAAGTAAGCAAAGTTACATGGAATGAAGAGTCATGATTGTCACATATTCATGCAACGGTTGTTTCCAATTGCGTTCGACGCGTTACCGAAACCAATTTGGAACCCACTTGTTGAGCTTTGCCACTTTTTCAGGGAGCTTACTTCGACAACACTTAATTTGTAACAATTAAGGGATATGGAAGAGAATATACTCGTGTTGTTATGTAAGTTGGAACAAATCTTCCAGCCGAGTTTCTTTGACTCAATGGAACACCTTCCGGTTCATCTACCTTACGAAGCAAGAGTCGGTGGTCCAGTCCAATACCGCTGGATGTATCCATTTGAGAGGAATACAACATCAAATACTTTAAGTTATATATTTTAAATTCACAAATGTCGTAGTTTAGCTTTCCTTAAATGTGTTAATTATTTGTATGTATCCCTCTTAAATAGGTTTTTACACTCCCTGAAACACAAAGTCAAGAACAAGGCCAGAGTAAAGGGTTCCATTTGTGAGGCCTACTTAGTAGAGGAGACATCCACCTTTGGCTATTATTACTATCCGGATGAAATTGACACGAGAAGGACTAGAATGCCTCGAAATGTTGATTCGGGTGTAGGATGTTCAACTAGTCCACCTATATCAATATTCAACTATCCGGGCAGATTTAGCGGCAAATCAAAGGGATATTTCTTGGAGCAGCGTGACATTAATGCTGCTCATTGGTACATCCTTCAAAATTGTGAAGAGGTGGCACCATATTTAGAGTAAGTGTCTACAATGTGTTTTATAAGTTCAATTGTCATTTATGGTTATTAATCGCCTTTCTCTTAACCTCCCATGTGTAGGATGTATGTCAATTTTCTAAGGGAAATACAACCTGACATTTTAGATGCTCAAATTGATTGAGAAATTACTTCTCACTTTCTTGAGTGGTTCGGTAAATATGTAGGTTCAGTGTTTTCATTTGTTGCAACACTGATAACTCCTTAAATATATATGGTTTATAAGTTGGATTATTAAAATTTGTAGGTACTAGATCCAATAATCAACGTTCAAAATCTATTGTTGACTAATTTGGCGTAGGGGCCTAAAAGATGGGTTACATCATGGAATACTTACTTTGTAAATGGATATAAATTTAACACAAAACGATGGAGTGAAGGCATATAGTCATGTAAATATGATGTTTGTGTGCGAGCCACTGATGGTCAGTTAGACGATGATTTTATGGGGTTCTAACTGACATTCTTGAATTTGAGTATATCGGTTTCCCCGTGATGAAGTTAGTTCTCTTCAAGTGTGATTGGTTTGATCCTACTCTTAACGTGGGGAAAAAGTAGATAAAAAGTATGGCATTGTTGAAGTTAGGCAAGCTCGTAGGTATAATAAGGCATACGACCCATTTATTTATGCACAACGGGAAGAACAGGTTTATTACACACCATATCCCGATGGACATCAAAGCTGGTTGGGTGTCATTAAGATAAAGGCTCACAGTACAATTACTGATAATGTAATCAACCAGCTTGAAAAAGATACTCCTTACCAATATGATGAGTTTTCAGGGGCCCACGTATCGTTGGATATTACACCCGACATAATTGTTAATTCTCTGACAGACGTTTCTGGCGATGGGGAAGAAGTTGAAAGAGAATTAATGTATCAATATGAGTTGGACGAATCTAGCGAAGGCACATTCCAATCAAGTGAGACTGAGAGTGAGGGTGAATTTAGTGATACAGATTCTACTTAGGTAATTTATTTATTATTCATTGTGTAATGTTTATTCATTTTTAAATTGTTGATTAATTAGTTAACATTTATATTGTGATGTAATAATTTTATCATTTTTTACACAGATGGTAGATACCTCTATAGGTAGGGGGCGGCGTGGTGGTCTTGGTAGAGTTCGTGGCAGAGGTCATGCTGCGAGAGATCCTCCCCCGACCGACCCACCGACTTCTGATCGAGACCATCCTGGTAATACCTATGTGGACGGGCCTCAGGGTAATGGATCAACACCTATTACGCAGCGCTCAGATGTCGGGACACAAGTTGTACCGTCATCATCCACACCTGTGCCACGACCATCATCATCAGCGATGCAAGAGAGCCGTGATTCATCCGACCGGAGGACTCTTCTTATCCCCAATGGGGATCACGAGTAAGCTAATTTAAATTTTTTTTTATATAAATATCATTAATTTCCATATTACTTTTTTAATTATTCATAACATTTATTAATGCTCTAATTTTCCTGCAGCTTTCTGCCTATGAAGGGCCCTTCTGATTCGATCTCTAAGATCATAAATCAGAAGTTTGATGGTCCATGGCTTACCTGGAAGGCCATCCCTCTGGACCATAGGGATCAATTGTTTAAAGAATTTAATGTAGCAATTTATTATATTATTTAAATTTAAATTACATTTCCTATTATTTTAAATTTAATTTTAATATATATAAGAATTGCCTAACAAGGGTTTGTTGCAGAAAGAGTATCTGTGGGCCCCACATTTGGAGAACATCATCAGGTCCGGCTTTGAGCATCAAGGTTCATTGGCCATGAAGAATGCCATGAACAAGCTCAGGAAGGGTAAGGATAATGGGAAGTGGTTGGATCCTGAGATCAAGAAGGGGCTGGAACAGTACTAGGCTACTAAGAAGTGAAATAACCAAAGTTAACACAAGAAGGGGGGTTGTGTAACAGCCTGTTTTTAATTATGCTATTAACAGTAAAAATATATTTATTTATATTTTTAATTGAGACTTAGGAAATGATTTTGGAGAAAACAAAATCATATCTAAAACTCACTCTATGGTAGGAAGCTTTGGTTAAAATATGGGTTTAAAACTCAGACGGAAACCGGTGTGCGTTTTTTAACTGACAATATAATTTTATAGTGAGAGACAACCCTAATTTAGACCGAAAACTTTAATTTGTAGATTTTTTTATATTTTGTCCGTGAGGAAGTCTACTTTCCAAATTTCTGATCAGAAATAAAATATTATGTTTATTCGGACGAATTTTGGTAAAAGTTCGCATGAACTTGATCGGTGTTTTAACTGACAGTAAGATTTTAATGATCATAAAACCTAATTTTGACTCGTGAATGAAATGGTTTATATTTAAATCATATTTCCAACAAGTTTGGTTAGTTTGAAAACTTTCAGTCGAAAACGAAATATTATGCTTTTATACGGGCGTAAAACCCTAATCGGGGAGCCGACGGAGTCGAGAAGGGAGGTGCAGAGACAAAACTGGACACCAGAGGAGCTGAGTCATGGGGTGAGTCACCACCATGACTCACCAAGCATTTATGAAGCATTAAATGCAAATTTAGGTGAAATTACCAAAATGCCCTTTTAGCTTAGCCTAACCTAAGTTAGGTTAGATTTTAACCATGGTTAAGGAACCATGGTTAGTTTGTGTGGTCTAAAATCAGTCACACCCTCCACTAAATGTGAGCCACATATTTATTAACCATAGTTAGCAAAGTTGAGACGCCCCGACGTCCAATTAAAGAAAACCCAAAATATTAAGACTTAATTTCGTTATTGTCGTTAAGTGAGTATGTTAAAACAGCAGAAAATTTAAAACTTAACATACATACATAACATATACACTCAAGTCCTGATACAGTACACTAGAGGGAATCCCATCAGTCGGATCCCAAAATGTACAAGCTGATAATCCAACAGAAAAATAAAAACGACATCCTAAAGAGACAAGACGCACTGGCCATAGACTCTATACTCAACTATGAGGATCCACTGCTCGTACTCAAACGTCAGGCTCATACGAGGTCACTAGTGCAATCAGTGCTTTTTACGTCAGTTAAAATTGATTTTTTACGTCAGAATACTGACTGACGTAAATACAGCTGACGTTAATAGTTAATATTTTAACGTCAGTTGAGAACTGACGTTAAATATAAAACTATTAACGTCAGTTCCTTAACAAAACCGACGTTAATTTTGTAAAAATTAACGTCGGTTGTTTAAACAACGGACGTTAAACATAAAACTATTAACGTCAGTTCTTTAAGACAACTGACGTTAATTTTGTTAAAACTAACGTCAGTGGTTATAAAGAACTGACGTTAAAGGTTTAATTTTAACGTCAATTTTAATAAACAACTGACGTTAATAGTGTACTTTATATTTTATAAAATACTATTAACGTCAGTTGTTTGATACAACTGACGTTAATAGTATTTTTTTTTAATTCAGTTTTAAAATATCACTCCCCTCAGTTATCCCTGCATTCAGTAAATATCCCAGTAACACAGAATATCACACACATTACAGAATTGCAAAGGAAAAATGAAAAAATGGGGGGACTTAAAACCAAAACCCATGTATATATATAAATAAATTTTAGTTCCAATGTCTAAAAAACAAAACTATCAATCTAAGGATATATATATATATACATGTTATTAATTAGTTTCTAAAGTCTAACAAAAAAACTATTTATCTAAGTATTGCGGAGGTATCTTGTCAATTCCTTTTTTAGCCGCATACTTGAAGAAGAATTCGGCGAAGCGCATCCTCAAGTCTCTTAACTCATCTTCTTGAATAGGCGATTGGTCGATAAATGCCTAGACACGTTCAAATAATAACAATAACATCAATGCAAGTCATCTTCAAAACTATAATATATAATTTAACAAGTTGTTTAAATATTACCTTATTCCATCCATCCGTAATAGATGCAGAGACTATGTTCAGCATATGAAGCATCACATAATAGCCGCACGACCACCCGTCAATTTGAAATCGAGACTACCAACAAAATTAATTTCAACGTCAGTTGAATATACATATAAATTAGTAATTATAATATTAATTATTTGATAAATAAACTACCAAACCTTGAGGATGTTCCATACAGGATTTCCTTTAGCCTTAGAAGTCCTACTTCTCCCGTTGGCGCAACTTATGCTACTCGCCTTCAGCGCGCTATCATAAACAAATAATCATGTCGATCAATTAAATTAATATATCATGTGTGTAATAAACTAAAAACAACTGATATTAAAACTTAAATTAAATTTAATATTAGTTACTTACTTATTTACAGCATCCAACAACTTCGGTGGCGGATCTTGGTGGAGAGAGCAGAAGAATATGACTCTATGCCTAGACGGGTGAAGTACGAACAACTGTCAATGGTTTTTCATACAGTAGGGAGCCAGATATATTTCTTTAGGATTGTCTCCCAGCAAGTTCCCTAAGTATTTACTCAATTCATCGCCAGCAAAGAATTCGGGCAGAAGGATTGACGGATCTAACAAACCGTAAACTGATGCAACGTCCTTATCAAGCTGAAGACGATGGAGATACCTAAGATATGAAAAGGTGTGGATGTTAATTACATAATATATATATTGAAATTAAAATAAATTATTAAATGGAAAAATACCAAAAATAAATAAGTTATAAAATTAAAATTAACTTACGTACACAAGAGACTGAAAACATTGCTGTTCATCCAGACACTATTTCTGCAGGCGTTCCCGAGATCACCACCACAGAAGGTAAATATCCTCCGTTGATCTGGGCGTGCCACCCATCCATCGTGCTCCAATGGACATTCAAAAATCTCAAACGCATAATCTTCACCAAGTGAGAACAAACGAGTGATAGGTGACAGCGACACCGACGTCGGCTTGGCCTTCAGTTTAGGAAAAATAAAATAGATAAGTTTTTGATAATTAAAAAAACACAAGTAATTATTTGACTAATTTGGACATTAATAATGAATAAATACCTTTGCTAACATTTCGAGCTCACGTCGTTTGGAGTCCAACTCAAGCTCACGCCTTTTCATTTCCAACTCATGCTCATGGCGCTGGACTTCCAACTCCCGTCCCTAGCTGCCAACTCATCGTCCTCCACATGTGCCCTACTAAAACTCTATTTTGTGCTCACATGTGAAGGGTTGGCAAGCCCTGCGGTGTCCTGGGATGTACCGACGGAGGAAAGCTCTCTGGCAAGCGCCTGCTTGAATTATGGGTTGGATATTAAGCCTTGCATCAGATGTGTTGTAATATCTGGGTTGGACATGAGGTGCTGAGTAATGTCAGCCAAAATTGATGCTTCATTGACCACCCGCTTTTGTGAAGTAGACTTGCCATAATATTCTTTGATGGTCACGTTCCCAGGAACACCGAGAACCCGACCAGGATGGTCTTTCTTGCCTAGAGCAGTCATCAAGACGTCTTGCCGTCCAGAAGGGACGAATGCGCCCTGGGAGGATTTTGCTTTAAGATCCATCTACAATGAAAAAAAATGAAAAAATGTGCAAGTGAAAAGTGTTGCAAATATCTATACAAATATCAATTGAAATCAAGTTAATTATTTACTTACAATCTTATCTGCCACTTCGCGAGTGGCATCAACTTTAAAAGATCCCGTCTTTGTCATGCGGCCGGCTAACCAGACATCCTTGCGGTCGATGTCCGACGGAGGACTTGATGGTGTGCCCTCAGGAACCTCTCCTCCTTCAATCCTAGCAGAGTGCCCTTCCTGCTTCGCCCTCAGCCTATCCGCCATCATCTGCTCGATCCGAGTCTAGTACCCACCCTGAGACATGGTGTGGCGGTGGACGTTCTTCGCCTGATTCTGCCGACCCTTATTTGCCTTAGCCTATTCAAACAAAAACACATAATTAAATACAGTTAAATGATCTATAATAAGCATACAAAATTAACTTAATCAACCAACCTGAAATTCTCCATCCTGTCGACTCCTGGCAAACATATCCCAAGTATCCTGATCAATCCAGGGATAATCCGAGAACATTTTATCAAGCCGCTTCTTCCCAGATACATAGTACCTGGTAAGATCATGCTTGAACCCATTCCAACGCTTTGATGCCATTTTCATACATTTATGACAATGATCCTCGTCATTTGGCACAGTCCAAGCTACCTACACATTAGATACATATATAACAACTAGATGGATTATAACTCGGATAATTATCTAATAATGTAAATCAAACGAATGTAAAGGTAAAATACCGTGATAGCCTCCCAAATCTAATCCTTAACGTTTTGTGGAACGTCATTCCCGTGGTTGTAGTTGATGCTTACGTGCTGCTTCGCTTGTAGAAACACCCACTTATTAAATTCTTTAGCACGGGGTCCCTCTGCATTTAGATTAGCATCGAAGGACACCTCAAGCTTCTATCCGCTCTCCTGTCCTTCTCTAGTTTCTTCAACGAGGTGGCTCCTCTACCCCGTTTCCTATGAGCCTGTGATGTCTGTATGGACAAAAAAAATGATAAAATAGAGGGTTGTAACATTATAAATTTACATTAAAAAGAAGGACTAAAGATAGTATATAACATGTAAACTTACACTAGAATCAGGCGTAGGCGTGATCAGGTCCTGCGAAACCCCCACAGTGTCCTCCCGTGCATGTGGGCTATCTGACTGATCCATATGTATGCCTGTTCAGAAACAATATATATGTATTAACATAGGTTATAACTCCAAATAAATACAGAAGTATAAATAAAAATAACTAGATAGGTCTTGTAGATATACAAAACATCTATATATCCAATATAAGGACAATATGGGAGATTGAAAACTATAGTTTTTGAAGATTGCCAAGCACTGGTCACGGCCTGGCCGTGATGTCCATCACGGTCGTAACGTGCCAACTGAACTAGACCCTCATAGGCAGAACTGATCACGACCTTGTCGTGATGAGCATCACGGCCGTGACAGATCAACCAGCAGAGCAACATGCACTCAAAACCAAAAATAGAGACATTCCAAACAACTCAAACTCACGGTTTAAAGTTACAACTACGGAGACTACAGTTTCAACATACACTCAAAACCAAAAATAGAGACATTCCAAACAACTCAAACTCACAGTTTCAAGTTTCAACTACTGAGACTACAGTTTCAACCAGCAGAGCAACATGCATGCAGTCAAAACCAAAAATAAAAAAATGTGCCCTAAAGACTCACCAGAAATAGGCGCTCGCGTGGTGGTGGGGGGAAGCTCGAGTGGTGGCCAACGTTCGATGTGGTTACTGAGAGCAGAGGGACAAGGAGAGTTAGTGCGTGGGAAGGGGAAAGAGAGATGTCAAGTTATTGCAAAGAATGAGCGGGAAAGACAAAGTTAGGGGTTAAGAGTGTACCTCACGGTGGTGGCGAAGAAGCCCTCGCGGTGGTTGCGGTGGAGATGAGCTCGCGATTAGGGCAGAGTGAGAGCGAGAGTGAGGGTTGAGAGTGAGGGTTGAGCGTGATGAAAAGAGAAAAGAGACGTACAGAGAAGTGGAGAAGACGCGGAGGGTAAACGTTATAATTAAAATAAAACTACATTTTACGTCAGTTTTTAGTAAAACCTGACGTTAAAGATCATATATTTAACGTCAGTTGTCTTAAAAAACTGACGTTAAAAACTCTCACACTTATTACGTCAGTTGTTAGTAAAAACTGACGTTAAAGGTCATATATTTAACATCAGTTGTATTAAGAAACTGACGTTAAAAACACTCACAACTTCTTACGTCAGTTGTAATACACAACGGACGTTAAAAGTTTATTAGTTTCTGCAAAACATTCATTCCTTTGACTACTGTGCTACTTACCCATTCACCTTGTACCTAATCCTCTTAATGAGCATTAAGTTTATAGATAAGTTTTCAAGAAAATCAGAATAGCTTAGTAACTTCATCCACTGCTCCTATAAATAGCTTCCTTCCATCCTTTCAATTTTTCTGCTTCACAGTATGGCTCTGCCGTGGAGACTAACTTCATCACTCTTTCTTCCTATTCCTAGACTCAAAGGTATTTGTCTTAATGGTCAAACAACTTCTGAGTTTGAGTAAATCACATTACATGGATATTAAGGTTGGGTGAATCACGTAAAGTGATTCTCTCACTTTATTTCATCCCCGTCATCCCTTTCACTTTGCTTTGGAAGCAAGTGATTGTGGATTCAAGATGATGCATCAAGGAATTCCACTGAAGAAGAAAGATGCAAAGATCCATTTCACTTTGCTTTCGCTGCTAGTGACTGAGGATTTACTTTGCATCATGGAATTCAAGTGAGGGAGGTGATGCATCCATTGGAGTTTCTGATGATAGGACTGAGAAGAAAATGATGTTGATGCAGAAACTTTTTTATATTTTAGGGCTATGTTGCAGAAATTTTTTATCTTTTAATCATGTAATTTTAACTTATGAATCGCTTCAATGACATACGATTTGATTATACATATAACTTGTTTTATGTTAAGTGTTTATTTATTTTAATTTGCACAATAATTTGTTTACTAATTCAAGCTAATTAATAAAAATTAAAAATAAACTTGTATAAAAAAAGGTTTAGAAATAAACTGCAGTACTATATGGAGTGATCTGCGTTAAGAGGGACAACAGGGACATGACAACCAATGAAATGAGTTTCATAATTATTTACGTCAGTTATTTATAGAACTGATGCAAATAGTGATTTAATATTTACAAACAGCCACCACCTCATTTTTAACATCAACTTAATTTATGACTGCCAAGTTCCCGTATATTAATTACATTATTTCCAATATTCATTCTGCACGTTTATAATATATAGGATTATTTACGTCAGCTATTTATTTAACTGAAGTAAAAATCAAACTTTTAACGTCAGTTGTATAAAAAACTGACGTTAACAATAAATATTTTTTATTTTAAAAACACTTTTAACGTCAATTTTTTTAAACAACTGACGTTAAAAGTGTATAGATATCTACAAAAACATTCATTCCTTTGACTACTATGCTACTTACTCATGCACCTTGTAACTCAATCCTCTTAATGAGCATTAAGTTTATAGATAAGTTTTCAAGAAAATCAGAATAGCTTAGTAACTTCATCAACTGCTCCTATAAATAGCTTCCTTCCATCCTTTTAATTTTCTGCTTCACAATATGGCTCTACCGAGGAGATTAACTTCATCACTCTTTCTTCCTATTCCTAGACTCAAAGGTCTTTGTCTTAATGGTCAAACAACTTCTGAGTTTGAGTAAATTACATTACATGGGTGATAAGTTTGAGTAAACTACATTATGTGAGTTGCTCACCTTATCATCCTTCCGGAGAATCAGCTGCTGGAGGGCAAATCAGGTGCTCGGGCGTCATAGTTCCAAAACCTCAGCTTTGGCAGCAAGTGACCGTCATGGAAGTCTCTGGAACCACTGTTTTTGCTGTTGAAACAGATCTAGTGCACCTGTTTTTGCCTCTCTTGAGCTCTCTCATGCCCCCCAGTTTTCTGAGGTCTTCGGAGTATAGTTTTCCCTTTGGCATATTTCATAAAACTCTCTGATGGGATGTAGCTTTAATGTTTAGGATTTTAAACCCTTTCAATGTAACTTTTTATAGGAATTTAAACCATTTCAATGTAACTTTTTATACGATTTTAAACCCTTTCAATCTTCTGTATCAGTCTGTATTACACTTCATGAATGAGATCCGATTTGGGTTATTGATTCAACTTATACTTCGCACATATATTTTAGTTTTCAAAACAGAAACACAAAACATCAAAGCAATTCATGTGAAACTGAAACTTTGAGGAAGGCAATGCGGAAGGGATCGTATACTAGATAAAAAAATTATTAAAATAACCTTTAACGTCTGTTGATGTAAGGACTGACGTTAAAAGTGAAGTGACTTACTTTTAACGCCAGTTCTTTATCGAACTGACGTTAAAAGGTTCACTTTTAAAGTCAGCTTTTTATTGAACTGACGTTAAAAGTGTGTCACTTCACTTTTAACGTCAGTCATTAAAACAACTGACGTTAAAATTGAATTAATGAAGTCTGATATTTACAAAACTACCACCGCCCTCTTTTTAACGTCTATCTTTTGGTTAACTGACGTAAACCTTTACCGTCTAATGTATATTTTCCACTAGTGGGTCCCATTAAGTTCCTCCATAGCTGGCACCCCCGTAGGATCTTCTCATCACGATCACAAAACGAAACATATGCAATATAGAGAAGACAGGGATAAGAAACCATATAACATCAAACGTGGAAATGGTTTAGCAACATTTAATTAAATAACGGCACACTAAACATCCGTCTCCCCAGTATGAATATATGTAACATAATTATCCTCAATCTACATCTATAATTTTTCCTCTACCCTCCATCATGATGCAATGCAAATGCTGTATGAATAATCTCCTCAGGTATCGGCCATATCCGGATATCACAATAAAATAATCGACACGTCCCAGAGTCCCCGACGCACACCCTCGTCCGCGACTGGAGGGTGCCCAAGCAAAGAAATGGCACTATAGCTACACAACCCGGTGCACACCTCTGGACCACAATCCAGGATGCTCATGCAAAGCATGAACTATAGCTGCGACTAAAATTAAATCATCTCTGGACGGTCCGCCGTTAGCCTATCCCCGGGAATTTTCCCTCCGAGGCATAGACCCCACTCGACCATGTTTCAGGTCCCTCATATCACAGATCATGTTTCAGGTCACCCCCTAGTGCCTTAACCGATCATCCTAATCTCATAGATCACCTCAAAAGAATCTCATCTCATTAATCTCAATCTCACCTCACGATAATTATCTCGGTTGGGCACTGCTATCACATATCGTATGAAATCCCCAAATATATCCTCGTGTCTCAACATGACTTATGATTTATTCAATCCTCTAAGCACAATCATTACACTCATCCTATCATCATAATCGTCATCATGTTATCCAAAATCATCATCATATATCCTCATATCATAATATCATTTCCGAACAATAAATACCGAAATATAATAATAATAATAATCACAATAATAATAATAATAATAATAATAATAATAATAATAATAATAATAATAATAATAATAATAATAATAATAATAATAATAATAATCATGAGAACAATGACAATAATAATAATAATACTCATAATAATAGTAATAATAATAATAATAATAATAATAATCACAGTTGTAGTAGTAGTAATAATAATAATAATAAGTATAAACACTTTTAAAATAATTACCACACTCATGATATCATATACCAAGTATCAAGTTCACATCAACCAGTCAAATAGGCAATCATCACTTAATAAAATAATATATGTATGTAGCGTAACGATGATAAACGCACAATTTCTATATCATCATCGGTACCACTGAATAGTTCCCAATGTGGTATAGACATTGTCCGTTACTCGCTCTCGTGTAGGGTTTGGGTCGCCCTACGCCATTATCTAATTAAATGTAACCGCGCCGTTTCCGACGTTAAATAGTTTCTTTCCCCCACCTTGAATGTCTAAGGCTAGCTCTGGGGCAACGAAACGGACACTCCCTATATTCCCTCAAATCTGCCACGCACAGTTCTACACCCTCCGGGGCTCCAAAAATTCACATGAACACATAATTGTGAAGCACACGTTATGTGTAGTCCAAATCTGAAGACGGAATTGGAAACCGATAATTGAATTGAAAGATAACCTCAATACCGTCGCCGACGGCATTTAGGCATAAAAAGGACATAGGCTTATCTTAGCCAAATCCAGAAAAGAAAGATAGGAAAATGAAGTAGACGTCGTAAGGATCACAACGGTATAATCAGAATTTTAATAGGACGAACGGATTGATCAGAAATCTCTCTAGAATTTTCTCTCACTCTCACGGTTTTCTCTCTCTCTCTTTCTCACGTTTTTTTTTTCTTCTTATCCTCTCTCTGACTTATTATTTTCTTTCATTCTAACTAACTATTTTTTTTTCTTATTCTTTCTTTATTGGGTGTTAAGTAGTATATATATTGATAAGGAAAGAATTTTGCCACAATTCAGCAGTTACGTAAATTGGTTGTTGGTCAACGAAAATGGCTTGAAGAAAAAGGCAAGCAAGAGATGGCTTAAGGAGAAATGGCCAGAATTGTTGTAAACTAGTTAAAAATTGAATGAATTATAGTAGGAGGCGTTACTTCCTTATCATGCGGCAAAATTTTAAAGGTGGAGGTGTCAGGATATTACAAACTTGCCGTGTACCACTAATCACAAAAAAAATTGTTTAGTTAATTCAATTAGGTTGAAACTTGTAACTAGGGTATAATTAATTAAGACTAGTACTAATTAATCATGATGATTAAAACTTGAGTAAATTAATTAAAATTATCTAGCTATGATTAAGATCTATATCTATTGCTAATTATCTTTTAATTTCGTTAATGATAAACCACCTTAATTAATAATTTAAATCGAGGTGCTCCCAATAAGGGTTTTTGACGTACTTGCTTGAGGTGTTTACCTACTGAAAATTTTGGGTTGCTTGAATTTTATTTTGAAATCGCACATATGTTTAGATTCTTAAATAAATTTTAAATTTATCTAACCCTCACTCCCATCTAATTAAAATATTTAATTTCCCGAAAGATAGAATGTTACAAAAGTAACCCTAGTTAAGTTAATTATTAACTATGGTTAAGCTTATATTAATTAATTAATCACAAAAGATATTAATCCAACATCTAATAAACCAAACAAGGCCTAAGATATAACCTATATATACCACAAAACGCAGCCCCTTCACTCACATCTTCATTCTCTTCATCTTCTTCATTTTACAACATATAAGAGGTATACCTTACTCTTCTTGATAAATAAACATCATGTGATCTTCATTGATTTTCTTGTTTCCAAGTCATGATCATCAAGTTTTCATGAGTTTTTCATTCTTAGATCTAGAATTTCAAATATTTCTATAAAAGTGTAGAAAAATCATTTTAATGTGAAACCAATTTCTATGATCTTAATATATCCTCTACTATATGTAATCAAAATCATTTTCCTTCCTATTTATCTATTGAAGGCCGAATCTATATATTTTTAGGCAAAGGAAGTTTTGTTCAATTTTTACAATATGACACTCGATTGTTACTCTTTAATACCAATAGTTGTTATAACTAGAAACTTGAAATCAAAAGAAATTCCTAGCCCTATTTTCTTGCCTTGACCGAATTTGTGTTCCTATGAGCAAAATAAGTTTTATTAAATCTTTAACTAGATCATGATTTGTATGAACTAACTAAGGTGTGTAGGTTATAGATCCAAGAGTTAGTGAGAAAAAGGAATTTCTAACATATTTTGTTCATTGAGGCCAAAAACCCTAACCTAGTTGGTTAAAGGATTATGTTTTACAATCTTAACTATTAACACTTAATCAATGCTAGTTAATACTTTGGGAATTAGTATCTAAAAGATTGGATTAAGAAAATAACCCTAGCCTTATTTTTATGACTTGGCCGAACCTAGCACCATATGGTCATATTTAGATTTATTTGATTAACTTGTTAATTTGTTAATTTGTTGATTTGGTTGAAGGTGGTTTTGGTAACTCGTGGCGGGATATCAAGGATCGTCGATTTCGTGTTTCCGGTGGTAACTTAGGTGGGGGAAAGAATCAACCTATCGTCGGAATTGATAAGTAGTATATTATATGATAATTGTGTAGGGCGACCTAAACCCTACTAGTAGTCGAGTAATCGGCAAGACCAAAATCACATTGGAAACCTTTTCTGTAAAACCAATGGTGATTTGGGGATTGTAGGTTTATCGACATTAAGGTTGATTTTATGATGTTGAGGATGTTTGGCTTTATTTCTTATTTGATTTGATTGTGATATGCTGGTTGTGATAATTTTCTTTATGTGATATTTTATGATGTTTGATTATTTTGTTGATATTGTGTTATGCACGATCTGCCTGGTTTGATAAATTGCTTAGTTGATTTTAAGGAAAGATATATATTGCTAGGAGGTATTTTGCTTGGGTGAGAGTTTTGAATATGAATTAGAGGTGCCTCGCTATTATTTTATAGAAGTGATGAGATATAGAATGTAAGTGAAGGTTATAAGGAAAAGCTTGAGGTACTAGGTTGTTATTGATAAAAGTTAGTGAGAATCATATGTTGCATTATTGTTCATAACTGTGTATTTGAGATACACGAGGTCCGAAGTTCTCGTGGACCGTTCCAAATTAGAAGTTAAGTTGTGCAACTATAGTGTCATTGCTATGCATGAGCACCCTTGATAGAGATGAGAGAGAGAACTAGGGTGTGCACCGACGGTACTGTGCAGCTATAGTGTCATTTATTTGCATGAGCATTCTCACCATGGATGAGAATGTGCACCGGCATTGGGAACGTGTCACTTGGACGACTGACTGACATTCCTAACGAGGGATGTGTGACAGGATTAGCAGTGGCCACGTCAGCATAAAGGTTTAGTTGCATCAGTTGGAGGGTAGAGGATTATACATTATTTTGAGGATGATTTGATAGTTATGTATGTTGATTGTCTGTGACAATTATTGTATGATATGCTATGACTCTTTTTCGCTTTTGATGATAGAAATGTTTCTTATCCCCTATATTTTCTGTATGTTGTACTTTATTTCTTATGTGGTCGTACGAGAAGACCCTATGGAGTAGCCAGTTGCGGAGGAGTTGGATGGAACTCCTTATGAGCCAGAAGCTGGAGGACGAGTTGTGGACTCCAATGATGTAATTTAGTGTCTAGGGCCAATGAGTCTTATAAGACGTTTTATATTTTCGTAAATGTTAGTTTGTTTAAATATGCACCTACAGGGGATCCTACTTATAGGATACCCTAAACAATGTGTTGTAATGTAATGGATAGACATGTGTGTATTTATGTATTATAACGATGGTGTGTTTAAATTTGTAGAAGTTATGTGATTATTAATTAAGATTTTAATTCCTTCGTATTTTTGGGTTATGATTAACATTAAGTAAGAGATTTAGTTTAATAAATAATTAATGGCACACCGGGGCACAACGGGGTGTCTCATTTTTGTACCATAGCAGTTTGATTCTGATCAGACTGCGAGGTCTAGGATGTTGTTACTAGCCCTGTCTAGTTGAATCCACATCGGATATTGACGTTAGAAGTTGGGTAGTGAGTCCCGAAGCGATAGTTAATAGTTATATGGCATATATATACCAGTTTTATGTAGCATTATATGTCGTATACCAGTGTACAGAGAGGTGGACCTGGAAAAGGAGTTCCAGCAGCAGGACAGCAGATAGCCAGACCTCGGGCCACTAAAAGAGTGCTTACCGTGAGGGGAGCTGAATTCTCAATCTGGGATCTTATACAAGGTATGTATTTGATATCTGGTAGACTTTGTTTGTTTGTCTAAGTAGCATGATAGACAAGAAAGTGATGAGTGTTTTGTTGGGGTATAGTTGTGACTGGTAGGATGTGAACCCTTAAGATAAATATCAGTGAGTAAGACAATTACTATAAGTCAATTGTTGATCGAGGCATAGTATCATTATGGAATCTAGGACAATGATTATTGTTCGCAGTTGAGATGGATTGTATGAGTTTGGGGAGAGTAAACAAAAGTGTATATAGTAATTTCGCCTAAGTTGAATATGAGCAGAAAATATGGTTTCTGATGTAAATTGAGGTTACTAGGGAAATTCAAATTTGTTAAGTTAGATAATCTTAACAGGTGTTGTTCTTTTGATTGCAATTTATCTTAAGGAGTGTTGAGATGTTTATTTGGAGACTTGAAAGGTGTGATTTTGATATAATCTAGAATAGTGAAATACATTCTAAGGAACTAAGGCTATGATTGGATACATGAAGTAGGAAGTTAGGGTAGTATTGATTGTGGTGTTAATTGCGGGAGTTATATGTTGAAATAAGGTTCTCTAGTGGATCGGTAGTAAGAAGAGGAAGGGATTAAGTTTTGATTATGTCCTTTAAGGATGTTAGATCAAGTTGGAAAGGTTAAGAACAATGAATAGAATATAGTGATGGATAAGTTCGAGGATAAATAGAATGATATAAGAATGAATTCTGCTATGATGTCATTTAATGGAAGACAGCGATGAGAAATACGGTGTAGGATCTTTAGATTAAGAAACATTTGTAAGACGTTACCTAGTTTTGAGTTAAGAAATTCCGAGGACGGAATTTGTTTCTAAGAGGGGTACTAATGTAACAGTCTGTTTTTGATTACGCTGTTAACAGTATAAATATATTTATTTATATTTTTAATTGAGACTTAGGAAATGATTTTGGAGAAAACAAAATCATATCTGGAACTCATTCTACGGTAGGAAGCTTTGGTTAAAATTTGGGTTTAAAACTCAGACGGAAACCGATCTGCGTTTTCTATCTGACAGTATAATTTTATACTGAAAGAAAACCCTCATTTAGCCCTAAAACTGAAATTTGTAGGATTTTTTTATATTTTGTCCGTGAGAAAGTCTACTTTCCAAATTTCTGATCAGAAATAAAATATTATGTTTATTCGGACGAATTTTGGTAAAAGTTCGGATGGAAAACAGTCGGTGCTTTAACTGACAGTAAGATTTTAATGATCAGAAAACCTAATTTTGACTCGTGAACGAAATGGTCTATATTTAAATCATATTTCCAACGAGTTTGGTTAGTTTGAAAATTTTCAGTCAAAAAACGAAATATTACGCTTTTATACGGGTGTAAAACCCTAATCGGGGAACCGACGGAGTCGAGAAAGGAGGTGCAGAGACAAAACTGGACAGCGGAGGAGCTGAGTCATGGGGTGAGTCATCACCATGACTCACCAAGCATTTATGAAGCATTAAATGCAAATTTAGGTGAAATGACCAAAATGCCCTTTTAGCTTAACCTAACCAAAGTTAGGTTAGATTTTAACCATGGTTAAGGAACCATGGTTAGTTTGTGTGGTCTAAAATCAGTCACACCTCCACTAAATGTGAGCCACATATTTATTAACCATAGTTAGCAAAGTGACCCTAGTTAATTTAATTATTAACTATGGTTAAGCTTATATTAATTAAATAATCACAAAAGCTATTAATCCAACATCTAATAAACCAAACAAGGCCTAAGATATAGCCTATATATACCACAAAACCGCAGCCCCTTCACTCACACCTTCATTCTCTTCATCTTCTTCATTTTCCAACATCTAAGAGGTATACCTTACTCTTCTTGATAAATAAACATCATGTTCTTCATTGATTTTCTTGTTTCCAAGTCATGATCATCAAGTTTTCATGAGTTTTTCATTCTTAGATCTAGAATTTCAAATATTTCTAGAAAATTGTAGAAAAATCATTTTAATGTGAAACCAATTTCTATGATCTTAATATGTCCTCTACTATCATCATCTATGAGTATGTAATCAAAATCATTTTCCTTCCTATTTATCTATTGAAGGCCGAATCTATATATTTTTAGGCAAAGGAAGTTTTGTTCAATTTTTACAATATGACACTTGATCTTTACTCTTTAATACCTATAGTTGTTATAACTAGAAACTTGAAATCAAAAGAAATTCCTAACCCTATTTTCTAGCTTTGACCGAATTTGTGTTCCTGTGAGCAAAATAAGTTTTCTTCAATCTTTAACTAGATCATGATTTGTATGAACTAACTAAGGTGTGTAGGTTATAGATCCAAGAGTTAGTGAGAAAAAGTAATTTCTAAACTATTTTGTTCATTGAGGCCGAAAACCCTAACCTAGTTGGTTAAAGGATTATGTTTTACAATCTTAACTATTAACACTTAATCTATGCTAGTTAATACTTTGGTAATTAGTATCTAAAAGATTGGATTAAGAAAATAACCCTAGCCTTATTTTTATGACTTGACCGAACCTAGCACCATATGGTCATATTTAGATTTGTTTGATTAATTTGTTAATTTGTTGATTTGGTTGAAGGTGGTTTTGGTAACTCGTGGCAGGATATCAAGGATCGTCGATTTCTTGTTTCCGGTGGTAACTTAGGTGGGGGAAAGAATCAACCTATCGTCGAAATTGATAAGTAGTAGATTATATGATAATTGTGTAGGGCGACCTAAACCCTACTAGTAGTCGAGTAATCGGCAAGACCAAAATCACATTGGAAACCTTTTCTGTAAAACCAACGGTGATTCGGGGATTATAGGTTTATCGACATTAAGGTTGATTTTATGATGTTGAGGATGTTTGGCTTTATTTCTTATTTGATTTGATTGTGATGTGCTGGTTGTGATAATTTGCTTTATGTGATATTTTATGATGTTTGATTATTTTGTTGATATTGTGTTATGCTTGATCTGCCTGGTTTGATAAATTGCTTAGTTGATTTTAAGGAAAGATATATATTGCTCGGAGGTATTTTGTTTGAGTGAGAGTTTTGAATATGAATTAGAGGTGCCTCGCTATTATTTTATAGAAGTGATGTGATATAGAATGTAAGTGGAGGCTATGAGGAAAAGCTTGAGGTACTAGGTTGTTATTGATAAAAGTCAGTGAGAATCATATGTTGCATTATTGTTCATAACTATGTATTTGAGATACACGAGGTCCGAAGTTCTCGTGGACCGTTCCAAATTAGAAGTTAAGTTGTGCAACTATAGTGTCATTTCTATGCATGAGCACCCTTGATAGAGATGAGAGAGAGAGAGCTAGGGTGTGCACCGACGGTACTGTGCAGCTATAGTGTCATTGCTTTGCATGAGCATTCTCACCATGGATGAGAATGTGCACCGGCATTAGGAACATGTCACTTGGACGACTGACTGACATTCCTAACGAGGGATGTGTGACAGGATTAGCAGTGGCCACGTCATCATAAAGATTTGGTTGCATGAGTTGGAGGGTAGAGGATTATACATTTTTTTGAGGATGATTTGATAGCTTTGTATGTTGATTGTCTGTGACAATTATTGTATGATATACTATGACTCTTTTCCGCTTTTGATGATAGAAATTTTTCTTATCCCCTATATTTTCTGTATGTTGTACTTTATTTCTTATGTGATCGTACGAGAAGACCCTATGGAGTAGCCAATTGCGGAGGAGTTGGATGGAACTCCTTATGAGTCAGAAGCTGGAGGACGGGTTGTGGACTCCAATGATGTAATTTAGTGTCTAGGGCCAATGAGTCTTATAAGACGTTTTATATTTCCGTAAATGTTAGTTTGTTTAAATATGCACCTGCAAGGGATCCTACTTATAGGATACCCTAAACAGTGTGTTGTAATGTAATGGATAGACATGTGTGTATTTATGTATTAAAACGATGGTGTGTTTAAATTTGCAGAAGTTTTATGATTAATAATTAAGATTTTAATTCCTTCGTATTTTTGGGTTACGATTAACGTTAAGTAAGAGATTAAGTTTAATAAATAATTAATGGCACACTGGGGCACAACGAGGTGTCTCATTTTGGTATCATAGCAGTTTGATTCTGATCGGACTGCGTGGTCTAGGATGTTGTTACTGGCCGTGTCTAGTTGAATCCATATCGGATATTGACCTTAGAAGTTGGGTAGTGAGTCCCAACGCGATAGTTAATAGTTATATGGCATATATATACCAGTTTTATGTAGCATTAGATGTCGTATACCAGTGTACAGAGAGGTGGACCTGGAAAAGGAGTTCCAGCAGCAGGACAGCAGATAGCCAGACCTCGGGCCACTGAAAGAGTGCTTACCGTGAGGGGAGCTGAATTCTCAATCTGGGATCTTATACAAGGTATGTATTTGATATCTGATAGACTTTGTTTGTTTGTCTAAGTATCATGATAGACAAGAAAATGATGAGAGTTTTGTTGAAGTATAGTTGTGACTGGTTGGATGTGAACCCTTAAGATAAATATCAGTGAGTAAGATAATTACTATAAGTCAAATGTTGATCGAGGCATAGTATCATTATGGAATCTAGGGCAATGATTATTGTTCGCGGTTGAGATGGATTGTATGAGTTTGGGGAGAGTAAACAAAAGTTTATATAGTAATTTCACCTAAGTTGAATATGAGCAGAAAAGATGGTTTCTGATGTAAATTGAGGTTACCAGGGAAATTCAAATTTGTTAAGTTAGATAATCCTAACAGGTGTTGTTCTTTTGATTGCAGTTTATCTTAAGGAGTGTTGAGATGTTTATTTGGAGACTTGAAAGTTGTGATTTTGATATAATCTAGAATAGTGAAATACATTCTAAGGAACTAAGGCTATGATTGGATACATGAAGTAGGAAGTTAAGGTAGTATTGATTGTGGTGTTAATTGCGGGAGTTATATGTTGAAATAAGATTCTCTAGTGGATCAGTAGTAAGAAGAGGAAGGGATTAAGTTTTGATTATGTCCTTTAAGGATGTTAGATCAAGTTGGAAAGGTTAAGAACAATGAATAGAATATAGTGATGGATAAGTTCGAGGATAAATAGAATGATATAAGAATGAATTCTGTTATGAAGTTACCGCTGTCATTTAATGGAAGACAACGATGAGAAATACGGTGTAGGATCTTTAGATTAACAAACATTTGTAAGACGTTACCCAGTTTTGAGTTAAGAAATTCCGAGGACGGAAGTTTTTTCTAAGAAGGGTAGTAATGTAACAGTTTGTTTTTAATTACGCTGTTAACAGTAAAAATATATTTATTTATATTTTTAATTGAGACTTAGGAAATGATTTTGGAGAAAACAAAATCATATCTGGAACTCACTCTACGGTAGGAAGCTGTGGTTAAGATTTGGGTTTAAAACTCAGACGGAAACCGGTCTGCGTTTTCTAACTGACAGTATAATTTTATACTGATAGAAAACCCTAATTTAGCCCTAAAACTGAAATTTGGAGATTTTTTTATATTTTGTCCTTGAGAAAGTGTACTTTCCAAATTTCTGATCAGAAATAAAATATTATGTTTATTCGGACGAATTTTGGTAAAAGTTTGGACGGAAAACAGTCGGTGTTTTAACTGACAGTAAGATTTTAATGATCAGAAAACCTAATTTTGACTCGTGAACAAAATGGTTTATATTTAAATCATATTTCCAACGAGTTTGGTTAATTTGAAAATTTTCAGTCGAAAACGAAATATTACGCTTTTATACGGGCGTAAAACCCTAATCGGGGAACCGACGGAGTCGAGAAGGGAGGTGCAGAGACAAAACTGGACACCGAAGGAGCTGAGTCATGGGGTGAGTCATCAACATGACTCACCAAGCATTTATGTAGCATTAAATGCAAATTTAGGTGAAATGACCAAAATGCCCTTTTAGCTTAACCTAACCAAAGTTAGGTTAGATTTTAACCATGGTTAAGGAACCATGGTTAGTTTGTGTGGTCTAAAATCAGTCACACCTCCACTAAATGTGAGCCACATATTTATTAACCATAGTTAGCAAAGTAACCCTAGTTAATTTAATTATTAACTATGGTTAAGCTTATATTAATTAAATAATCACAAAAACTATTAATCCAACATCTAATAAACCAACAAGGCCTAAGATATAGCCTATATATACCACAAAACCGCAGCCCCTTCACTCACACCTTCATTCTCTTCATCTTCTTCATTTTCTTCATTTTCTCTCACTTTTCTCAAGAACACTTCAAGCAATTTTGTGAAGCACTTGATCCATTTCTTTCAATTTTCCAACATCTAAGAGGTATATCTTACTCTTCTTGATAAATAAACATCATGTTCTTCATTGATTTTCTTGTTTCCAAGTCATGATCATCAAGTTTTCATGAGTTTTTCAATCTTAGATCTAGAATTTCAAATATTTCTAGAAAATTGTAGAAAATTCATTTTAATGTGAAACCAATTTCTATGATCTTAATATGTCCTCTACTATCACCATCTAAGAGTATGTAATCAAAATCATTTTCCTTCCTATTTATCTATTGAAGGCCGAATCTATATATTTTTAGGCAAAGGAAGTTTTGTTCAATTTTTACAATGACACTTGATCTTTACTCTTTAATACCTATAGTTGTTACAACTAGAAACTTGAAATCAAAAGAAATTCCTAGCCCTATTTTCTAGCCTTGACCAAATTTGTGTTCATGTGAGCAAAATAAGTTTTCTTCAATCTTTAACTAGATCATGATTTGTATGAACTAACTAAGGTGTGTAGGTTATAGATCCAAGAGTTGGTGAGAAAAAGGAATTTCTAACCTATTTTTCTCATTGAGGCCGAAAACCCTAACCTAGTTGGTTAAAGGATTATGTTTTACAATCTTAACTATTAACACTTAATATATGCTAGTTAATACTTTGGGAATTAGTATCTAAAAGATTGGATAAAGAAAATAGCCCTAGCCTTATTTTTATGACTTGGCCGAACCTAGCACCATATGGTCATATTTAGATTTATTTAATTTAGAGAATAAGTCTGGAAAGACTATTCTCAGAGGAACTTGGCACTGGTTTCGTATATGGTCAGGGGTTGGTGGTTTAGGTGAGGGTGGAGGAGGAGTGGGATTGTCAAAGTATGCAAAGTCATTGACATCCTTAGTGTGAAGAGTGTCAGTATGGTGAGATGTTTGTGGTGTCGAAGGCTTAGATAATTGGGGTTCTGTTTCAGACAGGTGAGTTTCTGAGACGGTTGGATTAGGTTCAAAGTAAGAGGGTTAGCATTTTGTGGTTCAGAAACAGAAGGTTGAGAGAAAGGTGATGTGTGTGGTGGAGTTGGGATTTTTGGTGAAGCAGGTGAAGGAGTTGGGGTTTTCTGTTGTGGTTGTGGTGTTGGTGCTGGTGTTTTCGGTGGTGGTGGTGTTGGTGCTCTTTGTGGTGATAGAACAGCTAGTGGGGATGAAGGTTGTGGAATAGAAATTATGGTAGTTGTTTGCTGTCTTGTTGGTGAGGGTGAGGGAGATGGAGTTAGAAATATAACCAACTTCCTCTTGGTTACAATTGTCCTCTTTTTCTTAGGGATCACAGTCTCTTCTGGTTGGGAATCCCCCTCAGCTTGCACAGCTCTCTTCCTTTTGAACACCCTAGTAACACTTGGTGCAGTAGGGACAGAGGCAGCAGCTTGAACAGCAGGTTCAGCAACATGCTCAACAACCTGAGATGTGTTTTCAAAAGCATTGAGAATCAGAAGTTTCAGCGGAAGACTTAGTGACTTTCCTCTTCTTCCTCTGTAATTGAGGCCTTTCTTCTTCAACTAGTTCCACAAAGGGTTCATCTTTGACAATGGGAACACTAAGTCCCTCTCTAACAGGTGTAGCAGATGATGATGCTTCAGCAGTAGAAGGTTCAACAATGGGTTCAAGTTGTACCTTCATTAAAGACAATGTCTTTGTAGTTATCTCTGTGCAGAGATCAGCATGGAAGGATTTTGTCATATCCTTCAAAGAATTAGCCCTGAAGACTCTTGTCAAGATCATGCCATAGGGATATCCACCTTTGCATTTTCCTTTCACAGTCTTCTCCATGTGTCCAAAAATTAAATATATGATATCTATTTTGATTCTTTGGACTAAGTGGTAGATAGCAAATTTTTCTATCTTACTCACATGATCCCTGAAGCCAATTTTAGATATCACACAGTTAATTAAAATTACATGAAGAAATCTTGCCTTAGGTGTCAGGTATTTTGAATCAAGATCATTTGGCTTAGGAACTCCATAAAGTACGAGGCTTACAGTCATCTCTCTACCTTGATTCTTCATCCAGCTCTTATCGTACCCAGCTCCTTCTGTAGGGCACTTGATCACTTCAGCGAGCGACTCATGAGTGATGAAGACATGGTCCTCACCCACATCTCTAGAAATCATGGAGGTTGTGTTGTCCTTGGTGACCTTAGAGTTTTTCCAGAAATCCCTAACCAAGGAAGGAAAAACATCTTCCACCATTTGGAAGAATGGTAACCACCCAGCATGAGTAATTTTTGGCTTAATATCCAGTCCTTTGTTCTTCAACTCAGTTAAATTAGGGACCCTTCCAGGGTGCACCTTCTTCAGTTATGGTATAGAAAGTCCAGACTTTTCAGCAACTTCTTCAAGATAGCTTTTCAGTGCCATTGTTTCAGAGGAGAAGATTTTTAGGGTTTTGGAGAAGAATGGTTTCGATAGTATGAAGACGAAGAGAATTCAGAGAGAGGTTGTACAGAAGAAATTGTGAGTGGGTAGTTTTGAAACGACATAGTTTCTTTTGTTAAAACGCTTGAGTGCTTTTTGCATTGGGAACAAGGAGAGAGATTATTGCCATAATCAGCAATAGCTTTTGAAAAGACAGTTGTAAAAAAAATAAACGTTTTAAGAAAAAGGAGGGAAATTTTGCAATGTACACGTGTCTCGGTCAGGGTTAGCACTGAGTGCTTTTAGCCACATCATCAGACGCTTTGCTAAAGTAGATGAGTCAAGCATAAAGAAAATAGATGAGTCAAGCATATAAAATTTAGACAAGTAAATTTTCAGACATGTCGGTATACACTCATTCAGACACATTATGCATAGTAAGATTCCCTTATAATAAAAACAAATCTATATTCACTTAGAGGTTTAGTAAAGATGTCTGCCCACTAATACTCAGTGTTCACAAACTTAATTTCAAAAACATATTTTTGCACATAATCTCTAATAAAATGATGTTTTATTTCTATATGCTTTGCTCTAGAGTGTTGTATGGGATTCTTAGACAAGTTGATAACACTAGTATTATCACACCAAACAGGTATATTATGCTCAAACATTGAATAATCCTCAAGTTGATATTTTACCCAAAGCAGTTGTGAACAACAACTTGCTGTAGATATGTACTCAGCTTCAACAGTTGAGAGAGCTATGGCGCTTTGCTTTTTGCTTGACCAAGAGATCATATTTGCTCCAATGAAGTGGCATCCTCCACTGGTACTTTTTATATCAATTCTATCTCCAGCAAAATCAACATCACAGAATCCAACTAACCTGAAATCATCAGATTTCCTATATAATAAACCAAGGTTAGTGGTTCCAATTAAATATCTGGAAATTCTTTTAACAGCCTTATGATGGGATTCCTTAGGATCTGATTGAAATCTAGCACATAGACAAACACTGAATTGAATATCAGGTCTGCTAGCAGTCAATTATAGAAGAAATCCAATCATACCTCGGTAGACAGTTTTATCTACCTTTTTACCTTCCTCATCCTTGTTTAGAATAACTGATGGATGCATAGGAGTACTCATAGGCTTCGAATTTTCCATTTTATACTTTTTCAAAAGCTCCTTGGTGTACTTTTGTTGATGGATATAGATTCCATCACCTGTCTGTTTATTTTAAGACTAAGGAGGAACTTCAATTCTCCCATTATTCTCATCTCAAATTCATTCTGCAACAACTCAAAGAACTCTTTGCATAACTTTTCATTAGTAGCACCAAATATAATATCATCAACATAAATATGTACCTTTCTTTGAGCATTTCTTGAAAAGTGTAGTGTCTACTTTTCCTCTAATGAAATTATTTTCCATTAGATATGTGTTTAACCTATCATACCAAGCTCTATGAGCTTGTTTGAGTCCATATAAAGCTTTCTTAAGCTTATAGACATGGTGAGGATTTTCTGAATCCTCAAACCCAGGAGGTTGCTTGACATAAACTTACTCCTCAATTATCCCATTTAGAAATGCATTTTTAACATCCATTTGATAGAGAGTTATATCATGTTGTGCAGCATAAAACATGATAATTCTAATTGCTTCTAATCTAGCTACAGGTGCAAAGATTTTAGTAAAATCAATACCTTCATGTTGATTACACCCTTGAGCAACTAGTCTTGCTTTGTTTCTTACCATTTTTCCATCTTCATCCAGTTTGTTTCTAAATACCCATCTGGTTCCAATAACAGGTTTATCTTTGGGTTTAGAAACTAGATTCCAAACATCATTTCTCTTGAACTGATTTAGTTCTTCTTGAATGGCTAGAATCCAGCTTTCATCTTGTAAACCTTTTTCAATCTTTTTGGGTTCCAAATCTGATATGAAGGCCATGTTGTTATTTTCAATGAAAGCAGATCTGGTTCTAACTCCTTGAGATGGACTTCCAATGATAAGATCTTCTGTATGATAGATCTACTTTTGACTTGCCTAAAGAATCTTCCACTACAGGGTTAAGTTAAATACCTGCAATATCATCTTCTAGATCTGATAGTTCTCTATCAGTCTTCAAACCATCATTAAACTTTACATGAATTGATTCTTCTACAACAGAAGTTCTAGAGTTAAAGGTTCTAAAAGCTTTAGACATTTCAGAATATCCAATGAATATGCCTTTATCTACTTTGGAGTCAAATTTACCAAGATAATCTTTTGTGTTAAGAATATAACATTCACATCCAAATGCACGAAAATATGATATGTTGGGTTTTCTACCTTTCCAGAATTCATAAGGAGTCTTATTTAGGATAGGTCTAACCAGAATTCTGTATTACACATAATAAGTAGTGTTAATGGCTTCTGCCCATAAGTACTTAGGCAGATTATTTTCATTGAGCATTGTTCTTCTCATCTCTTGAAGAGATCTGTTCTTTCTCTCAACCACTCCATTTTACAGTGGAGTTCTAGGTGCAGAGAAATTATGAGAAATACCATTTTCCTCAGAGAACAGTTTGAACTACTCATTTTCAAATTCTCCACCATGGTCACTTCTGATAGCAGAGATACAAAAACCCTGCTCGTTTTGTACTCTTTTACTGAATACTGTAAAGACCTTCTAAGACTCATCCTTGTGGGTTAAGAAGAGTACCCATGTAAATCTAGAATAGTAATCAACTATGACAAAGCGATATTTCTTTCCACCTAGGCTAGCTACACTGACAGGTCCAAATAGATCCATGTGTAACAGTTGCAAAGGTCTAGAGGAGGTGACTTCTTTCTTAGATTTGAAACTTGATTTTATTTTTTTACCTCTCTGACATGTATCACACAAAACATCTTTATTAAAGGAAATATCGAGCAATCATCTCACAAGGTTATGCTTTTTCAATTTAGAAATTTGTTTCATACTAACATGTCCTAGTTTCTTATGCCATAACCACTTTTCATCCTCTTTAGACATAAAGCATGTTACACTTTGATCTGAAAGTTCAGACAGGTCAATCTTATACAAATTGTTTTGCCTTTTAGCAAAAAAGAGGATCTTTCCACTACTGTCATTGACTATGCATGCATCCTTAGAAAAAGATACAAAAAATCCACTATCACACAGTTGACTTATGCTAAGCAGATTATGTTTCAGCCCTTTCACATATAAAACATCATTTTATTAGGGATTATGTGTAAAAAGGTGTGATCGATATTCAATTTGTAGATACTGAATTAGCCTCAGAACCCTCCTCCTCCACCACCACCTCCTTCAAGAAGAGTCAAACTCAGAACACTCCTCCTCCACCACCTCCTTCTGCTTAGCCTTTATTTTTATTTTTTTCTTCTTCTGTACTGACAATGATGGTCCTCTCCTTTTACCTTTTTGACTAATGACAAAAAGGGGGAGAAAGGAAAGAAAAGAGAATTATATATAAAGTCTGTTTTTGAAAAGCTCTTATGTGTTTGCATTTGCATATTCTTTTCTACTTGAAATATTGCTCTGATATACTTGTGTTTATATAGATCCTAAGAATGATAAGCGATTGTACCTATCTGTTAGCTTATAAGTCTACTTAAGTATTTGAATGCTTTGTCTTAGGGGGAGCCCTGCAAGTTCTCTTAGACTTTGCTTTTCAAATTTAATTAGTTTTGTCATCATCAAAAAGGGGGAGATTGTTGAAACCAAAGTAGTTTTGGATTTAATAAACTCTAAAGTTTTGATGTTAACAAAATGATTAAATTTTCTTAGCAAAGTGTTAGTTAATATCTAACATGTGCTTCGAGTTATGCAGGTATATTTACATATAAGAAAAATGGGATAAGTTTCAATTGAAAAATACGTGTCCACCCTTGTAGACGAGCTGCTCAAATATTTTGGTAAAGTTACTTAGTTATTTAATTAAGTAGACTGTCTTTCTTTAGTAGACGAGGCTATAAATATTTGCTAAATAAATACCTAAATAACTTGTTAGGTACAACAAGTCCAAAGACTTGAAAATAAGTGCGTCCATCTTGCCACGTAAGCAGACGGAAGTAATTAGTTGAAGAAAATGAACTAAAACACAAAGTAATCTAGTAGACGAGCTCTATACGCCACGTCACTAGACGGAGATCTTTATAACTCATTAAGGAATAGCAAGTCTGAAGACTTGATAGATAAAAGGATATGCCACGTCATCAGACGAGCTAAGTAAAATATAGAATAGACTTGGACTCTCATATGAATGAATAGACGGAGTTTCTTTTTAGACGAGCTCTATCTTTGATTGAATTAAATGCAATCCGAATCTCTTATATTTATGTAAAATTATTGATATTTATTTCAATGGAATATTTTCTCTTCACATTTGTTTTATTTGCTTTAATATTTCAACTTGTTGCAAAAGAAACATAGTACAATCAAGAAAAGTAAAAAGCAGAATCGTACAAATAAGATATTGCAAAACGATCTGTAAGATGACAACTTTATGACTGAAAAAGTTGTGTTATACACAAAAGCGGAACAACAAGTGCTCAAGCTGCAAATTCATGCTACCTCGATAACCAAGAGTACTATTCAGCAATCTCACAATCAAGCTATCAGTCACAACAAATATCATGCATTAAATGCTATCTCTAAACGGGATTATTCAAAGTAACCGTTGAAGAAATACAAGAGAAGAAGAAGGTCACTATAAATTGAAGACCTCAGAAACTGAAGATAGAACTCTTGCCTGCACAATCTTGCAAGCTGAACTTTTGTCATTTGATAATCATTCATTCCATTATTCTTTTAATAGCAAGAGTCTGTATTCATTAGTTTGAATATTGTTGTAATATTCAATTGATCTTAAACTGGCATATTCACACCCATAGTGAGTTAAGAAGATCAACCTTTAAATCTCTTTGTTAGAGTTAGAGCCTGAAGAGGCTTGGTAAGAAAGGAATACTTGTAGCCTGGAGAGGTGTTGAATACTTGTTTGCAATCTATTTGGAGAAATAGTGGATAAATCCTTCAAGTCGAAGAGACTAGACGTAGCTCTTGGTTGGAAGAGAGTGACCCAGGATAAAATCTCTTGCGTGAATCTTTTATCCCTAAACTCTTCAGTTTTATTTGCTTATACTAACTGTGGGGGTTTTGATATTGTTGTTGTTAAAGTCTTTTAAAAAGGATCTTTGTCTTTGTGTGTGCTTATGTTTCATATCTCTTTGAGTGCAAAAATTGTTTTAAAGGTTGTTTTCGAAAATTATTAACAAACACAATTCACCCCTCCCTTTCTATGTTTGCCTGTGTCAACTTTAAAGACTTCAATTAATTTGATCTGTTAGGCACAGCTTCAGAAAGTGTGTTCTTTTGATTTGATCTTCTGGGACGCCATTAATGTCAAAGAGTCTTTCTGTGTAAGTATTAAATGCTTGAGAACGTTAAGCTTTGATCAGGTAGTCCAAGAGTACACTTTGTTCTAAGCAGTTGTTGTTTTCAGAGTTACAGCAACAGGCTTCTTGTACTTGCAACAGAGAGCTTTCCTCTTTCAGTGCAACACTCAGTTCACTTTCTGGAAAGCACTTTTACTTTGTACTAAAACAGCTAAAAGGTTTCTGCTGTGGTACAGAGATTGCGTGTTTATTCCTTAAATCCTTGAAACAAACATTATTTATTCTTTATCCTTGGTGCTATTGTCCAGAGGTCTTCGAGATCCTTAAGGAAGACAATTAATTTGAATAAGGTTGACTTGGACTTCCTTTTTGACATTCTGACATTTTAAACGAATGTAGCAGAGTTAGATTTATAGACGAGTGCTTGTGGTGTCCAGATTTAGACGGGTGAAAATGAATCAGAAACTCAGACGAGTGATGGAGTCATTTTCTAGAGGAGTGATCCACTGAGTCTTCTTCAGTCATATGCTTCTTGCCACGTCATCAAGTATATCAGAATCTTGACTGAACGTTGACTTGACCTTTGCCTGTGTTGACTGATTTTTAGACGAGTAGTTTTTAGACTAGTCTAAAAACTGCGCTCTACTAAAAAGTAGACGGGTCATAAAATAGACGAGTGACCTTAAGTCTATTTTCTTGCACACTTATCAGACATGTCAGTAATTTCATATGGTTCAATATTATCATACTTAATTTATTTGGAATCATCAAAACTTAGAGAATCTACACATGGAATGTGTCTTAGACTTATGAGGTCTCAACAAGAAGTTCCAAGAGAAGGCCGCCACAGCTCGGCATAATCGAACTGCTGATGGTGGCGCATGTGCCTACACCGGCGGCTCTAAATCAGTCGCCGCTCACTTCGACAAGTTGGTAACGTTAAACTCCATTATTTTAGCGTATTATTTAATTAGTTTTCATTTTTTTAACATTCTTATGAATTTAAATATTTTTTTAATGCAGAAAGCATATAAACAGCGACTCCCCACCGCTATGGAGTTGGTGGAGAGGACGAAGAAGTTGAAGTCGGGGGAATGGGTCAACGACAAGGCTAGTAACTATGTTGTAAGTAAAAATTCATTTTAGTTAAAACTAGTAATTTATTATTATTAATTTGTTAATATTGGTTTTAAGTGTAACTAAATCTCTTCAATTATACTTCACATGTCAACTTTAACGACAAGAAGGATGATGCGATATCACGTGCCTCACAGGATGAGGCCTTGACTAGTGAGGGCCCCCACTCTCCTGTCTCTATCGACAACAATGCCATTTATTTGGAGGTCGTCGGGGCAGGAACAAGAAGGGGCACATGTATGGCCTCAGACACTTGGGCACATGTATGGCCTCAGACACTTGGGCAGCGAGTTTATCGGTTCATCGTCCGGCACGCCTGATGTAACGTTGTTCGTTACATTAGTATACCAAATTAATTTTCTATAAAAACCTTTAAAATATTTAAATGAAATAATTGAGTCATAAAATTTTTCACAATAAATTTAAGTCTGAAAGTTTCTTGTATATTCCAAAAAAATTAAATAAAGTAATAATGGTAAATGAACCATTATATCCAAATAAAATAAATCCTCATAAATATTAATGATTAAAAACCACATAACTCTTTTACAGTTGTGTTTGTCTCAAAACACGAGCGTCTAATAAATCAAAAGAAATAATAAAAATAAATAAATAAACTAGAACTAATATCTTCAAGACTTTCACAAGAAGCTGCATCATCTAGCTCATCACATGTAAACTCTGAAAGACAACACCACTAATGAGATTCATAATCCCAGTAAATAAACACAGTTCTAAAAGGTTTTCTAAAAGATGTTGCTTTCAGCCGGCGTGGTAACCAGAAAAACAACCATGGTAATCCGTCATTTTCAAAATAATTTAATCTCAAAATATTTCAAATAATAATATAAATAAACCAAAACACATACAATTATATCAACAAAACAAACATATGCGTGTAGTGACATCCCATTGCCTTCTCTTCGTAGGAGTCCATTTGCTATTGCCTCGCATTAGGCCAATATGTCATCACTACGAGTTAGGCCATTTGTCATCTCTATGAAGGAAGTATCCACAACCTTGTAATGTCCAACATTGTCTTCTCCATGTAGGAGGCCCTTTGTCAGTGCCTCGCATTAGGCCAATATGCATGCCATCGTTACGAGTTAGTCCCTTTGCCATCTCTACGAATGAGATACTCATACCCTTGCAATGATCATCATTGCCTTTTCCTTGAGGAAGGCCCATTGTCATTGCCTCGTATTAGGCCAAATCTGTTATCGCTACGAGTTAGGCCCTTCGCCATATCCTCGAATGAGGTATCTCAAACGATTATCTCTCTCTATAAGATATAACCAAATACAAGCATATTACCATACAGTCGTTCCAAAATAACCTCAATACATAATATGATGTCACATTAATTTATTTTTTTTGATAAATCAAAAAGTGTATAAATATAAGGAGTATAGGCTGTACTCAAAGTTTACACGCACTACCAAATAGGGTAGAGTTCACCAACTACAATATAAACACCAAAACTCAGTATAAAACTAAACAGGACCGCCAAAAAACTGGTTTAGATCGAAACCAGAAGCAAAAGCGCCCCTCATAAGACCACCACTTCCACACGTTTAAGAAGCAGCAACTCCAACAGAATCTCCAAAAAAGTCCTCTAACTGTTTAAACATTTCCAAGGGCAAACACACCAATCCGAGAACATAACATTTTTTCCACCCTCAGCGCTTAACCAAGACCATGACCTGCAGATAATGAGATCTACCAACCTCAAAAAATCCACATTTTGCTGTTTGAAAATCACAGCATTCGCTCCAACCAAATTGTCCAAATTACCGCATGTCTTCATCAAGTTCATATTAAGACAACACTAAGATATCAAATATCACAAAAAACATATCAAATAATAGTAATAATCATATCAATCAATTTATTTGTAAATATTCTATATCATAATAATTATTCACTAATAAAACATGAATTTCATTTTAAAGAAAAAATCTAAATAATTATTCTTTAATTATATACTCAAACCCATTAAAATCTATTTATACCACAAAAATTTAAGAAAAAAGTTTTTATTTATTTCTCGTAGACCCCAAATAGCTCTAAAAGTTTTAGAAGACAAAAGTCAATGTTTCATAAAATATATTTCTTTTCTCCAATATTTTTTTTATCTGTGTATCTCCCTACTCAGCCATGTAATCATTAATCAGGGCTACCGTACTCTTATTTCTCTTCTCTTCCGTAACTGTCTGGCCCCGTTAAACGAATCAGGTTTTACTTTTGAACTCCCCTTTTTGTTTGTTAGTGGGAGTCTCCTCTTATTATCAAATTGAAGCCACCCCTGCACGTGAGTAACTTCTACATGATGGCCCATTTAAACCATTTTATTTAATTTTTCTATTTTTATTTTATTTTATTTTTCTAACTTTACATTCTTTTAATTATTAAAGAATCATTTTCTACAATAAACCCCCAATAGCTTAATCTTTTATTAAAAAGATAATATTGAAATTTTAGGATGTTATATTTTCTCCCCTCTTTCAAGAAATTTCGTTCCCGAAATTCCAACATCTAAATACTTATAAAAAATGTTAAATAAATAAATAAACAAGCAACTAGAAAATAAATTGATTTACATACACTGTGGATACATGAATTATGATCATCAAAATAAATTTTCAGAACAACAAACAATCTCGGGTAAGTTTTCAATCACAAACAATAATTAATTAAAATCAACAACATATGACAAGTCTTACACAGTATTGAACAACTTAAACAGGAAGTGGAGGTAAACAATACACACACAAAAAAAATATATCAAACACCGGTCAACTCCAAAGTTTCTCACACACAACAATTTTTTTTTTTAAAAAAAAACTTTTCACGCTAACAAAACTCATATACTTGCATGTTAGTCCTCATAAATCTGTATACCACCAATCAAATATTGGGTTGGTCAGGCCCAACATCTGCATGTAGTCTTTATAACTCTAACATCAGTCCTATGCGCCCATGTTTTGATTTTAGAAAAAGTCCCACCACCACAGTCCAATTTAGGACTGAACTGCTCTGGTACCATAAATGTAATGCCCTTCGTTACATTAGTATTCCAAATTAATTTTCTATAAAAACCTTTAAAATATTTAAATTAAATAATCGAGTCATAAATTTTTTCACAATAAATTTAAGTCTGAAAGTTTCTCGTATATTCAAAAAATTAAATAAAGTAATAATGCTAAATGAACTATTATATCCAAATAAAATAAATCATCATAAATATTATTGATTAAAAACCATATAACTATTTTACAGTTGTTTTTTTCCTCAAAACACGAGCGTCTAATAAACCAAAAGAAATAAAAAGAAATAAATAAACTAGAACTAATATCTCCAAGACTTTCTCAAGAAGCTGCATCATCTAACTTGTCACCTGTAAACTCAACTCTGAAAGACAACACCACTAATGAGATTCATAATATCAGTAAGTAAACATTGTTCTAAAAGATTTTTGAAAAGATGTTTTCAGTCAGCGCGGTAATCGAAAAAACAACCATGATAATCCGTCATTTTCAAAATAATTTAATCTCAAAATGTTTCAAATAATAATATAAATAAACCAAAACACATACAATTATATCAACAAAACAAACATATGCGTGTAATGACATCCCATTGCCTTCTCTTCGTAGGAGTCCCTTTGTCATTGCTTCGCATTAGACCAATATGTCATCACTACGAGTTAGGCCCTTTGCCATCTCTACGAAGGAAGTATCCATAACCTTGCAATGTCCAACATTGCCTTCTCCATGTAGGAGGCCCTTTGTCAGCACCTCGCATTAGGCCAATATGCATGTCATCGCTACGAGTTAGTCCCTTTGCCATCTCTAAGAAGGAGGTACTAATACGCTTGCAATGATTATCATTGCCTTCTCCTTGAGGGAGGCCCTTTGCCATTGCATCGCATTAGGTCAATCTACCTTCGCTACGAGTTAGACCCTTTACCATCTCCTCGAATGATGTATCTCAAACGATTATCTCTCCCCATGAGAGATAACCAAACACAAGCATATTACCAACCACTACCAAAAAAAAGGTTGTTTAGCGACCGAAAATAGTGACCGAATTTTTCGATTGCTATTTGCGACCGAAATGGCGACCGATTGTAGGATCTACATGAAAGACTGATTAGAGTTAATACTGCGACCGAAATAGAGCGTAGCAGGGTTATCGGTCGCTATTTCAGTCGCTAAATAAAGGAACTTAAAAGTCAGAAATTTTATGTCTTCTTAGCGATCGAAATGGCGACCGAATTAAATGCAATGGTTAAATTTTATTTACATTTGCGACCGATATTAATTCGGTCGCTAAACGGCGCGTAAAAAAATTAAAACCGCGCATGTTAGCAACTGATTTAAAAATCCGTCGCTAAATTTATGAATTCAAAATTCAAATTAACTCATCCCGCGACCGAATGTAGCGACCGATTTTGTATTTAAGTGATTGGCGGCCGATTTAGTGACCGATTATTTCGGTCGCCAAATTATAAATCCCTAAAATCGTGAAATCTTTCCCTTCTTCCTCATTTCTGCCATCTCTTCGACCCTCACCCCTTTTCTCTCCCTCGCGTCGTCAGGCCGCCAGTCACCATCGCCACCACCGCAGTGCGCACCACCACCGCCATCTCCGGTAAGCCTCCGTCCTCCTCCTCCTCTTCTTCCGTATCTTCCTCTCATCTCTTCCTTTCCCCTCTTCCTGCTCTCTTTTTAATTCCCCCCCTCCGTTTCAGTGCTTCGACCAATACTCCGGCTACCAACACGTAGCCCTCCGGTCACCACGCGCAGAGCTCCTCCTACCCTCTTCTCTCCTCATTTTGTGCATTCCCTGCTCTGCCTTGAGGTAACCATGGACTCTCTATGTATCATTTTTTATTTTGCTTCATTGTTTCATTTCAAAAATTTTGTGGATTGTATGTATTTCATTGCTTTATTGCTTACTACTGAGAAGAGCTATTTGTGTATTTCATGTGAGTTGTGAGTTGTGATGATCATTTGTTTTCATGTGTCATTATTTAATCACTCCTATTAGGATTAGGAAGCTCTCATTGAGAAAGTACGAGAAATCTGTTTTTGTAACTTTTTTTTGAATGCATTGAAATATCAAAAGTCAAGACTGTGAGATTAGAATTGATGTTTACTTGAGCCACAGAATGCCAATGCTACCTGTGAGACTGCGAAACATAAACAGGTTTTGGTTTTTTGTTGATTATTGACGTGTTGTATAATTTAAACTTTAAAGCCTCAAAGCACCCACCTGCATTGGTCGTGAAACTTGAATCCATTAGCATATTTAAGTGATGAGATAAAGATAACAGTGAGACTAGGATTAGTGTAACTGTACCAATTTAATGTTTCAAATTTAATCTGAGAACCCTTCTGGTTTGCTTCTTGTTGATTTAGCTGTGAAATTACCTTCCATTTCAGCATCTTAGTCTTTGATTTAGATTCAGTTCTGCTTTGTGAAATGCATCTAAATTGGTTAGTGAGGATGTGTGCTATGGATTTTCAATTTGTTTTGTTCTAGGTGTCTACAATTTCAAACATGGATAGTTCATGGCTATAGTTCAAACAAATGACCAATACTGAGGCAGTTGTTTGAAGACCATTCTAGTTTAACATGTCCAGTAACAAGATTGTCCCTGTGTTAATGATGTGTTTTCTATTAAATATGGCACTTGTAATTTCTGGTCTGTTTATCTTTCCATATCTTGGCTGAATTTATGTCTTTGAAGGTTGTTCATTGTTCTGTTATATTACCTCAGGGAATATCTCACAATAGATCTATAGCCTCTGTGATGCAGTTGTTTACTTGCTGTGAATAATTTCATATTGTATTGTACGTGTATGCAGTCTGATTGTATTGTATTTTGATTCGTTTGGAATCCATGAATTTGTTGGTTCTTGTCTGAATATGTTTCAAAAATTTCAAAAGAGGGTTTTAGGGATTTCAAGTTCTTGTTCACTTCTTTGTAAACAAAAAAATATTCTTTGTTGGAGTATGAAATGATCTAAAAACATTATTGTAGCCTGTAATTCCAAGAGAGCTTTTTACTCATTTTGAATCAGATTCATTTGGTAATTCTACTTATCTCTTTTCTGTTTGATGATGTAAATTTATTGAAGGCCGGTACTTATATCTGAGCATGTTCATACATTTGGATTGCTATGAAGAATAGTTTATTCTCTTTAAAATAAAAATCTTTCAATAACAATGAATCAATGTAATTAGAATAATTTGATATGTATTTATTGATAACTTGTTTGGAAATGATTATGGAATCATATTTGTATATATTACATGGTAAGCATTGGAATGAATTGATAAAGTGTTATTAGTTCGTAAATGGCATGACTTCGTTGTTGTTAATATTCATTTACTAATTTAAAGTCCATGAGCTTAAGAAAGTCTCTTCTTGAAGCCAACAAAAGCGAGTCTCTTAGATAATGAAGGATTAAGTATAGGGTTAGATAAAATGAAGGGCTAGGCACAGTTTGCCAGGCACATGCATGACGTGCCGTCATCATTAAAACATTATTCACATTAGAAAGCAGCTCTGTACACAATATTATGAAAACAACTCTGGTTTTCTACTCATTTGTTTCAGTAGAAAATGGAGCTTTCCAGAAATAGTTGTTGATGACCATCCTTACTAGGTTATCTAGGCACTTCGGGTAGGAAAAGTCCTCTCTATGACCATCCTTCAAAACGACGTAAAAGCATCTGCTTTCCTGAAAACTACTATGTTTGCTAATCTGTAAAATTGCATGTGAAGTTGCATTTCTTTATTATATTTTAACATGCTAGTATGCTACATGGATCTTTCCATCTTTTCTTATTATCACTTGATGAAGTTTAGACATATGACTTGTTTTCCTTATCGTTTTATCGGAAAATGGATCCGACTAAATGTTTTGAGACAGCCATCCATATAGATCGTGCATGTATCTCATCAACTTAAGAATAACGATCGGATTCACGTAATGATGGTTAAGGCATAAACTAATCATTTACTAAATTGTTCTTGTGTATTTGCAGGATTTGATTTCAATCCCGCGATCATTCTACCGTCGTTGGGGACAAGAAATACCGCGTGTTGTGACTATTGAAGACAAAAGCGGAAATATGTTCAATGGGAATATAGTAATCCATGAGGATCGCCCATATTTTGCAACAGATACAAATGGTATCAGGGAGTTGTATTTGTTGTCCACTGGTGCATTGGCAAAGTTTAAGTACCTTGGGGGTTCTCGCTTCTACATGTTCATCCCTTTGGAAGATTGATGTGTTTTGATATTTTGATTAGTACTTATTGATTGTGGTGTATTTTTATGTTTTGATCGTTAATTAGTACTTATTAAACTTTTTTTATAAACAATTATTAAACTTGCGTTAATTAATGTATATGTTTTCTTGATCATGTTGACTGTGGTGTTTTGGATCGTTAGTACATCATATTTACGTTTTCTATTTATTCAAAAAAAAATATTGGTGTATTTTGTTTATATCAGAAATTAAAAATCAATGGGGTAATAGTTGAAAAACAATATTTGGTCGGCAGGATTAAGTTACAGGAAAATTTAAAAAAAAAATCAAAATTTGCGACCGAAATAGCGACCGAATATCGGTCACCAAATTAGGTGAGCTGAGCATGCGACCAACTATACGGCGACCAAAATATATAATTTTGCGACCGACAATTTTGAGACCGAAATACATGTTCGGTCGCTAAACATTTAGCCACCAGGGTTTCTGCTACCCCCTTAATTTGGTCGCTAATTCGGTCGCTATACAGTATAGCAACCGAATTTTCATGTTTAGCGACCGAAATCTTCGGTCGCTGGTCGCGCTGTCGCGCACGCGCCAAAAGGGACGAGTGGGTTTAAAAGTGTAGTATAGTGAGACAACTCGGATGTCGTCTCTCAAGGACTCTGAGAATATTACTTTTCACAAAAAAAATCAGTTTTGGGGGGGGGTTTGGATTGGAGTGCAAAATAAGAAACAACAAAACAGAGCAATCAAAAACAAGGCAGTTGAAAAGGGATTATCAATAGTCAAAAACAGATTAATCTATTGCTCTTGATTTCCCACTATCATAGGTTCATACAATTTCCAGGCCCTAAGCAAATTCTTATCCCCTCCCGGTTGTAGCAACAATTTACAAACGAAACTCGCTCTGAGATACATGTCCCTATTCCCGAATTAAACAAACGGGGTTAAGCCCTCATGAACTAAACGAACATGAACGTACACACGCGAATTAAACAAACGCGATTGATTATAGGAACATGATATCACCGGAAATAAATCAATACAATGCATTATACTCCTGAATTAAACAAACAGAAATACAAGGCATGGCATTGAAGAGGGAAAAGCATACAAAACAGGAAAGTATAAGAACCTCAAGTATGTGGAAATCAATTACAATAGATCAATCCTAAGAATTTAGTTCTCCATAACACAAACGAAATCACAGAGAAAAGTGTAAAACAGAAAATGGAGAAGCAAAAAGTCTCTACAAAATATTCAGAACAGCCTTTTATACAAATTCAGAATTCAGATGACTCGCGAGGCGAACAACCATTCGCGAGGCGAATTTCATGAACTGTCAGCAACCCTTGGCATTCTCGCGAGGCGAAGTGTCTCTCGCGAGGCGAGGATATGAAGAGTTTCCTCCTTACGCCCGTTATGGCCATCAGGGCCTAACCGTGATGCTCTCTGACTTCCAGACTCGCGAGGCGAAGGGATGCTCGCGAGGCGAGACTCTTCGACTTCAAAGCGCCACGGCCATGACCTTCAACACGGGCAAGCCGTGATCGTCTCTGACTTTTTCAGGTTTGGAAGACTCGCGGGGCGAGACCTTCTTCGCGAGGCGACCCAGAGATTTAGCAATTTCTTGGAACAGTCAGGCTTCGGGGTCGCGTGGCGAGCATGGCTTTCGCGGGGCGAATCCCCTGTTCTTTATTTTCTCAACTTCTACTTAACCTGAAAACAAGGAAATAAGCATAAGTGTATTATTTTGACTTAAAACTAGCTAAATTAACTTAAAACTACTCTAGAGACTCAAAACCTTGCTTGAGGACAATCTAATCTAATTTGGGTGAAAATACGATATAATTTGCACAAAACCCTGGTCATACTAGCTATAAAACTAGATGAGCCAGAGGCTTATCAAAATACCCCAAACTTAAACTTTGCTTGTCCCCAAGCAAACTAAGACTCAAAAAAAACAAAAAGACTCAAGACCTGGCAAGCTCAAAAGATTCAATCAACATTGCACACATTCAAGCAATACATCAAAACAGTTTTCTTCATTGTTCCCCCCTTTTCAAACAGAGCAATCCCCATATTCATTTATTCTAAACATTTGAGAGTTTCATCATGAAAACAATCAGAAATCTAAGCAGGGGATCTAAGTCACACACAAGAGGGAGATCACCAAATCCAAACAACTGCCTTCCTCACAAGAGCATTATTTGTTCACTCAGTCACTCAGTTTATGTCAGGCTAACAACTTGCACTCAGTTTATGTCAGGCTAACAACTTGCACTCAGTTTCACTTTTCAAGTACATTTCCCAAAAATTTGCCTTTCATCTCAAAATGGCTCCCACAGAAAACATGCAAGCAACATCAGAAGGTCTTTTATGGGTTGTAATGGGGCCTGGCTAAGGGTAAGATATACAAAAGGACTAAGCTGAAGACCCTAGGAACTAAGAGAGCATGAACTATATTTACACCTTGAAATTCACTCAAGTTCCTTTCTTTATTTTTTTCTTTACACTTCTGGGTGGCTACAGCTCTTTTTATTTCTTTTTGGCATTTTTGTATTTTTTTTTTTTTCAACATTTGTACACTTTTTCTTTCACAAGCCTTTGGCTCCAACTTTTTTTTTTTTTTTTTTCAATCCCAACAACATATTGCACCTCGTAGCCACCCCAAACTTAGTTTCTTGCACCCACTCTAAGATTACATGCTCTCCTAATTCTAAGATCAGGTTAACATGGTTTTCCAGATTTTTGGGCTTATAACATTAGGTTATCAAGAACTAATAGGCTAATAGGCTCAAAAGGGCTAACTAGGGAACATGCAATAGGAATTAGTTTATTCAGGCCAAGTAGCTATTTACAAAGAAACTGCCTAAATCATTTGCTACACACATATAATCATGCAAACCAAAAAGAGATTCAATCAAATCCAGGGAAGTGCAACTTGAAAGTGATTTTCACACATTTTAAAACATGTTGGAGGCTCAAAACCTCACCTGGACATTCATGCAAATTGTTTGAAAGAGATACTATCCCTAGTGTGTGCTCCCTATCACCCCAAACTTATCATTCATCATGCTATCATAACAAAATCCCAAAGTTCAGTTTTCAATTTCATGGGGATCAAAATTCAATTTTTCAAATTTTTTGAAGTCCTAGGGGGAATCATCACTTATCAATCATGCAAGCAATCTGTGCAACATCAATCAAAATCTAGCAAACTTGCCAACTAAAAACTTAACACACAAATGCTCCTGAGCTTCTCAAATTATTCAGGAGCTTTATTCAAAGAAAAGAAAAACTACAACTAGTTCCCTCCCCCACACTTAAAACATGCATTGTCCCCAATGAACAACAAAATTATACAATCAGAGTGAGGGGAAAAGGAAAAGAAACTCCCTGATCAAGTATCAGTGTAGGTTGGAGCATCTAAAGATAGCTCCTCAACATTAGTATCCGCAGGGTCAGCAGCCTCCACACCATGGAATGGCTTCAACCTTTGTCCATTAACCTTGAAGGTTTTGTTGGTACCTGCATCCTTGATCTCAAATGCACCAAATGGAAACACATTAGTAACAACAAATGGTCCTATCCACCTGGACCTAAGTTTCCCAGCCATCAATCTTAGGTGGGAATTAAACAATAAGACTTTCTGACCCACAAAAAATTCTTTCCTAACAATCATTCTATCATGAAAAAATTTTGTTTTCTCTTTATACATCCTGGAGCTCTCATAGGCTTCAAGCCTAAGCTCCTCAAGTTGCTGCAACTGCAGTTTTCTCTCAACACCAGATTTCTTCATGTCCATGTTGCAACACTTTATTGCCCAATATGCTCTATGCTCAACTTCCACCGGGAGGTGACATGCCTTGCCAAAAACTAGCCTGAAGGGGGACATCCCTATAGGTGTCTTAAAAGCAGTCCTCTGGGCCCACAGTGCGTCTTCCAGACGGCGGCTCCATTCCCTTCTGTTTGGCTGCACCATCTTCTCTAGGATTTGCTTAATCTCCCTGTTTGATATTTCTGCTTGGCCATTGGTTTGGGGATGGTAAAGCAGTAGACACTCTATGTACAACCCCATATTTTCCGAGTAAGGCCTCCAAGGTTACATTACAAAAATGTGTGCCACAGTCACTGATGATGGCCTTGGGTATGCCAAACCTGCAAAAGATGTTGGACCTAACAAATTTTGACACAATCCGAGCATCGTTAGTCCTAGTGGGGATTGCTTCCACCCACTTTGAAACATAATCTCTGACTAACAAAATATATACAAAACCAAAAGAAGGGGAAAAGGACCCATGAAGTCCATCCCCCACACATCGAAGACCTCACAATAAAGCATTGGCTCTTTGGGGCATCTCACTCCTACGAGTGATTAGGAGCCTGTTATTTGACATTCCTTACAACTCTTATACACTTCATATGAATCCCTGAAAATTGTGGGCCAGTAGAATCCGGAGTCCAGGACTTTTCTTGCTGTCCTTTGAGGTCCAAAGTGTCCTCCAACTAGAGATGCATGTGAAAAATGCAGGATGGACTCTGTCTCATGCTCGGGTACACACCTCCGAATGACTTGGTCACTGCAAAACTTCCACAGATAGGGGTCATCCCACACATAATATTTTGCATCGCTCTTCAGCTTATGGAACTTTCGTCTACTTGTACTGCGGGGAACAACACCAAAGAACTAGAAAATTTACAATGTCGACAAACCAGGGGGTTACCCCATACATATGTAACAATCTCTCATCAGGGAAATCATCTTGGATGGGAAATGTATCCTCATCCCTTGCTATCCTACTCAAATGATCTGCTACCAGATTTTCAGCTCCACTTTTATCCTTTATCTCCACATTGAATTCCTGAAGCAAAAGCATCCACCGATCGATCTGGGCTTAGCTTCTGGCTTCTTCAGCAGATATTTCAAAGCTGCATGGTCAGTAAAAACAGTCACCCTAGAACCTAGCAAATAAGACCTAAACTTGTCAAGTGCAAATACAATAGGTAGCAGCTCTTTCTCAGTGGTGGTGTAATTTGCCTGTGCGGCATCTAGGGTCCTAGAAGCATAGTGAATTACATGGGCAACTTTGCCCACCCTTTGTGCCAGAACTGCCCCTACAGCAAAATTTGAGGCATCACACATCAGTTCAAAAGGTAGTGTCCAGTCTGGGGGCTGGATGACAGGGGTAGAAGTCAGCGCCTTCTTCAGATGGTCAAACGACTCTTTGCACTTTTCATCAAACTGGAACAGGGCATCATTTTTCAGCAGATTTGACAATGGCAGTGCTATCTTGCTGAAGTCCTTTATAAAGCGCCTGTAGAAACCTGCATGTCCAAGAAAGGAACGTATCTCGCGTACGCAAGATGGGTAAGGCAATGAAGCAATTACATTTATTTTTGCAGGATCCACAGAAATACCCTCTTTGGAAATTACATGACCCAATACTATCCCCTGTTCTACCATGAAATGACATTTCTCATAATTCAGAATCAAATCAGTATCAATGCATCTCTGAAGAACTAGATCTAGACTATGCAAACAAGCATCAAAGGAGGAGCCATACACAGTAAAATCATCCATAAACACCTCTATGCAGTTTTCGATAAAATCAGAGAAAATACTAAGCATGCATCTTTGAAAGGTGCCAGGAGCATTACAGAGGCCAAATGGCATCCTCCTATAAGCAAACGTGCTTAGAAGGGCACGTGAAGGTGGTCTTTTCCCGATCCTCGGGGGCAATATGAATCGGAAATACCGGAAAAGCCATCTAGAAAACAATAATGGGACTAACCAGCCAGCCGATCTAGCATCCGATCTATGAACGGCAAAGGAAAATGATCCTTTCGGGTGGCCTGGTTTAGCTTCCTATAGTCTATACAAACTCTCCGGCTATTTCTGGACTCTAGTAGGCACAAGTTCATTATTTTCATTCCTAACTACTGTTAAACCAGATTTCTTTGGTACAACTTGAACCGGACTTACCCAAGAACTATCAGAAATGGGATAGATAATACCTGCCTGTAGAAGCTTGGTCACCTCTTTCTTTACCACATCCAGAATCAGTGGGTTAAGTCGCCTTTGGGACTGCTCGATAGCTTAGCCCCATCCTCCATTAAAATTCTGTGCATGCATCTGGAGGGGCTAATTCCTGGAATATCGGCCAATGTCCACCCAATGGCCTTCTTGTTTTTCCTCAAAACTTCTAAAAGCTTGTCTTCCTGATCAGAGTTGAGGCTGGAGGAAATGATGACTGGCAATGTTGCATCCCTCCCCAAGTAGGCATACTTTAAGTTCTCAGGAAGTGGTTTGAGTTCCAAAGGAGGCGGCTGCTCAACAGATGGAGCATTGGGAGCAGCCATAGGGTCAAGGACTTTTGCTAAGTAAACAGCTTCACTCTCATTATCACTTTCACTATCATCCTCACCCTGCAATGTTAAATCCAAAAACTCAGAACAAACAGAACATGGGTTAGTGTTAGTGCAGTTAGTACAAGTATATACATCATCAAAACCAGAAATAACAGGAAAATCAGAAATAAGGTCATCATGAGTGTTCTCAATGAGTTCAGACAGCAACTCTAAGTGGAATACAGAGTGCTCCTCTACTGGGTGCTTCATAGCATCAAAAATCTTGAATTTGGCCACGATACCACCAAACTCCATCGACATAGTCCCATCATAAACATCAATCTTGGTCTTGGATGTCATCATGAATGGTCTCCCCAAGATTATGGGTGATATACTCGGATCGGGTCTCTCCCGCCATATCTAGGATATAGAAATCCGCGAGGAATATCAAATCATCAACTTGCACTAGGACATCCTCTACCATCCCCATGGGTCGGGCACTGGTCCTGTTAGCCAACCTGAATGGTAAGACCAGTATCTTGCAATGGCCCCCAGATCAAGGTTATTAAAGATGGAGGTAGGCATGACATTGATTGATGCTCCCAAGTCCAACATACAGTTTTCAAACTTCTTGTCCCCAATAGTGCATGGGATAGTGAAGGTGCCTGGATCCTTGCACTTTTGTGGCGATACTTGATTAGGGCCTATAGAAGCAACTCTCTCTATCTTTGATTGGATAAGCGCCGAGACATTCATTCCCAAGTCAACCCTCTCATTAATCTTCATCTTCCTCTTGTTAGTGCATAGGTCCTTCAGAAATTTAGCATATCCGGGCACTTGCTTGATCACATCCAACGGTGGAATATTAATGACTACTTTTTCGAAAACATCAAGAATCTCCTTCTCTTTATTCTCACCACCCATCTTCAAATTTTGCTGAAGTCTGGGTGGGAATGGAATGGGTGGTCGATCTACTCTCTCAGTGTCAACTTCACCCACCGGCTCAGGAGTAGCCTCATCAGTAGGCTCAAGAGTAGCCTTAACAATTTCTTCATCCTTTCAAGTGGCCTCAACAACCTTTCCGGACCTCGGAGAGATGACACTCACATTAGGGTTGGAGGCATTAGGATTTATCACTTGGTTGTGCAGAGCAGCTGGTTTGTCCCTTGACCTTGTTGTATACTATTCATGGATGTAGCCAACTGTCCAATCTGTGTATGCAATGCCTGAATACTCGCATCCGTCCTCTGCTGAAACTGTACACTAGATGCAGCCATTTGCTTTACCAAGTCTTCTAATGATGGTCCAGAAGGTGCAGAAGTGGTCACTGGAGGATGATTCTGAGGTGCCATTGGCTGTTGTTGGGAAGAGTTCCCATACCGCAGATTAGGGTGATTTCTCCAGCTAGGATGGTACCTATTGGTAGAGAGGTCTGGAATGCTGTACCGATTCTAACTGCCTCCTTGATTATAGGGGTTCACTGCATAAGCCTGAGGTACTTCACTGACAAACTCTTCTCTCTGGGTCGGGCATGGATCAAATGGATGCTCAGGTGCATTGCACATGCTACATAACTTTGTCGGTTGAACCTTGTCTATTGCCAATTGTCTCACAAAGGAAGTCAGCTCATCCAATCTATTCTCAAGGGCGGCCTGGTTAGAAGATGAGCTATGAATCTCGTGCACACCTCTTGGCTCAACTGAATTTCTTCTTGTAGAAAACTGCTGGGAATTCAACGACATGTTCTCAATAAGTTGCTTAGCAGAAATTTGGGGTCTTATCAACTAATGCTCCCCCACTAGCAGCATCCAACAGATTCCTATCCATAGGCAACAATCCTTCATAAAAGTATTGGACCAGGAGTTGTTCAGAAATTTGATGCTGGGGGCAACTAGAGACCAAATGTTTAAACCTTTCCCAGTACTCAGCTAGTGACTCGTTCCCTTGCCTTATGCCACATATCTCTTTCCTTATTGAAGCAGCTCTTGAAGCAGGAAAATACCTTTCTAGAAACACTCTCTTCAGATCATTCCAAGTTGTGATGGAGTTAGGCTCAAGGTACAATAGCCAATCCTTTGCAGCTCCTTGGAGTGAAAATGGAAAAGCCTTGACTTGATCTCTGTCTTCAGTGACTCCCTCTGCTCTCGAGGTTGTGGAGCTTACAACTTGGAATTCTTTCAAGTGCTTGTGTGGATCCTCACCTGCAAGACCATTAAACTTGGGCAACAGGTGAATAAAACCAGATTTTAGTTCAAAAGGGGTATCAGCACCAGGATAAGAAATACATAATCCATTATAGTTGACATCAGGGGCAGCAAGCTGCCTTAATGTCCTCTGGTCTCCCATGTTTTCAAAAGCAGTTTTAGAATTGGAATTACTACTAGTGCTAGCCCGAAATTCCCTACGGAGTGTGTGCAATGTTCTTTCAATTTCCGGGTCAAAATCACACAGTTCAGGGCAATGAGACCTAGTAGCCAGACCAATTCAAAACAGAACAGAAAATAAAAGAAAGAAAATAAAATAAAATAAAAACAAATTGAGAAAAATAACAACTCGAGTCCCCGACACGGCGCCAATTTTTGGTCATTACTTTGCGCACGACGCCAAAAAGGACGAGTGGGTTTAAAAGTGTAGTATAGTGCGACAACTCGGATGTCGTCTCTCAAGGACTCTGAGAATATTACTTTTCACAAAAAAATTCAGTTTTGGGGGGGGGGGGGGGGTTTGGATTGGAGTGCAAATTAATAAACAACAAAACCGAGCAATAAAAAAAACGGCATTTGATAAGGGATTAAAAAAAGGCAAAAACAGATTAATCGATTGATCTTGATTTCCCACTATCATAGGTTCATACAATTTCCAGGCCCTAAGCAAATTCTTATCCCCTTCCGGTTGTAGCAACAGTTTACAAACGAAACTATCTTTCTGAGATACATGTCCCTATTCCCGAATTAAACAAACGGGGTTAAGCCCTCATGAACTAAACGAACATGAACGCATACACGCGAATTAAACAAACGCGATTGATTATAGGAACATGATATCACGGAAATAAATCAATACAATGCATTATACTCCTGAATTAAACAAAAGAAATACAAGGCATGGCATTGAAGAGGGAAAAGCATACAAAACAGGAAAGTATAAGAACCTCAAGTATGTGGAAATCAATTACAATAGATCAATCCTAAGAATTTAGTTCTCCATAACACAAACGAAATCACAGAGAAAAGTGTAAAACAGAAAATGGAGAAGCAAAAAGTCTCTACAAAATATTCAGAACAGCCTTTTATACAAATTCAGAATTCAGATGACTCGCGAGGCGAACAACCATTCGCGAGGCGAATTTCATGAACTGTCAGCAACCCTTGGCATTCTCGCGAGGCGAAGTGTCTCTCGCGAGGCGAGGATATGAAGAGTTTCCTCCTTACGCCCGTTATGGCCATCAGGGCCTAACCGTGATGCTCTCTGACTTCCAGACTCGCGAGGCGAAGGGATGCTCGCGAGGCGAGACTTTTCAGCTTCAAAACTGCCACGGCCATGACCTTCAACACGGGCAAGCCGTGATCGTCTCTGACTTTTTCAGGTTTGGAAGACTCGCGGGGCGAGACCTTCTTCGCGAGGCGACCCAGAGATTTAGCAATTTCTTGGAACAGTTAGGCTTCGGGGTCGCGTGGCGAGCATGGCTTTCGCGGGGCGAATCCCCTGTTCTTTATTTTCTCAACTTCTACTTAACCTGAAAACAAGGAAATAAGCATAAGTGTATTATTTTGACTTAAAACTAGCTAAATTAACTTAAAACTACTCTAGAGACTCAAAACCTTGCTTGAGGACAATCTAATCTAATTTGGGTGAAAATACGATATAATTTGCACAAAACCCTGGTCATACTAGCTATAAAACTAGATGAGCCAGAGGCTCATCAGTCGCTAAATAGGTTTTTTTTGTAGTGTACAGTCATTCCAAAATAACCTCAATACATAACATCATGTCATATGATTAATATTCATCAAGTTCATATCAAGACAATACTAAGGCATCAGATATCACCAAAAACATACCAAATAATAATAATAATAATAATCATATCACTCAATTTATTTGTAAATATTCAATATCATAATAACTATTCACCAACAAAACATCAATTTCATTTTAAAGACATAACCCAAATAATTATTCGCTAATTACATACACAAACCTTTTAAAATCTATTTATATCATGAAAGTTTAAGAGAATAATATTTACTTATTTCTTGTACACCCTCAAATAACTCCCAAATAGCTCTAAAAGTTATTTAAGACAAAAGTCAATACTTCATAAAGGATATGTTTGGGTAAACAACTTAATTAAGAGCTTATCACATAAGACCTTATCACATGAGAGCTTATGTCATAAACGCTTAAAGAAAGAAAAAGAAAGAAAGGGGCATGAGAGGATTCGAATAGTGAAAAACACGGAGAGGGTGTTTAGTGCATAAGCTCTTATGATAATTCCATAAGCTTCTCCCAGTGACTTATGAAAATAAGTCAAAAACTCCTTATGGGAAGTCATAAGTTATTTTTATAAGCTCTGCCAAACACACTGCATAAGAGCTTATGTCATCAGATAAGTCAAAAGGAGTTTAAATAAGCTCTTCCAAACACCACCAAAAATATCTTTCTTTTCTCCAATACTTCTCAGCCATGTAATCGTTAATCAGCGCTGCCCTGCTCTTATTTCTCTTCTCTTCCGTAACTGTTAGGCGGCGCTGTCCTTCCCTTATTATTAAACAAATCAGGTTTTACTTTTGAACTCCCCTTTTTGTTTGTTAGTGGGAGTCCCCTCTTATTATCAAATTGAAGCCACCCCTGCACCTGAGTGACTTCTACATGATGGCCCATTTAAACCCTTTTTTTTCTATTTTTATTCTATTTTTCTAACTTTACATTCTTTTAATTATTAAACAATCAATTTCTTATCTAAATCCCTTAATAACTTAATCTTTTATTAAAAAGATAATATTGAAATTTTAGGATATTACACCTCCTTCATCCTACGTGGATATCATCCCTCCATAACAGTTCAATCAGATGCAGGACACCATTACCCAACTAAACGCGGAGCTTAGGGGGGAGAGGGTGCGGGTTATGGCGGAGCAGATTGCACATTTGACGCAGGCACTCCAGCACCTACTGCAGACGACGATGGGGTAGGGCCAGACACTGCGGTTGGTATTAGAGCAGATGGGATCTAGCCTCCAGTTGCTCAGGGTGATGCCCCTCCAGTTGTGCTGCCTGCTGCTCCTCCAGTTCCGCCGTCTACTGCTACTGATGATGCTGCTCCAGAGGATGACGACATGGCAGACGTCGGTTGCACGGACACTAAGGACGATTGATTGCCTCCGCCTCCGCATCATGACTGACTTCGATTTTGTATTTTTCCATTTTCTAGAATTTACATATTTTTCTTGTATGACTACATTTATATTTATTTATATGATATTATCATTATTTTTATATATGATTTTTAATAGTAATTTATATTAGTAAATTAAAGAATCAAAAATTTTTAAAAAATTATTTATAAATTTAAAATCATTTTGAAATAAAAACCAAAAAAAATTGAATTAGTGACCGAAATAGCAACCAATATATCGGTCACTAGGTCTAAATATCAGTCAATTATAAAATAATTAATTATATTAAATATTGTTTAGCGACCGAATTAGTGACCAAATATCAGTCTCCCATTTCGGTTAACCTGAGCAGGCGACCAACCCACTTTGCGACCGAATTATATAATTTAGTGATAGAAAATTCGGTCTCTATGTGCGACCGAAATATAAATTCGATCACTAAATCCTTAGCGACTAGGGTTTTTACTACGTCCTTGTTTCGGCCGCTAAAATGGATAGCGACCGAATTAATAACTTTAGCAACCGGATTCTTCGATCGCTAAATAGGCTTTTTTTTGTAGTGTCAAAGCAGGCATCTCAGGAGAAAGATGACACGCCAGAGGGTCTTAATCAGAGAAAACTAGATAACAGGAAGTCTTTGAGGTTGTTACCCCATCCAGGAAGCCAAATCGGGGAATGAGATTCTTCATATATCAACCCTAAGATTATTAGTCAGACCAGAGACTTACTTGTGAGAAAAAGCTTCCAAGCAGCACTTTGGATTTAGGCACCAACCACAAAGGCAGATGGGTTTCCACTTGCTTTGGCTAAGCACTAGCTCCAAGAGTTAATTTTTATCATTTCAATTACTTTATCGAACTCTAGCTTCCCTGAGTTGAAAACAATGTCATTCCTGTGCAGCCAAAGATTCCAAATTGTGGAAAACCAAAGCAGTCTCCAATGCTTTCTAGATTGACTGTTATATGCAAGACCATAATGTTGAGAGAAGTGATCTCTCAAATCATTTGGCATCACCACTTCCAAACCCAACCAACTATAGATGTGCATCCAAATATAATGAGAAAACGGGCATAACAAAAATAAGTGCTGTGGTTTCTTGGGCTGAAAGGCAAAAAGGACAAACAAGATTGTCACCAATGCCACCCACACCTCTGATCAACAAGTTAGGCTTAGTAGGGATTCTATCCCAGATGGCTTCCAGAAGAAAGCGTCCCTACTGTATTGCCTCTATCAGTTAGCCTATTTTTTGGTGGGTGGGGTGCTAATGCAGTCTTCAACCTTAAAGTTAGGACCCTCTTCTCTTGTGGCAGTGGTTTCCTGTAATTTGGGTTGATTAGCTACATTGCTAACTCCCTTGAATATTGTCTCTCTGTATATGAGTTTGGATACCCTTTGTATCTAATTATTAATTCATTTTTTGGCATATAAAAAAAACCATGAACAACTTCAACCATCTCCTACTGCAGCTTAATGAGTTTTGTAAAGACTTAGTCCTTTTCATCTGTTTAACAATGACCATATATTTCTCCTCCATGGGGAAGAAGATGGTCTTTTTAATTTGGAAATGAATACAACTTCTTCCAACAATAAAGTCCATGTGCCACACTACTATGACATTTCATATGCCATGAGGGAGAGTTAACGATCACTTCAGCTCATAGTAAGGTCTGTTGTAACAAAGTTGACACGGAAATGATCTGTTTGTGTAGCGTTAGAAGATTAAGAACCAAAAAAAATCTTTTAAAAAATAAAGGATCAAAAATATATTTTAGCCTTTTAAAAAAATAGTCCACGTGTTGTTGTGATTGAAGAACAATACTAATAGTATGTGAGGAACTGTATCTAAGTATTCTAGCTCTTTTAAAAAATTGATGAGTGTTTTGGTATGCATTTTATTTTTGTAATGTGAAAGTGTTCTACTCCAATGGATTTTAAGTAGCAATATGGACAAATTAAATAATGAGTTTATCACCCAAAATTGCACGTAATTAAATAAATAAAATCATGACTTCAGTATTGATTTGTGGTCTTAAGGACTTCTGCGTTCACAAAGCTGTAACAGAATATACGGGTAGTTGCAGTAGGTTTGAATCAGTAATAGTTGGTATATCAAACAATCTACTTCCGTCTATTGCCAATGACTTATTTTCTCCCTCTAGCTGTCCTTACCACACTTGGTACAATCTCACCATTCTATGTTTTAGAAAATTCCTAACTATTATTATAAAAACAAACCCAAATGCTTGCAATTAACCTCAGACCATTTCTGCTAGAGGTATAATTAACTTGAGAAGATCCTTGTAGAAATCATAATTTGTTAGACAAAAACATGAAGTTCAATCTGGCGCTAGTTGTTATAATAGCTACCATTTTTGGAATTGGTCTTGAAAGATGCGATTGCAAGATGGTGCAGTTCATTTTTGGGGACTCCCTATCGGACGTTGGAAATAACAAGTACCTCTCCAAAAGCCTTGCTCAGGCAAGTTTGCCATGGTATGGTATTGATTTTGGCAGCGGGCTCCCTAATGGGAGGTTTACTAATGGTCGAACAGTTGCTGATATCATAGGTAATAAATCTTTTCACTTTTTATTTAGCATGCTCATAATTTGGAGCCAGTTGAGCATACCAAAATGCGATGAATTGACATCTTCAGTCAGTTTTTTACACTGTCGATCAATCATAGATCATGATATGCATTACTTTTAATTGATAGTGAATACCAATTAAACTCTACAAAAAATAACTCAATTTTTACCGGCATGTAGGCTGGTAAATTATCATGAAGGGCCATAAATTGCTGCTTGTTTTGCTTTGATTCCAACCTTCTTTGCATTCTTTGTGAAAAATTCTTAGGTACTCAGGAAAAAGTTTAATTTTTTTCCTGTCATTCATTGTGTTCCGCCTAAGCTCTGGGTAATTATTGTCTTCTAAACATTTTTAATTTTATAATTTAGGTGGTATACATTTAGTAGTACCGGGTAGTTTGGAGGTAAAGTAATTATAAGTAACTCAAAATTCTTAAAAAGTAAGTTTTTTATATGTAATTTTCTTTTTAAAAAATATAAATTCTTTAACTTGACCCTCCTTGTAAAAATCTTCTAGTTTCGCCTTAATGCATAATAAATGACAGAGATTAAGAACTTTTTCATTCTATCTGAACACCTACGAATTTTTCTTTGGCAAACGTGAAAAAGTTTCTACTTCTCAATTTTCGTGTCTAAATGTATTATAAATTCCATAATTGTTTTGGGAAGGTTTTTATCTATTTTTTAATGTGAGATACCAATGAGTTATTGGCCTACAATTTTAGAGACAAAAATGGTGATTCACTGTTATTTATGGTTGCCAAAGAATTTTCATGTTGTGTTGAGCAATCTTTGAAGTGAACAAATCTGAAATTATGGTTTGTTGACTTTGTTCTGTTAAAGCACACTGCTATTGTCTGAGACAGCAAGCACACTGATATTTTACATGTTCAGGTGATAAGATGGGCCTCCCCAGGCCTCCAGCATTTATGGACCCATCTTTATCTGAAGATGTTATACTGGAAAATGGGGTGAATTATGCTTCTGGGGGTGGTGGTGTATTGAATGAAACTGGCAGCTATTTTGTAAGTTGCTAGTGTAAACTTACATATAATTTGTCATATATCCATTTTAATTTGTGAGCAAAGCAAGATGCTGATATATTTTGAATGAACAATCATTCGTTTTGCAGATTCAAAGACTTTCTCTTTACAAACAAATTGAGCTGTTTCTGGGGACACAAACACTAATAAAAAGCAAAATTGGAAAGGAGGAGGCAGACAAGTTTTTCCAGGGAGCTCGTTACGTTGTTGCTTTAGGCAGCAATGACTTCATCAACAACTACTTGATGCCTGTTTACAGTGATTCATGGACATACAATGATGAAACCTTCATCGACTACTTGATAGGAACACTAGGAGAACAACTGAAGGTTTATTTAATCTACTCCAACACATTCTTCTCCTTCTTTGTTTCTTTAGTTTATTTTCAATTTGGTTCTTACGGGTGAAATTTTTTTAAATCGATTCGTAATTATTTTTAATTTAGTCTTTATTGTTTATTTGTGTTATAATGTTATTTGTTGGAGTTGAAATATATGAATCAAATTAAAAATGATTATATGTATAAGGACAAAATTAAAAATGATTATAATGTATAAAGAACAAATTAAAAAATAATTATCATATATAGGGATCAACCAATTTTGAATTTGATCCCTATATATGACATTCATTTTTAATTTTGTCTATATACTTTAATTCCAACAAACGACATTATAACACCAATAACAAGTTAAAATTAATTATACATATGGGAATCATTTCAAAAATTTTCACGTACAGCACCAAATTCAAAACTAGGATCACATATAAGAACTAAATGATTAGTTTAACTCCTTCCTTCAAATTAGTATAACCAAATGTCCTTTGTCACTATTTAGCTACTGCATAGCTTAGGAGCAAGGCAGCTGATGGTGTTTGGGCTAGGTCCAATGGGCTGCATTCCCCTTCAAAGGGTACTCAGTATATCTGGGAATTGTCAAGATAGAACAAACAAGCTGGCTATTAGCTTTAATAAAGCTGGGAGCAAGTTAATAGATGACCTGGTGAAGCAACTTCCCAATTCAAGCTACAGATTTGGAGATGCATATGATGTTGTTAACAATGTCATTAACAACCCAACCAAGTATGGTAAGTAAACATATTATTTTCCTCACCGACTTGATGCATATGCCATAAACTATGAAAATATTTAGTGAATAATTCTTCTGAACGGAGATCTTTTGTCCCACTTCTCTGTCACATTCCCCGTCTACAACCAATAACAATTTGCCACTTATTAAATAAAATTATAACTCGTTAATACTTATGTACATCCTCAATATTTGATTGCTAGGAGACATCGAGATACCATTTTTTAGGACAGCAGGTCTTTATTTAATTCTTCTAGACAACTTTGATTTTTATAATGCAAATTATAAATATTTTTGCATTATTAAAATAAAGTTGTCTGAAAAATTATCCAATTTGATTGTACTTGTCATTAAACCATTGGCAATTATTCAAATGACTTTGATACTGTCAGTGCAACACTTAAAAGAAATGCAAGGAGTGTGACGATAATATCTTGGAAGTTTTATATGTTTACAAAATTGAAAGATATTTGCTGGTGTGCTTAGAATTATTTCAATTGGATCACTTTTTAAATGTAGGATTCCAGAACTCAGATTCACCATGTTGCTCCTTCGGGAATATTCGACCAGCTCTTACATGTTTACCTGCATCAAAACTGTGCAAAGATAGAAGCAAGTACGTATTTTGGGATGAGTACCACCCCACAGACAGTGCTAATGAACTAATTGCCAATGAGCTCATCAAGAAATTTGGATTTATGCGGGTTGATCAAACAGGTGTTCCTTCACCATCACCCACAGTTGCTCCATCTCCAGATGATTAATGATACCAGATTTTCTTGCCTAATGCTGTAATTGTTCTTGTCATTATACTAATTCCATATTGTGGTTTGGCTTGTCATATAGTTATAACAACAAAAGAAACTTGATTTATCCTTTTATCCTGTAATCACATATTGAACCCAGTTAAATATGTGATGTCTTCTTTAAATTGGGCCGAACAGGCACCTCAGGTTTAAATAAGGCTGTTGCTTTTTGGCATTTGATTTTTTCTCCACACACGAGGTGTGAATTTTTTTATTTTTCTTTTCCAAATATGTCGATCATCCCATTATGGAGTCATTCTTTATTCTGGACAAATAAATGTAAAATGACATTCAAGAAATTAAAATTCGAATGTGTAAAATGACAATTCGTATGTTTTTAGAGTTGCCTTAAATTAATTTCCGGACTTGTAAAATTTTACACATCCGGAATTTATTTCATGATGTGTAAAATGGACTTTCGTAAAATTTTCACGTATGGAATTTAATTTTCGAACGTGTAAAATTTTTTACACATCCAGAATTTAATTGCTGGATGTGCAAACTGGCCTTTCATAAAATTTTACATATCCAAAATTTAATTTTCTGATATATAAAATATCACGATGTAAAATATCCATTATACGAAGGATAATTTAGGGATAACAAATACAGAAGAAAACGGTCCATGTTGTGTGAAGAAAAAATCAAGGGGGATATAGTTGGGTCCTTTAAATAAATGTTTATGTGACCCATTTTGGGATTCCTGCATAGCACTAGTAATTTCTTTTCTCTTTTTTGGTTCCTTCTGGTCCTTATCTTTTCAAGTCCAATCAGATTGCCCACATCCAACAGTTCCACTCAATTTTGTATGCGTTTCTATCATCTTGGCTACTTTAGACTTTGTTACCCTTATATCGGTTTTAAGGGTGGAGATCTAAAATGCTAAACTCTAAATTATTATCAAATTTGTATTGTATGAACACATTTGTACTGGTCTCCTTGCAGACCGTGTTGCGGTCTCATTGGTCAGTCCGGTGGTACACGAATAGGGTGGTTGTGGCATGCGATAGAGTAGAGCTAGGGCGGGAAGCCAACGAGGCCCCAAGTCCTAGCTGATGTTTAGCCTTATCTTCTTATCAAATATTGCTCAATGCAATGGGAAGTTGGGAATTGATAGAGTTTAGTATGACAATATTTTGTATTGGGATATATATTTGCTCTTTTATGGCCATCAAAACCCCCCAAATTACAAAATCGAGTTAGTACCCTTACTTGTAGTATATGAAATCAACCCTAGTCGTTTCCAATGACCAATCCCAAAATCATTCATTCAATTAGGTGATGGGGGCCGGTTTTCATAATTAGATTGAAAAACTATAATATAAAAACAATCAATCCAAGGGAAATTGATAATTTTTAATTTTAATCCATTATTAATCACTAAAACTCATTCTCTTATTAAGTCGTTGACATTAGATCACATTAAGAGACCCTCAATATGATCTACAAATTCTACACTTCATGACCAGCTAACATACTATTAATTGAGGAAAACGAATTAAACAACCTTTTAATCCGAGTTGAAACTAAGAATCATAATTCAATCAAGTTAATCAATTCATCAAATGCCTTTACTGCATTATTTGATCTCCATAATTTCAACCCCAAAACTGTACTGATGATGCATCATCTAAATGAAATCTAAATAAAATGAAGTCATTCGATCTAGGAATGATCAACTAAGAAGAAAAGAAAAGAAACAAGATTAACAAATGAAAATGAAATCAAAGCAAAATTTCAGAATTAAACATCAGGATGTTGTCAATCCCTAAGATTGATTAATGGAATCTAGCCCTCCATGGATGGGAGGGAGGAACAAAGAAATGTAAATCAAAATTGAAGAAAAAAAAATGAAAGAAGGAGAAGGAAAAGATGAAGCGAAAGCTCTCACATAGAAGAAAAAAGTGTAGCATCCTCTCTATGTTCGTTTCTACTCCCTATAATTTAGAACAAATGAACAAATTTTACAATTCTAATCATGTCCTCTCTTGAGCACTTCATGAAAGCTGTAGACCTTTATCCCATCTAGTATTCCTAGTTTTCTATAATATAAAAGTTCGTGATCTTTTCAGTATCTAAAGCAAAGTTATGGTCAAAATATAGAAGCTATGTAAAGATGCCAATAAAGCTGAAAATTGCAATCAAGTCAAATTTAAACCCAAAGTCATAAAATGCATCTAAGGCCCATCAAATAAAAACAATAAACTTAGGCAATTTAAGATTCAAATAATTTTGTCACACACCTAACTTTGAAATTTTTAAGCCTTCAAATTATAGACAATTGAATACTCAAAGTCAAAAAATATATATATATATATATATATATATATATATATATATATATATATATATGGGACATATCAAGTGAGAGGGCCTTATTTATGTGAGAGTAAGAGGAGCAAATCATAGCTATTAGATCCGATCATGAATGGTCAAGATTAGAACAAAAAGTCATGTGACTTTTATAAGTTGGCATGTGACTTTTTAATCATTTAACTAACTTTTAATAGAAATGTTTTTTTGACACCCACCAGTGACACCGGCATTGTAGCATCACTATAGCGGTGGCATAATATTGACCATTTTTTTAAAAAAATTATTTATCTTTTTATAGTACTAATATTTTTTATTAATTACGTGCAAATATTTAGTTAATCACGTACAAAGATTTGGTTAATTCAGTTCATTATATGGTTAATTGGTCATCCTGAAACTTGCAATCATTTTCCACAACCATATAAATATTTGGTTAATCACGTGTAAATATTTGGTTAATTCAGTTCATTATATGGTTAATGGGTCATCCTGAAGCATACAATCATTTTTCACAACCATGTAAATATTTGGTTAATCACGTGCAAATATTTGATTAATTCAGTTCAATATATGGTTAATGGGTCATCCTGAAGCTTACAATCATTTTCCACAAACATGTAAATATATGATTAATCACGTGCAAATCTTTGGTTAGTTCAGTTCATTATATGGTTAATGGGTCATCCTGAACAATCATTTTCAACAACCAGGTAAATATTTGGTTAATCACGTGCAAATATTTGGTTAATTCAGTTCATTATATGGTTAATGATTAAACAAGTTAGTACTCAAAAAAGCTAAATATTTAAAAAAAATGTCAAAATTACGAAAATGTCACCGCTACAGTGCCACTACAGTGGAGGTGTCGCTAGCTAGTGTTCAAATAACACTACTAAACTTTTAATATTGATCATTTATGATTGGATTTAATGACTACGATTTGATCATCTCATTCTCATATAAATAAGGTCCTCTCACTTGATATGTACCCTATATATGTACATATGGATCGCATGTTAAATAATTGCAACCCCGACCAACATAGGCTCTACTTTGTATAACTAGCTGAAAGCTAATTAAATGATGAATAATTGATTCACTACTTCAAAGCTGGGAGTGAAAAGCTTAAATATGATAAGCTAACAGATTTAAATTGGAAGTGTTTGATAAAATTAGCTAATCAGCTAGTTGATACGTGTGAAATAACGTAAAAGAAGATGCTTAGGTGTAAAAACATATAAATTCATTGAATAATAATAATTACTGAAAATAAAAAATTATTTACTATTATTATTATTTTTATTTTATTTTATTTTTTTAGAAAGGATGATGTGAGGGTTGGACACATTTCATCTTAGCAAATTGGTTTCGTTCAGTGAGGGTTGGACACATCAATTGTTGAGCCGAAATTGAACACTCCCAAGTTAAGTTCCTCCTGGAAAAAAAAAGTAGCGGACCGATCCTTTAAATCTAAACCATATATTTATTATTAAATAAGTGAACGAAAGAGATTTGTAACACCATATTTTATTCTCCTTTTTTTTATTATTATTATAAAAAATAAAAGCAAATATAAAAATAATAATAAAAGAACAAATAAAAAAGAAAAGGAAAAAGACAAATAATTGGAAAATAGAAATGTGGCTTTCTGCTTGTTGCCTGTAACAGCTTTGTGAAGGAATAAAGAGTGATTAAAATGCTTTATGCTCATATACTGAATCATAAAATTGAAACTGAAGAAAATAAAGGCAATAATTCACCTCTAATGGCTAATGAAATCATGGGTTAATGAGTTTCAATCAGTTACAGAAGAGGAGAAATCATTCATCATACAATCAACATAAAAGAGAGGGATTTGATACAGAGAAGGGGATGACGTTTGATGAGTGTGATTACACCTCATATTTCTTTATCATGTTGCATGGATTTTCATGTATTTTAAATATTTTTTTAATTTGATTTTTATTAGTTTTTACCTTGGAACGGGTAAGACGGTTTTGTGGTGTTTGTATATAGGAATTGAGGATTAAAATGCTCGGGATAATTTATGTTGGAGCTTGCATGAAGGCGGAGCTTGAAAAGTAAGAAAAAATGAGCCAAACAGAGCCCATCATAGCTTAGCCGTGACAGCCTTCACAGCCATGATCGAGCAAGGCTGAAAAGAAAAGAACGAAAAAGTCAGAACCTGTCACGACCAGGCCGTGATGGCCATCACGACCAAGCCGTGATGGCCATCACGACCATGACAGGCCATCAATGCCAAGTTTTCCAAGACGGAATCATCACGACTGGCCGTCCACGGGCATCACTACCTGTGACACGCAATATCTGGAATTTTAATCGTTGATTTGATCTGGTTTTGTAACAGCTTGGGATTCAAGTTACCCTACATTATAAATAGGACTTAGAGGCTCGAAAATAGGGATCCCTTGGGCTGCTACCTTAGGCAAAAACTAGGATTTCTCTTCTTCTCAATTTCTTCTCTTCTCTTAGGTTTTCTTTTTATGCTTTTGTTAATCAAGATTGCTATGAATATGACAATGCTTGAGTAGTCTTTTTATTTCTAGGAATTGGGGCTATGCCCAAGATTTGTTTTATGTTATGAATTGAAATTTTACTTCTTGTTAATTTCAATTTGCTTTCGATTTAATTCCTATTGCATGAATTACTTGTGAATGTGGTGCGCACTTCACTACAACATATTAGACTTTTAATAACGCACCTTTAATAACATTTCCGTGTGGAAATGCTATTAAAAGTGATGGGGGGACTTTTAATAGCGTTTCCTTTAGGAAACGCTATCTTAGGTATCACCTAAGATAGCGTTTCCGTGTGGAACCGCTATTAAAAGTGCCACTTAGGAAAAGATAGCGGTTCCACACGGAAACGCTATCTTAGGTGATACCTAAGATAGCGTTTCCTAAAGGAAACGCTATCTTAGGTGAACACCTAAGGAATTAAACGCGGGACCTTTCTTCCCTCCTCTTTTTTTCTTGCTTAGCTTCATTCCCTTCTCCACCGAAACCCTTTTCAACCACTACTGTCGTTGCCATCGCGGGACCTTTCTTCCCAACCCCTCTGTCGTTGCCATCGCGGGATTGTTTTGCTAGTTTTGCAGGTTGTTGACTTTAAAGATTGTGATTTTTGTTATTTGGAAGCTCTCCATAACACACTACCTTGTGCCTCTCTTCTCCCCCGCTTCTTCATAGGTGAGTTTCCTTGCTCCTACATATGGTTGTTTCCTTGCTACTCATTTGATAGCAAGTCAATTTTGTGAGAGTGGGGTTTGTCCTTATGGCTACATTCTGACCATGGTCTTTCTATTCAAAGATACATACATTTTTTGATTGACATGGGTGACCAAACTTCCGTATCTCTCACCCTTTTTTTTTCTAGTTACAAATTTGACTTCTCATTTGTATCCATTCTTTCCTTAAGTTGTGGTTGGAAATACTCAAAGATGAACACCAGTGGCATTACTAAACCATTGGCATTACTAAACCTTGCTCAACCAGATTGCTCATCCTGACATTATTTTGCCATTTTGATTGCTGAAATATGATTGTTTTCTGTAAAAGGAGCACACCAAGTCAGCCATAAATTTGGGGCATTACTAAACCATTGGCATTACTAAACCTTGCTGAAATATTATTGCTTTCTGTATCTCTTTCTTTATTTATTTTTTCCTAAATTAACCTTCTCTTTACTGAATTATGAATAAGTTGTGTTACAGTTTGTTGTCATTCTATAGCTATATGATGGAATGCTCTTGGGTGTGAAGTCAAATTAATTAAAAGTTTTCTTGACAAAGAGAAGTGTGCATATGTTAATGTGAAGAGTACCCATGAACTAGCTTTATGTTTTAATGTTAAGTTGTCATGAATGATTCAATAAGCATCATAGTCTCAATCAAAATACCCGAGAAAGTGACAAAGGGTTGAACAGTTTTATAGATATTCTAACACTCACACTATGGCACCTCTTAGTGATATCAATATATTACATAACAGAATCATAGTGTAGTGTACTAAAAATGGGATGAAGTTAGCTTTAATCATATAGCGTCTGCATGTGCCAAGAATTAGTCGATCCATTTTAGTTCTATATGCCCTGACAGGGGAATAGTATAGGGAATGTTAGAAAGATTGTGGCGTAGTGAAGCCTTTCTTGATCAATTGATGTGGCAATTTGCAGTAGATTGTAGTTAATAATGTGACTACCTTTGTTTGCGGTTAAGAATTGTTATTCCCATTTTTGGAACTTACTATATGTTCTTCCATATGAGGCTTGATATATTCTTTATTTTTCCATATGTGGAGATGGCAAGTCAAATGTAGAACAAATAGCAGACAAGTATAGGTGGTACATGATGGAGTATGTCCCTCTTGCTGTAAGTATTCTATTTGCATATATTTGTTTTCATCCTTTTTTTCCTCCTCTATGGATTTCTGGATGCAAACGAGTGATTGAACTCGCCAAGCATCGAATTGAAACTTATTCAACCATCTATTAGAAGCTTAGATGCCACTAACTGCACATCATTGTACATTTCATTGAAAATGTCATGAAATTGGATGAGGACTCACTCAATGGTATTATGGAACATGCATGTCTCACAATGATGACAGATAAATTGACATACAACCCTAATTGTTGATCAACGAGTGCATTATCTCTCTACTGAAGTATTGAAGTGAGATTTCTATGTGAGGTATACGTTGGTCCTCTTCTTTGGCAAATATATTTAAGTCTATTTGATGAGATGAACTTAATTTTCTAATTTTTTTTAACAATAAAAAAATATATGTCAAAGTCTTCAATTTTCCAATTTTATTTTAGCATGCCTTCATAATTTGATTATCTCTGTGCATAGTCCCCAAAAATGAAAATCAATTGAAGGATGTATGAAAAGGGACCCCATATTTTCGATATTTCTCGAGTTCTGGTTAGTGTTTAGTGGTTATTTTGTTCTATTTTATTTTACTTTTTTCATATTTCACAACCGTGATTGTTGAATTGGTTTATCAAGTACCAATGATCTTCTAGAGTCTGTTATATATAGATATAGTTTTTATAATATTAATGTCGACCACACTAATTAAGTACCAATGATATTCTAGAAACCTTTATGAATTATTGTTGCAATTCTATCTTGGTGCATTTGGAACACCTACTCATCATGACAATATCATGTTTGGTGGTATCCCTTTTTAAATATGATTAAGTCTCATACTAAGAGCTTCACACTGGCTCGTGGTGCGTGACATGATCACGTGGGCGCATTCCGGTTGAACCCGGTTCCAAGTTTGCAGCTTTAGTGGAACCCACTTCCAAGTTCACGATCTGTGTTCAGGTGATTTTCTATCATTTACAAATTTTATTTCCGGACATTCTTAATATTTGTGGGAGTGTGTTTTTATCCAAGTTCACGATCTGTGTTCAAGGTTTTATTTTACTTGCTCTTTAATTTTCGGTTTGATTGGTGTTGAATGGAATGTGACTTGTTTGTGTGTCAATCATTATTTGAAAATATGAATATGGATTGACGGATTGATCTGTATGCATTTTGAACCTAATGCCGCTGGTATCCTGTTTTGTTTTGTTTCAATGTTTTTCTGAATGTGAAGAATGGGTTCATATGTTTGTTTTTGTTGCTTGATTTGTTGATCCTTTCCTTTTATATATCATTTAATTTAATGTTCTCGTGCTCAGATTTTGGTGGTTTTGGGTCACGGCCGTGATGGATATCACGGCCAGTCGTGACGGTCTCTCGTCTGGTTGCTCTGCGAAATTCCGGTCTCTCGCGAGGCGAGCCTATGCTCGCGTCGCGAGTCCCTGTTATGGCCGTGAAGAATTTCACGGCTGGGCCGTGATGTGCTCGACTTGTGGTGGTTTTGGGTCACGGCCGTGATGGATATCACGGCCAGGCCGTGACGCACTCGACTTCACCTTTCTTCTTTTTTGTTTTGCTCGATCATGGTCGTGATGGGCATCACGGCTAGGCCGTGATGGACTCTGTTTGGCTCATTTTCTGCACTTTTAAAGCCCTATCTTTATCCAAACTTCATCATGGTTGATCTTGAGCATTTTACCCTTGATATCTGCAAAAAACAACACACGAAAAACCGCCTTACCCGTTCCAAAGGAAAATTAACCTAAAATCTAATAAAAATATGCCTAAACTACATGAAAATGCATGCAAAATGATAGACAAAGATGATGTGGAATCACACTCATCAACAAGCCGACACTCGGTTCCTTCAAAGAATACTCAGCGACAATGTGTTTTGTTTGCAGCCTTTCATTCCTTTAATCTGTATACATTGCATGTAGACCTCAACCACTCTAAACTCAAAGTAAATATGTTTAATAAATATTTTTGTAGATCGGAAAAGCATGGATCGAAATGGATGTCTGCCAATCGTTTAACGAAGGAGTATGAGGATGGGGTGAAAGAGTTCATTAGTTTTGCAGTTCGGCATGCGAAAAACCCTAATACAATCATATGTCCTTGTTTAGATTGTTGTTATGCAAGGCGAGTTAGTGCAGCCGATTTGGAAGAACATTTAGTGTGTAATGGAATCGATCAAAGTTATACATGTTGGACAAAACATGGTGAGACAAGAGCTCGAGTCTAGTGAAATGAGGAATCGTGTGAGATATTCATCATACGATACCGACACAAATACTTATGAGGGCGATCGTTTTGAAGACATTGCAAATGCTTGTTGAAGAGGATCTTCGGGATTGTCCACAAATGTTTGGGAGGTTGGTAAGTGATGCAGAGCAACCATTGTATGATGGATGTACTAAATTCACAAGATTGTCGGCGATGTTAAAGTTGTATAACTTGAAATCGGCAAACGGACGGACCGATAAGAGCTTTACGGACTTACTCACACTATTGAAAGACATGTTGCCGGATGATAATGTGCTTCCTAGTCGGACATACGAGGCTAAACAAATGTTACGCTCTATTGGCATGAGCTACGAGAGGATACATGCTTGTCCTAACGATTGCATTTTATTTTGGAATGAATATGCATCGTTACGGATGTGTCCTAAATGTAATGCCTCACGATATAAGAAGAAAGAATCAGATCCAGAGAAGGTTGTGTGGTATTTTCCCATAATACCCAGATTTAGGCGCATGTACCGTAGTTCCGAAGATTCAAAGCACTTGACATGGCATGAGGATGAAAGGATCAAAGATGGCAAGTCATGCAGACCCTGCAGATTCTCCGCAATGGAAGAAATTTGATCTTGATTATCCCGATTTTGGGCAAGATTCAAGAAACCTACGACTTGCATTGGCTACTTGATGGATTTAACCCGCATGGTGTTCAAAGTAGCTCTCACAAGATACATGGCCTCGTGATTTTGGTGATTTACAACCTATCCCCATGGCTATGCATGAAGCGCAAATTTATGATGTTATCTATGTTAATTTCGGGCCCAAACAACCAGGAAATGATATAGACGTCTATTTGACTCCTTTGATTGAAGACTTGAAACAACTGTGGGAGACAGGTGTGGAGGTGTATGATGGGTATAAGGAAGAAAGTTTCAATTTGAGAGCTATGTTGTTTGGGACAATTAATGATTTTCCAGCCTACGGTAATCTGTCAGGATATAGCATCAAGGGTCCGTGTGCATGCCCTATATGTGAAGAGGGTGCAGATTGGATGCGGTTAGAACATTGTAAGAAGAATGTCTTTCTTGGGCATCGTAGATTTTTGCATCCAAGTCATCATTACCGGTGGTGGAGAAAGGCGTTCAATGGGAACTCGGAAGAAGGTAGAGCGCCTTCACCTTTGACGGGTGATCAACTTTTTTGAAAAGGTAAAGGATTTGAATATCCAATTCGGTAAACCTTTTGCGAGAGATATTGTCACAAGAGGGTGGAAGAAAAGGTCGATTTTCTTTGAGTTGCCATATTGGAAATCATTATATGTAAGACATTTCCTCGATGTGATGCACGTTGAAAAAAATATCTGTGATAGTGTCATTGGTACGTTACTCAATGTGCCAGGGAAGACTAAAGATGGCATCAATGCAAGGTTGGACTTGGTTAGTATGGGAATAAGAAGAGAATTGGGACCGACGAAGAAGGGTAAAAGTACATATCTTCCTCCCACTGCTTACACTCTATCTAGAAAAGAAAAACTGTTTTTGTAAGTTTCTTGAAGGAGTTAAGGTTCCGGAAGGGTACTCTTCAAACATTAGGAACCTCGTATCGATGAAAGATCTCAAGTTAAAAGGTCTAAAGTCCCACGATTGTCATGTTCTCATGGAGCAGTTGATACCCATTGGTATACGGTCTATTTTACCTAACAAAGTGCGGAGGGCCTTAACTAAACTCTGTTTCTTCTTCAAGGCAATTTGCAGCAAAGTGATTGACCCTGGGAAGTTGCCATCATTGCAAAGAGAAATTGTTGTGACTTTATGCGAGCTTGAGATGTACTTTCCACCTTCATTCTTTGACATAATGGTTCATCTAACCATTCACCTTGTTAGAGAGACACAAATGTGTGGGCCAGCTTATATGAGATGGATGTACCCGATTGAGCGTTATATGAAGATATTAAAAGGGTATGTGAAAAACCGATCACGACCGGAAGGTTGTATTGTTGAACGGTATATTGTCGAAGAAGCTGTTGAATTCTGCATCGAATACCTATCCAATGCTGAATCTATAGGGCTGCCAAAGTCTCGTCACACATGGAGAATGATGGGGCAAGGAATTACCGGAAATGAAATAGTGACTATAACAAGGACGAGAATGGGAGCAAGCACACTTATATGTTCTGCACAATGCCGATGAGGTTGAGCCATATGTTGAAAAACACAAGGACATGCTTAAGAGTTTGTATCCAAATAAGAATCAAAATTGGCTAACTAGAGAACACAATCGTTGTTTTATAACGTGGCTAAGAGATCACATTTATGCAGAGTTGACTGAAAATGATACTTCAGTTTCAAATAGATTGAGATGGTTAGCCAAAGGTCCAAGTTTGCATGTGTTCTCTTACCACGGTTATCAAATTAATGGGTACACATTCTATACAAAAGAACAAGATGGTCGGAGTACAATGCAAAACAGTGGTGTGACTCTAGTAGCTCGGTCGATGCATATCTCAAGTGCCAAAGACAGAAACCCGATATATGCAAATATGTCATACTTGGCGTCATTGAACGCATATGGGAGTTGGATTACACAAAGTTTAAGGTTGGTGTGTTTGGTTGCAAGTGGGTTGACAATAATAACGGTGTTCGATTGATGAGTCGGGGTTCATGCGGGTGGATCTTAATAGGGTGGGGTATAAAGATGAGCCTTTTATATTAGTATCTCAAGCTCAACAAGTGTTCTATGTCACTGATCCAGCTGATATGAAAAGGTCCATTGTTCTTTTGACTAACAAAATAATTACTAATGTTGATGATCAAGACCATCGAGATGTTGATATTGAAGATGATCCTTTCGTCGGGACATTACAATCACTTGAGATTGATCCAACTAGGGATGATGGTATGTATATGAGAGATGATCATGATGAGGGGCTTTTGGTCAATCCACCATTTCGTACTAATAAAGGACAAACAAATCTCAATCAAATGAAGAAAAGAAAAAGGTTGACTTAAACATGTATGTAGTGTTTGTGTTTAAATGAACTTTCTCGATCCTTTTATATTATAGTTAGCATCTTCCGGTAATGCTAGTGTTGATTTTGTTATTCATAGTTGTTTTATATTTTGCATCAATTAATGTTATATTAATGTCCATTGATGTTTTACTTGTATCTAATATTTTTGTAGGTAAATGGCATCTTCAAGTAATTCTAGTGATGCCAAAGCGGCGAGACGTGGGCCAACAGATTATGAAGGCGGTCATCCGCGCTAGGAGTAAAGGACAAAAATTTGATGTAATTTACTTACTAATCTAAGGATTTCATAATGTTGTTTGATATCTAGATTTAATTACTTTATTATTTTTATTAGGTTGAATGGAATTCTTTGGACCAACCTATTCGTGCTAATGGTAAAATATTGAAGAGTTACATTGGGGCCGTTGTTCGGCAAACGGTCCCAATTATTTGTTCTAATTGGAAGGATGAAGCTTTGGATGGTTTCAAAGAGAGCATATGGGCTGATGTACAGGTAATTGTTAAAATTTATAAATTATATTGTAAACTATGTAAACATACTTACTTTGACACGTTGTTTATATTGTTTTGCGGATGTCTTTTAATGTTGATGAATCTAGGAAAAAATTTGTACTTTAGGAATCTGGTAACCTACATAGGGCATTCAGAAATAGATTGACCAAACAATTTCTAAGAGATGCCAACGGGAATATCAATGAGGAGCCTCCATCACAATATCCACACATATCAAGGGATGAGTGGACAGATTTTATAGCAATACGCACATGAGATGCTCAATTCCTGGTATGTTTAATATCACGTTAGTCCTTATAATTTTATAGCAATACGTACATATGACATTAACCATGTATTAATATTACTTATATGTGTCTGAATAGAAATTAAGCAATGAAAATCGCAACAGGGCGTTAGATCCTGCATGCCCTTACAAAGCATCACGTAAGGGGTATGCTGACATTGAGGATGAATTGGTATGTATATATATATATATATATATATATATATATTTAACTGCATTTGTGGTAAATATGACTTTTAAACTGTTTGGTTAATTTATATTATCTCAATATACAGATACAGGAGGCGGGGCCAGAAGTTAAGAAAATTAAACGCCATATTGTGTGGGGGAAAGCCCGCGAGAACAAGGCGGGTGTAATTGACAACAAAAATACGCAGACCGTGTGGAATAAATGTGTTAGTAGACTAACGATTACATTATCAATTGTTATTTTCATATGATAATATATAATAATTTTAACATTTGCATTTCACCAATAACTATGTGTCAGGAGGAGGCATCACGATCTGCGGTAGAGGGAGAGATAGAAGACTTTGGTCGCCAGGATATTCTTGCCAAAGCCATAGGTGTGCCGAGAGAACCCTGGGCGTGTTAGAGGTGTGGGTTTCGGCGTCTCACAAAAAGATTACTTCCCACCCGAAGGTCGTGCAAGAAATAACTCTGAAACGAAAAAGTGGGAGACATTGGTGTCTCAACTCTCTCGATAGATTGAACATTTTGGAAGAAAAGCTGAAACAAAAGGATGATGAGGAGAGGCGGGCTAATTTCACAGCCCAAGCAAGCGTCAAAGATAGTTGCACTCTACCATCGCGGCCAGGCTTCCGAGAGGTAATGCATGCCTTTTTTTTTTACTAGTATTGCATTCGCAGATTAAATACATTCAATTGGATGCCTTAATTCACAACTTATTAATCTATCATTGGATTAGGGCGTCAACTCATGTCAACTATATTTATCGACCCCAAACTATCGTATGGTTGCTATGGGTAAAGTATACAATGAGCCGGGTGTTACACCGCACATTGGACCAGTACCCCTTAACCATGTGAAAGTTGGAGTTGATGTTGCAACCGAGGGGATGCGCCATTGCACGGTACCTATCGTTGATGCAGATGTGATGTGACAGTAGGAGATGCAATAGGTACTTATGTGGCATGGCCAATTGATCTCGTGGTTGTAATTAATATGGTATGTAATTGCATTTTTCCACCTTTTCATATACGGCATATATGCATTACATTAGTTGATCACTAAGCGGCATATTGAAATGCAAAATTTCCAGGCACCCGCAAAAGCTAAAGGCAAGGGCAGAGTGTCCGGATATACAAAGGAGTCAATTACAACCCCGAAAATAAAGGAGGCAACTCGAGGTCAACCCACCTACACTGGTTCAACTACAACTTCTCCGGAATATTTGAATTTCCTTAAAATACATGAACGAAAGAATATGAAAAATGCTGACCAATTGTACGTAGAGATGGAACAAAATATTTTTGGTCACCATTTCATTGAGATGCTCAATACTGAAAATATCGGAGAAGTTGTAAATCATGAATGGGTATCTCGCCTCCGTTATTTCCGCATATATCGGTAATAAATCAGGTTTAAAGTGTACAATATTTTTTTAGTCTTTCCATTTAAATATTGATGTCATTGGTGTAATCCATTTTTATATTTTAATTGAAGGTATTTGTATGAAGAATTGTTGCTTCCAAAGGAAATAACGAGGAGGTTTCTGTTCTTGTCCCCACACCAAACAAATACATACGGCTACTTGGGAGGGATTCATAGACAACGTATCTAGCTGACCGGTTTGCAACTAAAGAAAGAGAATATCAGCCCTTGTTTTTAGCGCCAGTGCAATGTTGGGTGAGTCGCTTATCCTTTAGGACTTAATTCACAATAATGAATTACATAAAAGTTGAGGTGCTTAGGATTTGTTATCTCAACATTTTTGTAGGAATCATTGGGTGCTGTCTTGCGATAAATATTGTTGAAGAGATTATTTACTATCCGGATCCCTTGTATGTTGATCCTAGGGATCGCCTGCAATTAAAGAATGCGTTCGATACGTAAGCATGTTTTTATATTTCTGATTTTCTATGATTCTCGTTCGATACGTGAGCATGCGTGTGTTTGTGATGATTGAAAATATGTTTCTTAATGAAGTCTGTTTGATTTTGTGATTAGTGGTTTTCAATTTTATCGCGCAAATATCGGAGCTAAGGTGCTGCGTTTAAAGGCAACCAACATTAAATGGATTCAGATACAGGTATATTTGCAAAAACTTAATGCGCAATTAGATAAAAAAAAACTATATTGATTTACTATTTTATTTTTTATAGTGCCCAAGACAACCCAACAAAGACAGATTGTGGGTACTATGTCATGCGTTTCATGAAGGAGACTATCTTGCAGAACCAAGTTAAAATACCAATGGCGGTATGTTGTTTACTTAGCTTTTAATCGTGGACTGTTCAAATGTTTTAGCAATTGTAACTTAATTTATTTAATTTTTATGTCGCAAAGACTTCCCGACTTCAAATGCTCCACATACTCCATCGCTCAACTATCCAAGTCAAGGAAGAGTGGTGTCGCTATATTGTTGAAAAGTTCGTTTGATTATGTCAAATTGATCCACGATGAGTTGCAGCAATACTCATTGGTATGTGAATAATGCTTTATATTTATCAACCCCAAACTATCTATGTATTTGTTTTTCCTTGGTACATGACTTCGAGTTGATGTGCCGCTGCTAGGAGAAAATAAGTTCAAACTTATTATTTTTGTTACACTTTGTTAATGCTTGATTTGAATTCTGTTTCTTGCTACAGTAGTATTTACCTAATTAGTCTGCTGTATCCCAATGTAATAGGTTAGTCTTTGTGGTGGAAATGCAGTATGTATGCTACAGAGTCTTTGGATCACATTTCGACACATTACTTTGGTGTTGTCTTGGTCTCATGAAAAACAAACAGAAGCTGTAAATGTAGATTAATTGTAGATGTATGTTGGTTTTCTGATTTTGGTTTCTTAAGGATTGAGATCTGGTATAGTTGCTGCACTTTGATTTTGTCTTACTCGTGTGAATTTAAATACTTTAGAAACAGAGTGGTGTACTTATATCTGGTTATATATATATATAGTTGCTGTATAGAGTGTTGCACTTTGATTGTATAGTTCTTGGGTTTGTTGCACAAACACATGCAAAGGTCTTGCATTGAACACTTATATTTTGAACACATTTTGAACAATTGTGTTGACTGCAACAATTGTGGTTTTTTTGTGTAAATATGCAGGAATAATGGATGTAAAAGTTAAGAAATAAAATTAAAAAAAAAAAAAAAGGGGCTTTAGATAGCGTTTCCTTGTACAAACGCTATCTAAAGTCAGACTTTAGATAGCGTTTCTGTGTACAAACGCTATCTAAAGTCAGACTTTAGATAGCGTTTCCGTGTACAAACGCTATCTAAAGTCACCTATTAATAGCAGTTCCTAAATGCTATCTTTGCTAACGAGTTTTAATAGCGGTAGAATAGATAGCGGTTACAAACGCATTTTGATGAGCCTCTGTTTGACTGGTTTTATAACTAGTAAAGACCTGGGCTTTGTGCTAATTTTATATCATTTTTACCCAAATTAGACTTGATTGTCCTTAAGTAGTATTTTGAGTCTGTAAAGTGTTTTTATGTTAATTTAGTTGTTTTAGAATTAAATAAAACACTTATTCTATTTTCTGTTTTCAGGTAAATAAAATAAAATAAATCTGGAGCCACTCGCCCCGCGAAGGATCTCTCGCCCCGCGAGTCACGCAAGCCTGAAAAGTCAGAGACGATCACGGCTTGCCCGTGTTGAAGATCACGGCCGTGGCAGTTTTGAAGTTGAAGCGTTCGCCTCGCGAGCATCCATTCGCCTCGCGAGTCTGGAAGTCAGAACATAATTGCTGTCACTGGAACCTGAACGGGTCATGAAGATTGGGTCATAACTTGGGCTGTAGATGTCGGTTTGAACTGAAACCGGTGGCAAATGAAAGATAAAACAAAGAGATTTAACTCTCATGAAGACCATTATTCCAAAAAGAGCCGTTTTGAAGGGCTTTAATCCATGTGAAGTCAGAGACATTTCAGCTGCCCTATGAGTTGAATGTGGACATAACTCCCTCATCTTAACTCATAATTAAGCAAATTGAGTGGCTTTGGAAAGCTAAGAGGCAGAGGTTGAAGTGAATTAAAGGAGTATTCAGATATTGAGAGGTCTTGAGAGAATTTGTATAAATAGTTAGTCATAGTGAGTCATAGCTAGTTTTTTTAGGTAGTCAGAGAGTTAGCCAGTTTTGGCTAGTCTTTGGTAGTCAGTAGTAGTAGTTTATTTTCCTTTCTTTTCTTTTGTGTTTAAGTCTGTAATGGAGAACTAGTCTCCTAGATTAATCTACTGGGATTGGTTTTAATTACACTTGAGGTTCTTGTATTTCCTGTTTTCAATTCCTTTTCTCTTTTCAATACTATGTTATGCATTTCTGTTTGTTTAATTCAGGAATGTGTAGTGTAGTGTTGATTCATTTCAGTGATGTTATGTTCCTATACTTAATCGCGTTTGTTTAATTCGCGTGTGTTCATTCATGTTCGTTTAGTTCATGAGGGCTTAACCCCGTTTGTTTAATTCGGGAATAGGAATATGTATCCGTAGTAGCGATTCCGTTTGTTAATTGTTGCTACAACTGAAAGGGGATTAGAATCTGCTTAGGGCTTGGATTTATTTGAACCAATGATAGTGGGAAACCAAGAACAAGAGGGTTAATCGTCTTTAGTTTATTTGTTAATCTCTTTTCTTACTCTGTTTTTATTTTGTTTCCTTTATTTAAGTTTAATCTCAAAACCCCCATTTCTAACTTTTACTAATTTTACATTAATAATAACAACAACTAAAGAGTCCTTGAGAGACGATACTCGAGTTGTCGCACTATACTGCATTTTTATAATCGCTCGTTCTTTTTGGCGCGTGGCGGCAATGCTGACCAAAAATTGGCGCCGTTGTACGGGGACTCGGTTTGTTGTTATTAGCGTAAAATAAAAATAAAAAAAATAATTTCTGAATTTGTCTGGTTATGGATCTTACCGATAAGCTCACTTATTTGAAGCAATTGTTTCAAAGCAGACACGTTTTGTGGCATGTGCGGCTCTCTCCGAGCACCTGTATGAGGCATGCCCCATTCTCGACAAATGCTACTTATTGGCCTCGAGCTTATACATTCCATCCCGACAATCAAGGCAAAAAGCTTGAGGATAATGAAGAACCCGTGGAATCAAATGCAGGTGTTGAGAGTGATGGGGTGGATGAACCGTGTTCAGAAAGTCCAGACAATCATATCTTTACTAACTTAGTTTCTTTTACTACATGTACTAACTGTACTGACACTAACCCGTGTGCTGTTTGTGTTGGGTTTCTTGACTCTATTTTGCAGGATGATAATGAGAATGAAGCAAAGACCGTTAACCATTTCTAATCTGTTTACCATTTCCCCCCGAGGAACCCAGTGATGGATTTTGCACCCTTGGATCTTGCACCATGGCCGGTCCAAGAGGTTGAGCCCCACTTCTATTGGGGAGATTTTGTTGAAAAGGAGGTCATCTCGTGACCCCGCAGAGGAAGTGAGAAGTCCGCCGCACTGGGTGGAGTTATCATGGTTGTCAAGTGCTCACCTCCGTATCAAAGCTGCAAGTTAGGGAGGCTTGGAATGAATTTTTGTCCTTTGGCTACCATGTGGGACTTACGCTACAGGCAGTGGGATCCCGGTGGAACCGCCCTCGAATGAGTTTTTCTTACCCTTGCTTCTTTTTAATTTTCTTTTCTTTACTTTATTTCTGTTTTATTGTCAATAATGCTCCTGAATAATTTGAGAAGCTCAGGAGTTGTGTTTGTGTCTTGGTTATGGCAAGTTTATTGGATTTTATTAATTTTTGCATAGATGGATTGCATGATAGTGTTGACTGTTTTCCCCCTAGGATTTGAAAATTTTTTGAAAAATGATCCCCATATGATTGGAAACTGAACTTTGAGATTTTATTATGATGGCACGATTTATGATAAGTTTGGGGTGATAGAAAGCACACACTAAGGATAGAATCTCTGTCAAATAATTTGCAAAAAAATGTCCAGGTGAGGTTTTTGAGCCTCCAACATGTTTTAAATTGTGTGAAAATCACTTTTTAAGTTGCACTTTCCTGAATTTGATTGAATCTCTTTTTGGTTTGCATGATTATGTGTTTGCTTCAGATGATTTAGGCATTTTCTTTGTAAATAGCTACTTAGCCTAAAATAACCAAATCCTAATGCATGTTCCCTAGTTAGCCCCATTGAGCCTATTAGCCTGTTAATTCTTGATAACCTAATGTTATAAGCCCAAAAATCTGGAAAACCATGTTAACCCGATCTTAGGATTAGGAGAGCATGTAATCTTAGAATGGGTGCAAGAAATTAAGTTTGGGGTGGCTACAGTAAATGTGTTGTTGGGATTGAGAAAAAAAAACAGAAATGAAAATGAAAAAAAAAAAGAGAAAAAAGAAAAAAAGAAAAAGAAAAAAAGGAAAGTGTAAAAATGAAAAAAAAAAAGTATTAGAAAATAAAAAGGCTGTAGTCACCCATGACAATTGGAAATGAAAAATGAAAAAGGAACTTGAGTTAAATTCAAAGTGTAAAAATGTTTCATGCTCTCTTAGTTCCTAGGGTCTTCAGCCTAGTTCCTTTGTATATCCTACCCTTAGCCAGGCCCCATTACAATCCATAAAAGACCTTCTGATGTTGCTTGCATGTTTTCTGTGGGAATCATTTTGAGATGAAAATCAAATTTATGGGAAGTGCTCTTAAAAGTGAAAATTGAGTGAAAATGTTAGCCTGACAAAAATTGGGTGATTGAGTGAACATAAATTTCCCTTGTGAGGAAGGCAGTTGTTTGATTTTGGTGATCTCTCTTTTGTGTGTAACTTAGATCCCCTGCTTAGATTGATGATTGTTTGAGTAATGAAATTCTCAACTGTTTAGAATAAATGAATGTGGGGATTGATTTGTTTGAAAGGGGGAACATTGAAGGAAAAATTGTTTTGATAAATTGCTTGAAATCTGTGTGAAAGTTAATTGAGTCCTTAAGCTTGCCATGTTTTGCCAGGTCTTGAGTCTTTTTAAGTTTTTAAGTTTTAGTTTGCTTGGGGACAAGCAAAGTTTAAGTTTGGGGTATTTTGATGAGCCTCTGTTTGACTGGTTTTATAACTAGTAAAGACCTGGGCTTTGTGCTAATTTTATATCATTTTTACCCAAATTAGACTTGATTGTCCTTAAGTAGTATTTTGAGTCTGTAAAGTGTTTTTTATGTTAATTTAGTTGTTTTAGAATTAAATAAAACACTTATTCTATTTTTTCTGCTGTAAATAAAATAAAATAAATCTGGAGCCACTCGCCCCGCGAAGGATCTCTCGCCCCGCGAGTCACGCAAGCCTGAAAAGTCAGAGACGATCACGGCTTACCCGTGTTGAAGATCACGGCCGTGGCAGTTTTGAAGTTGAAGCGTTCGCCTCGCGAGCATCCATTCGCCTCGCGAGTCTGGAAGTCAGAACATAATTGCTGTCACTGGAACCTGAACGGGTCATGAAGATTGGGTCATAACTTGGGCTGTAGATGTCGGTTTGAACTGAAACCGGTGGCAAATGAAAGATAAAACAAAGAGTTTTAACTCTCATGAAGACCATTATTCCAAAAAGAGCCGTTTTGAAGGGCTTTAATCCATGTGAAGTCAGAGACATTTCAGCTGCCCTATGAGTTGAATGTGGACATAACTCCCTCATCTTAACTCATAATTAAGCAAATTGAGTGGCTTTGGAAAGCTAAGAGGCAGAGGTTGAAGTGAATTAAAGGAGTATTCAGATATTGAGAGGTCTTGAGAGAATTTGTATAAATAGTTAGTCATAGTGAGTCATAGCTAGTTTTTTTAGGTAGTCAGAGAGTTAGCCAGTTTTGGCTAGTCTTTGGTAGTCAGTAGTAGTAGTTTATTTTCCTTTCTTTTCTTTTGTGTTTAAGTCTGTAATGGAGAACTAGTCTCCTAGATTAATCTACTGGGATTGGTTTTAATTACACTTGAGGTTCTTGTATTTCCTGTTTTCAATTCCTTTTCTCTTTTCAATACTATGTTATGCATTTCTGTTTGTTTAATTCAGGAATGTGTAGTGTAGTGTTGATTCATTTCAGTGATGTTATGTTCCTATACTTAATCGCGTTTGTTTAATTCGCGTGTGTTCATTCATGTTCGTTTAGTTCATGAGGGCTTAACCCCGTTTGTTTAATTCGGGAATAGGAATATGTATCCGTAGTAGCGATTCCGTTTGTTAATTGTTGCTACAACTGAAAGGGGATTAGAATCTGCTTAGGGCTTGGATTTATTTGAACCAATGATAGTGGGAAACCAAGAACAGTAGGTTAATCGTCTTTCGTTTATTTGTTAATCTCTTTTCTTACTCTGTTTTTATTTTGTTTCCTTTATTTAAGTTTAATCTCAAAACCCCCATTTCTAACTTTTACTAATTTTCTGTTAATAATAACAACAACTAAAGAGTCCTTGAGAGACGATACTCGAGTTGTCGCACTATACTGCATTTTTATAATCGCTCGTTCTTTTTGGCGCGTGGCGACAGCGCGACCACTATTAAAAGGCATAATGAAACGCTATCTAAAGTCTAATCTGTTGTAGTGCTTATTTGCATGTCATAGATACTCTAAGGAGGAACCTAGCGGCGAACTTAGGTATCGGATCTATAGGAATCAAACTTAGGACTTAAATCACGAGAGTTAGAAGCGGTCCTTCGAGGGTTCACTGAGTTGTTACAAAGCTTAAAGGGTTCGATTTAAATTCAATTACCACGAGAGTATGGGTTGGTTTAATCGGGCACGGTTCTTGTATCCCGAGATGGAACATTAACTTACTTAGGATAAATTCACCTTCAAAACAATTTCGATAATTAACAAGAGGGGTAGTCAATTTAGTAACATGAGCAGTCTTGTTGGTAACCCAATTCCTGAGAATCTCTTTTGATATTGAAAAATCTCAGATTTGATTTACTTTCCTATTTTGTTTGATTGCGTTTTAGATATTTGATTTGTTAGTTAATATTTTAAAAACCAAATCTTTTCCAAATCTTTTTCTAGTCCAGTTTAATTGATTTAATAATTGATAGTTATTTAAGATCACGGTCCCTGTGGATTCGATCTTTTTATTACTTGACGAAGAAATCGTTCACTTGCGGATTCACGCTATCAACGTTGGTTTGTTACCTTTATTGATGATTGCACCAGAATGACCTGGGTGTGTTTGATGAAGTCCAAAAGTGAAGTAAATTTGTTGTTTCAGAGGTTCCATAAAATGATATGTACTCAATACAATGTAAAGGTGCAAGTTCTACGTAGTGACAATGGAGGTGAATATTTAAGTTTTGAATTTCGGAAATATTTGGAAGAAAAAGGAGTTGTTCACCAAACTACTTGCCCCGACACACCTCAACAAAATGGAGTAGCTGAACGAAAAAATCGTCATTTGTTGGAAGTTGTTCATGCCTTATTGATAGAAGCTCATATGTCATTGTCTTATTGGGGGGAAGCACTTATCTCTGCAGTATATTTGATTAATCGGGTTTCTTCTAGCACTAATGATTTTCAAACACCATTACAAGTCCTTACTGAAGCAGTTATTGCACCAGCTGTCCCAAACTTGTCTCCTCGTGTATTTGGTTGTGTAGCATATGTTCACCTCCATAAACATCAGCATATCAAGCTATCTCCTCGTGCACTGCGATGTGTCTTTCTAGGATATGCTACCCATCAAAAGGGATATCGATGCTATCATCCTCCAAGTCAACGAATCTTTGTTAAATTGGATGTTGTTTTCCATGAAAACTCAATGTATTTTCTTTCCTAGTCAGACCTTCAGGGGGAGCATCAAAAGGAAGTTATGACCCTAAGTGATGATCATGTACATGAGAAAATAGAATTGTGTGAAGAAATGGGTGGTAATATTGGTAGTGATGAGGAACCTGAAATAGAAATTATGGGCCCACTATCCTCTGAAGACATCACAACATCACAAGAAAGTCAAGAAATGGAAGTAATTGGTCCACTCTCCTTTGAGGAACATGAAGCACCCCAAGAAATTGTAGAACCAAACCAATCGTCGGCTGAGGATGATCCTAATTTTGTGCCTGAATCATCCAGAAAACAGCTACCCCCACGACACAATAGAGGTATTCCTAAGCCCACCTATGAACCTGAAATTTCTGGTAAAGTTAGATATCCAATGAACCATTATATGTCTAACCATCGTTTGTCAGAATCAAATCAGTCATTTGCCAATCAATTATCTACTGTATTTGTTCCTAATAGTGTGCAGGAAGCCTTAATGAACCCAAGGTGGAGAGCAGCTATGAATGAAGAGATGAAGTCCTTAGAAAAAAATAATACTAGGGAACTCGTTGACTCTCCAACAGGAAAGAAAACAGTTGGATGTCGATGGGTTTATACAGTTAAATACAAAGAAGAAGGTACGATAGAGCGTTTTGAAGCAAGATTGGTGGCTAAGGGATATACCCAAACCTATGGGGTTGATTATACAGAGACATTTGCACTAGTAGCTAAAGTCAATACAATTCGAGTTTTGCTATCTCTAGCAGCAAACTTGAATTGGCCCTTACAACAATTTGATGTGAAGAATGCCTTTCTTCATGGCGAATTGTCTGAAGAAGTCTACATGGACCTTCCTCCGGGGTGCAACATACCAAAAGCATATGATAAAAAGGTGTGTAGATTAAAGAAATCATTGTATGGACTAAAGCAATCTCCAAGAGCATGGTTTGGTAGGTTCACAAAATCTATGAAAGCATTTGGTTATAGTCAAAGTAATGCAGACCACACTTTATTCTTAAAAAAACAAAAAGGTAAAATCACTGCACTTATTGTATATGTTGATGACATGGTAGTTACTGGGAATGATATGGAAGAAAGAAAAGCTCTCCAAAGCTACTTGTCTAAGGAATTTGAAATGAAAGACCTCGGCCCCTTAAAGTTTTTCCTTGGGATTGAAGTGTCTAGATCAACTAAAGGAATTTTCTTGTCTCAGAGAAAATATACTTTAGATTTGTTAGAGGAGACTGGTATGTCAGCTTGTCAACCAACTAATACACCTGTTGAAGAAGGGTTGAAATTATTTGTTGAACCAAATCAAGTTCCGGTTGATAAAGGGAGATATCAGAGGCTTGTAGGAAGGCTAATGTATCTAGCACACACAAGGCCAGATCTCGCCTATGCCTTGAGTGTTGTGAGCCAATTCATATGCATAATCCCGGAGAGCAACATATGAATGCTGTTATGCGCATTTTGAGATATTTAAAATCTGCTCCAGGGAAGGGAATTATGTTCACAAAGAATGAAAATAATCAAGGTGTTAGTGTATATACTGATGCTGATTGGGCTGGATCTATAGATGACAGAAGATCTACTTCAGGCTACTTCACTTTTGTATGAGGTAACCTTGTTACTTGGAGAAGCAAAAAGCAGAATGTTGTTGCACGCTTAAGCGCAGAGGCTGAATTTAGAGGAATGGCACTTGGGTTATGTGAAATATTATGGCTAAGACTTCTCCTATCAGATTTGGATTATCCACTTGAGCAACCAATTCGACTATATTGTGACAATAAGGCTGCATGTGACATATCTCATAACCCAGTTCAACATGATCGTACCAAACATGTTGAAGTAGACAGATTCTTCATCAAGGAAAAATTAGATGAGAATGTATTAGAATTACCTGGGATTCGATCAGATGATCAATTGGCTGATATTCTAACCAATGCAGTTTCAAGTCAAATTTTCTCGAAGACTGTGAGCAAGTTGGGCATGTGTGATATCTATGCACCAACTTGAGGGGGAGTGTTGAGATATTTTTTGTTTAATTTAAGGGATTCTAATTCTTATGTAAAATAGGAAACTATAAATTAGGATATTTTCGTTCCTTTTTTTGTAGGCATAATAGCTGAATGATAGCCTTAACTTTCTGTAATCATTGGCTATATATTCCTTGTACCAATTCTTTGAATAAACAAGAGAGAAAAATACTATTCTCTAATTTGAAACTCAACGTTCCTGACTTCAAAAGTTACAAGACCATAGTTTTTTTCATGTTCGTTCTTTCCTTCCTCTTCATTCCTTTTATCTTCTACCATTCTCATCTTTCAAAAAAAAAAAATAAACATAGCCATATGGTGAGCCGCCGAACTCACTCAAATTACAGAACAAATCCCTACTAGCTTGTAGTATAAGGAATGACTCAGATCGTCTCTCAAAAGACCGTGAGTGCTATTCAATCATATCAAGACTCAACACAAAGGGGGGGGGGGGTGGGGGGGGGGGGGGGGGTTGTGATTTTAGATTGCAAAAGATAAATTTAGACTAAGAGAAATCAAGTGAAAAATCAACCAATCCAAGACACTTAACCAGAATTCCAATTTTGGCTATCATAGACCACGGAACACTCAAACTGAATCCAAGTAATGGTTAATTCAATTTCAACCGAGATCTCTGTATCGGAATTGAGGTTCACTACTAGATAATCATCTAGGATTTAACTGACAAACGATTTTACAAATCTGTAAAATCAGTGCAAGTTTAAATACAAGAACCAATTAACCTTAAACCACAAATTTGTAGTTTAATTTACTTCAACTCAGAGAATGAGGTATTGAATTATCAATCAATATCACATTCCTAATTCATAATTTCGAATACACAAACAGTAATCACCATTCATGCATCACGAATTCTGATTTGTAAGGAGAAGATAAGATAAAAACTACTTGAATTCAAAATGAAAGTTGAAGTACAAAAGTCTCAAGCCAAACGAAATTCCTTCAAGCACCTTGGATTGATTTCATAATTAGCCTTCCATGGCTACAGTCCAAGGAGGCTTGAGGAAGAGAAAATAAAAATACGAAAACAATAACGAACAACTTAATTAAGCAGCAAAAAACTAAAGGAACCACCAGTCTCCTATTCTGGCTCCTATTTATACAAATTCTCACAAGACCTCCTCTCAATATCTGAATGCTCCTTCAATTAACTTCAACCTCTGCCTCTTAGATTTCCAAAGCCACTTAATTTGATTAATTACGAATTAAGATGAGAGAGTTATGTCGACATTCAACTTATAAGGCAGCTGAAACGACCTCTGACTTCACATGGATTTCAGCCCCTCAAAACGACTCTGTTTGGAACAATGGTCTTCATGAGAGTTAAATATATGTGTTTGATATTTCATTTGCCACCAGTTTCAGTTCCAAAAGACATCTACAGCCCAGGTTATGGCCCAATCTTCATGACCAGTTCAGGTTCCAGCGACAGCAATTATATTCTGACTTCAAGGCCCAATGTGACCCACTATACATCCAATTCAGCATCTGAGTTCTTCATGAAAGTTGTTGGGCTTCCTTTTAGCTTTCCTACAATATAAAGTTCATAATTTTTAGATACCCGAAACTCAAGATATGGCTAAAATACAGAGTCAACGTCTATAATCATGAATTAGTGAAAATTTGCAATAAAGCCCAATGAGGCCCAAACTCATAAATCATTGCTAGACTAAATCAATTATGCACATTTAGCTTGTAAAAAGTACTAAAAATGAGGGATCTTCAATGCATGCAAATAATGTTTATCACATTCCCCCACACTTAGCTCTTGCACGTCCCGGGCAAACTTGAAATTGAAACACAACACTAAGAACAAAACACAAAACCTAAAAACTCTACAAGACTCAATTTCCAAAGATATTCAAGAAGGCAAAAGTCCATGAGCAAGGTAACCATCAAAGCCAAGAGATCACAACATCAATGAAATTACATTTCCTTTCATCTCAAATCAACAAGGTAACTTTAATTGGAAAGCATAGATCAAGAATGGTAGATCCTCACACAAGATACACTCTCAATCCCTCAAGTGTTTAGAAGGTAAAGATTTCACTCAAATCAACTCATGAAAATTGCACTACCATAAGCTTGCTCATATTCTACTTCTCCACTATTAAAAACACATGCACACACAAATCAAGAGGACTTTATCAAGGTTGCAATGAGGTCAAAAGCAAAGGAAATGATATGGCAAGTTAAGAACCAAAGAGAGTAAAAGAGCATTGGAGAAGGACTCAATTGGCAAAAGGTGAAAATTTACCCAAAAAATTCACAAAAATGCGCAATCTTTCACATTTTCCTTTATTGATCTTCACAACCGTGTGACTTTATTCTTGTTTGTTTCTTTTTCTTCTCTTTTTTTTTTTAATGCGTAATATTTTTTTTAGTACCCAATTTTCACCAAATACCAGCATTTCACCCCCCTACACTTGGACCATTGCTTGTCCGCAAGAAATAAGAATGCCTCCAAAGAAACAATGCTCTCTCAATCGCTTAGGTTGGGTCAAAACATGGTTTTTCACTTAAGGCAAGAAATGAGCTAAAAACAATGAGTAGACAATTAGGCTCAAGGGGGCTAATCAAGGGAAAAATGATGCAAGGTAGGCTTATTTGGCCAAAGTAGCTAAGCAAGAAGAATGCCTCAATCATGTCCATGTATGCAGGCAGAGATATAGCTTCAAAAAGAAATAAAGCAAGTTCTAGAGTACCAAAAATCATGAGTGACAACCACACAGGAAAGGAAAAAAATGGTACAAATGCATAAACCATTCAACAATAGGCTCAAAATCTCACAAGGCATGGATGGATCTACCAAACTCAAACCAGCAAACCAAAAACCATAACGAAACCTGTGATTATGATGAAAGACAATAAATTCCACACATGCTATGACACTTAACTTTAAAATGAAACCAAACTCACAACTTTCACACATCTTACACATCAATGGAAACAACTTTAAAAGACAATAACAGAAAAAATGCAAAAACAGAAAATAAAATGCGAAAAAAAAAAAAAGTAAAAACAAGAAAAGGAAAAGAGTGAAAAGAGGCACCCTCATGGTGGATATATAGCATCTAGCAAGGCCACCTCCTCCATGGTGGACTCTGGCACGTTCTCATAAAAGTGCTTGAGCCGATGCCCATTAACCTTGAAAATCCGCTTTGTTGTCACATCCTGAAGTTCAACTGCACCATAAGGAAAAACATTAGTAACAACAAAGGGACCTTCCCACCTAGACCTCAATTTACTAGGCATCAACTTAAGTCGGGAATTAAACAACAAAACTTTCTGGCCGACCACAAATTCTTTTCGCGTAAGCATCCTATCATGGAAAACTTTGGTCTTCTCCTTGTAGAGGCGAGAGCTCTCATAGGCCTCCAATCGAATATCTTCCAATTCCTGTAAGTGGAGCTTCCTTTCCACACCCGCCTGGTGTAAGTCCATATTGCACTTCTTAACCGCCCAGAATGCTCTATGCTCAATCTCCACCGGTAGGTGGCATGCCTTCCCAAACACAATCCAATATGGGGACATCCCGATCGGAGTCTTGTAGGCGGTCCTGTAAGCCCATAAAGCATCTTCAAGCCTCAAACTCCAATCCTTCCTGTTAGGTTGGACTGTCTTCTCAAGGATATGCTTGATCTCGCGGTTGGAAACCTCGGCTTGTCCATTGGTCTGGGGGTGGTAAGGTGTAGACACCTTGTGCAACACTCCATACTTCCTCATCAAAGCCTCCATGCTCCGGTTGCAGAAGTGTGAACCTTGATCACTGATGATGACCCTCGGGATTCCAAACCTGCATAAAATATATGATCTAACAAAATCCACAACAACTTTGGAATCATCAGTCCGAGTGGCTTTTGCCTCCACCCATTTAGATACATAATCAACAGCCAGCAATATGTAAACAAAACCAAAAGAAACAGGAAAAGGTCCCATGAAATCAATACCCCATACGTTGAATATCTCACAAAACAGCAAAGGCTGCTGGGGCATCTCATTCCTGCGAGAAATGTTTCCTGTTCTCTGACACCGTTCACAAGACTTACAAAACAGATATGCATCATGAAATAAGGTGGGCCAATCTAATCCAGAATCTAACACCTTACTAGCTGTACGTTGGGGACTGAAATGCCCACCACATGCTAATGAATGACGAAAACTAAGAACATAATGAAACTCATGATTAGGCACACATCTCCTAATAACATGATCACTACAAAATCTCCACAGATAAGGATCATCCCACACATAATACTTAGACTCACTTTTCAGCTTATCAGACTGAGCCCTAGTGCAATATGCAGGTAACACTCTAGCAACCAGGAAATTAACTAAGTCAGCAAACCAAGGAGAGGGGACCTTACCCTGTAGCTGCAAAAGCTGCTCATCTGGGAAAGAATCCTGAATCGGCACGGGATCTGAGGCCCTCTTAATCCAACTCAAGTGACCCGCCACTAGGTTATCTGCTCCACTCCTATCTCGGATCTCCAGATGAAACTCCTGAAGCAGTAGCATCCATCTAATTAGTCGTGTCTTGGCGTCTGGCTTCTTTAAAAGGAACTTTAGAGCTGCATGATCAGAAAATGCAACAACTTTAGAGCCAAACAAATACGATCTAAACTTATCTAAAGCAAAAACAATTGCTAAAAGCTCTTTCTCAGTGGTTGTGTAATTGGCTTGAGCAGCATCCAAAGTCCTGGAAGCATAATAAATCACATGAGATGTTCTCCCCACTCTTTGTGCTAAAACTGCTCCCACAGCATAATTAGAAGCGTCACACATCAGCTCAAATGGAAGGGTCCAATCCGATGATTGAATAATGGGTGTGCTGGTCAAAGTTTGCTTCAGATGGTCGAATGCTGCCTTGCATTTCTTATCAAAAAAAAAATCCGCATCTTTTTGCAGCAAGTGGGATAGAGGAAGGGCTATTTTGCTAAAATTTACAATGAAACGCCTGTAGAAACCTACATGACCAAGAAATGAACGCACCTCCCGCACGCATGTGGGGTAAGATAAACAGGTAATAACATCTATCTTAGCAGGGTCTACTTCAATACCCTTACTAGATACTACATGGCCTAATACTATACCCTGTTCTACCATTAAATGATATTTCTCAAAATTAAGAACAAGGTTAGTCTCAATGCACCTATGCAGCACCCTAGACAAGTTATGCAAACATGAATCAAAAGAAGAACCATACACAGTAAAGTCATCCATAAATACCTCCATGCACTCCTCTAAGAAATCATAAAATATGCTCACCATGCACCGCTGGAAGGTACTAGGGGCATTGCAGAGGCCGAAAGGCATGCGTCTGTAGGCAAAGGTGCCGAAGGGACAGGTAAATGTGGTCTTCTCTTGATCTTCTGGGGCAATGTGAATCTGGAAGTAGCCAGTGTATCCATCCAGAAAGCAATAATGGGACTTACCAGCCAGCCGCTCCAACATCTGATCAATGAATGGAAGGGGGTAATGGTCCTTCCAAGTGGCTTGGTTGAGGCGTCTGTAGTCAATGCAAACTCTCCAACTATTCTGCACTCGGGTCGGAATAAGCTCATTCTTTTGGTTTGTCACTACTGTCAGTCCAGATTTCTTGGGAACTACTAGCACCGGGCTCACCCACTTGCTGTCAGATATAGGGTAGATGATACCAGCCTACAGTAGCTTGGTCACCTCTTTCTTCACCACATCTAGAATGAGAGGATTTAGCCTCCTCTGGGGTTGCCTCACTGGTTTAGCTTCATCTTCGGGTAGTATTCGATGCATGCAGGTGGAAGGGCTTATACCAGGAATGTCTGCAAGTGTCCATCCTATTGCTCTCTGATTCTCCCTCAGAATCCCCAACAACTTCTTCTCCTGTTCAGCAAGGAGGTTCTTGGCCACAATCACCGGAAGCTGCTCATGATCTGCTAAGTAGGCATACTTCAGATGTGCAGGCAGTGGTTTTAGCTCCAATAAAACAGTTCCATCACAACCAGTGCAGAATCAGATAAATCAGTAAAACCATCAAAATCAGTAAAATCCACAGCACATAGTTCATCACATGCAGCATCAATTAATTCGGTAAGGACATCAATATGAAAAACAGAATGCTCTTCCATGGGATGCTTCATAGCATCAAAAATGTTAAATTGCACAATTGAGTCTCCAAACTCCATGGAAAGAGTTCCTGCATGCACATCAATCTTGGTCTGAGTTGTCTTAAGGAAAGGTCTTCCTAGAATGAGTGGGGCCTTGCTAGTTAGGGACTCGCCCTCCATCTCCAAGATGTAGAAGTCTCCAGGAAAGATCAGCTCATCCACTCGTACTAACGCATCCTCAATCAGTCCAGCTGGATATGCATTGCTCCTGTTTGCCAATTGAATCACCACACCTGTAGAATGCAAAGGTCCAAGTCCAAGAGAATTAAAAACAGACATAGGCATTACATTAATTGAAGCACCTAAGTCTAGCATGGCATTCTCAAATCTAGAATTTCCTATTATGCATGGAATTGTAAAAGTCCCTGGATCTTTGCATTTCTGAGGCATAGGTTGAATGAGAGCCGAAATGTTGCGACTCATGCTAATTCGTTCATTTCCTTTCAGCCTCCTCTTGTGGGTACAGAGTTCCTTCAGAAACTTGGCATATTTAGGAATTTGTTTGATTGCATCCAACAATGGAATGTTGACTTCCACCTTCATAAAGGTCTCTATAAGTTCCTTATCTTTCTCAACTTCATCTGCCTTCTTGGATACGACTGCTCGATGTGGGAATGGGAGTGGAATTGCACAATCTGACTTCTGCTGCATTGTGACATGATCTGCAGATTTGGAATTTTCTGCTGCAGAGTTGGATTGATGATTTTCTGTAGAATCTTGTGCTACTTCTTTGAAGTCTGCATAATTCGAATTTACTACTCCTTCATCTGAATTTTCTGCAGAATTCTGCTTCCTTGACTTGCATGGTGGTTGGTAGTTCACATCAGGTGCAGCAAGTTCTTTCAGAGTTCTATTGTTAGCCATGTTAGCACAATTATCAGTTAAATTAGAATCAGAAACAACAGAATCAGAAACAACAGAATTATCAAATTGATCAAGTAATCTCCTCTGAGTCCTATTCAACTGATGCAAGGTCGTTTCAATCTCAGGGTCGTATGCAACTAAATCACCAGGTTGGTACCGAGTCATACACACATATAGGCCAGGAGAGCAAGAACCATCTCAAAACACTACAAGTACAAATGCTAAAAAGACACAGAAATTGGAAAATCATACCAAATAAATTTTAAAAAATATAAGATCACCACAGAAAAACTCTAAAAAGTCAGCAAAGCAAATACAATTTTTTTTGGAATTTTTAAAAATGGTAAAATACTTTAAAAAATAGAAAAGTGGCCTAAACGATGGAATTTTGGCTCCGGAGGCCCTATGTCCCGAAGTACTCCGTACTATAGGGAGTTCTATTTCCTAAGTTTTTTCGGATTTTCTGGGAAAATTTGAGAGCAATCGGAGCACAAAAATTCTGACAGCAAAATATTACCAAAATGTCACTGGTTTCACTACAAACAGCAATTCAGTGGATAAACAGGTTAGAAATTAATATAAACACTTTCTAATATGATTGAATACTCAAAATGATCCCCAGCAACGGCGCCAAAATTTGGTGAGCAGCCGAACTTACTCAAATTACAGAACAAATCCCTACTAGCTTGTAGTATAAGGAATGACTCGGATCGCCTCTCAAAAGACCATGAGTGCTATTCAATCATATCAAGACTCGACACAAAAAATGGGGGGGGGGGGGGGGGGGTTGTGATTTTAGATTACAAAAGATAAATTTAGACTAAGAGAAATCAAGTGATAAATCAACCAATCCAAGACACTTAACCAGAATTCCAATTTTGGCTATCATAGACCACGGAATACTCAAACTGAATCCAAGTAATGGTTAATTCAATTTCAACCGATATCTCTGCATCGGAATTGAGGTTCACTACTAGATAATCATCTAGGATTTAACTGACAAACGATTTTACAAATCTGTAAAATCAGTGCAAGTTTAAATACAAGAACCAATTAACCTTAAACCACAAATCTGTAGTTTAATTTACTTCAACTCAGAGAATGAGATATTGAATTACCAATCAATATCACATTCCTAATTCATAATTTCGAATACACAAACAGTAATCACCATTCATGCATCACGAATTCTGATTAGTAAGGAGAAGAGAAGATAAAAACTACTTGAATTCAAAATGAAAGTTGAAGTACAAAAGTCTCAAGCCAAACGAAATTCCTTCAAGCACCTAGGATTGATTTCAGAATTGACCTTCCATGGCTACAGTCCAAGGAGGCTTGAGGAAGAGAAAAGAAAAATACGAAAAAATAACAAACAACTTAATTAAGCAGCAGAAAACTAAAGGAACCACCAGTCTCCTATTCTGGCTCCTATTTATACAAATTCTCTCAAGTCCTCCTCTCAATATCTGAATGCTCCTTCAATTAACTTCAACCTCTGACTCTTAGTTTTCCAAATCCACTTAATTTACTTAATTATGAATTAAGATGAGAGAGTTATGTCCACATTCAACTCATAGGGCAGCTGAAACGACCTCTGACTTCACATCGACTGCAGCCCCTCAAAACGACTCTGTTTGGAACAATGGTCTTCATGAGAGTTAAAGCTCTGTGTTTGATCTTTCATTTTCCACCGGTTTCAGTTCCAAACGACATCTACAGCCCAAGTTATTGCCCAATCTTCATGACCAGTTCAGGTTCCAGCTACAACAATTATGTTCTGACTTCAAGGCCCAATGTGACCCACTATACATCCAATTCAGCATCTGAGTTCTTCATGAAAGTTGTTGGGATTCCTTTTAGCTTTCCTACAATATAAAGTTCATAATTTTTAGATGTCCGGAACTCAAGATATGGCTAAAATACAAAGTCAACGTCTATAATCATGAATTAGTAAAAATTTGCAATAAAGCCCAATGAGTCCCAAACTCATAAATCATTGCTGGACTAAATCAATTATGCACATTTAGCTTGTAAAAAGTACTAAAAATGAGGGATCTTCAATGCATGCAAATAATGTTTATCACCATACAACAATAGTAGCAAACACCCACAAAATGAGAAAAACTTCTTTCGCTACTTCCAACGTATGACCCTCATTTGTCCACTGCCTCTACAGGTCCAAAACTGCTACTGTCCTCCACGTACCAGCAACACGCCATCGCGCTGCTGCCACTCTGCCGCATCTCTCTCCACCGTGCCGTAGCCCCTGCTCCCTGTCCTTGGCGTTTGCTCTATTGCAGGTCCGGACCCGCCGCTGTCTTCCAGTCGTGAAGCACCACCATACGCCTCGCCGTTGTTTGCTCTACATTGTGAGTCGCTTCCTTCTTTCTTCTTTGCTGCTGCACAACATCTTTCTCTTGGCTGCTTTGTGCAGGATTTTTTTGGGGCTAAAATACCTTTTTGATCCTTTATCTTTTAATGAAAATTCGTTTTGGTCCTTTATCTTTTAAAAAATTCATTTTGGTCCTTTATCTTTCAAAAGTGACTAAAAATGGTCCTTCTATCATATCTGTTACCGGATTCCGTTAATGACCCGCCGGAGACCCGTCTAAATCTGGGCATTTCACCGGAATCTGGGCATTTTCCACCGAAATCTGGGTATTTTAAACCATACTCATCCTTTTCTTCTCAAAAACTTAGAAGTAGGAGATGTGATCTCCATGACCATGAGTGAATTTTGAGATAATGACCAATACAATAAAACATTGTTGCTATTATATTCTTATCATCTGTCTTTTGCAAATTCTCCTATCTCAATGCCCATGAACTCATTCTTCTAACTCTTTTGAAGCTTCATTTTCTTCCCTTAAATCCTTATAGAGTGTCCTTCTTCTTCTGCTTTGCAAAAATCTTAGCTTCACAACTTTGAACAGACCCTTAGTGTTTCTATTCCACTCTTGCTTGGTCTTTGAATTTTGACGAACACTGCAAATGGGTTTCTTCATTGTGTAATGGTAACATTAGATTTGATAGCTAAAAATCGAATCTTTGCAAGTTAGTTTTGAGTTAATGACCATGAGAGAATTTTGAGATAATGGCCATGACCAAACGGTGGATCTGAACAGAGGCAGAACTACGTTGCGGAGGAATTGGGCGCACGCACGGCTATGGGTCTTGCTAGTTCACCAGATTTGTGACGTGGTGGTCCAAGGCATCTCTGAATCATTGTGTAGCTTTTCTTGTTTTCACAAATGTGGTATTGGACTTGGCTTCCATCCTTCTATTCAACACCTCCACTGTGAATCCACCATAAGAGATTTGTCAAAGAGTTCCCATCATCAAATCCTTTCAACTTCCATATCTTCTCCACTTCCTTATCAAAAAATCCTTCAAGAGCATACACAAACCCTTTCCACCTAGATTCCGAGGAAATACTCAGATTCCGGCGGGTCTCCGATGGGTCATTAACAGAATCCAGTGACAAATTTGACGGAAGGACCATTTTGAGTTACTTTTGAAAGATAAATGATCAAAATGAATCTTTTAAAAGATAAAGGACTAAAAAGAATTTTCACTAAAAGATAAATGACCAAAAATATATTTTAGTCTTTTTTTTTAAACTTTGGGAATCAGGAGCTCAAAGCCCCTACGCCCTTTTTATTTATCTAATTTCTTTTTTTCTTTTCTTATTCTTTTCCTTTTCTGATTTGTTGTTTGTATGCCAATTTCAAAAACACTACCTGATGTAGCATCACGTGATCAGGGGATTTGCCCCTCCTATTTTTATTGTTGTTAGGTTTAGAAATAAAGTTTTTTGATATGAAATTAAATAAGTAAATATTCAAATGTTTTAAAATGAATCTGCCTAAATATAAATCTATACATGTTTTAAAGTAAAAAAAACAAATATTTTTTTATAAATCAAAGTATTTTAAATATTTTATCAGATTACATTGAAATTGATATAAGGGTTAGCTGAGATCTTGCTAACCCTCGATTTTAGGACACCTGAGTTGTGGCAGCTTGGTGATTCTAAGCCCTAAAATAAAAATAAATCAAATTTAACAATTTAAAATAAAAGGGCTAACTGAGATGCGACGTCTTGTTAATCCTTATTATTATTATTATTATTTTGAACATCTAAGTTGTGCCCTCGCTTGGTGATCTAAGCGTTTTAGAAATAAAACAAAATAAGTAAATCAATTTCTTTTAAAATAAAAGGGTAGCTGAGATGCGACATCTTGTTAACCCTTGGTTTTAGGACATTTGAGTTGTGACAACTTGGTGATCATGAAATCCCTCAATCAAAATCATTTTAAAATAATAATAATTAAAATCAACCAAACCAACAAATATTTTTTAAAAAAACTACGTAGCTTTGAATTCACTATTACACCCAGGGATACATAGGAGCATGATTCAAGTCCAAAAATAAATTTTCATAAATTGTTTTTTATTTTCTCATTAATACTCATTTCCTTTTCTTGGAAAAAATAATAAAATAAAATCTTTTATGGTTCTTTTAATAAAAGGTGAAATAAATATTTTTGAAGTTAACATAAAATTTTACACAATTAACTAGAGGTGACCATTTATTTTTAATGGATGTCGTAGGGTACTAATACATTCCCTACGTATAATCGACTCCCGAATCCTAAATTTGTGTTCAAAGACCATTCACTTAAAAAAAGTTTTCCTAATGTTTCTCTAAAAATAAACCTTGGTGACGACTCCATTTTTGCAATATTAATTAATTCTTGTTCGCCGCTCCCGTCGCGATGTGGTTGCGACAGGAAATTGGTCAAATAGGTAATACTCTCATGGTAACCCGCTCTATCTTCTCTCTATCTCTCCCCTCTCCTTAGATGGCGACGGGAGGCCATTTTCACAGTTACTTGTTGGATCAATAGATCATTCACCATAGACACACTGGCATGGTGCACATCCCAATCCAATTCCATTAAAGCCGCCATCAACTTAGGAGCTAGGTGATTCTTCTTGCAACAAATGATGTCTGTTTCTAAGAAGCATATCTTGCATTCTCTAGAGTTTTATCTTTTTTTTTTTCTTTTTTTTTTTTGATTTTTACAATCGAATAACCGATCGTAACTATTATTTGACCTGGACGATCGATCCTCAACGAAAAAGTTGGAGGACCTTAGCCTTCACTTATATTTGAGCACACCGGTATCTACTCAATGCGGTACTCATAATATTGCCATCCCCTTTAAGAGTCGACGTCCATGGCGGCTTTCAATATGAAACCCTTTCTCCTTTGGTGGCTTTATTATCCTATCAGTATTCGGTTGCACCTTCATCCAATCTATAAGTAGCCCTTTCCGTAGCCCTGCCTATAGACAGCCCTTTCCCCTTTGGCGGCTTCACTCTCATATCACTATTCGGTTGCACCTTAATCCAGCCTATAGGTAATCATTTCCGTAGCCCTTTCAGTATGATAGCCCTTTCCCCTTTGGCGGCTCTCTCCTATAAGTATATGTAGCCCTTTCAGTATGATATGCCCTTCCCGTCTCAATGAAAGTAACAATTGTTACGACTTGAGCCTATGAAGAGAGTCAAACCCAAAAGACTAGTCTATTAGATGGGAAAGCCA